>JAVLUX010000020.1:23015833-23692500 GCA_032164185.1 Moxostoma hubbsi | reverse complement strand
AGTACAGAATGGCAAATGCGATATTCAAGTAGTGATTTTAATATTCAACTAGCTGGTGCACAAGGAGTACTTGAATAGTCGATTAGTATGTAGTATTGAGTGATCAATATGCTCAATAGTAATAATGTAAAAATGTATCTATTTTCTATTAATCTATTTATGACATTTTATGTTTGACACATACATTTAATTTTTCCAGTCTTTACCTTCGACTCATAACTGAATAAGCATAATATCCCATGTGTTTCAGAGTGTATCTGGAGTTGTGGAGAGTCTGAAAATCATCACCCGTAATAACTCTCTCCGCATTGCTGAGTATGCTTTTAAACTGGCCCGGGAGAAAGGTCGCCGCAGGGTCACAGCTGTCCACAAAGCTAACATCATGTGAGAGATTGCTATGACACATTTTTTTTCTGTTACCTCACAGTTGTGACTGCCACTGGACTGATAATGTGTCCTCTCTTTCACTAACTAACTTGTCCTTACAGGAAACTGGCAGATGGTCTGTTCTTGCAATGCTGTAAGGAGGTGGCCTCTGGATACCCTGACATTCAGTTTGATAGTATGATTGTGGATAACACCACCATGCAGGTAAAGTACTCATTTACAAAATTAAAAAAAAATCATGCTGTCATTTTATTAAATTCCAGAATTTATTCTGCCTCAATTTATGTGTTGGTTATAAGATTTGTACAGTAGGTGATGTACATACATTTTAATGTGCTATGTTGTGCCTATACTAGCAAAAATTGTGTTTCATGTATTGTTGTACCTACTGTGCTTCAACTGTTCCTTTTTAGCTTGTTTCCAAGCCCCAACAGTTTGATGTCATGGTGATGCCTAATCTCTATGGCAATGTAGTCAGCAATGTGTGTGCTGGGCTGGTGGGTGGACCTGGTTTGGTGCCTGGTGCCAACTACGGACGAGATTACGCTGTGTTTGAAACGGTTGGTTTAAAGGACGATATAGCAGGGAATAGTATAATGCAAATTTTGCATATCTAAACTAATACTCCTGTAAAAGATACTGCATTTTCTTTTTCTTAATGCATTATATTTAAGGATGAACCGATGTATCGGCTGCCGATATGTATCGGCCAATTATTGACCAAGTTAAAACCATCAGCATATCGGTTGAAATTAATATGGAAAAACAATGGTTTATTTATAATTAATTAGTAACGCACTTTGTAAAAACTTAAATTTTACAAATTAAATTTTAAATGCTCAATCCAGAAATGATAATAAGAACATGTATTATTTAATCTTTATTCTTTCTCATTCTCGCGTTTATGTGGAAAATTTGTTCATATAATTTTCATATCGGTGCATCCCTAATTATATTATATTGTATCAACCAATGCAGACATTACTCATAGACCCATTTTAAAATCATGCATTTATAGTTAATTGACACGCAACATGTCCATGAGCATTTATTATTATTATTTTTTAAATCGACACCAAGATTTTTGGCAAAACATTTACATGAATGTAAAAAGTGAGTATTTTAGGTGCTGTGTCCACCATTTTTAATCTCCTTTTTGCCTTCACTAGTTCATTTTAAATAGTGCTGTGGTCTCGCAGATTGATTTCGTAAAGTATAAATATTCCATGTAGTGCATGTGTAAACAATTTAAAGAATTAGAAATGCTGTTAAGATGGAGTATTGCATGTTACATCGCATGACATTTAAACTTTCCAAAAAGTATTTAATGTCAACTACCCTTATACTTCCTTGACAATGTTTCTGTATTGAAATTTAAGTTGCATTTGAGTGACTGTAATTATATTTGTTTTAACAGGCCACCAGGAACACAGGAAAGAGCATTGCAAACAGGAACATTGCAAACCCCACTGCCACGCTGCTTGCCAGCTGCCTCATGTTAGATCACCTCAAGTCAGTGGTGAATCTTCAGCTCATGTGTTATTTTATTAGTGTATGTTTTTTGGGAACATGGTTTAATTTAGCTGATTTTGGCTTTCTGACTTCTCTTTTAACTGTGACTTGATAAAAATACTCTCTATGCACTGACAGCATAAAACTAGTTTTAATACTGCAATGGTTTGTCACTGTGGCTTTATACTAATACTTGTGATTTGCTGATTTTTGATTACCTGTTCTTCCTTAGACTTCATGACTATGCCAACATGATCCGAGGTGCAGTTCTCACCACCATGAATGAGACAAGGGTACTTCTGCTCTATAACTTCTGCTCTGTCTTCCCTGGAATGATGTAGCACATCTTGTATTGCAGGTTTTAACCATCACAAATGACTTTGGTTAATGTTGGTTGGTGTGAATACCTGCCTGGCAAGTTTAAACTGTCACAGTAGCATGTTTCACAATGGCCGTTGGTTGAATTTCAGCTTCCAGTAACATTTAGAGGCACACACATACCCTTAAAGGTGCAATAAACCAATGAATGTTAAAGGAAACTGAATAGCACACAGATTACATGACCAGCCATGTCTTGAAATTCAATGTAAAAAAACAAAACTTCTTGCATCAACGCCAATAGGTGTCAAGACCAAGTCTATGGTTTTATCAATGTTGTTCAGGTTAAATAATTTAAAGAGGAGTGTTTGTTCTGTTATGTCTAATGTGTGATTTCTCCCTGCTGTAGTTACACACAGCTGACATCGGGGGGCAGGGCACTACCTTAGAAGTGGTCCAGTCTATCATGAGGAACATTCAGAGCAGTGGTCCCCTCACCACTGAGATCTAAGCCGAGTATGCATCACTCCACCATTGCTTGATACTAGGTACTGAACACATTATCTTCATGACCATTCAGTGTGTTCATTTCTTATAAAACCGCTACCTAAGGCTAGGCATAACAAGCCTGACTTAATGTGACTGGCTAGTTAGACATGAAATACTTTTTGGGAAGTTCAAATTCTACAGTGTGATCTACAGTAATACATCTAAAACTTAAAATGAAGGTACGAGATGCCATGCCATGAATATGGTGTACATAGTCCCGACTAAAGGCTATTGTTCAGCTGTGACTGTTTTCACAATATAGCTCAGCCTTGAGGGCCTTATATATAAATTTATTAAGCAAATGCATGTTCTTCAATTATTTTATAATTATGCATGCTTCTTGTATGACCACATATTAATTGAAAGACTACATTAAATACATGAAAAATATTTTAATTCATTTGTCACACAGTAGGACAATTTAAAAAGGGTGAAAAACACAGACTTAAACTTCCCAATTTTGCCTAAAAAAAAAAAGTCAGTGGATATGTTATGCGTAAACTATCCAAGTGCCATGTGTCTCTTTGGTTTTTCAGAAGATTCCTTGTGATTTATATATGTCACATCCACCTAGATATTTGGCTTTTGATGTACTTCTGGCTTTGTTGGACTCTGTTGATAAGTTTGACCTGTTTTCCTTCTACAGATGGATCAGCTTCTTGAGAACATCTGCACTTAATTTTTTGATTCAATAATGTTGCTTTCACATGAGCCAGGAGATTTACCTTTGATCCATGCAGTCTTAACAGGGATCACAGATGGAGATGGATCACGTGAACTTCAGTCCAAAGAAGAGGGTTCTAGATTTCATTTGAAATGCAACATACTTTGGCATTGTGCTTGTGGTCATTCTTGAACTTAGTGGCGTATTCATAGACTCTGCATAATTTTACATTGAGGGTATTGTTTCTGAATGGTTCTTTTGTTTAAATTCTATTTAAATACAGTATTTACTATGAGGATCTCATGGAGGGTTTGTTTCTGCTGCTCTAGTTGCATTCCTGATTTTATCCATTTTTATTCATAAGTGATATCCCCTTGAATAATATAGAAAACCCCCCAACTGTGCATTTCTGAATTTATCTGTGTATTCTCTCTGGGTTTCACTGCCTCACAAAGTGTAACGTTTAAATGGACTTCATGTTCAGCGTGCCCATCAGTGACCTTTTTGGACTTTACTTTTTTGGACTGTTGTTTAAATGTAAAAACTTTTACTGTTATATTAATTTTGGTCTGCTGTTGCATCCCGTGGTTTTGACATTTTTTCCTGTTCTGTCTTTTGAAAGGGAGTGCTTAAAGGAAAATTTCCGGTTCGATGTACTTACAATGGAAGTGAATTTGGGTCAATCTGTAAATGTTAAAATACTCACCGTTTCAAAATTATAGCCACAAGATGTAAACATATGTGTGTTAATATGATTTCAGTGTGATAAAAATCACTTGCTAATCTTTTCTGTGTAAAGTTATAGCCAATTTTACAACTTTGTTGCCATGATGATGTTATGTCGGCAAACCCTAAAATGACTGTAAAAATGATGATTTAAATAACTTTACAGCTCAAATAATACAAGAGTTTTAACAGAAGGATTAATGTAACTGCTTTCATAAAATTATAAGCTTCACATTAAACCATCCAAACATTGGCCCTATTCACTTCCATTGTAAGTGCCACACTGTAACCTCGATTTTTGCTTTTCTAAAGAAAAAGAGGGAAGAGTCATAATTATTCTGGTATCAACGTTATGCCACAAATGCTGTTAGTTGAGCTTAACTTGTATTGAACCCACAGTATTACTGATAACTCTTCTTCTTGCATACTGTAATCTTCAGCGTAATACTGCACATTTTTCATCAGCTGTCATGCAGTTTCTTTGATATGCATAATGATAATACTGTAAAGGTTCAAAATCTGAAAATCTGTACTATCTTGCACAAGTCCTTGATGGCTCAATAATAAAACAGAGACATAAAGAATAAAACTGTTGTCCTACTTGGTGTGACATATTTCAACGTGAACTTGAATAACTGCAGATCACAGTTGGCACAAAACTTCACCCAGATGTAAACACATGTACAGTCTATAGTGATATATTGTACATGGAGATGACAATTTTTACAAGGAATCTTTTTCCTCGTTTTAAAAGACTCACTTTATATTTACAACTTGAAAGAAGCTCTTTTTGTCCACATAATATAGTCATGCGTTATAGATTTACTGTAGAAGTTTTTTCTTATAGTGCATTGTGAGTCTGGGCACTAGAGGGTAAAAAGTTATAACTACAATAAGTGTCTAGCTAATCCTACTTTAAATGACATTGTTTTCCATAAGAAACCTGCTTAAATTGATCCTCATCCACAAATCGCATTACAAGATTAAGTCTCATTACTCAAAACACTGATGTTAACCTTTTGATGATGTTTAAGGGGAAAACCCCTGGGAACAGAATCAAATATCCTATAAAATTATAATACGAAGGCCTAAATTGAGATACAATGATCAATGACATAAGATAAAATTATGTGACTATTTGGAGGATCAGGATCATGCAGACTGATGTTGGATATACAGAATGTCTGGTGAATAATTTATGGTGTACTGACCGTAATATTCTATAGCTCTTTCTGCTTATGAATGGGGACCAGCCATTGTGTAGGGTAGACTGAGTACAGTTGTAACAGCTTTTGCTCTACTGCACAAATACAGAGAACAATAAACATGCCCTTTTTTCACATGAAATACCTTTATCTGTCTAGTACTAACAAAATAGATGCCAAAAACCTGCACACATTGTTCTTATTTTCTATAATTAGTGTTTGAAGAAAAGGAGCACTTTTGTTACAACTGTCCCCATAAAAGGTACAGTAGGAACACAACACCGGGACAGTTGTAATGTGCTAAATATGGCATTATGCCTAACTTAAGTGAAATATACTGACACATTTTATACTATATAATTGTTTTCATGTTTTTCTAATTGTGTCATTTCTAACACATCAGCTGGAAATACTCATATAATCATTTATAAATCATCTATTTATCTAATTGTGGTGATGGGGGCGTCATCTGTGGAGAGCGAGGCCAGGAGAGACGAAACGTAAGGATTGACACCTGTGGGAAATTATCTCTAACAGCTTTTTGTGTTTGCAGTGAGAGCTGAGAGGGATAAAAGAGCAGTCCAGACCTCTGGAGGAGAGTGAGGAACGCAGCAGTGTTCTTTGCAGTGTTTTTTCTTATCTTTCTCAAGGTCTCAAGGGGCTGGGTGCTCTGACATCGCAATTTGTGAGAGCCTTCTCCCATGCAACTAACATTCCATAAATGTGGCAACATTTTTGCAAATTAAATTGAGGTTCATTACACGTCTCAGGGCTGGTGCTAAAAGCGAGTGAAATGTTCTCCTGAACAGACGAATGTTTTAAGGTTAATGTTCTATTGAGATTTCAATAATAAAAAATGAAAAAAGTCCCTCCCTACCCTAAACCTTAAAGCTAACCGGTAGTGTCAGAAAAAGCAAATGTCAAATGGATTTCTGAAGCAACCACGTCATATTTTGGTGCTTCTTTGACACTTCCAGCTCATGTGTCGACTTGCATGCTCTTCAGGACTCGTATCACATTCAGCACTTTGCATCGCATATACAACACTCTATAAGTTGAGCTTCCGTGCAATTTGATCACACTTATACAAGCTTGTAAATGTAGTTGGTTCGTTAAAATGAGTCATGCGCTACAGTAAAAGTGTTTAGGGGATAAAAGTATTTGTTGTTTTAGCGGCTCTAGGGCTTATTCCACCAGGCAAGTGCCGTGTTATGTACAACAGGCCAAAGAAAAAATTTGCAAATATGTAGTTATTGTAACATGATTTTATGACCAGTTTAAAGATGCCACTGGGGAGATATATTACAGTCGCCAGAGACAGTAAAAAGGTGATTTAACAAACCAATTGAATTTAACAACATTGGTCCTATACATACATCTTCACTGTGACACAAAGAAAAGATATAAGCTTTTCAGGGGTTGTTCAAAATGAGCGATCTTTGTCAACATTTACTACCACTTTTACATTAGCCCGGACTGGGTGTGTGTGCACTCTAGGCAGTTTTTAGTGGGAAAAGGCCATCTGATTGACATTAACACAATGCATAATGTGTTTCCATATCTGTAAATTGTGAAACATCATTGCTTTGCTTTTATCTTTTTGCAAATGATTTGCTTACATTATATTGTACTCCATAAAGAAATGGCATATTATAGCTTTTAATTGCAATTTAACCAAGCTCTCTCTTTGAAGGGTCTTTTAAAAGTCCTGTAAAATGTCCCTGTTGCTGAATAGGTAGATGTGGCAGGGCGGAGGGCAGTGCCGGGTTGTGATTATACACACCCGGTCCCTTATCAGGCTAATTAAGCCTCCGAGAGGGATAAAGGCCGATGGCAGATGGTGGTGTGACGAGAGATAGATCGTTTACGGACATGTTCGTCATGTGTGTGTTTGTCTTTTAAGTATCTCATTAAAATATTATTTATATTGTCAAGCTTCTCGCCTCCTCCTTGCCCGTCTAAATTCTTTACAGTAGAGTATGGCCCTAGCAGGGGTTTGATCTTTGCAATACGCAAACTGATAATATGTATACCTTGAATGTATCAGAAGTCACTTTGGATAGAAGTATCTTCCAAATGGATAAATGAAAGTCAGTCTTACGTTCTTGAAAATAGAGCTGCAATGTGTGACTGAAAGAGATAAGATGGACAGAAAATATGGACTTTTGAATTTTGCATTTTAACAACAGTGTCCTCGCCTCAAGCTAAAACAAGGGCATGAAGACTTATTATGAAGGACAAGAAAAAAATATCCAAAGCTGGCCAGGAACTCTTTCTTGCTAATGCACAACAACACTTCTCCTTAGCACAGCAGACACAAATGTATGGTATCTCTTGGCCCTCTCCTCTTGTTATGCATTTGTACAAATATCTTGGAGGCAGAATGCATTTACAGCACAAATCAAGCAGACAGTGGACAGGCCACAGTCCTTTCTCATCTTCTGGAGATTTATTGAAAGGAACGTTTCCAGGGCCCCAGTGGAAAATAATAAGGTCCTGATATGAGCAGTTCCACATCCCAGTGACCTCATATCTGTTTCTTTAGAGATTTCTGGAGTTTGTCTCACATGTTGAAGCCCATTTTCAGACTACTTCTTCCTCTGTGGCCAGAAATAAAAGTGACAGCTTCTTTGCTTCCGGGAGAGGATTCCTCTGGCAGTGTACGCGTCTGCATGTCATCAGCAGACTTCCTCATAATAGAAGTGCTGAAAGAACCAAAACATAACTGCCAGTCCATTACAAGACCAGGCATGAACAGACATGGAATGGGATTAAAAAACCTAAAAAAAACAAAAAAACAGCCTTGGACCTATACAGCCCATCACAACCCTTAGCTTGTAATCCCCCACTATATAGGCTACAGTGGGGTCCAGAAGTGTGAGGCCATTAGTGGAAAAACTTATATTATTTCTATAATTTTTTTTATTTATTTTTTTTGGTAATTTCTTGTTTTGTAAAGTCTGAAGTGCATTTTCTACTCAACATTACCCATTAAAAATGACCCATTCAATCATAAAATGTCCTTTGATTGTTACTGTCATCGGGTTTTGTTCACCAAGTGTTGAAGTCTTCGTGCCCAGCCCTGTATCTTGCTCTTGTTTCTATCGCTAGAAATGCAAAGCAATGCTGTACAATAGTCTACATAGTATGCATTAAGCTTCCCTGTGGAAGGCCTCTGTATGCCATGTGGTTCATGATTGATGTTTTAAAGGAAAGTTAAAAATGTGAAATATTCCTATTAAATATTTATTTTATTTTATTTATTTAAGTACCATGTACATAAGATGTGTAAGTAGTGACTCTATTAACAAAAAAAAATCTATTTACTAATTTTAAACAATATTATCTTTTTAAGTAAAGTAAATTTAAATTGTATACCATTAAAATGTACTTGGACTTTACTTAGAAAACTGTGAGCAAAAACTTGCTTAGTAAAAATGAATTAAAATGTATTAGACTTTTTTCATTGTAGTTTGGACCAGTTAATTGACCAGCTTGGACCAGCTAATGATCAGTTAAAACCAGCTCAAAACCAGCTAACATTTTCCAAAACACTGCTTGTGCTGGATTTTCCAAAAGGCTTTGGGAGCTCTGGAGACTTTACAAAGTGAATGTAAGGAAACAATGCAGAAGTGACAAAGCTGTAAGCTCAATGTGAGATCTTGTGTGGAAAACACATGAAATACTGGTTCATTTCTGTCATTTTCTTTTGAGTTTTGTTGCTCAGATTAAGGCACCTGAAAATATCCTGAAAGTTTAGACAGAGGTCCTAGTTATTGACTGCTCTTATCCACATAGCTTGTATCCAGGAAGACATGTACATGTTGAAAGTTGCATCACCAATAGATGGAGAAAACCACTTCTCATAGTTTTTCTAATTTTTGTTTCATTTATTTTTCTCATTCAATAATTTTTTGGGTTTAAAGATGCAAAGTGAGCAAAATCTGGGACATTTCAGGGACATCCTTACTTGGGAAAAATATTGATTTGTTTCTCATTCTTCCTACTTTTCTCCAGATTCCTGTTTGTTTGTTTTTTTGTTTTGTTTTTTCATAAAACCTTAATTGTCTTCATAAAGTATGCATAAAAAAATTATTTTGAGAATATTTCTTGGGACTGGAATAGAGAGAAAACAGAACAATTGCAAGAAAATCAGTACAAGATTCACAAACTTCTCTTCTCATTTTGTTATTAATTTAATCTTTTCTGCATCCCCCTCTTGATTAACACAGAAGGAAAAAAGATACAGTAGTATAAGGAAGTAAGATGGATGAGATCGATTTTTTTATTTGAAAATTAAAAAGACTTTGTGAAAGAGATGCTAATACAACAAGATAAATGATTTAAGTGGGTGGGCCAGTGATAACCAATCAGAAAGTGTTCATGTAACATTGGGCACACAGATAAATCATACTTTCACTGGATTTATGTAATTGCAGGAGGATGTGATGTTATTGTGAAAACAATAAGTGACTGTTATGTGTCCATTTGCATTCACTATATAAATTGTGCAAGTGTCTGAATAGGTTGTTCCTAGTTTTATATGAATGTTCAAAAGCTATCGCTTTCAGTGCCTATTTACCTGGAGCTCAGATCCAGGGTTTACTTATTCAAGCATCAATGTGTTTTTGTGTGTTTACTAGGGGGTTTTCAGACCACTTGTGAAAATGCTTCTATTTTGCATTTTTCCCATTTAATACTTTACAAGATTTTTTTAATTACAAAATGTATTATTAGCATAACAATTTAATTGAAAAGCGATCATGAATTTTTTTATTTAGTTTTTGGAATATCCCCATTTTGGAAGCTGAGCTTTAGCAAAACCTGATGATCCATGTTATTCCAGCATGATCTGAAAATGTTCCAAAGAGCAGTTAGGATATCTGATCTTTCATAGAAAGAAGTTAACATGGTTAAAAATCAGCTTATTTTTTATGTTTAGTGACCTACAATAGTGCAGAATCTTACATATTCATATTAATTTTACATAATAATGATGATGTAATGTAAGGCTCCATCATTTGACTTTAGTTGTCCGGTCCTGTTAGAACATTGCTAATGTGTTATTAGCTAATGTGTTATTGCCCTATCTGTCACTCATTCGAATTTGTGTCGATGTAGTGGTACTAGGGGTCACTCTTGGGAGCCCCAAACACCTCAGATCATTGAGAAAAGGCCAATGAGAATTGGCGAGTAGAATTTGCATGCCACTCCCCCGGACATAGGAGCTGGCTCGCAACCACTCATTCAGATTTTTTCTTCAGAGCGATTGTGTTCAACGAGCTGAATATCTCTGCCGGTCCGTTCATCTCTAAGAAGCAAATTGCTGTTGTATATACGGTGCATTTCAGCGGCTTTCACTCCTTCTACAGCGGCCGCTGCAGATTACGCCCCTGGGCTCTGTGACAGCCTAATAGAGTATATATTCCTGAAAAAGAGTGTATTTTCTCTAATTGAGCAAACACATTGTTATGAATGCCTTTTTAAAGACGCGTCTTTTTAAAGATGCCCTTCCGTCTCTGTGTAGTTTCTGGGTGCGGTCATTATCGCTTCACCTCTGACGGCCATGATCGCTGCCTCACGTGTCTGGGCCCTAATAAAGTTGAGGAAGCGTTTGTCGATGGTTCATGTTCTCATTTCGAGAACTTGACCATGGCAACGTTGTGGTCGCAGCTTTCTTTCTTCCGGGGGGAAAGCCACTTCAGCCGCCCCCGCACCGGACCTTCTGCCTACAGGTACAAGGCCGGCCCGGTTGACGCTGGAGGTGATTTGGGGGCTCCAATGGGTTTGGTTCCGCTGGGTAATCCCCCATGGACCGCTTCATTCATGACACCATACGGCAGAAAGGGAACACTGTCTCCAAACAGAGGCTTGTCCACTGGATCGTGGATGCCATCGCTTTGGCATTCCAGGCCCAGGCCGTGCCCGCCCCTTTGGGAATTCGAGCCCACTCTACAAGGAGTGTGGCATCCTCGTGGGCATTGGCCAATGGCACCTCTCAAACAGACATCTACAGGGCAGCGGGCTGGGCAACACCCAATACCTTCGCGAGATTTTACAATCTCCGTGTTTAGCCGGTTTCATCCTGCGTTTTGTCAGGTACAAACAGGTAAGTTTGGGGATACGGGAAATATAGTGAAAAAACGAATTTAGAGGCAGGATGCCGTTCCATTTCTAACTAAAATGATTACACTGGAAGTCGACATGTTACTACTGAATTTTTCTAAATTACTGACAAGCGCCAGCTCTCATCAGACAACTGGGTTAGGGTTCTGGGAATAGTTAATCAAATATGCACTCCTTTTCACTGTATTACATCATTGACAAATAAAATCAACTTGCTTTACAACTAGCTTTTGTTACCCCTCTTTGGACAATTCACCCATGAAACTGGAGCTCACATGTGCCCTTATATTCAAAAACATTACCTGCTGGGGGCAGAACCTCAAATTTAAGTAGGCAAAGACTGATTTTTGGTGAAGAATTTCAACCAACAGTCGGCAAATTTCTCTGAGAGGTCTGTTCCAATTGGTTTAATTTTATAGGAAAAAATCCCCTACAACAGGATCCTACTCTTCTGTAGATGTGTTTCATGATTCATGGTTTAAGAGCACTAAACTGAGAGGGAGCCATCCAAAACATCCAACATTTTTCTCTAACCTGGTTTTCAAATGGCCCCTGACTCCACAGCTAGGGTCCCCTCAATGAATCTCGGCCCTTTCCACCACTGACAATAGCATCCATAAACCAACAGTTAGAAATATATCAGAGGGAAGTAAGCCAATAATAGGGTTATGTTCAATGATACAAAAATAAAAACCAGTATTTTCACATTAAAAGCCACATTTTGTGATTTACTTGTCTGTTGCCAAAATATTATGTAATATATTTGATTTATCTGCATTATAATATTTATTAGGCCTATATATTTTATTTATAATTATTTTAATTATTTTAATTTCTTTTATTCTATTTTTTTAATTAACTCTACATATAATGATATACAAAATTCAGTATACAAAAATATTTGGCTGCAGAATGTTGCTGAATTAAGCATTCCAGAGAGCCTTGTAATAAATAGTTATGGTATATACTGTAACTTTAATTATAATATGTCTTCCATGTAAAGCATGCCGAAATATTTAAAAGACTGTGTGCATCTGTGCAGTTTAAGTTGGGAAATAAGTACATCCTTAGTGAGAATTATTGAATGTTTACTTAGCATTGAATTATATTGAGGACAATTAATCCCTACACCCCTACATTATTGTTTGCTTTTCATCCCTCCAAGAAGAACCTGCAACTGGCTTTGGAGTTTATGTTAGTGTAAAGATTGACAAATTCAGATGTTTCATGAGACACTTGGTCATAATAAGAATTCAGAGAGCAAACATCAAAGCCTGGTTGTACAATTGTTTCTGGTTGCACAATGAGAGATGTGGCCGAAAGAACTCCTAAAGGACAAATGCAGGAAATAGGAAATTTCCGATTCACCTTGATAATAGTGTTTCATTTTGACTAAGGTAAACAAAAAATGATTGTGAAGTGTGAGCAACACAAGGACAATGGATGGTAAGGGAGAGGATGAAAGGGACAGAGACACAGTCTGACAGGGAGAGACAGTAGATAAATTGTGCTTGCTTTCCATTACAATGGCCAAAATTAAATAAAGAACTTTAAATAGAGAAGTTGTACAGATAAAAATAGAGAAAGGGATATTATAATACAGAAAAAAATGTCTACAACATTCCTTTAAGTTATTAAGACAGTCCACCTGCAGCAAATGAGTGCAATTTTGGCAGCCAAAAGATCAACTATTTCAAGAAATATTACATAATATTTAAAAAACAAATATGCCAGAATACTTTTCAAACAATCTGAGTACTCTCAGAAAGATATTCCCAAGACAGATGAGAGAGATGTAAACAGTAGGTCAGAGGGCAGTAGAGAGAGTGCTTTTTGGAAAGAGACAAATAATTGTTGATAAGCATGGAAAAACTCTCTGTGAAGCTCATGGAATTGCTCTCACAGCTTTTGGAGAAAAATAATGTATACATTAGCTGAACAATAAAGAAAACATGTGCTCTGAGAAAAATATGTGCACAAAATATAAGAAGTTTTGGAGTACAAATAAAACATTATGTTTGTCATTCAGCCCATTTGCATACAGGAGGTCTGACTGATGGAGCCCAATTGCGTGTGAAGCAAGCTTGTGTGTATAAAGGTTCAGAGGTCTTGTTGTCAGTGAGGGTGGGTTCAGAAAAGAGCTAAGGGGCTATGGGCACTGACTAATTAGGCCTATTGTTGTCATCTCCTTACCACTGCTTAAGGACTTTGAGTTGGGTTTAAGTAAACAGAAGTATTCTTTCATTTGAAATGTCTCCTTCGCACAGTGAGAAAATGTATGTTCATCTTATTTTCCCAAAGTTAAGTTTTTTAAAGACTCAATGAAAAAAGTATTGTGTTGTGGGTCTTAGTCCATGTCTGTTAGCTTTGAAGTAACTCCTAAAAGTTGACAGAATTAACCTTTAGCAGACTTAAATTTAGCAGTTCCCCGTCTGTTGCTCACTTCGATGTTGTGTCGAAGAAGCGACACTAGGGGTCTCTCTTGAGCACCGAATATGCCTCTGATCTATGAAAAAAGGCCAATGAGAAATTGGCAGACAGTATTTGCATACCCCGCCCCCAGACATACGGGTATAAAAGCGGGGAAATACGTCAAGTTCATTCAGAAATGTTCTTCGGAGCCGATGGTCGTGTATGCAGTCAGCTGCGAGACACACACCTGTTCCTGTTCCTCTGACGCTTCTCTGCTGTTGGATCTATGGCGCACTTCAGTGGCTTTCTCCTTCTCTGCACGGCAGTGCAGTTTGCCCCTGGGTGCTTCGACAGTGCAGAAAACTCAAAAGAGTTATTAAAAGAGTGATTTTTTTGTAAAATAGTATTTCCTCTAAAAGAGCAATACATAGCAGCGTTGAACGTCCTTTTCAGGACACGTCTTTTTAAAGACGCCTTTCCGAACCTGTGTAGTTCCAGGATGCGTTAGAGTGCTCTCCGCTTCACACGGCCACAGGTGTTGTCTTGTGTGTCTGGGCAGCGATCACACAGAGGCAGCGTTTGTGGATGGTTCATGTTCTCACTGCGAGAGCATGTCCATGACAACGTTGCGGTCGCAGCTCGCTTTCAATAGAAAGCACGCCAATCCAGCCGCTCCTTCTTCCCACGGGATTGAGGATGATGCGGCTGGCAATGGAGGTGATCTGGGGACGGCAGCGGGTGCAGCTCCGCCGGGTACGCCCCCTTGGACCACCCGCCCCCCAGCACGCTTGTTGACTCCCGTCCGTGCTCGAGGCAACAGCGGCTCGCCTCACAGCCAGCCTGCCTATCCACTGGAGCTCGAGGTGGATGAGCTCACCACTGCATCGGAGAGCGCGGCGTCTGACACGGATGACTCCCCTGTGCTGCCGCCTTCTGGCCAGCACGCCTAGGCTGAGGCTGACGCGCAGATGTCTGACATGCTTGCCCGGGCCACCGCAAGCATGGGGCTGGACTGGAACCCTCCGGTCCAGGAAATTCATCTGTGGTTGAACTTGGTCGAGATGCGTCAAAGTCCGACAAAGTGCGAATCCTCAACACCCCTGTCTCCCAGTTCGGCCTCTTCGGCGACACCGTCGAGGACTTTGCCCAGCAGTTCTCCGCGGTGAAGAAAAAGACGGAGGCCATCTCACACATCCTGCCCCGCCGCAAACCTGCCGCCATGGGCCATGCGTCCTCCTGCGGCGATGAAATGCCCTGCTCAGCCTCAACCCGGGCCCAGCTCTCAGCCCTTGCGTCGAGCACCCCGCAGGAAGCAGACGCCCCCAGTCTCAAGGACCCCCTCAAGGACCCGGAAGGCTCCCAGGCACTCCTGAGACGCTCAGCCCAGGGACCAAGACATTAGCTCAGGAGCTGGTAAGGAGACCACTCCATCCCCCGGTGGAGGGCCGGGAGGAGAATCTTTTGTTGAATTTATTTCATTTGCTAGACGGGGCTGCGGTACCCACATTCTCAGTAAAAGAGCAATTTCCTTTGTCCTGGCCCCCAAATGCCGTTCTCACGGCACTCTGCCGCCAGATCTCACCAGTCCCGGCATGCTGGACACGGACCCCCCACCTTCAGCCCCATGACTGTTCCCCAGCTGGCCAGTTCTGACGAGTCTAGAGGACGCCTCTGTCGGACCTCCTCCTCAGTCACCAACCCGCCCCCTGCTGGGTGTTTGGAGCAAGGTAAGTGCTTCAAGTCTTTTCTCAGCACCAGAGCCTAGGGATGCGTCCTCGCCTCCTGATGCTGTACTACCTGCTCCGCCCCGCTGTGAAGCCCCGTCGGGTACGTCAAAACTAATCGTCCCCTTGGTGCCCCTAGCACAAAGCTTGGATGCATGGCTTTCACTTCCCAACCTGTCATGCTGGCTGGTCCGGACCATCTGACTCGGTTACGCAATTCAGTTTGCCAGGCCCCCGCCCCCCTTCGCAGGCGTCCGCTTTACCGCAGTACACGGCGAGCATGCCAAATCCCTGCGCGCAGAAATCGCTACTCTCTTACTCAAAGACACGATAGAGCCTGTCCCTCCAACCAAGTTGAAGAAGGGTTTCTACAGCCCTTACTTCATCGTACCCAAGAAAGGCGGCGGCGTCTTACAACCGATCTTGGACTTGCAAGTTTTCAACCAGGCTTTGCACAAACTTCTGTTCAAAATGTTCACGCAAAAACACATCTTAACTTGCGTCCAGCATCTAGATTGGTTCGTAGTGGTAGACCTGAAGGACGTGAAGGACATGTCTCAATTCTGCCTCGTTCGATGGACAGGCGTATCAGTACAAAGTCCTCCCCTTCGGCATGTCTCTGTCCCCTCGCTTCTTCACGAAAGTCGCAGAGGCAACCCGCTCCGAGAAGCCGGCATTCGCATACTCAAACTCAAAAGCTTCGCAATTTAGAATTGACAAGGCCTTTAGATTAGACTGAATATATGATGCCGATCCGATGAAATCTCTAGGAGGTGTTTGTTAAAGTACGAGGCCTGGAAATGGCAAAAACTGAGCAAAAATTGGAGAGATAAATAAAAATGGCTGACTTCCTGTTGAGTTAGAGCATGGGTCTACGAGACTTATTTGTAGGTCTTGGCATGTTACACAGGTGTACCGAGATTCATACATTTAGGTGAAACGTAGCACGAGGCGCACAATGTTGAAATTTTGTAGGTGGCGCTATCAAGCCATTTTGCCACACCTCATTCTGAAACCTACATCAGATGTATATTTTTGCCACTTTTGGCACGTGTCTAAAGTTTCAGGAGTTTTTGAGTATGTTTAGGCCCTCAAAAATGAAATTCACTTTGGAAAAAAGAATACTGAATAATAATAAACAGAGCAGATACAATAGGGTGCTCAGGCCCTTATAACCAGAAACATTGTTCATTTGAAAAGGTTATGTGGTGCTTAATACAGTGCCTGTTCCTTGTATAAGAAGAAAGTCCAAGAAAAGCTTTTATTATTTTAATATCAATAAAGGAGTCCGAATTTTTAATCACTTGGATTTTTTTTATGAATAAACATAATATTATTATGACAAACATAATATAGCATGATATAAACCTAATGTACGGTTATAAAAACACAGAGTTGTGAGAGTTTTCGCTGAACTAGTGGTGTCAGAATAAACACAATGGTAATGGCATACTATGATGGTACTCTTATTTCTGCCATAGACAGACATAGCAGAAGAAGAAGAGTAGTATATAAAGGATGTAATTTCGAACACAGCCCGTGAAACATGTGTAACCATTGTCCTAATAACTTAGGAAGATTGTGATCTGTTAAGTAAACCGGTGGGATTCTCACTCAAGATGTAACCATAATATTATATGCTATGGCAAAAATCCAAATATAACCATCTGCTACACTTTAATAACAATTCCAGTGTTAAAGTTTATAGTACTTAGTAAAGCCATATTAAAAAGTTAAAAATAATCTTGAGTAATGTAATTACGTTGGATTGCATTTCTTTGTATGTTTAAAAAACAGAAGTAAAAGCTGTACACAAACACTGTGACCTGCCATGTTTGTTTATGGACAGGTGAGATGGTCACATAAAACTACCAAGTAGTAACATAACCCGTTACGTCACTGCTCGGGTTTCAAGTCAGTGGAAAAGTGTGGCTGGTTTGCTCGGTACGAGAACCATCGCACTTTCGGTGGAAAAGGGAAATTTCTGATCTAAAAGGTGATTAGCTGTTTTACCTGTAAGGCGGGACTGTTGGGCATTTCTGTTCCTCCAATTCATTTTAAAAGAAGTTGATCGTCTCTGCTAAATATTCTCTGGTGTTTGTCATTTATGTTACTGTCAAGCTCAAAAATGACATCAAATAAAAAATAAATGCATAATTAAAGTAGTCCATATGACTTGTGCATTTAATTAAGAATGTCTTGAAGACAAACGATAGCTTTGGAAATCACAAAAGGCTGTGTTAAATTTAAAAAAAAACATCTGCGCATTAAACTTTGGTTATAAAATATTTGCCTGCCCAATCCAAGAGTCTTAACCAGTCAGATTTCACATAGGCTAAATCAAACTTATTAATAAACACCAGCATGTCACAGACACTTAATAAACACATTTTCGTCAATATAGTAAGACTGGCTATCTTCTGCACTCAACAGGAGTCAGAAAGCACGTCTTTCTGATATATGGATTTTAATCACGGCTGGCTTGACCGCAGTGACCAGCATGCATATATAAACTATAAACAAATGTATAACAGTGAGTGATTTCAGAAAAAGAAAGAAAAAAATACTTTTATTGGTATTTGCCATTGCCAGCTCGGGAAGATGCTCATGGAAGTTTTTTTTTTCCCTCGCCAATGGAGAGGCGCCCAAACTAGCTCTTCTGACTGGCCAAAATTCTCTGATCTATGAACAATGCCCGCCTGCTGCCTCTACAGATGCACAAATCACTTTTGCTCCATATTTTACACAGACATGTGGTGCAAAAGGGAGAGCGCACGAAAAACAGTTTTTGAGACTCACAGACTCGTAGCAGCAGATTCAAGCAGTTGTAGTTTTATACTTGTGTATGTGTACCTTCATAGTTTTCAGCTCTCTAAGCAGCGTGCAATATGTGAGTGCTACACACGAACAACATCTCAAATGTAGATGCTCGATACTTTTGGTCCGCTTATGGCACCAGAGGAGCATTTCATCAGATTTTCAATAAAAAGCATATTAAACTACTGTGAACAAGGCTACATACACAGTGTTCCACCAAAATAAAAGTGAGTTTTTTAAAGTTAAGAAGACATGACTGAATAGCCCAAACGACACACTATAAACTATGCACTTACAAAATATACTATGCAGTCTGCCATGTAGTGTATGAATTTTCAAAGTGTAGTATCATCCCAAAAGGAACACTTAACCATTTTTTACTAAACAGAAGCATTCGGTGTTTAGCAGCTGACGGGATGACAGTATAAGCGCATGTGATGTGTTGCCGCTAGCTTTAGCGCATTAGCCAACCTCAGTTCAACACTTGTATCTTAAACAATGCACATATTCACACAGCTTGGTGTGATGGTAAAGCATTCAACTCACATTTGTGAGATGCTGTATCCACTGAAGTTTCGCTAACTGCTACATTCTTCATAATTTGTAACTGTTTTGTGCCATGAGTGCATGTGATGTTTGAAAAAGTACATCATCAGGTACTGAAAGTACACTTCTTTATTCTGCATTTTCAGTATAAGCATACTACTTGCGCTACCTACACTACAAAATGGCACAGAATATTGCAGAAGTGTGCCATTTGGGACACACATAATATATATTGCTATTGTATAATACAAATCTAAAAGTTAATAAATAATAATACAAATAAAAAGTGTTAAAAATAATACAAAAAGAAAAGTGAAATTATATGCTATAATAGGATAATGTAACATTCTTTAAGAAGCACAGGTGTTTGGTCTTTGGCTGTGTATCTTTGGAAGACTGTGTCCTCCGGAGGTCGCATTTTCCGGCCGCATACATCATCAAAGCTGTCTCATTTCAGAAAAGCAAGTAAGACACTTCGAATGCAGCCTTTGAATGCGACCTTCTTTCAAAGAAATTCAGAAGGAGAGGGTGCATGAGGTGTATCCTTCGTGGGCACTCACAACCCACAATTCGTTGCTTCAACGGAAATGTCTAAAAAAAAATGACACCAGTTTACCCGTAAATATGATGTTCAAACGCAAGGAATGTTAATTCTCAAGTTGAAATACCTCAGTAGATGGGTGCAGAGTATATAATATGTAGAATTATATTAATATATCATTAAAATAAAGTATTAGACTAAAATTACACCTGTAAAATCTTTTTTTTTTCTCTTTACATAATTATAACTCTCCTAAAATTTACCTTATACATTCCCTTCCAGAGGGACTTTGTTCCATTTTCACTCAAAGCGCTCGCGCTTGTTAAAGTGTGGCGTGCTGCCATAGCAACCATGTTACGTTACTTTTCTGTTCATCCTATGAATGTCGTCTTGTTTAAACAAGGCTTGTTTAAAGGAGGACACTCAGTATACTGCAGCCTTCAAAGAACATGACCTCCAGAGGACACATCCTTCCAAACGAGACACAGCCTTTGTTGTTTTTGTGCACATTATATGAATGTGCTATTTTAGGATTATAAACTACTGTAGTGTGGGGATGGGTGGCAGGTCATTAATGTGACTCCAGAGTGTATTAAATGTACTTTAATAATGGAGTAGTAAGAAAAGAGAGACCCCACAAGGCCTTAGAGATTTTGTGCCAGTGCTTCATTATACTTTAGGGATTAAGGAGCATATCCTTGCCTTATATCATCACCAGGATTGTTAAAGCACAGTGTCAAAGACCCATATACTTTCCAAAACATTTCCTCCTCTCACTCATGGTGAAGCAAAGATCCATTTTTGCGGTTTAGGAGTGGTTTTAGGGTGTCTGATGAAAAATCATTTTGGGATAACTGAGGGGACCCTGGATCACTGAAGATTTTGAAGGAAATGACACTCTGAATGGTTGATTTGAGCTCTGCTGATGAGCTTTGATGAAAAATCTGCCTTCATTATCAGTTAGATGCACACTCATTATCACAAGACAAATACAACAATGAATCAAGCAGATAAAATACTTAAAAATTCTGCAAATAATGTTTCTACGTTAATGCCAACAGGTAAGTGTAGAGAAAATCAGTCTTGAAGATTGCGAATTGTGCCGTGTAGCCAATAAACACATCACTGATTTTAAATAGAAAATACGCATTATCTTAAAATATCTTGTCTTTTATGTCTTTTTTCTTTTCAACAATTGGACAGCAAAAGGAGAAAATAAACAACCTCAGGTGGTAGGAATAGAAATGCATAAATTCAGACATGTTTTGTAATTTCTGTTTTCTGTTTTTTGTGCAGCTGTGTTGTGTTCTTTTGTCGCTATCACTGTGGTGGACCTGTTTTTAGATAAACGAGATTTCTCTCGAATGCCCCCATGTCACGAGAGGGCTGTGTGAATTGTTGCTCTCGTTCCCTATCATGAAAATACACAGGAAATCAACAGTCAGTGAACATTTTCACTAAATAATACATTTGATTTAGTTTTTTTTGGCACCAAACCTTATCGTATGCTTTAATAACAATCATGAGTCCCGTGGAATAATTTCCAGACTTCTGAATTATACTTTTGTGTCCTTTTGAAGTTTGAAGAGGTGGTCACCATAAACAGCCATTGTATGACTTTAAGCATTTTTTCACAATTACTCCCGTTATGTTAAGAAAAAGAAAGAAATTCTTATGGGAATTATAACAACACAGGTGTGAGTAAACAATGACTGAATTTTAATTTTTGGGTGAACTAATTCTTTAACATTCTATGAAGGTTTCGAGTCTTCGACTGCAAAAGTAGTTGTATTACACAAACTAAATACATAAAGTAATGTTTGGGGTTCAATACAAGTTAAGTTCAATCAACAGCATTTGTTGCATTATGTTGAGTAACACAAAAAAATATAATAAAAATAAGATGGTTTAAAAGCTTATAATTTTATAAACGCACTTACATTTATTCTTCGGTTAAAACTTCTGTATTATTTGAGTTGTAAAGTTGTTTTAATATTCATTTTTACAGTCTTTTCAGGGTTGTTGGCAGTACATAGTCATTGCAACAAAGTTATAAAATTGGCTATAACCACAGAAATGGTTAGTTAGTGATTTTATCACACTAAAATCATGTTTTGAGGCTATCGAAACAGTGAGTATTTTAACGTTCACGGACTGGCCTCAATCACTTCCTTTGTAAGTGTCTTACTGTAACCTAGATTCAGTTTTTTTGTTTTTAAAGAAAAGGGTGGGCAACAATTTATTTTTGTGGTAAACAATATTATGCCACAAATGCATTCAATTGATCTTAACTTGTATTGAGTCTGGAATATTCCGTAAAATAGTTTTCATTGGAAAACTAATAAAAGTGCACTGATGAGTGAGACTTATTTAAGGCATGCTCCAGAAAATGTAATTTAAGACAAACTGAAATAGTTGAGATCAACCCGACCTGAAGAGTTGTAAACTGTACCATGTGTTCATTAAATAGTAATAATAATAAGGTTACCTTAATATTTCTGTTTATCAGTTAGGAGCCGCAGAGTTTTCCGACTGATTGTGTCATAGTTAGATAACATGACTTCAAACCCAAAACAAAGTAGTTGAAAGTCCCTTTGATACAAAGAATGAAAGCAAAAGTAATCAGACTTGTGTTTTCCGGTGGATTTCAAGAAGAATCTGTTTCATCATTAACTCTTTAGAAACAGTGCATCAAGGTTGGGAGGGGATGGACTAACATAAGGGTACAGAGAAAGGGCAATTTAACTGCATGGAATGGCATGAAGTCCTACAACAAACCGAAAGATTTTAATGAAAATAAATGTTTCTGAGAAAGCGATTTAACCGTGCATATTCTCTTCACTTATAATTTGTTTCTTTATCGTTGCATTTCACTTCTCTCTCATTCTATTTTGCATGCAATTGTCCCGTGTCTTAAATTAATTCATAAGAATTTCAATAAATGTCTCTATTCACAGTCTAGACAAGCCTTTGGCAATAAGTACATGGAGACAGAAACTAAGTGAGGTTGTATGGCTAGAAGTAGGTTGGAAAATGTGACTGGTGTTTGATGGCTCATGTGATGGATTCCCCTTTTTAATGTTTTATGTTCACTAAAAACCTGCTCAATATAAACTACTGGGAGTGGGGGAGGTTGCACATTCATATAATGGATGGTATGATTCCAGCGCTCAGGGGAAATTGGGTGAGGTGTAATGTGACAGCAAAAGTAAACTGTGAATTATGTGACAAGAGCTGGGGCTGATGTAAAATTACACTCACAGAGAATTACAAATAGCCAGCATCTAAGAGGGAAAGGAGAATTAGTCATTCTGAGAGAATAAGGGCCCCAAACCCTGCTTTAAACCCAATGTACACAACTGCAGAGTGTTTCCTACCTTCCCACTGGCCAGCTTTATATAGTCTGTGTCTTCTTTAAAATTTTTATCTATTTTGTGGAATTGCTAAATAAAGCAACCTTTTTAACTTAAAAATCTGACATTGTAGGGTTGCATTTCCCTAAAGCATTGCAAGCTTAAGTTGATCACATAAACTATTGGCACCACTGGTTGCTATGAACTACTTAGGCTTACAATGCTTTTGGGAAACGTAGCCCAGAAGGGTGTAGTAGGGTGACATGAACCGGTGGTCAAGTTGAGGCATCATGTATCTATAGAATTTTTTACATTTTTGTAACTATACTACTATATACTATACTATACAAATTTATGTAACTATATATTGAGAAAGTTCCAGTCATTGCTTCCTGTCCATGATTGGGAGAAGCAAATTGAAAAAGTGCTACTATAAAAAAAAATATTTTTTAAAGCCGAAGTGTTTAATTTCATTTGCACCACCGAACGGAATTGAAAAAAATAAACAGCCTTCTAAATATTTCTAAAGTTCATATTCGTTATTCTCTTTTTTGTGTTTGCTGTGCATTCATTTAGGTGATTATCTAAACTTACCTGTATATTACAAAAGTTTCACCACTTAAAAACTTTACTAAATCTGAATATTAAACCATTATGTGGTTGTTTACTGGATAACTTAATTAAATAAAAATAATACAAATGGGGGAGGGGGGGGGGGGTTGTGTGTGGGGGGTAGGATAATGCAGTATTATTTTTTTATTTTGCCATTTTATTCCTAATTATGTAACCCTTAAATTGCATAACTCTAATGTACCTGTCTGACAAGACTAGATAACACTGTACATCCACATAAACAGGCTTCATACTCAGGTGGGATCAATGTTCTTGCTCGTTAGGGTTGTGTGGGCCCCTCTTGGTTTATACACACAAACATACACTCATACAAACACACTCTTTCCCTCTTTTTAGGTTTTGTTTGGGGCCCTCCGTGAGGAACTCATGATAGAAGCATAACATTCACTTAGGACAAGCCATTCACCTTATTCAGCTCCGCCTCCTTATTGTGTTCCGCTCTTCCGCATTTTATCATCTAACTTCCTGTTTGTATTGAAGTGTACTGAGAAGAGTCAATCAAACGGATTATATGTGGGAGCACAGAAAGTGTTTCTCCCTAAGAGTTGATGGTGTGAGTCTACCGCTTGCAAATGCTTGTGAGGAATTTAGCTGTCTCTCTAAATGTTTGGTGTTTTTTCCGACACCCTTGGGGTACTTGGGGGTTG
Source organism: Moxostoma hubbsi (assembly GCA_032164185.1). Classification (NCBI taxonomy): domain Eukaryota; kingdom Metazoa; phylum Chordata; class Actinopteri; order Cypriniformes; family Catostomidae; genus Moxostoma; species Moxostoma hubbsi. Next base: position 23,668,340 of record JAVLUX010000020.1, on the reverse strand, counting down.
CAGTGTGATGCATTTTTAAGTTTCCATTGCTCATGCTTGAAATAATGGGGGGGTGGGGGTTCCTGATAATTGATAATTGATGGGGGGGGGGGTTCCTCCCCTGGAATGTACGCCCCTGGACAACTCAATAACCTGTAAATACACTTTGCCAGCTAATTACACTTTTACATCAACACTATAGATATCTATAGGCGTTTATTCCTTCAATGCAATATGAACAAGAGGTTCATAGTCACCACAGTAATATGTTACATTGACAGACACAATATTTTACATACCTTTTGTTTGTTTTTTAAAACTTAAAAATGTTTTCAGTGCTTTTATGTTATTTGTTTTTCATCACAGTCATTTAAGCCAATAAGCAGGGGTGTAAAATGTATTCAGAAATTATACTTATGTGAAAGTATGGATACTGAGTGAAAATTATACTCAATAAAAATTCTAAGTATATAGCCAAAAACATACTTGAGTGAAATTAAAAAAAGTATACACATTAAATAGTATTTAAGTATTAATTCATTCCTTGCTGGAATGAAATCAAGAGAGAAGATTGTGTGTGAGAGAATGTTGTAGGACCACCTCGCATTTCTCTGCTAGCTCCTCCCCCCATTTTACAACACAAGAGACCTGAGAAAAGGGTGTGGAAAGAGAGAGAGAGAGAGAGAGAGAGAGAGAGAGAGGGTAAGTGAATATAAGAGATATGTTTAATCTAAGCAAGGCTCAAATATAGTGCCTTCAGCGCTCTGGTGCTCATGTAATGTGGGAAATTAAAGCTCATTAAGTCTCAGGAATGGTGGTACATTTCTTGGAATAATTCACATGGCTCTATTTGGGCTACTTTAAGAAGCAAAACTCTGTCTTCTAAGTACATGGATGTGGATGAAAGCTGCAAAACTGAAGCTTCCTAAGTTCACGAGTGTCTGTCTTGCATAGAGTAGTGAAATAACTTAGAACTATTCATCAGCCGTAGCTGTTATGTCAACTAATATACACAAGGAGTTGGACCTCTGGAGAACTGAGTGAGGCTATTCAGAAGGCACGTGGATTACAGCTGATCAGACTTCAGAGTAAGTTTTTATATGAGATGATATTACAATGAAAGTGTGTTTTAAAATGTGCTTTCTATATTTTTCTTGACTAATGCAAAATTGTCATTTCAAAAGTGCAGAGATCATTTAAATGCATTTGTTATGCTATAAATGGCAAATATGTAAGTAGTATGGTGGTGAAGACTATTAAAATGTGTATTAGTGTTCCTGAAGCGCAAATGGTACAGCATGACACTAGCAACAGCAAGGTCATGGGTTTGATTCCTATGGAATGGATGAATTGATAAATGAATACTTGAATGCACTGTAAGTTGCTTTGGATAAACTCATCTACCAAATACACAAAAAAAGGTTTTTAAAAAACTTAACCAAATGAATTTAACTGAAGATTAATTTATTGGTATTTTACTTTTTTTTTTTTATTGATTAGAATCATAAAAAACTGTAAAAATCATGATGGATTTTGTTAATGTAACTTGCATTATAATTATAGTTTTAACTATTTTTTGTTTGATTAAATTATATTTTAGAGCAACACAATAAAGTGGGAACTTCTAATAGAGTGAAAACCATGCACTGAAAGAGGTTAGAGATATAAAGATCTGTCATTACTACATGTGCATGAATGCACACATACTGTATATACACCTACTTTCTGAATATACAAGAATATACTAGTTTGAGAATGACTGCTTCATACTGTGAAACAAATCACAACTAATTTGTTTAACATTTGGTGCAAGATTAATGAGTTCCACACATGCACAACGATGATGTGGTCCTGTCTACACTCTTTAAGCTTAATGCTTAAAAGGAAAATACTGGGTACAAGTTAATTAACAGTATCTGTGGCATAATGTTCATTAACACATTAAATGATTGAGACTTGTCCCTCCTTTTATTTACAAAATAGCAAAAATTGAAGATACAGTGAGCAATGGAAGTGATTGGGGCCAATTTTTGGAGGATTAAAAGGCAGAAATGTGAAGCTTATTGTTTTATAAAAGCATTTACAATTATTCTTCTATTAAAAATCTTGTATTATTTGAGATGTAAAGTTGTTTAAATCACTGGGATTACAGGGTTTACAGCATTTTGTCATCATGGAAACTAAGTTGTCAAAATTATAACTTTACACAGAAAAGGATATTTTAAAGAGATTTTATCAAAAAACGTCAGACTTCTTAAATTTTTTTGTTTATGTCTTGTATTTTAACATTTACAGATTGGCCCTATTAAGTTTCATTGTATGTGCCCTACTGTAACAAAGATTTTTTTTAAGGAAAACTAGGGAGAAGTCAAAATAAATTTTAGTATCAACATTATGCCATGAATGCTGTCAGTTGAACTTATACTGAACCCAGAATATTGCTTTAATCTTTCAGAACATAGAGAATGTAAATTTGCATAAATATTGCTTTTCATTTCCAAATGGTTTAATTCAATCTTTAGTATAGCACAGTAAAAGTGTCTCTCATACCTGAAAGATGGACGCTGTCTGGAAGTTAAAGCCTAAAAGGGGAGCCTAAGGCTGGCTAATATGAAAGTTGCATTTTAATGTGAGGTGTATGGATAATGGTTTAATCATGATTTAAAATAAGGCATAGACAGCCTATGCAGTTTATTTTTTTATTTTTAGTGGCCTGTAGTAAGCAAAGATCTTGTATTAAAGAATAAAAAGGTGGAACTTTGCGTGGCCAAGTGATATTATTTTACACAGATTTAAAAGAACTAGTGCTAATGGGCCCTATGAAACTTCAGTCATGCAGGCGGGTCCTCAACATGATTTTTCAGTTAATTTTGCAACACTGAATGTGTTTATACTATTCTTATCAGGTATGAGAAGCTGTTGAAATCCAACACTGAGGTTTTGGACATAAGGAGGTTTGTTGAGGCCATATATTGGGGTGCAATAGTTTAAATTCACAAGGTGCTAAATATAAGTCATGATATCCTTTTTTATTGAGCACCTGCAGGCATCCATGACCATGTAAATGTATTTGCCATTGCATAACCAATTAGAGGCTAAAACTAATGAATTTTTTTGGAAGAAAATTGATGCATCCAACTGTTATCAGTAGCGGTTTTAACCACCATGCAAACCACACAATTGCGTTCTGGGTACATGCACAAACACCCCATTGTCAGTGCTCTCAGAGTGATTCACGTTAGAAGCTGCCAGGTTCAGGTCAGTAGGACTTTGGGTTTGTAATTTATGAAAAAATATATAGGCCTTCTGAACTTGTTTCACTCACACACTCAGATACGCAACCGGAGTTAGGGGCAGTTCACACCAAAAGTTTTTGGACAAAGGAGCGGGCAGGTATTTTACGTGCAGAGGCGACCAGCTGTGTCAGACTGCACGTACCCTTCCCCAATGCCCCCAAAAAGTTGTCGGAATCCTTCTGGTTACCCTAGGCAGGGGAACAAGGCGATGCTTGCCAACCTGGGAATGGGCCAAGCCTGGCTGGGCCTCTTTACTCTCTATGTTTCTCTGCATAGAGCAAGAATGGCCGGGGCCCTTACACGCATCGAAGGAAGGGGGTCTTACCCAGTTTCCTATTATTTCAGGGGGAAAAGACCCTGCGGAGATCACACCTGCCCTGAAGGGGAGGTAAGAGCGGTGAATACATCCCATAGGTTTTTTAAGTGGCACGTGCAAATGGTGCAGTGGTAGATCCAACCTCGTTAGAGGGGGGAGTTGCTACAACACGGCGACCGGAGGGCAGCTGGGACTGCCTAAGAGAGACGCAGGACCACTTCATAACGTGTACCGTGGACAATACACAAAGGGGGAGTCCACGTTGCACCAATTCCAGTACAGGGTAGATTAAGTGGATTGAGTCGGCGAGTTCCTCCACTGAACTGCAGACCTAAAGGGCTAGGGAGGAAGAGGCCGAACTGAGAGACAGGGGCATTGAGGAAGCGAGCCTTGTCGGTCTCACGCATCTAGACCAAGTTCTGCCACAGATGAAGTTCCTGGACCACAAGCATGGCCATCACCTGCCCGAGTTCCTGCAGCACATCGGGATCAGGAAAGCATGTCGGCCATCTGGGCGTCAGCCTCAGCCTGGGCGTGCTGGCCTGAAGGCGGCAGCCCAGGGGAGTCATCCGCGTCAGAAGCCGCGCTCTCCGATGCAGCGGCGAGCTCATACACCTCGAGCTCTAGAGGATAAGCAGGCTGTGTGTGAGGCGAGCCGCTGTTGCCTCGAGCACGGACGGGAGTCAACGAGCATGATGGGGGGCGGGTGGTCCGAGAGGGCGTACCCGGCGGAGCTGCACCCGCTGCCATCCCCAGATTGCCTCCATCGCCAGCCGCATCATCCTCAATCCCGTGGGAAGAAGGAGCAATGCGGGGGCGGCTGGAGTGGTGTGCTTTCTATTGAAAGTGAGCCGCAACCGCAATGTTGCCATGGTCATGCCCTCGCAGTGAGAGCATGAACCATCCACAAACGCTGCCTTGGTGTGATCGCTGCCCAGACACATGAGACAATGCCTGTGGCCGTCTGAAGCAGAGAGCACTCTACCGCATCCAGAAACTACACAGGGGTGGAATGGCATCTTTACAAAGACGCGTCCTGAAAAGGACGTTCAACGCCGCTGTGTATTGCTCTAATAGAGGAAAGTACTCTTTTACAAGATATATCACTCTTTTAATACTCTTTAAAGCTCTTGCGCTGTTGAAGCACCCAGGGGCAAGCTGCACTGCCGTGCAGAGAAGGAGAAAGCTGCTGTAGTGTGCTGTAGATCCAACAGCAGAGAGCGTCAGAGGAACAGAAACGGGTGTGTGACTTGCAGAAAATTTCTGAATGAACTTGACGTATTTCCCCGCTTTTATACTTATATGACAGGGGTCGGGGTATGCAAATACTGTCTGCCAACTTCTCATTGGCCTTTTTTCATAGATCAGAGGTATATTCGGTGCTCAAAAGAGACCCCTAGTGTCGCTTCTTCGACACAACGTCAAAGTGAGTGACAGACGAGGAGTTACAGAGATGCCCTTACAATGGAAGTGAAAAGGGACAAGAAAAGGAACATGGCCAAATTTTGGGGGGTTTAAACAGAAATGTGAAGCTTATAATTTTATAAAAGCACTTACATTCATTCTTCTGTTAAAACTCATGCATTATTTGAGCCGTAAAGTTTTTACAGTCATTTTAGGGTTTTAGGTTTTGTTTTCATGGTAATGACGAAAACGTTGTAAAATCGGCTAACTTTACACACAAAAAGTTTTGTGAGTGATTTTATAACACTAATATCCTGTTTACACATATATCTTTTATGTCTTGTGGTTAAACTTTTAAAACAGTGAGCATTTTAACGTTAAAAAATGACCTCCATTCACTTCCATTGTAAACATTTCATTGAAACCTCGAATTTTTTTTAAAGAAAAGGAAGAACAAGTCGAAATAATTCAACATTTTGTCACAAATGCTTTCGATTGAGCTTAACTGGTAGTGAACCCGGAATATTCCTTTAACATGAAAAAAAAATTAAAATAAAAAATAATTTATTATTTATTTTACAATTATAAAACTAATAAAGAACCTGATAAGCTCCATGGAATAACAATAGACCAAGATTCTTCCAATATAAAAATGCTTTTCCTTTATTACAGTACATGCTTCCTTCATGCTCTGATTATACCATAAACCAGAATTGATTGCTTGTCATTCAGCAGATTCTTTTTCTACTCACAGCAGCACAATTATTTCATGGCCGGTCCAACTAGAGCAACCTAGGTGAAGGTCCCAAGTACATCATCACATGAAAAACACTTTCAAGTGGTCTGCATAAAAGAAGCTTGCTAAATCAATGTATCTTTTCCAAATCATCAGCTATATTTAGCCTAGGTCAACATTTCTTCTGTGCCATATAAGTGGATCCCTCAAAGGGAAATATTCAAGGAATGGTAGAAAATGTCAAAGCAAGGGTAAATTGAACAGCTCATACATCAGCTGCTTTAGGGGATGACCTCTGGTATGACAGGGACAGTCGCGTTATTTATGACTGGACCTGGAAAGCCATGCAGCAACTACATTATAAAAAAGTCATTCCGTAAACAGCTTAGGAGTTTAACTATCTTTAAAATCAGAGTCTACTCTTGCTGATAGAGAATGCAGTATAGAACGTTTGATAATATTTATCATTACAGGTATTATTTATGAGCTGGTGAATATATCAGTGTTTCCCAACCTTTTTTGTCTTGCACTACCTTTGTCCCATTAATAAATATCTACCCCATCACTGACAACAAAACAGAAATTTGTTCTATATAACACATAATACAGCACATCATTTAGGGTTTTCATTACTATAGTCAAAGTAACTTTAAAACAAACAAAAACAATTCATACGTGGGGTTCAAAACAGACTCACCAAGTTGAACAAATCAATGAATGAGCATTTCCACACAAATGTTTTTAAACATTACACATGTTATTTCCTTACAACGCAACTTAAAAAATCCTGTGAGTAATCATTTGTTTAATAAAATTTTAGTTCAAATTATGTAATTTCTAGATTAATTAGTTAATTAATTTATTAGTGGCTTTATTATTTATTTTTGTATTTTTTGTTGTAACTAAGGGATAGTTCACTCAAAAATGAACATTTTGTCATCTTTTACTCTTGTTATATTAAAAACTTGCTTGTTGTTCCAAAATTTTATGACTGACTAACTTCTGTGGACCACAAAGTTGTGAGGTAGAATTACAGCCTCAGTCACTATTCACTTTTATTGGATGGAAAAGGGATGCTTTAAAAAAGTGAATGGTGACTGAGACTAACATACTACTTTTCACACTACTTTTCCTTTTTGTGTTCTACGGAAAAAAGAAAATACTTCTGGTTTGGAACAACATAAAGGTGATTAAATTACAGAATTTTTATTGGGAAAGTATTTTTTATTTGGGAAAAATCAATTTAAGTAGTTTTATATTATATTATATATATTGATATATTACCTTGTATTTTTATAAGCAAAATTTTTTACTTTATAGGTTTTAACAGAGCAAAATCAAAATCTTTTCAAGTACTCCCTGGGGTACCCTGGTTGGGAATCACTGTTTTATATGACCTTCATATGACGTCTTGACTCTTGAGGTTACTTGGTGTTATGTTTCATTTGTTCTCATGGGTGGATAGTGAACTGCACCTTCACAAAACTGCACCTCAACAAAAAGAAAGGTGAAGACCTAACATATGTACTAACATAAAGGCCCACATAATTACACAGAGAGACATATAGGTCATGCACACAGTGTAAAGACACCTCACACTGATTTACAATGAGGTGACTGTTGGAAACAATTGTTACATCACAAGTCAAAAATAAAAAGACAGAAAGAGAAAAGGAGAAAGGATATGCCGAATGTCATGCATCACTGGACACTAGCATAACACTTTTGATAAATCATACTTTTTGATAAATTGCTCTCAGTCTAGTAATGTTCCTCTGAAAGCACCCTTTCTTGTTATTCTCATCATATTTGGGCAGTCTATGCATCTTATTTGTGGGTTTTCTCATCTCGTGTCCTCTTCTCGTATCCATTGCTTACCCCACATCCTCCTCCTCGCTGTTTATTTGACTAAATACTCAAACTGTCAGTTTCATTTTTTGCAACTGATATTTTTTGTTTGTACTATTTATATGCAAGGGCAAGAAAATAAACAACATTTTATTGGGATCAAGTAGCAGTTGATAACAGACGGATGAAAGCAATTGAAAACTGTCAAAGAAATGAGCAATGGAAAATAGTCAATAAGGGTTGATTAACAGGGTGGAGGGTGATGGGATAAGCTGGGTGGGATAGTAGGAGTCAAATCAAGTCAGGGGAAATATGGGAAAGAAAGCAAAAAAGAGAGGACTTGTATCAGGGATAGGAGGGAAAAGGCTGACTGATATTTCCTAGGGGAATTAAAGAAATCAAATAGTGGAAGAGGAAGCAGATTTGTCTGCTTGCTTTTTGTGTCTGTGACATTGCTAAATCAACTGAGAGCAACATAGGATCAACTCATAAAACAGGATTAAGAGGAGTTAAGTTGTTGGCCATGTCAACTAAACAAAGCCATACATTTATTTGTAACACATAACCAAACATGTCATTTATAATAATGTTTCTGGTGAAGGGTATCTCTATTTTCTTTATCTCTCAACTGGAGGGTCACAACCAGGGGCATAGATTCCAGGGGGGATGGGGGGAGGTAACCCCCAATAATCAAAACAAGTACAACCCCAAGCCCCCAAGCCCTACGTTGTGAATCTGTAGTTGCGTATTAACACAGAGTAAATTTGGTGTGTAATGTTGACATCCTTTTTTTCGCACTTACACTTTTAGCCTTGTGTTTGCGCCTAAACATGGCCAAAAACATCGCAAACCTGCAATCAATGATATGCATAAATAAATAAACTATTGCAAACATGTAAATGACTTGTGTTTGTGGCATAAATAATTTCCAGAAATAATCCGATGTACACTGGTGTTACCTTAATTGCGCTCACACTTTAGGTACAAATTTCTCACTGAAAAGAGTTTTGCACGGGGAAGGCGGGTCTACCTGCTTCTAGTAACCAATCAAATGAGGTTCCCTATCTGTCACTCACTCAATGTTGTGTCGATGAGATGACACTAGGGGTCACTCCTGCGGAGCCCAGACATCTCTGATCCTGAGAAAAGGCCAATGGAAATTGGCGTATGGAATTTGCATGCCACTCCCCCGAACATACGGGTATAAAAGGAGTGACGCTGCAAACACACATCAGATATCTTCTTCGGAGCTGAGCGAGCAAGTTCACAGAGCTGAATTCCTCTGCTGCCTCCATTCTTCTCTCTACGCTGTTGGATCTACGGTGCTTTCCAGTGGTCCTCCCCCTCGCACACTACGGTTGTGCTGAGCAAAGCCCCCTATTTATATATACCTGTCTATATATACATATATATATATATATATATATATATATATATATATATATATATATATATATATATATATAAAACACACAAAAGAGTTATATTTTCTCTAAAAGAGTGGCGCAAACGGAAAGGGTGCCACCCACGCGGAGTCAGCGTTCGTGGATGGTTCATATCCTCACTTCGAGGACATGACCATGGCTACGTTGCAGTCGCGGCTCACCCTCGTAAGAGCGCTAGCCACCCCAGCGGCTTCCCGACTCGGTCCTTCTACCTACGGGTATGAGGCGGGATCGGTTAGCACTGGGGCGATATGGGGACCTCAGTGGGAGCCTCTCCGCCGAGTATTCCCCCACAGACCTCGTGGTCCAGGAACGCCACCTCTGGCTCAACCTGGTCGAGTCACGAGAGGCTGACAAGGTGCATTTCCTTGATGCCCCCCATCTCCCAGGTTGGGCTGTTTGGCGACACCGTTGGAGACTTCGCCCGGCAGTTCTCAACAGTGAGGAAGCAGACAGAGGCCATACAGCACTTCCTGCCCAGGCAGAGCCACAGACCCCACAATCCGTCTGCTCATCGCCCAGGGCATCCCCCTGCGGTGCCAACACAGCCCCGATGACGGTCTCGAAAATCCCAGGCTGTTCCTGGAGCGGTCCCAAGGAGCCAGGTAAGTGCTTGGATGTCTCTAGACTCAGCACCCCAGGCTCCGCCCCGGCGCGAAGCCCTGCCCGCTGGTACGTCCGACTCGGTAGTCCCATTGGCCCCTCTCGCATGGAGCTTGGGGGCGTGGCTGGCGTTCCCCAATCCGTCTCGCTGGTTGATCAGGACAGTCCGACTCGACCTCCAGCCGAGGTAAAGAAGGGGTTTTACAGCCCCTACTTCATCATACCCTGACCTGCGAGTTCTGAACCGGGCTCTGCACAGACTCCCATTCAAGATGCTCATGCAGAAACGCATTCTAGAGATCGTCGGGCATCAAAATTTGTTCGTGGCGGTAGACCTGAAGGACGCGTACTTCCATGTCTCGATTCTCCCTCGACACAGACCCAGGCATATCAGTACAAAGTCCTCCCATTCAGCCTGTTCTTGTCCCATTCGCGCCTTCAGGAAAGTCGCAGAGGCAGCCCTTGCCCCACTAAGGGAAGTGGGCATCGTATCTGCAACTATCTCGACGACTGGCTAATCCTAGCTCACTCGCAGGACATGTTGTGTGCTCACAGGGACCTGGTGCTCAGACACCTCAGCCGCTTGGGGCTTCGGGTCAATTGTGAAAAGAGCAAGCTCGTCCTGGTTCAGAGCATCTCTTTTCTCTGTATGGAGTTGGACTCAGTCTCAATGATGGCGTGCCTCACCAACGAGCGTGCACAGTCATAATAATCAGAAACATAAAATGTTTAGGTCACTGTGTCAAGTTAAATATAGTTTAATACTCAATCTTTAAACACATCTTGAGATCCCTTGGTTTGCATTTGCGCTCCTTCAGGTGTTTTGAATGCAAGAACATAACGTATCCCCGATTTCTAGTTTCTGGAATGAAACTAGGTCAGATAGGCACATTGATGCCTTGGGTGGGTTTGGTGATTTCCATTCTAGCAATATTCTTCTTACTAATAGGGAAGCAAAGGCAACAACATTTTTTGAATTGTTTGTCAGTGATACTTCGTTTTCCAGGACTCCGAAAATAGCAGTTTCCACATTAGGTTTTACATTCAAGTTTAAAACATAATTTAACATTTTAAATATGAATGACCAGTAGTCTTTTTATATTTGGCATGTCCAAAACATGTGTAAAAGGTTTCCATTATTACTTTTACATCTGTCACATTCGTCTTCAACCTGGGGGTAAATTTCTGAGTGGCTAGATTTGGTATAGTGAACACGGTGAAGGACCTTAAATTGTATAAGATTAATACGGGCACAGGAGGATGAGTCGTTTATTCTACTCGAAGCCTCTTCCCATACATCATCAGATATATTCTCCCCCATTTCTCTTGCCCACTCTTCTCTGATTTTGTCGATTAAGAGGTCGTTAGGGGACATGATTAAATTATACATTTCCGAGGTCTGACGTTTGAGAGTTGTGGGAGTCAGTAAAATGTATTCAACTAGTGAATTAGGTGGCAAATCTGGGAAAGTAGAGCTTTGGTCCTGAATAAAATGTCAGACTTGGAAGTACCGAAATCAGTTGGACGGTGATAACTGGAATTTTTAAGAAAGATCAATAAAGTTTGCAAACTTGTTATTGATCCTTACAGGCAGTAAGGCCTATTTTCTGACACTGAGCAAATGTGTTATATAATTTCCCAGGGTGGAATAAGTGGTTATTGCAGAGGAAGTTTAACATAGAGAAATCATTAAGTTTATTCATTCATCCGTCTAAATTGGGACCATATTTTAAATGTGGAATGCACTATATGCATATTTACGCAGCCTCTGAACTTTGACCTTAAAAATTATTTTCCACAACTTTTTGTATTTAATAAAAAGTTCAAACATTTAAAAAGGTTTTTAACATTGATAACACTATTGCAATGAAAACAAGGGACATACTTTATTTTTAAATTATTTAAATTATAAATTATTATTTTATTTAGCTTTTTGCACAATTGTTCAGCCTTGCACTAATACATGTATTAAAAATAAATACAAAATAAACACATAAATAACTTTAAATGCCATAGAAGTGGTGTACCAGATGAAGGGGACAATATTTTTTTTTTCAGCAGTATCTATAAAATATATATATTGTTAATACTCCAGTAAAAATGTGTTGTGATTGGCCCATTCTGAACAGTGCTTCCAAAAGTAACAGGTGCCATGTGACAGTGCCATCTATGTGCTGCTTCAGCAGTGGTCTGGACCTCAGCCCATATGGTTAAAAGAACCAGTTCATAAGAGTCATTTGTTTGTTTGTAATTTTACTTTACATTTTAGTTTTTTGTTCCCCGTCTGTCGCTCACTTCGACTTCGTGTCGAAGAAGCGACACTAGGGGTCTCTCGAGCGCCGAATATGCCTCTGATGCATGAAAAAATGCCAATGAGAAGTTGGCAGACAGTATTTGCATAACCCGCCCCCAGACGGCTAGGAAATAATATGGGCTAGGAAATAATATGAGTTCATTCAGAAATTTTCTTCGTAGCATTGGTCGTGTCAGCAGTCAGCTGTGAGTTACACACCTGTTCCTGTTCCTCTGACGCTTTGCTTGCTGTTGGATCTACGGTGCACATCAGCGGCTTTTCTCCTTCTCTGCACAGTAGTGCAGTTTGCCCCTGGGCGCTTCGACGGTGCAAATTTAAAAGAGTTTTAAATTCTTAAAAGAGTGATTTTCTCTGTAAAAGAGTATTTTCCTCTAAAAGAGCAATACACAGCAGTGTTGAACGTCCTTTTCAGGACGTGTCTTTATAAAGATGCCATTCCGCCCCTGTGTAGTTCCTGGATGTGGTAGAGTGCTCTCCGATTCAGAAGGCCACAGGCATTGTCTCGCGTGTCTGGGTTGCGATCACACCGAGGCAGCGTTTGTGGATGGCTCATGCTCTCACTGCGAGAGCATGACCATGTCAACGTTGCGGTCGCGGCTCGCTTTCTACAGAAAGCACGCCACTCCAGCCGCCCCCCCCCCCCGCATCGCTCCTTCTTCCCACGGGATTGAGGACGATGCCGCTGGCGCTGGAGGCGATCTGGGGACGGCAGCGGGTGCGGCTCCGCCGGGTATGCCCCCTCGGATCACCCGCACCCCGGCACGCCCGTTGACTCCCGTTCGTGCTCGAGGCAACAGCGGCTCGCCTCACACACAACCTGCTTATCCTCTAGAGCTCGAGGTGTATGAGCTCGCCGCTGCATCGGAGAGCACGGCTTCTGACGCGGATGACTCCTCTGGGCTGCCGCCTTCAGGCCAGCACGCCCAGGCTGAGGCTGACGCCCAGATGGCCGACATGCTTTCCTGATCCCGATGTGCTGCAGGAACTCGGGCAGGCGATGACCATGCTTGTGGTCCAGGAACGTCATCTGTGGCACAACTTGGCCTATCCTCTAGAGCTAGAAGTGGATGAGCTCGCAGCTGCATCGGAGAGCGCGGTGAATTCCCCTGAGGAAAGACCTTCTTTATCAGGGGCAGGGCACGCTCTGGCATCCACACCCAGACCCCTGGAACCTCCACGTCTGGCCCCTGGATGGGACGCAGAAGATCTAGCTGGTCAACCACCTACTGTCATAGACACGATTAACCAAGCCAGGGCCCCTTTTACCAGGCAACTTTACGCCCTAAAGTGGTGCCTGTTCGCAAATTGGTGTATTTCCCGGACTGAAGACCCACAGAGGTGCGCAGTTAGGTCTGCGCAGTAAGCTGTCCCCTTCCACCTTAAAGGTGTATGTTGCCACTATCGCAGCTCACCATGACCCAGTAGATGGCAAGTCTTGCTTCCTAAGAGACGCCCGGAGGTTAAATCCCTCCCGGCCAAGCCTGTTCCCCTCCTGGGATCTCTCGGTGGTCCTCGCCGGTCTTCAGAGATCACCCTTCGAGCCGCTAAAATCAGCTGGACTCAGGGCCCTCTCCCTAAAGACGAGGGTCGGGGACCTGCAAGCGTTCTCTGTCAGCGACACTTGCCTGGAGTTCGGTCCGGCAGACACACATGTGATCCTAAGACCGCGACCGGGCTATGTGCACAAGGTTCCTACCACACCCTTTAGAGACCAGGTAGTGAACCTGCAAGTGCTGCCCTGGGAGAAGGCAGGCCCAGCCCCTTTGTTGCTGTGCCCGGTGCGTGCCTTACGCACCTACGTGGACCGCACGCACAACTTCAGGTGTTCTGAGCAGCTCTTTGTCTGCTTTGGCGGACAGCAGAAAGGGAACGCTGTCTCCAAACAGAGGCTCTCCCACTGTTGGGGCCATCCTGTTGGCCTACCACACCCAGGCCGTGTAACCCCCCCCCCCCCCCCCCCCTGTGGGTCTGAGCACACTCACCAAGGAGTGTTGCGTCCTCGAGGGTGTCCCTTGCGTCCCTTGAAGTGGACCCCTAGTGTCGCTTCTTCGACACGATGTCGAAGTGAGCGACAGACGGGGAACGTCTCGGTTACGTATGTAACCTCCGTTCCCTGATGGAGGGAACGAGACGTCATGTCCTCCCGGCCATGTCGCTGAGCCGAGCCACTGAGGTGGCCGGACACTCCCGGCTCATCAGAAAAATCCTGAATGAACTCATAGTATTTCCTCGCCTTTATACCCGTATGTCCGGGGGCGGGGTATGCAAATACTGTCTTCCAACTTCTCATTGGCCTATTTTCATGCATCAGAGGCATATTTGCCGCTCAAGAGAGACCCCTAGTGTCGCTTCTTTGACACAACGTCTCATTCCCTCCATCAGGGAACGGAGGTTACATACGGAACCTAGACGTTTCTTGCTGCACACCCAAATGAATTGATGAAAATCATCAATTATTTTTATTTTTATTTAAGCAGTTATGAGTAAGCGGCATACAGCACACAGAGAAAGGTTTTATTATTAATTCATTTTTATTATTATTATTATTATTAACAACGATTTTCTATAATTCAAGCACTTTTTAAGCACCTCATGGTAAAAATTACTATTTTCAAGGGTTTTCCAGGACTTAAATTTTAAAAAGCCAAATTCAAGTACTTCAAACACCTTGTACGAATTCTGCATTTATTCTAAGAACTTGATGAAAATACATATCACATATAAGTTTCCGTCCAGATAATTCCAAAGGGTTCATGAACTTACACAGTTCATACCTCAAATGTGAATTCTGAAGCTGTATCGAAATGCATAATATAAAATAAAACAACACATGGCAGCATCAAAATTCACATTTGAGGTATGAAAATGTGTAATTTATTTTATAGAACAAAACATCCACGTATTATCAAGTAATGCACAGACCTTATTTAACTCATAAGCTCAAAAACCCAATTATAAAACCCCTTAGGAAAATTGTGAAGGAACCCATGGTGAATTAGATGGGTTCGCCTAAATTGACATCATGGCTGAACAGCTCTATTAACCCTCCTGTTATCCTCAAATTTGTTAAAAGATTAATATCATTTATCCTTGGGGTCAATTTGACACCAGCAATTTAAACCTCCAGAATATGATTTTTACCCAAGTTTATGTGTCAGGTACTTTATGTTTCTTTGTTGACTTCCTAAATAGCCCTTTAAATAAATAATAACCCCCCACCCACGGCACGTATACATCCAGAATACCTATTGCACAACTATGGACGAATATGCAAATCACCAGTAAATCTCACCATTTTACCTTTTTCACCAATTGACCTTTGATCTTTTTGGTGTTTTAATGGCATATTATTTCTAAGTACATAATTTTGGTATTTATAACATTCTGTTTTTCATGTATAGTAACATGTATTATTTTCAGGGTCAATTTGACCCCAGGGAAAACAACACAATTTCAAACATTTAACGTCATCATCATCAGAACATCAGTAAGGAACACATAACTGTCCTTTATTAACAAAAAATACCTATAAAAAGTAAATATAAGCATTTTCAGGGATTTTTCTATGCTACTGTAAGTGCTATGTATGCAAATGTGTGAGATAGTAAAAAAAAGACAAACTTGCGTAGTCACAAAAATGAGTTTGAAAGAATACGAACAGCATAGACAGAATATGAACAGCATATTATTTGTAATACAGCCCACCAGAAGGTACAGTCCAGACTTTTGTCTGCACTACTGTGCAGATGATGTGCGTGCTCCTTGCAGATGTATTTCTTAAATTTCACACAGGTGTTGGTAATTTCTGTTGGGACAAACCGGGCACCTGCCACGTTTCCTGCCTGCAGTTTGAACCACTGGGGTGTGTGTCTCCATCTGTAGCAGCTGTTGATGCTCTTGGAAGGCAAAATCTTTTCTCGATATGAGGTTTCACCAGTGCGTAACCCAGCTACTTCAGGAAAATCCTCCTTCGACTTTTTTGGTGTTCCTGTCCTTGTTTATTTCGCTCCATAATACAAAGGCATTGTAGGCACTCACATCAATGATGTTGAAGAAAATGAAAAGGGGCCAATGGGCAGTCATGCGTAGGCAGCTGTACGTGGCTGTGAACATGTCCAGATTATCAACTCCTCCCTTTGTCTCGTTGTTGTCCAAGACCATTTGTGGTTTTCTGTTTTCTCTGGTGCTCAGGACAGCATCTTTGTGTGTGGTGCTCATCAGCAGGACATTTTTCCCTTTCTTGGGGCAATAGGAGATGACAGTGGCTCTGCCAATGAAGGCAAACATTGAAGATTTTAACTTCCTGTTCTTCATTGCAAGAAGCTCAGAGGGAAGTTCCAGCTTGTTTTTTCTCACTGTCTTCAACATGGTAACCTTCCTTTTCAGCAGTTCCTTACCCAGGCGTATGATGTGAAAACATTATCACATGTAATGTCATGACCATTCAGTCCTTCAGCCATGTCTAGTGCCACTCTCAAGCCCTGATTTCTTTCAGGTGCTTCCCCAGGGAATTTAAGTGTACACCTACATATTCCAGGCATAGCTGGACTGTGCATCACATGCTGCCCATATTTTGATACCGTATTTAACCAGAATGCTTGGTATGTATTGTCTGAAGGGACAACACCCACAAAATGCAAACAGACATTCAACCACAGTGACGTGGGGGCCTGGATTGGAAAGAAAGTGTAATCGCTGAACCCACTTGTCCCATACATCCCGTATTGCTGCGAGTTTGTCACACTCTCATCAGCCCTGCCTTTTTTTCTCTGTCATCAAAGCGTATGACACAGGAGAAAACATGGAATGTCTTTAGAGACATGGTGGCTAGAAATATTGCCCTTCCAGTGTCAGCATTCCAAAGCCTTGCTGTTGCTTCTCCTTTTGACTTGTACACTCCTGCCAAAATAAGCAACCCAATGTAGGCTTGCAAGTGGTTCACATCCAAGTCTTTCCAACTGACCCCATACACGTGCCTCCCTTATATAATTTGTCATCTCAAGTATATCCTTTTTGATTGATGGTGTCACAAAGAGCTCAAATGCAGATTTTATGTTTTGGATATGGCTAACAGCATATCTGGTGCGGCCTGAAACCATTTTGATGAATTTAGCAGCACTAAGTCTACACTGTCCCCAAGTGGGGAGAAGGACCATAATAACTTTACATTTTTGGAAGGTAATGTGCCTGCTGGTGGTTGAGAGACAACAAGAGGGTCAACACTAAGAGTCCCATTCTCATCAGAGGAGGATGCCTCATAATCAGGGTCCTCCTCAACATTCTCCTCTGTCTCAGACACATTCGCCTATATGTCACTTTCACTCTCAAAGAACTGTGACAAAACCTCATTGACAGAAAACCTTGGCTTAGAGGTCATTTTCAATTGAGAGTGAGCATAAAGAGAGAGAGCCCACAGAGCACCAAGAGAAATGGTTTAGAAGGCTGCTGTGCATGCTTTTATACGTTTGCTCTTCCCCTATGTTGGGTGAACAATCAATGTCCTCGAGAGGATTATGTTTCCCTTCCCCTATGTCATGTGAACTATCAGTGGTTCTCGCAATACTACAGGAATGGTTATGTTAGGTTAGGGCGTCCAAAGCAGAGGGGAAGTTTTTTAAAGATTATAAAATTGCATGTTCTAGTGACCTCAATATCATCCAAAACATCCAAAACATTTGGAGGACATTGAAAACATTTCATCATGTTAATTTTATGTTTACCCAATTGTCCTATTTAAATTAGAAGCAAACTTTTTTTTTATTTTTTTATAATTATGTCAATCATGTTTTTAGAGACATTAAACATTGAATGGGTTAAAATTGCCCCCAAAGATAATAGGAGGGTTATTTGTATTGTACTACACATAAGAGGTGATATTTATGATATGGCAGATAAGAGTTTAATGGAAGACTTTATTATTTGTATATTATATTGTACAGCCTCAGTTGATAATGCAAGTGAACAGTAATACTACAATATTATGTCCATTCAATGCACACAATAACACCGTAAATTAAAAACATAAAATGAGGATTCAATAATATTGAGAATAAAACATACTTTATTAAACATAAAAATAATATGCTTAAATATGCAATATAACAGTTACAATAATCAATTTCAGAAGTCATAAATATAAGTAAACATATTGCAGTAATTTCCCACAACAATGCAGATACATTGCGATCGGTTAACACAAGTAATGTTTGATTCATACAAGCAATATTAGCTTCAACAACCCTACCAGAAAACATATCCAAGCATTATAGCAGGTAAACAAGTTCCCCAAACGGATAATAAATATGTATCCATCCAGACTGCAGTGATGCAGTCCTGAACTGTGAGTGTGACTGACTGACTGAACTGAACACAGTTTCTTTCACGAGACAGCTGGTACTTCTTTCCTGTGTTTACGGACATGACGTTATTATGCAAGGATGAACAACATAAGCCAGCGATTCTGCACAAACTCTGACCTGACAGCTCAAAACGCAAATAATTTGTAAAGGCTAATCGTAGTGAATCGGGGTAAGGTTAGAACCTTGTTTTGAACACTGTTTGTATATCTACTCATTCAATAACAGCAATTTGTTCATTTTTAACCATTAACTTAAACCATTAATAAAATCCCATTTATCCAATTTTTTTATATATATATATTTTTTTTGTTACTGTGTTGATTCACCACTTGACATCCAGTAAAGTCTGGGTCCAAAATCACAAGATATAGAATTACCAATCTATATCATATCATCTAATGAAAATCAAAGCATTCTTGCAGGCATGGAGACCTTTTCAGAGGAGGCAGGTTGGGATGGATCTATCCATGGAGCTGTTGGATGGACCAACTTGTCCTCTTCAATCTCTCAGCATGCTGGAGTAAACAGTACTTTCAGTGGAGGATCATACTTCTGGTTGGTATCTCAGAACAGCTCAATAAACCAGACTCCACCAACTGCTTTGCCTAGACAGCGGGACATGGTTCTTGCTCAGGCAGAGATTGGAGTTCTGGGTCTAGTTCTTGCTCTTACGACACTTGGAAACAGCTTTGTACTATGGGTTCTGCTGAGGAGACGCAAATACAATGCACCCATGCACCTATTTATGGTTAATCTGTGCGTAGCAGACCTTGTGGTGGCATTCTTTCAGGTGAGCTTCACTACACAAATTACCCTAAAGTCTATCATAGTATCATGTCTTTTAAGTCTTATAATGAAGTCACTAATAGATATGAACAGTCACAGTTTGCGATTATTTTCAGTACAATAAAGTCTGACCCACCAGTAAAAGCAATTAAAAGTCATTATTAATTGGCATTGTTTTTTGTGCTGTTCATTTTGTCACTTATTTTGGTCTTGTTTTGTTGGCCGAGGTTGCTTTTTTGTAGCATGAACTAGCAAAGCTGAAATCCATGCTAGCATTCAAAAGCAGTAAATTGTAATATTCTGCAGGTGCTACCGCAGCTTGTATGGGATATCACAGAGAGATTTCAAGGCCCTGATGTACTGTGCCGCTCAGTGAAATATCTCCAGATTGTGGGAATGTTCGCATCCTCTTACATGATTGTTGCTATGACAGTGGACCGCCATAATGCCATATGCTGGCCCCTGCAAGCGTACAAAGGAGGAGCCATTTCACGCTGGAATAAGCCCATCATGGTGGCCTGGGGTCTAGCTCTTGTACTTAGTGTGCCACAGGTACTGTGGTTGTTTATTCTGGATGTCTAAAGCCTACTATATTTCAGAGGGTAGAGTGTACACGAGATCAAAACTGACCCTTTACTTAACGCATGTTCCTTAATGCAAATAACAATAGACAATGCATTTGTTTGCACTTC
Source organism: Moxostoma hubbsi (assembly GCA_032164185.1). Taxonomy (NCBI): domain Eukaryota; kingdom Metazoa; phylum Chordata; class Actinopteri; order Cypriniformes; family Catostomidae; genus Moxostoma; species Moxostoma hubbsi. Next base: position 23,648,562 of record JAVLUX010000020.1, on the reverse strand, counting down.
CGCAGTTAATTAAGAATGTAAATTCTGGGGCCACGAATTTGAATCCAGGGCATACTGAGTGACTCCAGCCAGGTCTCCTTAGCAACCAAATTGGCCCAGTTAATAGGGAGGGTAGAGTCACGTGGGGTAACCTCCTTGTGGTCGCGATTAGGGATTCTCACTCTCAATGGGGCACGTGGTAAGCTGTGTGTGGATCGCGGAGAGTACCATGAGCCTCCAGTGCTGTGAGTCTCCGCGGTGTCATGCACAGCATGCCACGTGATAAAATGTGCAGATTGACCCTTTTAGAAGCAGAGGACAATCTCCACCACCCGGATTGAGGTGAGTAACCGCACCACCAAGAGGACCTACTATGTAGTGGGAATTGGGCATGAGAAAAGGAGATGGATAAAAATGAAAAAGAAAGAGATAAAATGAATATAAATTTTAGGATTTGAGTCATTAATCTTATTACAATATCTTTTTGTTTAAACATTGGCCCCATCACATAGTTTACCAATTTCACTACTACACATAAATAACTAATATTGGCATTATATAGTGTATTGTGAAAAGTGCTATACAACTAAAAACGACTTGATTTGGTCATATTGTGAACAATTCATTCATCAATGCGCATTATTCCAAATATTTTTACTCTTTGTAATATTACGTAAAATGTAACTTACTCTTTCACTTAAATTACTTTTCTTTAACCCTGACATCAATGTTTAGAAATGACAGTGCAAGCTATTAGATAATGTTAGTCAAAAGCAATTTAGGCCTTGAAACTTGCATTCAAGTCTGGCTTCATTCTGGAATTCTTTTCATGATCCAATCAAAACCCAATTAATAAAATCAAGTCCTGTCCTACATTTTTCTCTCAGAAATATGCCACATTTCAGAAGTAAAATGGGTTGGAAACTTCATTTAAACCAACTAAAAAGACCAGTTTAACTAGCATGCAAATCCCATACTGGTCTGGATGGTGGACATACTGTAGCTGAACATAGCTGGTGAAGCTGGTTGACCAACAAGGCCTTTCTGATGAAGCTGGTTAAGCTAGTTTAAAAGCCTATAGCACACCAGCATCCAATGATGGGGGACCAGCACCCTAAATGTAACAAAAGCTTGATATGCTGTTTCTTTCATTGAGTATTCTAATAATCCTGTCAGCATTTATCAATTCTAATTTAATGATTGAGGCTTAAGTATAATAGGGTTAAACATTTGCACAGAATCACATTTCACTGTAGCCAAGATGTATTATTTCCATGTTCTTATAATGGTTCTTTTATTGATACAGTGTTTCCCATCCCATCCCATGCCGTCTTCCCCACAGGTTTTTATTTTCTCCAAGTCAGAGGTCGCCCCAGGAGTGTTCGAGTGCTGGGGGCACTTTGCTGAGCCCTGGGGACTGAAGGCTTATGTTACCTGGATGACTCTTGCTGTGTTTTTGCTTCCTACCTTTATCATCACCATATGTCAGGTACTGCTGGTGTTTGTGCATTCCATCTCTGATGTAACAAGTCTCTCTTGGTTCTTATGCCATTCAGTATGCTTGGTGAAGGCAGTACTGTCTTTACTGGCTTGCGTTTCCTTTGTTTTGCTTGGTTCATTAGCTTTAAATTCTGCAAAATGGGATTTTGTAATTGCAACATAAATCATTACTGCATTTATCAGGAACGTTTAAAACTGAGTTTGTGTACCTCTACAGAGAGGCAATTTTGGATTATCCTCCTATTTCCAACTGCAGATACTGAACCTCTAAATGAAACTTTTGACTGGAATGCAGTTATCCAACACATTTATGACTGATTAATCTGATCACTGACTCCTCTACATATAAATTCCATGTCCTGTTTGGCTCTGTTTTCGGTCACAGAAAATGCTGATTAACTTCTCTTAACACTCTCTCTCCCTATCATGCCATTATAATGTCCTGCAAATAAATAAATGCTTCAAAAATATTTCAGTAACTACTTTAAATAAATAGTAAATAAATAAATCATAATTAACCAATTTTGCTGTATCAGGATCAATCTGAAACAAATATGTGCAGTATGTGTGTGTGTGTGTGTGTGTATATATATATATATATATATATATATATATATGTATATTAGTAACAGAAATACTCAAACAGCACCTCTGGCACCAACAATCATCCCACGCTCCAAATCACTGAGATCACATTTTTCCCCATTCTAATGGTTGATGTGAACATTAACTGAAGCTCCTGACCCGTATCTGCACGATTTTATGCACTGCACTGCTGCCACACAGTTGGTTGATTAGATAATTGCATGGATGATTGTTGGTGCCAGATGGGCTGGTACTCAATGTGAAACTGATTTTACAAGCTTGCCTACCTCAATGAATCATGGCAAAGCACTTGCACTACCCACTAGGGTATTTAATTATTACATTAATCCATTTTTTTAATCCATATAAATCCATTTTATTAATTGACCTTAACTTGTAGCTTGGATGATGCCTGACAAGGGATCTGAACCCATGCTTTTGGTGTTGCCAAGACCCTACTGTATCCATTGAGCTACAGGACTTACTCTAAATGGTCTGGAAGGCTTACATCACATCTGGAGGCTGTTTCTAAACAAAGACTCTCTCATTGGATTGCCAATGTGATCGTCCTCGCTATGAGTCACAGAGTGCACAATGCCCCATTGGTGTGAAAGCGCATTCGACCAGAGGAATGGCCTCTTCATGGCATGGGTAAAAACAGTGTGTCCTTGCAGGACATATGTTTAGCAGCAGGTTGTTCTTCGCAAAGCCCATATGCCAGGTTTTCTAACCTAGATGTGGCCTCTCTCTCTTCATAGGTCCACACTATCTAATTGTACAAACACTCAGCAGATGAGCCCAGGCTCTTTTATACTTGTGGTCTATCTGCTATAATTCTGATACATCCACCGGTATTTAGGCCACTGTCAAAATTGAGAGCTCTTCTTATTAGTCTCTTCCGTCCCAACCCTGGTTGTGAAGTACCTATACTGTGTGTATTTATAAGATTCATATAAATTCCCAATCTAGATACATTTTCCCTCCTGGGTTTTCACTATGTAGGGAGATTGATCATTACTATATACATTTACCTATACATATCATTCCTCAAGTGTCTATGCCTCAGGCAAGGCCCCTCTGTGTGGTGTGATGTCACATCAGTAGTGTGGCATGATTGGATGCTGTTCCCATAGCCTCAAAGGCCATAATCGATTGCATATGTAAGCAAGGTTTCCTGAGATGAAGGGAACATGACATTGCATAAGCTGGCCACACTACTGACCCAGAGCTTCGAGGTTTGAGCATTGCACTCATTGTCCCTCAGCCTAAACATTCTGAGGAAATGGTGGTTTTGCACCTGCTTATATAGGCCAAATGCACGCCTAAAGGGACGGGCTGAAACACCATGTATAGAGTGTGAACAATATGTATAGAACAATCCCATGATGCTTTGCCGGTGGTGTGGGCAGGACTTCTGGTTCGGTGTAAACAATCGTCAAGTTTTGTACCCACAGCATTTACAATGACAGAAACTTGAGAACAAATGATCACATAATTAACGTGAGGCGATATTGTTCTTCCTCACCTATCTGTTATTGATTATGGGTTTGAGGCTAATGGCCAAATATTGCTAAAAATTATTTTTGTTGTTTTATTGAATCTTTATCCACCAACTGAATAACCTGAGCAGACAAACCTGAAAAGCTATGTAGGATATTAGTGCCTTCACAGCTGTAAAGTTGGACATGTTTTGAGAAAAGTAGATAATTATGTTTATTTTTAAAGCATATATTAATTCTAGTCAGAACCTGAAGAGTTTGTTGTAGACAGCAGGATGCTTGTGTATTTCAGGACTCGATTTTCGAATAAAATACAATTAGGAGATGACTGTGTAGAAAGCTCAATCTAGCTTTATCATTGTTAGTTTACATACATAAAATCCGTATCTAAATGCTATAACCTACATGAAATATTTGAGTGTTGTCTGAACAACTGATCCTGTTGACAAATTGAATTTATTGTTCTTGTGTAGAAAATAACGATGTCTTAGCAGCCACACAATAAACTGTACCATACAAAAAGAACTACATGCAATACAAATAAAAATGTATATGGACATACATTATAAACATTACAGTACACAAAAGTTCAGTGTTCTCTGTAAATCAACTATAAAACAGTATGTATTATTAAAAGCACTACCTTTACAATTAATTTAATTGGTAGTGAATTAATCCACTATTTTCAAAATCACCTTTTCCCCATAAGGAAGACATGCGCATTCTGCAAAGACACTCAAAGAAAGTGAATTGCATGCAGAAAACTACAGGAAAGAGGAAATCGGAATACAGTTAATATCAATCGTGGTAAAACATCGCACTACAGTACATGTCTCATCTAATAATTATGGCCTTTCACTGTAGAATTATTAATTTAGCATCAAGGCATGAAAAGAGTTGAAAACACCGTCACAACTCACAGACAGTTAAGGAAAACACTTCCTTTATATATTCGGTAATAATGGCATTTCAAAACATGTGAAGCATTCACAAAAATGATGCTGAATAGAAACAGACATACTCTCAAAATTTCTGCACATGTACACACACCTGTTAGCACAATAATGCTATTGTTTATGTAATTCATTGCGCTCAGTTTCTGGACGTCTGTCGTAGCTGGGCCGTAACGGTGGATAATAGAAGTAATCTCCGCTGATTTCTTCTTGCCAATAAAGTGAACAGTGCACACAAACAAATTATTCCAAAGTTTTTTCAAACAGAGGTTCCTAAGTCAATCCATCTGTAGGCAGCCAATGAAAGAAGCACCATGTGTGACTGGAGCACTTTGCGAGTGGTTTCTGATCATAACATGGCTGTTTAAGATAAAACTTTAGTTTCGCTTGATTATTAGGATAACCATTAACTGCACACATTGTCTGGGTCATTTTTTAGACATCTAACATCTAAAAAGCAAGAATCTAACCGAACAACACGCAAGCAAGCAGTGATCGTCTACACACAAAACGGTAACCAATCGCACGTTCGCTAACTAACCGGAAATTCAGCCAACATAGCGAAATACAGTAGACATGCTGAGAATATTGTGGATTGTATACCAAAGTGTTAGTGCATGCGCAGTACTTAGTGGCAGAAAGCCGACAGACTGTTGTGTTAAATTTGACAAATTAGATGATTAAACTAATGTACAAAACAAAAGCATCATAAATACACACATATTATTAGATAAACAATTATTATGATAATATGAGTTAATAACAAACTTGTAATGTTCGCTTTATATGTTTACTGCAAAGCAGTGAGTTGAAACGATCTCCTCCTCAGTCCAATCAGCTTTGTTGATGGCTTGAAGCCAGAGCAGTCAAAAATTGTTTACTTTTTACGGACGGTTTCTGCAACCACTTCTGTGTGTTAAGTAAGAGGTGACGTTGCCAAAGGATTGGTCTATTTGGCTACAAAAAAAATCTTAAAGGGATAGTTCAACCAAAAATTAAAATGATTTTACTCACAGTCATCCCATCCCAGACGAAGATTTTTAGAAGAATGTATCAGCTCTGTAGGTCCTCACAATGCAAGTGAATGGATAGCATAAGCTCTGTAGGTCCTCACAATGCAAGTGAATGGATAGCAAAAACAGTAAGCTCCAAAAAACCATTAAGGCATCATTAAAATAAATCCTCCTGACTTGAGTCATTAGATCTATCTTCAGAAGCCATATGATAGGTGTTGGTGAGAAACAGATCGACAAGTCCTTTTTCACTATAAAATCTCCTCCCTGCCCATTAGGTTGTGATAGGCACAAAGAATGTGAATCGCAAAAAACAAAAGTAATGAAAATGGAGATTGATAATAATCATTAAAAAAAAAAAAAAAAAGACTTATTTGGGTGAACTATTCCTTTAACTCCAATCTTTCAACTGGTTTGTCCATTATATATGTTTAAATGCACAATAATATTACAAAGATCTTTTGTAACTCAAGAAAAGAGTGCACATACAAACCAAGTTGGGGACAGGATACAATGCAGCAAACAAATGAAATATAGGCTTGTAAAATAGCGTTGTATGTTCTGAAAGAAGTGCATCATTTCTCCCAACTGGTCGAAACATCAGTATAATTTTGTTACATTAATATCAATGTAGAAGTATTTACTATTTTTTTCTACTTTTTAACACATGCCCACATGTATTAACTGAATTTTTGTGCGCCTAGGTACGCATATTCAAAGAGATCCATGATAACATCTACCTGAAATCAGAGTGTGTGGTTTCTGTTGACATGAAGAAAAACATGGTGCTTTTTCACTTTCCCAGCCTCAAAAAGCAGGCCAGCAAATTCAGAGAGCGAGCAAGACACTCATGCACACCACAAGAAGATTTACATAAAAAGAACAACAGTGACACTTCTCATTCTAATACATACAACTCTGAGGACACACCTCAGCCAGATTATTGTGACCATTCGTGGCAGGAGAGCTACTGTCCCAATGATCTAACCTCACAGACTCACACTTACAGTTCACAGTCCCCTGATGTACTGCCTCACATTCAGCCTCACCATCATACCATCTGTAACTCTGCCTCTGTCCAGGACTACAACAAGAGCAGAATCCCTTCTGCTGAGCCTCAAAGTGCTTGCTGTCATTCCTCAAGTGGTTCCTCTGATCCTCTCAGGAATTCCTACAACCTCACTGAGGACTGCAACACTTCATCAATTCCCTCTTTCCCACCATGCACCCTTCCTCCACCTTTCAAAGGTGTTTCCAAAGCTATGTCTAAAACAGTGAAGATGACTCTGGTCATTGTGCTCGTCTATACCTTGTGCTGGTCACCCTTCTTCATTGTACAGCTCTGGGCTGCCTGGGACCCTAACCCACCTGACCAAGGTGAGAAACACAGCAGTTCTTACAAGAAAGATACAGTGGTATTTGGAATTTATATAAGAATAAAAGAAAATATCAAGCCAAGTGACATTTAGTGTAATTTTTAAAGATTAATATCATATTTAGTATTTGCACAATGTTTGGTCCATAATTAATGTGATGAGCTACACCGGAGTTCTGAGTAAAGGTTTAACACCATTTGTTTGAAAATGCTTCTTGATTTGATATTTCTTAATTAATGCAACAACAAAATTTAAATGTGGCTAAATGTCCTATTGTGTCTAAATAATTATGGGGGCCATTTTGGAGGTAAAACCATGAGTTACAATTGAATGATATACATCAGGTTATTATTTATAGTAATTTATAAAAGAATCATTTGAGCATTGAATCATTGGATTGTTTAGGAGATTTATAATGGTTGCAAATTATCCAGAAGATGTAGAGCCCATCAATGCAATGAGTGAAGTCACTGTTTACTGTAAATGCCCTACATCTCTTTCTCTCTTTTTATTTTCTCTTAGACACCATGCATATTTAAAGTACATGTCTTAAAGGGATAGTTCACCCAAAAATTTAAATTGTCTAATCATTTACTTACCTCTTATGCCATCCCAGAAGTGTATCACTTTCTTTCAATACAATGTAAGTGAACGGTGGCAAGAACTTTGAAGGTCCAAAAAGCATATACGGTAGCATATGACCATATGACTCCAGTGGTTAAATCCATATCGCCAGAAGCGATATGACAGGTGTTGTTGGGAAACAGATTAATATGTAGAAGTCATTTTTTACTATAAATCTCCACTTTCACATTCACTTCTACATTCTTCTTTTTTTGATTTTGGCTATTCACATTCTTCTTGCGTTTCATCACCTACTATGCAGGGAGGATACTTTTTTAATGACCTACACCCACACCTACAGAATCATAACGCATCTGAAGATATGGATTTAACCACTGGAGTCATGAGGATTACTTTTGTGCTGCCATTATGTGCTTTTTTAAGCTTTAAAGTTCTGGCCACCATTCACTTGCATTGCATGGACCCACAGAGCTAAAAGTATTTGTTTGTGAGGGTGAGTAAATGATGAGAGAAATTTCATTTTTGGGTTAACTATCCCTTTAAGACCAATAAATAACTTTAAATAGTTTCCATCCCCTGCTCTTTTGTTTCTAACCAGATGTTGATATCTCAGCAGCACCACAGACCTCTCTCAGCTGCTTTTGCACTGTGTACAAACATACAGTTCTGTACATTCAGAAAGTATTCACACCCCTTAATTTTTTTCACATTTTATGTTGCAGCCTTATGCTAAAATGATTTAAATGATTTATTTTTTTACATCAATCTACACTCCATACCCCATAATGACAAAGCAAAAAATGGATTTTTGGATAACTTCAAGAAAAGAAAAGACTGAAATATCACATTGACATAAGTATTCAGACCCTTAACTCAGTACTTAGGTGAAGCACGTTTGGCAGCGATTACAACCTCAACTCTTTTTGGGTATGATGCAACAAGCTTTGCACACCTGGATTCTCTGCATATCCTCTCATGCTCTGTAAAGTTGGATGGGGACCTTCGGTGGACAGCCATTTTCAGGTCTCTCCAGAGATGTTCGATTAGGTACAGGTCCTGGCTCTGGCTGGGCCACACAAGGACGTTCATAGAGTTGTCCCTAAGCCACTCTTGCATTGTCTTGGCTGTGTGCTTAGGGTCATTTTCCTGTTGGAAGGTAAACCTTCAGCCCAGTCTGAGGTCCTGAGCACTCTGGACCAGGTTTTCATTAAAGCTATCTCTGTATTTTGCTGTGTTCAGCTTTCCTTCAACCCTGACCGGTCCCGAGTCCCTGCCACTGAAAAACACCCCCACAGCATGATGCTACCACTACCATGCTTCACCATTGGGCTGGTATTGTGCAGGTGATGAGTGGTGCCTGTTTTTCTCCAGACATGACGAACAGATACATATTCGTTTCATCAGACCAGTGAATCTTGTTTCTCACAGTCTGAGAGTCCTTTCGGTGCTTTTTTATGTGATTGCACTGAGGAGAGGCTTCCATCTGTCCACTCTGCCATAAAGCCCAGATTGGTGGAGTCGTGCAGTGATGTTGTCCTTCTGCAAGTTTCTCCTATCTCCACATATGATCTCTGGAGCTCAACCAGAGTGACCATCGGGTTCTTGTTCACCTCTCTTACCAAGGCCCTTCTTCCCCGATTCCTCAGTTTGGCCAAGTGGACAGCTCTAGGAAGAGTCATTGTTGTTCCAAACTTCTTCCATTTAAGAATTATGGAGACCAATGTGCTATTGGGTTACCTTCAATGCAGCTGACATTTTTGTAGCCTTCCTCAGATCTGTGCCTCAACATAATCCTGTCTCTGAGCTCTGCTGGCAGTTATTTTGACCTCACAGCTTGGTTTTTGCTCTGATATGCATTTTTAGCCATGATAACTTATATAGACAGGCGTGTGCCTTTACAAATCATGTCCAAACAATCGAATTTGCCACAATCAAAGTGTAGCAACATCTCAAAGATGATCCAGAGAAATGGGATGCACCTGAGCTAAATTTCAAGTGGCATAGCAAAGGGTCTGAATACTTATGTCAATCATGTGATATTTCAGTCTTTTCTTTTTAATACATTTGCAAAGTTATCAGAAATCTGGTTTTTGCTTTGTCCTTATGGAGTATGGAGTGTAGATTGATGTGGAAAAAAATTATAATTTAAAGCATTTTAGCTTTAAATGTGGAAAAAAATTAAGAGGTATGAATACATTCTGAAAGTATGTGCTCCAACTCCAGCTGCTTTTGATTTGTATCAGCTGGGCAAATAAGCAATTGAAAGAACAGTTAAATGCCTATATAAACTGTATATTTTCTGTTTGGATTTTCTTACTGCCATTCACATAATTGAAAAATAAATTATATTTATTAAAATCTATATTTGTTATCACAAAAGGTGAATTTAAAAGCAATTCAATAATTTCGGTAAAGAGGAGCTAAGTGCTTGTTATTCCATCTTTCTGATGAAAGTGTCATGGAGGTCCTCATGGAAGTCCAAGGCATCTCTCTGTCTCTCTCTCTCTCTCTCTCTCTCTCTCTCTCTCTCTCTCTCTCTCTCTCTCTCTCTCTCTCTTTGTATATGGGCAAATTCCAAACGAAAGTGATCATTCCTCTGCCCTACTCACACCGAAGGATAGAGCGCTTGATGTGGGCACTCTAAAGGGAGCATGGCATTACTGCATGAATGTACCCTTCGCTAACAGGCTTGTTTATTTTTTGTGAATTTTATTTTCTTACTTTAATTTGGAATGACCCTTCGAATGTTATCAAGGGGGAGGACTGGTCATAGGGAGAACCAGGATTTTTCCTGGTGGGCCAGCCGCAAAAGCAATAAGCTGAGCGGGCCACCGTGTTATGCTAAACAGGCCACGACTGGCTGAAGAGGGCCATAAACCGGCATCGTGGCAACACATCTCCTCTCAACAACTTTTGGGCCAGCGACACCCACGAAATCAACAATTTAAAATCCAGGGCCGATTTCTCTTCCCAGTCTGCCCCTTGTGTCGTCCACTTCCCACAGTGCAAAAATGCTGTTAGAAAAATGCCCTATGTTTCTATCATCGACTTTCTGTTATATCCTGTTTCAGATTAAAATGTATAGGTGAAGATTTAAAGCCGGGTGGCTCATTGTAGCTTATCACGGACCATTCGGCACGTTTCGTGGCCAACCCACCAGGCCGCTCGGTTCTCCCAACGGCCAGTCTGCCCCTGATCGGCCCCAAAATGTGTCGGCCCACCAGGAAAATGCCCGGAATGCCAGATTACCAGTCCAGCCCTGCTTGCACATTAAAATGTTAATTGTAGACTCGTGAATAACATAAGTCATTTTGCACCCCCCTCTCTCTCTCTCTCTCTCTCTCTCTCTCTAAATATATATATAGATATATATATGTGTGTGTGCTGCCGTTTTCCGTTAAGCGATATAAAACGGATCCATCAAAAAAAAAAATTACGTTTATTGTTTCCTGAATAAAAATAAAATCCATGATTAAAGAAAAAACCTTATGTACTTTATTCGGCAAGTTTAAATAAATAAACAATGCAATCCCTTAAAGTAGTCAGTTTTAATATTTCAAAATGTAATTAGCCTTATTTAGGGTTTATTTAAATAGCCAGTTGCAGATACTGTAAAGAACTATTGCAAAAAAATAAAAAATAAATACACAGCCTTGACTTTGACTTGTGACCCAAGACTTGAGAATTGACTTAGACTTGGCCTTGAAAGACTTGAGACTTGACTTTGCCTTGGCCTGGTAAGATTTGAGACTTGACTTGGACTCCACCTCAAAGACTTGAGAATTTATTTAGACTGGCCTTGAAAGACTTGAGTCTTGAAATGACTAGTGCCCCTGTCCACTAAGAAAGATCTATGGAGAAATGGTTTACTGAATCTGTTGCGGAAGAACTTGACTGGCCTGTACATAAAAATATATCGCAGAGCCAATATCGGCCAATATTCTGACTTTTTTTTAATCCAGCGTTTTCTTCCTGTTGAGCACTCATCTAATATCTTCCTCTGAAGCGCATGTTCTATCAGCCAGAATCAAAGCTTCAGGATCAAAATTTCACATTCACAAATCATGATGGTCACCCCATAACAATCCAAGCAGGCAATCCAGGCCGTTTAAACTGTCAGGAGATTGAGGTTCACGCTGGATCCGCATGAGCGTGTGAGTGCAACCAAAGTCTTTCTAGCAAATCCACTGTCGGCCATGTTTGGAACACTCTCGGGAGGCTATTTCGAGTCAGTGCAGCTCCTATCTACTTAAATGGGGAAAGACCGAAATCCCCTAAACAGTTGTTCAAGATTACGATCAAAGAACATATTACAAATCAGCCGTAAAAATCTCACAAAATTGGTATCAGAAATGGTGCTTCTTTTCCCAGTTTTTATAGCTAATGTGCATGCATATTCTCGAGTTGATTGACAGTTGATTTCTGTATCTAAATAGTGATTGGCTCTTTTACCTGTAAGGCGAGACTTCCTATCTGCATCTGTTGGCAGCAGTTGAGCGTTCTAATTTTTCACATTCATTTTAATAGAAGTGGCCAAAACACAAGATACATAAAAAATATAACCCAAGTGCACCCATGATCAACCAATGCCTACACTGTGTATATAATACAAGAAAATAAAAGAAAAATGAATATCTAATCTGAACAACAAGAATCTGCTATCTATTTTTTCCTAAACTAGGGGTGCCCCTGTCTCAGTGGAGACACCAAGAGAGACCTCCTTCTTCCTGATATATTAAAAATTTCTTCATGTGCAAATAAATTACTAAAATGTTATAACTAAGCATAAATCAGAAGAAGCTGCTATCTACCATTTAAAATACAATATTATTTTTTAGATTCTTTACAAAGTTTTGTGTGAAATTTAGTAAATATAGTGATAAATATATAATACATTTTTAGCAATTTTATGTTTATGTTATTTATATTGTGTGATATTGGTCATTAAAAATCCCATATCGGTTGACCATTATAAAAGACTATCATGCAGACTTCCCCTAAAATTAGCACATTTTGGGTTGTTACTATACACATTGTGGTTTATATTAGTGGTATAATGAGGACCGTACACCACATGGCCAAAAGTAAGTGGACACACCTTTCTAATGAATGAGTTTAGTTATTCAGGAAATTCTAATGTTTTGGCATACTTAAAAATTTGTGTTTCCAAATTGGTGACAACAGTTTGGGGAGGCTCTTTTCGGTTCCAGCATGGCAATGCCCCTGTCCACAAAGAAAGATCTATGGAGAAATTGTTTACTGAATCTGTTGTGGAAGAACTTGACTGGCCTGTACATAAAAAGACATGTAGTGTATGATATTTTTTCACTCATTCCTCTCCCTCATTCTCAGGTGTGGCTTTCACCATCCTGATGCTTTTAGCCAATCTGAACTCCTGCACTAACCCATGGATCTACACAGCATTTTCCAGTAGTGTGTCCTGTGAGCTTCTCGCTCTGCTGCGTTGTCGCCCAAAACCGCCCCGCAGGAGCTCACTGCACGACCACTCCAGTGACATAAACACCTCCACCACTAAGGACAACCAGTTCTGAACCCTACAGAATAACAAAGTCACCCTCCTCTTAAGTGTAGCAGATGTGGATATTTATAGCTGCAGGTGTATCGGCCCCACGCACTGTGATATAGAAGGTTTCATGACATCCTGTTGTCATGAGTTATTGCAAGGGAACCACATTCCGTTCAGGGCAACTGAAGATGCAGCTTTGACAGAGTGAACCATATATGCATGGCAGCATGGCATATTAATGACCAAACAAATTTAATGTATTACATGAGGATGAATTCATGAGCATTTAATGTAAACAGGGCACATGCTCAATAGACCTCTGAATATGAGACTGATCTTTGTTGTTTCATCTATCAGAATAAAGAACTTCATGAACTTATTTACACTCCAAAGAAACATGAAAAAATTTATTTAACCATGTATTTTATAAAACTGCTGAAGTATTGTAGACAATTGTGAGTCAGATAAAAATAAGAGTCTTAACTGCTGCGGAGGAGGGATGGATCAAGGCCTTAACCTTAGAGCCAGCTATTTCATCCCATTTATCAGTCTTTCTGCCATAAGTCTTCTTGAGATTCAGCGCTTTCATGGCAAGGACTGAGGAAGAGGATGAATTATGAGATGCATGCATGGAAACTATATCTAGGGGACAGTTCTAAATTTATGCCAAAAGGAGAGGACATTCAAAACAAGAAGCACAAAATGCCAACATAGAAGCAGCTCTATAAAACTGCAAGAGGATGGGATTCTCAAAAATAAACAAACAACAGAATGTAAAGATAATGATTCCAAAAATACAGGACTAAAAAGTTGAGGTATCACATTGCATATTGGACTGTTTTTTTCCCCCATACACTTTAATGCAGGAAAAAAGAATAGGAACATGTAACACAGGCTGTTGGGGAAATAACTGGCTAGTAATGGCTTGATTCAGTGAATCACCAGCAGGTTGCAAAAGAGCAATACTTTCAATTCCTTATTAACAGTTAAACTATTTATTAGGGCACTTGAAAACCGCATCCATAGCTTACATATATAAAGTTGTGCAAGATAGCATGATAGGAAGTCATAAAGAATATTGGAAGATAGTAAAGCAAGAGGAAATTAACTCTTATGATATCAGATTACACACAGTGCCTGTAAATACACATACATATAAGCATACACTATATAAAAACACATGAGAAACAATGTAGAGAAATAAAATAAATATATGGATACAGATGTTTATCTCAATAACCTCAGAAATTAAATTTCAAAATCCATGAAATAATATCGTGGGGGCAGCATTTTCTTAAGCAAGTATTTCTGCAAATGTTGGTGTGTCAGTAGCATTTGCTACTTTGAAATTTTTTTCTTTAATTTATAGTTGCATGTGTGCTCCACGCATTAAAATATTTTTGGTTTTATTTTTTTTAAATATAAGGTTTTTCCCATATGAGAGAAAAAAGAGAAGTGAAAGCTTGTGAACTTTGTAGAATTATCTGTAGACCTGCATCAATTGTCCTTAAATAGTCTCCCTTTAAATTATAGTGATAGTCAAAGTGGATTTGATTCATGAAATCTTAACAACTGACCTAAATTAACCTCTCCATGCAACAGATGACCCAATGGGATCACAATGTGCTTAACAAAGACTGTAGGTGTTGATATCTTAGCACATTGATTTAAAGAGTTTTGTGGGCCTTGGGAATGGGTTATAAAACCATTTGAAATCTTCATCAACTGTACATCATTATTCAGGCAGATGGTGTTCAAATAGAGGAAATTCAGCACAATTGTTAGTCTTCCCAGGAGTTTTTGAAATCAGTGTAAGAGCAAGGCATATAACAAATATATCAGGAGGTCACAAATAACCATAGAGTTACCATTAAGACTCAAGACCACCTGCATGGGTCTCCAGTCAGGTTTCTTGTGTGGGTTGAGTTACATTGGGTTAACCTTCTCGTAGCCGCTTTAATGTGTGGTTCTCGCTCTCGGTGGGGAGCGTGGTGTGTTGTGAGTGGATGCCGTGGAGAATAGCGTGAAGCTTCCACATGCACTAGGTCTCTGTGGTAACGCGCTCAACTAGCCACGTGATAAGATGCGTTTATTGACGTCTCAGATGAAGAGGCAACTCTGATTGAGGCGAGTCACTACGCCACCAAGAAGACTTAGAGCATAATGAAAATTGGGCATTCAAAATTGGGGAGAAAATCGAAATAAATAAAACAATAAAAAAAAGACCACCTGTATGATCCATACAGCTATTTGAAGAATTAACTACAGAGAGATAAGATGAAAGCTGAACTTGTGGTTTAAATTAGGATTGAACTTCAGATAAAAAATAAAATACTACACTGCAGAAAAGAATCTCATTTCATCCAAAACAACATATGGTTATGAGGGTATCATCCAGCTTCAGGACACAGATGGTCACTGAGAGAATAGTGTATTTATGATTGCACACAAACAATTGAGCTAAAATTCTTCTTAAAATCCAATCTGTACAACTGATTAGCTGGTATGGGCAGTGTTGTCAATATTAAGAAAGGTGCCATTATAAACTAAAAAACTCAAACTTCACATACATTTTCAGCAATGATCGATGTTGAATTTGTTAAATCTATGCCTGCAAATTAAAAAATGAAAATAATGCAGGAATGCATTTAGTTCTAAACATTTAACATACTTTCATTCATTTATTTTTATGAAACTCACATTTTTAGACCCAGCAGCTGCATGAAAGGTGTTAAAATATTACATTTATTTTATTGTTGTGTCCCTTACTGCTAATAATATTTAATGAAAGTACATTTCATTCCAATTCCAATTTGAGAATTCTAAATTGTCATTTCAGTGTATTAAATATAAATATCTATTCTTGGGAGATTTTTTTAGATGATGCATACCTTGTAGAGTGGCAAATTTTTTATTTTTCCATCATTTGTGCATTGCCAGTAGCTAAATATGTGCATGAAAATGTGCTATGAATATGGTACATGCATGCAACTGTTCTCAGACAAATCAACAATTCACAATAAAATAAAATAATTACTTTATGAAGAAATAGAAATGGAAATATGATTTGCTCACATGCAATACAAAAAATATGCCCTTATACTATACATGGGTATCCTGAAGGTTCAGTATATATACACCCCTCTGACATACATGTAACCTGTAACCTGTAACCTGGTTAAAACCTGTAATTTTGTAACCTGGATTATCTATTGGATCCTGTTAAATACATTTCTTCTGAGAACAGGAAATGCAATGAACACCAGTAATAAACTAATGTGAACCGCTCAGCAAGTGATTAAGCCTTAAGCTATATTAAACACAGTTTAGGTGCCATAATACACAACAGGGCTGTGGAATATAGATTTTAATCTCTGAAACATTCCTATGAAAAAAGCCATAATTTTTTCCGATCCCTAAGGCTTTGCAGACAGCTATGCTGTGCTTATTAATGGCGGGTTTTCAGGAGGACAGCAGAAGATTTCTGCCTTTTTATGCTGTGCCCAAGGCCATTCTTTAATTCATTGCTGTTGCTTTAATAGAGAGGGTTTATAGAGATATAAAGGGGGAGTGTAGCCTATTTGTTGAAAGGTTGACACTGAATGGCCGAAGCACAACATGAAGGAGTATTAAGGGTCAGATACAGGATGGGATTATAAAAAAATATTTTTATAAGATCACTAACATACACAGAAACTTAAATCAGTATAGAAAACTATATAACTCCAATAAACAGAATGATGTGGCAACAAAGGTTTATAGGGATAGTTCACCCAAAAATGAAAATTCTTTCATCATTTACTATCATGCCATTCCAAATGTGTATGACTTTCTTCTGCAGAATGAAAATTAAGATTTTTTAAGAAGAATATCTCATCTCTGTAGGTCCATACAATGCAAGTGAATGGTGGCTAGATATTTATAGCAATAAATATCACATAAAGGCTACATAAACGTAATCTATATGACTCCTGTTGTTTAATATATGTCGTTTGAAGTATTCCAATCACTTTGGGTGAGAAACAGATCCTTTTTCACTATAAATCACAATGTTTACTTTCAGAATGTGAAAGTAAAAGTAGTGATTTACAGTAAAAAAAAAAAAGTATGAAATTTGATCTGTATATTGATCTGTTTCTTACCAAAACCTGTCAAATCATTTCTGAAGATATAGATTTAACCACTAGAGTCTTATGGACATGGTTGGGAGGGTTAATTTTGAAATGTATTCCACTACCGGTTACAGAATACGTGCTGTGAAATATTCATTTGTAACGTATTTCGCTAGATTAATCAAGGTCAGTAACGTATTCTAAATACTTTGGATTACTTGTTCAGAACTGGTAGATTTTTTTTGCTTGTTTTGACTGTAAAAGATCTGCCAGTACAGCAAGACAAAATACACATGTTAAAAATACATTATCTGAAAAACCTAAATATCTTATGCAGTGTTGTTTCTAAAACGTCTAGGTTACGGATGTAACCTCCGTTCCTTGATGGAGGGAACGAGACGTTGTGTCGAAGAAGCGACACTAGGGGTCTCTCTTGAGCGCCGAATATACCTCTGATCAATGAAAAATTGCCAATGAGAAGTTGGCAGACAGAATTTGCATGTCCCGCCCCTGGCATACGGGTACAAAGGTGGGGAAATGCGTTTGTTTCATTCAGGTTTTTTCTGAGGAGCTGGAAATGGTCCGGCCACAACAGTGACTCGGCTCAGCGACATGGCCGGGAGGACACACATAGCAGTACACGTACATGGCTCAGTGCATGGCGTGATTTAAATTGGACCCCTACACGTCTCGTTCCCTCCATCAGGGAACGGAGGTTACATCCGTAACCTAGACATTCCCCGTCTGTCGCTCACTTCGACGCTGTGTCGAAGAAGTGACACTAGGGGTCCAATTTAAATCACGCCATGCGCTGAGCCATGTACGTGTACTGCTGACACATGAGCGGGCAGGTACTTGACATGTCAAAACGACCAGCTGTATCAGACTGCACGTACCCCTCCCCAATGCCCCACAAAGTCGTCGGAATCCTTATAGTTACCCTAAACAGGGAAACAAGGTGACGCTTGCCAACCTGGGAATGGGCCGAGCCTAGCCGGGCCTCTTTTCTCTCTATGTTTCTCACATAGAGTCAACAGCTGGGGCCCTTACACGCACCAGGGAAGGGGGTCTTACCCAGTTTCCTATTTTTTCTGGGGGAAAAGACCCTGCGGAGACCACACCTGCCCAGAGAGGGGGAGGTAAGTGTGGTGAATACACCACATGGGCTATTAGATCACATATGGGAAGTGGCGCAGTGGTAGATACCGCCTCTTCGGAGGGATGAGTTTCTACAGACATGGTGACCGGGGGGCAGTAGGAACTGCCCAAGGGAGACGCGGGTCCGCTCGTAAGGGGACCGTATTGCGGAAAATACACACAGGGAGAAGTCCACGTAGGAGCCCTGACCTGTGGAGCACCTATACCAGTACAGGGTAGATTTGAGCACCTGCAGTGGATTGGGCCGCCGAATTGCGGACCCATAGGGCTAGGGAGGAGTCATCCAAGGAACCGAGTGAGTGGGATCTCCTAGGAGAAAAAGCGCACAGTATTACCTCAACCAAGGGAAAAGGCGCTAGGTGCAAGCGATCCACCTGGCCAGTCTGTCAGCGTGTTACCGAGTTCTACTGGCTCGGACCTGAGAAAATACGGGACGAAACTGACTCTACCCTGAGATTGTAGAATCTCGCAAAAGTATTAGGTGTTGCCCAACACGCTGCTCTGCATATGTCTGCCAGGGAAGTGCCTCTGGCCTGTGCTCATGAGGATGCAACATTCCTTGTTGAGTGTGCTCGGTTGTGATAGGCCAATGAAATGGCGTCCACCACCCACTGGGAGAGCCTCTGTTTGGAGACAGCGTTCCCTTTCCGCTGTCCACCGAAGCAGACAAAGAGCTACTCAGAACGTCTAAAGTTCTGCGTGCGGTCCAAGTAGGTATGCAAAGCACGTACCAGACACAGCAACGAAGGGGCTGGGTCTGCCTCCTCCCAGGGCAGCGCTTGCAAGTTCACTACCTGGTCTCTGAAGGGGTGGTTGGAACCTCGGGCACGTAGTCCGGCCGCGGTCTTAGGATCACATGTGTGTCTGCCGCACCAAACTCCAGGCAAGTATCGCTGACAGAGAACGCTTGCAGGTCCTAGACCCTCTTGATGGAGGTGAGCGCGATCAGCAGGGCCTTCTTTAGAGAGAGGGTCCTGAGTCTGTGTCGGCAGTCGAAGGGGGGTCTCTGAAGGCCCGAGAGGACCACTGAGAGACCACTTAAGCAGTCTACCACCTGCAGACCATGCAATCAACCAAGCCAGAGCTCCACCTACAAGGCAACTTTACGCCCTCAAGTGGCGCCTGTTCGCAAATTTGTGTGCTTCCAGATCTGAAGACCCGCAGTGATGTGCAGTTCAGTCAGTGCTTTCATTCCTGCAGGAAAGGCTGGAGGGGAGGCTGTCTCCCTCCACCTTGAAGGTGTATGTCACTGCTATCGCAGCCCACCATGACGCAGTAGACGGCAAGTCCCTAGGTAAGCACAACTTCATTATCAGGTTCCTTAGAAGCACCCGGAGGTTAAACCCATCCCGGCCAAGCCTGTTCCCCTCCTGGGATCTCTCAGTGGTCCTCTTAGGCCTTCAGAGACCCCCCTTCGAGCCATTTGAGTCAGTCATGCTAAAAGCCCTCTCCTTGAAGATGGCCCTCCGGATCGCACTCGCTTCCATCAAGAGGGTTGGGGACCTGCAAGTGTTCTCTGTCAGCGACACTTACCTGGAGTTTGGTCCTGCTGATGTCGGATCTCATCCTAAGACCGCGACCAGGCTACGTGCCCAAGGTTCCTTCGACCCCCTCCAGGGACCAGGTCGTGAACCTGCAAGCGCTGCCCCGGGAGGAGGCAGACCCAGCCTCTTCGTTGCTGTGTCCGGTACGTGCTTTGCATATCTACGTGGACTGCATGCAGGGCTTTAGATGCCCCGAGCAGCTCTTTGTCTGCTTTAGTGGATGACGGAAAGGGAACGCCGTCTCCAAACAGAGGTTAGCTCACTGGGTTGTATACACTATTTCCCTAGCCTATCACACCCAGGTCGTCTTTAATTTAAAACTTTTATTATAACACATATTAGAACACTACTACCAGTACCTTCTAGCCCACTAGTTCTATTCTGTGAAGCAGGGTTTAAAATGTGTCCAAAAGCCAGACAATGAAACTGTAGTATGATGAATAGAAAATAAATGTTCATGTAATAGAAAACCCGACTGAAGACTATTGAAATCGATTCATGCACTGATTAAACTTACTGTACTTCCTAAATGCATGGATACCACATATGATTACAAAAAGCTGTTCTACATTTGGACTATATATAAACTTTGAGAGAGAGAGAGAGAGAGAGAGAGAGAGAGAGAGAGAGAGAGAGAGAGAGAGTTGAGAGGATAATAAACAGAATTTAAGTCAGCATATGAGCTGCTGCTAAAATCATTTTCATCCCAAGAACATGACAATATGAGTTCAATAAGTGCTATTGAATCCTATCTACACAATAAAACTGGTTCAAAATAAGATTATTTTGTACATCACATCACAGAAATATTTACCTAGGAGCCATGTGCAAGAATTGTTTGCTTGTTTGTTTTACAGTATTGCATAAGCTTTGAGCATTACTCTGTAATAAGGATTAAATTACTTACACCTTGAGTTGCAGTTCACCGTAGCCTGGCTGCTGGATAGTGAGTACAGAAACACATGCCAGACATAACTTTTTTTTTTTTTTAACCAGTCAGTCTTGTCTGCAGTTCTTGCTAGTTGCACATTGCTATAGTGTTATAGTATTATATAGCCTATTTTGTCCAATTAATTTTGGTTTAATAAACTGTTTATAAAGTTAACAAAATGTTAAAAATCTGTCAGTTGAATGCCTTACTTTGAAATACAATGTCTGAAAAAAAAATTTTAAACTAGTGGAAAAGCACTGTGGACTGGAACAATATTTTGTACGTTGGCTTTATTTATATACTGCATTCTTAAAGGGAAAGTCCAGTAATGAAAATTCTATCATCATTTACTCACCCTCATGACACCCCAGATGTGCATGACTTTCATTCTTCTACTGAACACAAATTAAGATTTTTTTAAAGAACTTCTCAGCTCTGTTGTTTCATATAATGCAAGTGAATGGTGACCAAAATTTTGAAGCTCCAAAAGCACATAAAGGCAGCATAAAAGTAATCCATGTGACTCCAGTGATTAAATCTATATATTCAGAAGTGAAATGATAGGTGTGGGTGAGAAACAGATCAATATTTAAGTCCTTTTTTTACTATCAATCACAACTTTCACTTCCACATTCTTCTTTTGTTTTTGCAAATCGTATTCTTCATGCATATCACCTCTTACTGGGCAGGTGTTACGAATGGGCAGACTAGGAGTGAGGATCTACGTGCAGATTTTTATTGAGAGTAATACAAACGGTGAACAGAGTAACTAAAAACACAGGGAACAAAAGAAACATCCACGATGGGAAAACCAAGGTAAACACAATATAAATATCCACGAAGGGCATGGGCAGGAACACGGTCAAGGGCAGACATAACATTCATTTAACAACGCAAATCGAATGAACAAACAACAGGGCTTAAATACACAAGGATAATGATACACAGTTGAGAACAATCAATGGCCGCTGGCAGTGATGAGGGTAGGGAATTATGGGAATTGAAGTCCGGGAGAGATGACAGGGGAGAAACACAGGGCAGACAACAGGGGATTGTGACAGCAGGAAGGACTTAAATATTGAACAGTTTCTCACTAACACCTATCACATCACTTCTGAAGACATCGATTTAACCACTGGAGTCATTTAGATTACTTTTATGCTGCCTTTATATGACTGTTGGAGCTCAAATGTTCTGGCCACCATTCACATGCATTGTATGGCCTACAGAGCTCATTTTTAGCAGAAAAAGAGAAAGTATGGGATTGCATGAGGGAGAGTAAATGATGAGAGAACTTTCATATTTGGTTGAACTATCCCTTTAATGTCCAATTATCTTAACTGTACCTTCCATTCCAAGTTCATTAAAGTGGAAAATTCTGAAATTGTGTAAGACTGAAATCAGAGATGTCAATCTTACCATGAAGAGAGAAGCTAAAACTGAATAAAATAATTTCTAAGGGCAGAGAGTAGTTGTTTTCAAGCAGCTTGTAAAAAAAGGATGAACATTATTTTTATGTCTTAAAAGTTAAATGTGCTATATCATGAAGCTTATTTAAAAATGCCAAAAAATACTCATGGAAATGTATAATTTTTGTTTAGGTGTTCTTAAAGGAATGGTCACATTTGAGGAGTCTGACTGCCCTCAAGAGTTTGTAAGGCAGCAGTACAATCTGCTTTAACCTTATGATGACAGAAAAAAAACAGTCACTCTATACATGTTTATTCACTAATATGTTATTTTACCCCCAAAAAAGGCAGTGTCATTACATAATACATTTCAATGATCACTCAATAATTTAAAATCATTCAGTGATTAAATTTAAATAAGTTCCTGTTCCTTAAACAATGACAAAGAAAATGAAATATACTTTTAAGTATACACAAGCATTTTTGACCACAGTCATGAATAATGTGTTTTTTTCTGGGATAATTGTGTAAAAGCTCTAATGGGGAGAGCTCTGAATTGACAGATAATGATAGAAAACATATGTTTAACAGACTTTAAGAAAAGAAATGGCAAGTTATTATTATCACTAAAAGTCAGCTGTATCCACTCATACCCAACCAACATAGAGAATTCACATCTTTGGGTTGAAAACACCTCTGCAGTGCAAACTATAATAGCTCAGACATCTGTGACACTAATGTTTCACTTCAATTTTCTTGTGTTTTTAAATATAGTCACTCAAAACTTCACCTTGTTCTCATTTTTTTCTTCATCAGTCTGTTTGGTCAGCTGATCTAAATCAACATTTTCCTTTCCATCCCAGTCCTACTTTGTTTTGAGGTGTTTGCACAGGGAAGGATGAGGAGATCTCTGAGGATGTAGGTACGTGTTTATCCTGGGAAGATTGTTTGGAATGGAGCTCCTTAAACACTGAGTGCATCATATCACACACTTCCTGCAAGATGTGATGGACAAGAACACACTTTTGTTTAGACCGGTGACTCTTTGAGGGTACTTGGAAAGATTTTTATTTTGCCAAACATATGAAACAGAAATTATGATGGAACATTAAAAATATTAGGGCTTTCAGTCTATTCATAATGAATAAATCTATGAATAATTTATCTTTTATTTGTCATCAATGCATTAACACAAGAAAAGAAAAAAAAGAAAAGAAAGTTTCTTACAATACCACAAAATCACTGAGTATGGAGAACTCATTTGGATTATAACTCTGAATATGGAATACATTTCCTGACCTTATCCACTACTGTTGAAGTACCCTCTCCACTCCCTCGTTCTATAGTGGATTGTCCCTTTTGAGGGCTAGACAACAAAGACAAACACTTCTTTAGCTGACATTTAGATATGTACACATTCCAAAACAGCCATTATTCTAATTGTGAACATTGTTTCTAGAGATCGACCGATGTTGTTTTTTCATAACTGATGATATGCAGAACCGATTTGTAATTATTATTTTATTTACATTTATTAAACACAATAATACCAAAAGCTGAACAGCTTGCTTTATGAGACTAATGATGTGCATAAATGTTACTTAAAATGTTAAAAGGATTTGTCTGCTGGACACAAACAATTATTTTTTAAGAATATCTCAACTTTGTTGGTCCATACAATGCAAGTGAATGATGTACAGAAACCTGAAGGTCCAAAAAGTCTGCATAAAAGTAATCCATATGACTCCAGTAGTTAAATCTATATCTTCAGATGTGATATGACAGGTGTGGGTGAGAAAGTATTTAAGACTTAAGATTTTTTTGAACTATAAATCACCACCTTTGACCAGCCCTAACCAGTGGCTGGATGTGAAAGTTTGAATGTAGAAGTGAAAGTGGAGATTTAGGGTAAAAAAAAAAGGTCTAAAAAATATTAATCTGTTTCTTACCCACACCTATCATATTGGGGTGAACTATCCCTTTAAGTATTTTGGAATTTAAAACTTTGGACAATATGTCTTCAACTATGTGAGTTCATCTTTGTTTTGAATTATGTCTAACTTTATTGGTAACCCCAATATTAAAGAACCAATAAATAATTAAGTGGAAAGGTGTGCAGTAAGTAACAGTTAAAATATTTACCAAACCGTTTATTGTTATGTCTCTAATTATTTGTATTATATTAATCTGCGGTGTTAAAACCTCCATAAATAACAAACAAACAAAAAATAAATTACTCACTCTACTGTTTTCCGTAGAGCCCCTGGAGAATTTCCTGACCGCACATATTGTCCTGTGGGTATTTGTAACAAAACCTTTCCAGAAGTGACCTGACTGGCAACAATCCCAGCTTTGTCACTAGTGACCTTTAGCCTGGAGTATGAATAGAGTGAGAATTATTTTCTAGTTTATCTAGTAACTGAGTCATGAAATAATTGATCATCATTATGTGGTATGAATGAAGTTTTCACTTCACCTAATGTTCACATTGATTACATGCATGTTTCATTTCCTGTGGTTATATAGACAATGTAGAAGTCACATCCTAAACAGATCATAGGGTTAAGCATCCCTGTGCTGCTTTACTAAACATCAGCACACTTTGAATGCTGTCAGATTTGAGAAACAGAATGAACTGTTGCATACTACTGAAGTTATTCTAGGAGAAACAATTACCATAGTGATTTTGCTAGCACAAAAAACACACTTGGTTATATACACTCACTGAGCACTTTATAAGGAACACCAGTAAACCTATTTATTAATTTGATTGTCTAATCAACCAATTGTGTGGCAGCACTACAATGCATAAAATCATTCAGATACGGGTCACGAGCTTCAGTTATTGTTCACATCAACCATCAGAATGGGGAAATAATTGTTGGTGCCAGATGGGAGTTTTTCTGTAACTGCTGATCTCCTGGGATTTTCATGGATAACAGTTTCTCAAGTTTACTCAGAATGGTGCCAAAAACAAAAAACATCCAGTGAGCAGCAGTTCTGCGGGTGGAAATATCTTGTTGATGAGAGAGATCAATAGAAAATGGCCAGACTGGTTCGAGCTGACAGAAAGGCTACAGGAACCACTCTGTACAATTGTAGTGAGCAGAATAGCATCTCAGAATGCACAATACGAATGCACTTGAGGCAGATGGGCTACAGCAGCAGATGACCACGTTGGGCAATTTATTAAGACCATTATTAAATGTTCTTAATAAAGTGCACAGTGAGTGTAGTTAAACAGTAATGTAAAGTGCATTACCGAGTGGTTTGCTCTACTCTCGGCTGTTCCTCTGTCTGGAGTCTATCACAGCTGAATTTCACAGCATCCTTCCCTTTCTGATTTTGCCATCCATCCACACTGAAGAACAGAGAGAGAGAGAGATAGAGAGAGAGAGAGAGAGAGAGAGAGAGAGAGAGAGAGAGAGAGAGAGAGAGAGAGAGAGTTCACAGGTGTTATTCAGTTCTTGTCATCAAACTCCAACAGAGAGTGACATAATTGGGTATATAAATAACTTGATTTTGAGCAGTCATGTCAATAAACATGAGAAATCAATTCGCCCCAAGAGATCCACATAGACAGCTAAAAACCTACCTTGACACACTAATATATTTATTTGGGATGAGACCCTTTGTCCCATTCACCTCCCCTCTCCACCAATCAGATGAAGCTTTGCTGTGTAGAATGAGACGGTCCCTATTTTTAAAGGACAATTCAGCTGAGGAACGGCCTGTGTAGTCAAACAAGGCCACTCCCTGCAGCTCTGCACATCAAAAACAGGCACTATGTATTAAGAACAGACCAAAAGGAATAAGTTCTTTTAGTCCAAATGTTGAAAAGTGAGTCATTTTAACCTTACCGTCTTTTGCCTCTTTAATTTGAGATTGGTCTGATTCTACCTCTCCTTCCTCTGCACCAGCCTCACTGAAGACATGAAAAATATAAACATGCTTAAAAAGATTTTTGCCTTGTGTTCTTAACACATAATCTGTTCGTGCGTGTGGGTGTTTTAGGGATGGGCGAGATGTGTTTTAGGGATGGACGCCCATCCCTTTCTTTTCGATAGGATAGTACTGTCAATTTCAGTACTGATATTTCTATTAAATGGAACGCTTTTGTGATTTCTATGCATAAAATGAGTCATTATAGCCATTTAAAATGATTACTAACCTTAAATAAACTGTAAATATTTTAACTTCCTGAAATGAAATAATTACTGCATCATATGTTGAGCAGGCGGAGACATATTTCCTAACATAGTTCATTTTCTTTTTAACTTTGAAGCTCATAATACACTGATTTTAAAGGTAAATATATAATAAAATCAAACAGTTTGGATCAACATTTTTATGTGAGGATCAATCCTCTCGATTCAACAACATTATCAGGAGTATTAATTCTTCAAGATCGATCTGCCATCACTTGTGTGTGCCTGTGTGGGTACACCAATTCTTACCAGTCTTCTTCTTCCAGTGTCATGCACTTCTCATACACTGGCCCGGGTAGTTCATTGTGGCTGGGGAAGATGCTCTCATGATGAATGATGATGCTTTTGACCAAGAAATTGATCCGCTGAAGTGCTGCCGCATCTCCACTGTCTGGCCCCCTCACCAAACTGGGCCCAAAGCACACTGCCAGGTTATAGGGCTGCATCATGTTTTCATCACTGTACTGGGAGACACTTTACACACACAGACACGCACGCACGCACACACGTGCGCACACACACACACACACACATACACACACACACACACATACAAACATTCAGTAGTGTGAAAAAAATAAATAAACTGCTATAATATAGTGTTGTGATACTCACTGGTGAAGAAATGCAAAAAGATATCTCATGACAATTATTAGTGGAGCAGGGTATGAGGAGATGACAGACTTCAGTTGTGCCAGTTTTTTTGACTCGTCATCTATTTCTGAAATAGAGGGGATGTTAAAGACTCCATTAAAGCAAAACGTTTTGTGGGTTTTGGTCCATTTCTTTTAACTTTGATGTCATGCAAATGTACACATTTAAAACTAACAGTCTATTCAGTGAACATGGACCAAGCGAGAACATGGCCTCAGCACCTGAACTTGTTGGGAGAGCACGGTGTCAACATTGGATTACCTAAAAGACATGACTTTCAATATGTCGCATAAAACTTCCAGATTCAACACAGAAATTGTCCTCATCAAACCATTTTGAGGGGTCTTTTACTTCCTGAGACCCGGGCATGACTGCTGTGTGCATTTTCCAATTCTCTTTTTGATTTGTAACTAGTGGCACCTAATAAACATGCAAAAACAATAATAATAATAAAAAATTATAATTCTTGTACAAATAGTTTTCCTAAAACTTGACAGCGACATATGTAGACAGCGGGACTAAGTTGTGAAATAATAAGAAATGAAGTAATACCAAGCTATAGAAAGTTTTTTTTGTCAATTTTTTTATTATGTTTCCAGGAGTGTTGGTTATTCATGTTTTTCAGATGTTACAGACATTACATCAGAAATTAGCATAATTAATTCTGAATTAAAATAATGGCCAGCATCAACCAAAAACTGGCGACCATGTTGAAATAAAATTATACATTCTAAATCCTGAATCTATATACTGATTAACATTGTCCCATGTCTGCCAAACATGTTGAGTGATAAAAACATCATCTGCAGCCTGAAATTTAATTTGGGGTCGGATTTTAGTTGTAAATGCACTTAGCTGCATGGAGAGCTATAAGATGCTCCCTTGCTCCCTATTTAGTGAATGACATAACCTTCAGTACGCTGTCTGTCTGCACTGATCTCAGAAAACAGTTCGAAATGCACCTTATTTTCATCCTAACTCCATATAAAGCCTCTGAAAGCACAATTTTGACAACTTTTGGATGAACCCATTGATTTTCAATGTGAAAATGCACACGGAATATAGGATTTCTAAGGAAAAAATTAGCTAAAGTACAGATTAGTGCACATTGTGTTTAGAAGTATTGCGTTTAGTGATAAATTGCTCAAATTTTAAAAAAATGGCATATCTGATAAAACTAGAGAGTGTAATCTTTGGACTCAAACAGGTTTCAATGTAAAAACGTAACCCTGTAAAGCCTGACATATGAAAAAATTGTCAGATTTGTATTTATTTATTTTTGCATCAAAATGTTTTTTGCACGGTTTCGTTTTTATATATCATATATGATACATCATTAGGTCATTATCCTCCTGAGGCCCAGCAATTCATGTTTGTGTAAAAATCAAATCTTGAAGTATTATCGAAGGACCCCATTGGATTTTTAGAGATTCCAAATGTTTGAGAGTTTGGCCATGACAACATCCTCTCCTTGATCTATATATATTGATTGAAATGTATCACAGTTCAACTCAGCACATCAAATGCAATGTGAATAAAATATTCTTTTTCAATAAACAATTTTTATCATATGTATTTTATGCACCAAACACTATATTGACATTTGAAAAAGATAAATTTTAAAACATTTTTCGCTGGGTCTCAGGAGCTCAGGATGACATGATAATAGCTTGTAATGTAAAATAATGAGATCTTTATAATGACTGAGCAGGCTGCATATATGAAATACACAGAAATATTAGTTCACACTTGAAATATATCTTAGGAAATGTATGCCAGAATTTTGAAAGCTCTGTGATTTTTTATTTATTTATTAATATTATTTTATTTTTTTGTGGTGGGCATGAATATAATGTAATTGTAATTGAGCTCAAAAGCCTGTTGTATAATATTTTATACATGGATTTCAACTGGCTTTTTCAATCAAATAATATTTTTTTTTTTAACCAAGCACAAGTTACTTATATTCAGCAAATACTCATTTTAAAATATCAATATTTTTACAAGTAACAATATAATTATTTCTGTCACTTTTACTTTATTAAAATCACCAAAGATTTCACACACCAATAAAATAGTGCATGCAATATCAAAGTGGAAATTATTGGAAAATTTGTACAAATATTTTTCCATCAAGAAATGCCTGGAAACGTCCACCAGGTGTCAAATTTGATACAGGTGGGCACGGTTTATTTTGTTTCTTAGCAGATATAGTTTTTTTGGCATTTCTCATAAAGACAAACTCTGCTGTGGTCGGGTCATATTGTTTTGTCACATGACATCGAAAGTTAACCCAGAGTCTTATGAACTAAGATAAGGTGGTTTAAATTAATTAAAATTATGCGTTGCGCATATCTAAGTGAAAATACAACATCCATGCATGTGTACGCGAGGGAAAATAGGATTTAACACACAAACACATACATATGATATTATTGTAGTAAAATATTCTTACGACCACATTCCATCAGTTGGCCATAACTGTCCTCAGAAAAGAGGGGTTTCTCTAGCCCTCTAAAATAAAGCTTCAGTACTCCCGCTACAGAGTCCATGTCACACCCTCCATCAGTGAAGGGGTCATCTCCTATGGAAAATCCAAAAAATCAAAATCTATTACCAATGCTGTAAGAGGGAAGGGGAATGTTTTCATGCCTATTCAGTGGATTTTTAATGCAAATTCAATGGAAAATAAATAAATAAATGTACAGTATCTCTGATAATTAGGTTAGAAATTCCAATTCACATGCCTAAATTTGGTATTTTTAATTGAGTTGCACACTTTGTAGAACATTTGCTTTAAACCTACATTTTGTCACCAACCCTCATGCTGCCAAAAAAATCTAGCTTTTTAAAAAGCTAGGCCTAGGCCTACCCAAGATAGTTTTTTTTATTATTATGCATTCGTTCTCAGACATTTGGCCCATTGGTCGCTTCCACATGAGAGAGCCCCTCCCTGGTTTCGTATTGAACAGGAAGTTCTTGCTCCTATTTCGCCATTGCAGAGTCTTTCTATCAAACTAACCGGAGAAGTTAAGTTACACCCCGTTATCCTGCATTTGCACACGGTATGGACAAAAGTGTCCATAGTGTTTAATTCGGACATTCATTTAAATGTTGCCTCGAGCATATGGCTTAACCCAAAATTATGAATTAATAAGTCCCCTTTCTGCTGGTCAGAGTGGATTGTGAGGGGGGTTACTACACTCTGTGACCTGTCTGAAAGTGTAGTGTTGAGATCCTTTGAAAATATGATTCAACATTTTGGGATTCCCAGATCTCAGTTCTTTAGGTATTTACAGCTGTACCACCTGGTCTGTACTATATTTGAGAATAGCATACACCCCCCTTGAGCGGAAGATACTCTGGGAGTGGTGATCACTGCTTTTGGGAAAGGTCATGAGGAATCAGTGTGTTACTCCCTGCTAATACAGAATCTGGGGGACGTTGCTTCAATATCTCTCAAGAGATTATGGGAGAAAGATTTAAACTTGGTATTGGAGGAGGGAGTGTGGTCTAGATCCTAAAAAACATGAAGTCTACATCTAGAGATGCAAGGGTGTGTCTTATGAAATTTAAGATTTTACATTGATTCTATTGGAAACCCTCTAGATTGTATAGGCTTGGTCTGAAAGACACACCCACCTTCTGGCGATGCCAATCAGAAGATGGGTACACAACCCATGTTTTTTGGTGGTTTGTTAAGATCCAAGAATTTTGGTTGAGGGTTTAGAGTTTTATGTGTGACATACTGGGCACTCAAATTTCATTTTGCCCCAGACTCTGTATTATAGGCGATGGGGCAGTATAGGGGATAACACATACAAAAATGGGTCCTAGCCAGTGTTATGATCAGCAGACAGATTGTACTAAGGGGATGGATGTCGGCTGTAGCACCCCTCATTTCAAGAGGGGTGCTCAGAGATGGGGAGGGTGGCAGCATTCTGGGAAACATAGATTTATTTGATAGGAGATGGGGGAGTGGAGAGAGAAGTATAGTGTTAAATATGTGTGATTATTATTATTGTTATTATTATTTATATATATATATTTCTTCTTCTTTTTTTGTAGTGTGTATACTCATGTGTATCACAGGGATATTTGTTGAAGGACAGAATGGGGTTGGTGATTGAGACGGGTAATAGTGGGGGTTAAATGTTCATTCTGTGAACATATGTTTCGCTTTTCTTTGTCAATTTTGTAAATCAATAAAAAGTGTTAATTATAAAAAAATAAAAAAAATGTCTTATCTCACAGAGGTAGAGATATGAGCCTGGGGCCTGCACTCACTGAGCAAATGTGTGTACCTTTCTCAAACTCATCCTTCAGCTGATTCACCACAATTTGAGAGCCTGGCACTCTAAACAATCCCTCATGATGTAAACCTTACCAGATGGGAAAGAAGGAATAGGTTAGAAAATATGTGATTAACACAGAAAGAATGGAAGTAAGAAACATTAGCAACTGACTCAGTGTAGTTTGAAGAGTAGACTTTGATTTACCATTGAGGTTGATGAAGCGAATGCAGCTCTCCACCACCGTAGGAATGAGCTGTCCTGATGCCTAATGGGGAGAAAGAAGATGTGAGCCAGAGGCCTTCATCTGAACTCGCTTTTGAGTGAATACAAAACACTTCTTGAATCAAAGAGAGTTTACTTGAATGTATGATAGTAAATCCCCATTGAAGAGCCTCTGACTGATCTGGCCGCAGAGCTGACTCTTTCTTTGACGCACAGATCTTTTGGAGCGTGTTCTAATTACATAGAAATGGTAAACAGAGAAATGTTGAGTTATAATCAACACAACTCTAAACTGCTCTGTACAACTAAAACAGTAAAAATGTAAAGGCACATATCCTTTGGTCCAACCATTACCTCTGGTTGTGAATGATACCAATTAAAGGAGCTTTGTTTAATTACCTGGAGTTACCCGAATTACCATCAATGCTTTCCACTGATAAGAAAAACAACCAGAAGAACATATGAGATTAAATAATTTCCCTTGTTCATGTGAAATGGTCTTACGGTATTGTGGTAAAGGACGTTATATCACCTTTCTGAATGGCAATTTTAAGCAGGTCATGTTTGGCCTCCAGTTTTGATATTAAAGAGCTGTTAAACAGTTTGTCTCTGACTTTCTGGAATATGAAGTCAAATAAAAATAGACAATACAGTAAATTAAAGTGCACTTTTATTATTATTATTATTATAAGCATTATTATCAGTGGTGGTGGTAGTAGTAGTAGTAGTAATAAAGGTAGTAAAAGTAGTAGTAGTAGTAGTAGCAATATTGTTGTTGCTTTTGATTACCGTAAAATACAAACTCTCAGTGTCGGGAAGGCTGGCTCGACGCTTAGGCTGGTTGGTCTTGCTGCTTGATATATCATTGCTTCCCTCCTGAGATGGGCTACTGGGTAAGTCAGAGGTGGATCTAAATGTATCATCAGCAATACTATCCAGCATGGAAGACTGAGCTGACTGAAGTATTTTGCTGGACTGCAATGGGTTTTATTCACGTTCATGTTTAGATGAAAAAGAATTACAATATATTGAGTACACAAACTTAAGTATTTAATCATCCAAGGATGAATTATGCATTCTATCATTTGACTTTAATTTATTTGTGTTTAATAACAGAGGTTTGTGTACCTCTTCAACCTCTACAGTAACTGAAGACAGCCTGGACTGGAGCTGCTGAAAGCGAGTCACCAATTCACTTCTCATCTCACACTTGGCAGACACCTCACACACCTGGAACAGCACCGATATAGACACAGATTTTGACAAACATACACATACACCTTAAAACTAAAATATATACAGTAGGTAACACTTTACATTCATTTTCTATTTGTTAACGTTAGTTAACAACACAAGTTAACATTAACTAACAATTAACAATACTTTTACAGCATTTATTAATCTTGGTAATTGTTAATTTCAACAAAGTAATACATTTTTTAAATCATATTTTTTTATATTTTAACACTGTAAAACTTTTACAAGATTTAACAGTAATTTCTTACAATAAAATACTGTTTTTGTCACGTATTCCCTGTTGACTTTTGTTTTGTGCTTTTATGTTGAAGTTCTTGTTTAGTTCCTGTTTCCTGTTTGGTTTTTGTAGTCCTTTGTAGTTTCATTTTTTGATTGGTTTTCCCCTGATTGGTTCTCATTCCCTGATTGTTTCCCCAGGTGTTCCTTGTTTTCCCTAGTCTATTTAAGCCCTTGTTTCCACCAGTCAATTTGTCAGTTATTGCATGTGTTGTTATGTTCCCTGTGTTTATTTTCTTTATTCCGAGTTTTCATGTTTTTGTTAATAAAATCTGCATATAGATCCTCACTCTCTTTTAGGCCATTTTCTGAGACAACACAAAGAATTACTGTGAAAAAATACATTTGAATATCGCACAGCATTATGGGAAAATGGTGTTTAATGTTTATGGTCTTTGGATGAGATCTTAAATATTTCAAATTAAATTTCTCCCAAATGGTGCAATTGTGTTTAAGAAACAATGTATTGTACTGTAATATATAGAGATAATAATCAGTTTAGTGGTCAACTTTATGTCAGACAATAAAGTATACTACACCATATGATACACTTGAAAGTAAAGAAATAGTATCACTGTAACCCTAAAACAGGCAGCGTTCATCACAAGATACATATTTTTGGTTATGTTAGTTTCTTATAGGGGTTATGTGGGTCAGCCTGACCTAAACAAACTTGGCCGTCCATGGTGCAGAACTTTGTGATATTTAATTATATATTAATCATCATTAAGTGAGCATTGTCTAGCACGTTATTTAGCACGTTTTGAAGTGTGCGTATCCCCTGAGATATGTTGCCAGATTAAGGGGAGAGAATGGTTTAATCCACAATATAAAAAAACATTTATTACACTTTCACATGTCATAAATGCAACCTTAAAGTTAAACTTTTCTCAGTTTTGTCACATACACATACACATACACACTCTCACTCTCTCTCTCTCTCTCTCTCTCTCTCTCTCACACACACACACACACACACACACACACACACACACGTATGATATGTTTTAAAATAAGAGGGAAAGTCAGAAATACCTAATTTTTTAAAAACACAGAATTTTTTTTGTACCTTAATAGGGCAATGTATCCTGGGAGATACAAATCATAAAATCCAAAATATCTAAAATATATAATAAAATTCCAAGTTATATAAAAAAATATTTTTTTTCATGCCTGTTTTAGGTTTAAATGAACAATGAGGAAGGGATGTTTGCAAAGCTAAGCTACAATATGGCTGGTCTATCACTCATTAACTTTTTATCATGAGTTGCCAATCAGGCACTCAAGATATCAACACTCTGCACACAAAAGTCAACGATGGTTGATTTGGTTTGAAAACTATAAAGCATCTTGAGATAAAATGATGTCCTAAGATGTGTTAACCGTGGTATAAGCGGAATAATTGACTCTGACCCATTGAATTCTTAAAAAATATTGCACACCCGAGGTGTAATGTTCACTACTCTGCGTGTCGTGTGTGCACTATTTTTCAATACTTCAACGAGCCAGAGTCCATTATTCCACTTCTACCACAGTTACCACAACTTAAGACATCGTTCAGGGTTTTATCTCACACTTTATTGTTTTTGTCCCTAAAACGCTCTTGTGAGTGGAACAACTTTCTTCCACCACGGATTCAGCATCTTGCTTTGATACAGTCCGAGCCTTCATAGCTAATTCGAAAATGTCACTTTACAACAAGCAATGGAGGATAGCAAGGCTTGCGCTGCTTTACTGGAGCACTTACTGGAGTAATAAGAAGTGCTTTTTGTGTGTGTGTGTGTGTGTGTGTGTGTGTGTGTGTGTGTGTTTGTTTTTGAGTGATCGAAAGAGAGAAACTCAGAAGGCTCTTTGACATAACTGAAAAAGTTGGCAAAGTGAAATGGAACAGTAATGCATTCAAGATCTGGAACTACTTCATAGCCATGTGTTTACTTGAAAAATAATTGCCCACCTGAGAAAGTCAGTCAGTCAGTCACAATCAAGCATTTAACAGGCTTGTGTATACAAACAGATGTTTGTATTTGATGTCTTATAGAAATCATATTTCTTTTGAAAATCTTTCGAACTGCGGTATTAGAGCAACAAAATAAACTGTAGAGAATGAGAGCTTTCTTTTGAAACTGTATATGGCTTGCACATTTATGCGGAAAATGATCAACAGTATATAAGATATAATGTTTTAGATGTATTATACAGACTGATTTTGTCATGCAGTACCTGGTCGCCTTCATAGGGATGGTACTGAAAGCGGAGGGGCAGGCAAAAGAAAGAGTTGTTGGCCTGCATGATAGAGTCTCTGTCTTGGTTCTGGTTCAGTTCTGAGACAGTCTTGTCCAGCTGCTGCAGCCCAGAGCTCAAGTTCTGCTGTGCCAGCTCTTGACTTGTCAGGTAAAAACGCAAAACCTTTGATATGGACTGGTGGTAACCCAGGTCACTGCACTGAGAGAGCATGCAATAAGACAGCTCATATTAGGCCTGCTCAGTGTGAAAACCTATACAGTCTCTTCTAGGCTATTTAGGGACTCACGTCTATGAGAGTGGAGAGATCATGAAGGTAGTATTTGTTCATACACGCATTCGCTGCAGCCAGGTTGAGCAGATAGTCGTTGCGCGTTTTTGTGCACTTCAGCTGAATTTCTTGAACTTTGCATTGTCTCTGTACACACATAGAGATGACAATGTAACCTGAAAAGTTAGTTCAGTCGTATTTATACACACAAAAGGTAACTACAATAAGCACTATAATTCAGAAAGTGCCAGTCATATGCAGAGCGGGAAGTAGATAAATCTCCACTTTCACTTTTACATTCTTCTTTTGTTTTTAGCGATTCACATTCTTTGTGCATATTGCCACCTACTGGCAGGAAGGATAATTTATAGTAAAAAAGGACTTAAATATCAATCTGTTTCTCACTCACACATATCATATCACTTCTGAAGATATAGATTTAACCAATTGAATCTTATTGTTGACTTTTATGCTGTCTTTATGTGATTTTAGAAATTCACATTTCTGGCCACCATTCACTTGGATTTTATGGACCTACAGGGCTGAAATATATATATTTTTAAATCTTTGTGTTCAGCAGAAGAAAGAAAGTTATACATATGGATGGCATGAGGGTAAATAAATGAAGAGAGCATTTACATTTTTAGGTGAGCTATCCCTTTAAGCTGGACAGGAGAAAGTATTTTAACATCAAAAAACACTTCAGCTTATAACATTTTCTCTCTTAGTAATATGGCAATTTTTTGGTATTAAAAAAGGGGGGTATACTTTCTCTATGAGTCTTTCCATCTTTTTGGAAGTACTTTGCTTCTGTTTTTCCTCAAGTTTGGCTGCCTCTTTTAGTTTGCCTTCTGCAGAAAGGAACTCAGCATAGTACTGGTAATACGTCTTCATGGCCTGATTTTCAACAAACATAGGAAGGTGAGTTGTCATGACATTTTACAATCCATTAACCTTAAGTGCAAGCTAACAATCTTTACGATTCTAAAACACTGATGAAAACTCACTGTTTGTAGTTCTGCGGTGACCTTTAAAAGTCCATCCTGTAACTGGGTGCAAATGTCTCTACTCTGGGAAAATAAAAATATTGATAAGAGGAGAGACAAAAGGGGGAAGGAATAGATTTATTCTTACTGAGCAGCCTGATATGATTGTTTTATGACTGTAATATAAAGTGTAAGTGGCAGGCGACTCTGCCAAAGGTGTTAATTTGTGTATTCCTGTGCACTGTCTGCAAACAAGTGTGGGTGCAAAGGAAGCTGCATGATGTGGGCAGCTGTGTTGCTTAAGGTGTTGTAGTAATGTGTGGGTGTTAATGTCTGCAAATTTGGAAAGATGTAAAAATGTGTGTGTATGTGTGTTTAGAGGTAGGGTTAGGGGACAGAATCTATAGTTCGAAAAGTATAAAAATCATTATGTCTCCAACATGTGTGAGTATTTAATTAATAAATATAGTAAGAAAATGCTAAAAAAAAAAAATAAAAAAAAGTTTTCTTTAAAGGTTAGGGCTATGGTTTGACTGGTATTTATAAATAGCTTTATATATAGTAACAACAGTCTATGCTGGGTGTGTGTACCCGTTTAGCCAGGCGTTGAGCATGCTCTAAACAATGTGAAAGCTGCTGGGGCAGAGTGTTGCTGTAGTTGTCACTCAGCATGCAGTGATCTCGGCTCTCCTGACGTGTTTGTGTCAATAACACCTGCCAACATTTAAACACTGACTGATGACTGGGCTCCTTCCTAAGAGTGTGATAGGAAGAGAGAAATATAGAATAGTTATGATCTTGCAAGTCTCCAGAAAGAAATAGAGTATGTTTAAGAGTAAGTACTCTTAGTAACCACATGTGTGGTTTATCATATTAACTGTGGTCATGTTTGACAAACAGCAGTCTTTATTTTGAACATGAGCTAAATCCATTGTTTAGTAATTTAAAGTTTGTTTTGTGAAATGTGTTGCTTGAAAGGTGAGCTTGTGCCATCTAAAGTAAATGTTACTTGGTTTCATGCTTTGTTGGTATGACTAATGCAATGTCATATGTACATTTTTAAATTATGCTTACAGTCAGTGTTCAAATATTTTTTTGTGGCCACTGTAAATATGTAATGCATACATTAAAACAAAATAATAGATCAAGGTCATGAATAATTCTTTATGCTTTGAAAGTGACTCTTTGTATGCCCTCACTTCCTGGTTCTAGAGGAGAATCTTTCAGAGAGTTTGTCCAGAGCGCGAGCGTACTCCCCCTCGATCTCGCCTCGTCTGCGCAAGTAATCAATCAGATCCTGCAACAGCTGACTCTTCTGCTCAATCTGACCGTCAAATATCTTCAACTGTTCAGCCAGCTGCAACCGCACCTCTAATGGAGAGAGAGAGAGAGAGAGAGAGAGAGAGAGAGAGAGAGAGAGAGAGAGATATTTCTTTGGTTCCCCTCCAATTGATTACTCTCAGACAACACTTATTGTAACTAGTTTATAAAGACAAACTTTGAGTATGGTAGCCTTGCCTGAAAGTTAAAAAAAGCCTTGAAATTTGAAAGTTAGACAGACAGAAAGACAGATAGATAGATACACTCACCGAGGACTTCATTAGTAAGACCTGAACATCTATTTATTCATGCAAATATCTAATCAGCCAATCGTGTGGCAGTAGTGCAGTGCATAAAATCAGGCAGATACGGGTCAGGAGCTTCAGTTAATGTTCACATCAACCATCAGAATGTGGAAAAAATGGGATCTTAGTGATTTGGAGCGTGGCATGATTGTTGGAGTCAGACATGCTGGTTTGAGTATTTCTGTAACTGCAGATCTCCTGGTGTTTTCACTCGCAACAATTTCTCGAGTTTAAAACATCTTATGGAAATGTCCTGTTGATGAGAGAGATCACCGGAAAATGGCCAGACTGGTTCGAGCTGACAGAAAGGCTACACTAAATTGTAGTGAGCAGAAGAGCATCTCAGAATGCACAATACGTCAAACCTTGAGGCGGGTGGGCTACAACAGCAGTGTAGATCGATTGATCAATAGATAGATCCATAGATAGATACATTTGGGCTATGGACCATTAAAAACCTTAACCTAAGCTTAAGTTTAGATATGGTATACTGTGAAGAGACAAAGAAGAATTTGATTTTGGTAATAGTTTTCTGTCTGAAATCTGTCTGGTAATAATGGAAATGCCAGTGTAAGCATGCAAAACAGAATCACAGCAGATCAGCAGATTTAATTTCTTTAGGAAAGAGTCAAAACTGGGCCCCACTTTCCCTTCCTCAGAAAGCCTCTAGAGTATGCATTGTTCAGTCATTTGTTACCTTTGATTTGTATGTCATAGTCAGCCGTTCCCACTCTGTCCCTCCACAGTTTGACATGGGAAGACATTGTAGCCTCAACTGGGTGAAAATCTGCTAAGAACAGATGGGGTACAGTAGAAGCGTGTAGATATAAAAGTGTTTACTTAAAGAAAAAAAAAATGTCATAGCTTTCACTGGCAATTAATATTTTTACATTTTTGGAGCTGTCAATCCTATGCAGCAACCCTTAGCAATAAATAATATGTGCATTGACTTAATGTGGACACAAAATAAGTTGTTTGTAATATCATTTAATTGGTTCATTTATTTGGCTTTCTAATATGAAAGTTAGTTTTCTTGAGTTGTCCACCTGTAAATTCATAAATTCATCCGGACTATGGACAATCTTAACTGTTAGAATAAAAGGCACGTGTACATGTACAATACCATACTTTGATCTGGGACAATCAACCATTGTGTACAATTATAAAAAAGTGTTGAGAATGTAGCTATTAATTCGTAATAAGACTGTGAAGATTATTACAGGCATTTTTACAATATCTTTTATCATTTATTCTGATTGAAAATAACTAGAACATTTTTAAATTGTTAACTGGATAGTCCAGAGATATTTCAACACAAGGCTTTCTGTTACTTCTGAATGAACAGTGAAGCTTTTACAACACTACATTAGAAATTTGATAGAGACTTAGTGAGCTAGTGTGAAAGTGAAATAATTTAAATTGGCATGTTCAAATCCCATCTATTGAGGATGTCATGAAATTTCAGACTGAAAGGTTGCAGTATAGTTGCAGAAAATCTGCGTTTAAGTCTAAAACAGGTCAAAATGACCTGCAAAAGCATGGAAGGTACATTCACATTGCAGAAGACAATACAGCCATTTGAGGTTTCCACTCTACAGAGTATCCTCATGCAACATGTGACAGCACAACAGTCAACTTCTGCCATGACCTACAGCACAGTGTGCGCACAGTGCACTGCTCAATTTAATTGAACGAACCTAAAATCTAGTCTAGGGCATTAAAAAGGGAAGGTAGCAAACTTCCTGTTAAGAGCAGTAAAGAGCAATTCAGACAACAGAAATGCACTCCTACCATGACTCATTACAATTGGTTACTCCCCCTCTCTGACTCTCTCTCTTTCCTTTCATTACTCTTCACAGAAACAACTTCCCCATTTACAGTATATCTCATGAAAATTCACCAAACATTGTTCACAAATTTAATATACGTGAAATCTTGCAAATATTGAAATACATAGTTTTGCATACATACACTGAAAAAACAATGTCCGCAATTTTAACGGTAAAAGACAGTAAAAAAATGCTACAGTAAATAAATGTTAATTGGTTAATGGGTAGTTACCTTAAATAATACGGTCAATACACATACATTATAAAGTGAAAAGCAGATTTGTACAGATTCAGAAGGTAAAGTATAAAGTATTAAGTTTATATTATGCAATAATATAAATGGTAATGCATTGTAAAATATACAGGCATCAAAAATACATCTTGTAAAGACTGAATCGTGGTGACTGTACTTCTTACTGAGAATTTCTGGCAGCCACAGGTTCCAGTTTTTTACAATAAGTTTAACCGGATTTTTTTTATACAGTGTGGGTTTCCAGCCACTGCATTTACACTTTTGTTTAATGTCCTAATATTTAATTGTGCCTATAACAATATCTAATCTTGCTTACAGAAGGTTTCTTGCAGTATTTAGGAAGGAAATTACTTTTAGAAGAAGAAAAAACCCTGCATA
This sequence comes from Moxostoma hubbsi, assembly GCA_032164185.1. Taxonomy (NCBI): domain Eukaryota; kingdom Metazoa; phylum Chordata; class Actinopteri; order Cypriniformes; family Catostomidae; genus Moxostoma; species Moxostoma hubbsi. The sequence continues at coordinate 23,607,896 of JAVLUX010000020.1, read as the reverse complement.
TATCTATTACTGCAATGTGCAAGGCTAAAATGCTGTTACTCATTTATTCTTCACATTATACTTTTTTTTTTTTTTTAATTTTTAATGTATGTAAAATTACCAAATGAGACATGCAGGGTGAAAAATACAAAAGCAAATCTTAAAAAGTCAAATGCTACAGAAAATAAGCAGTGCTTTTTAATTGCATCTGTACATCATCATGGTTTATATTTTTTGCAATAGCAGCTGAAGACATACCTATCTAATTCTTGCAGGTGCAAACACTGGCCTCCTCAATATATCCCTCAAAATCTTGTATTTCCTTCTTCAGTGATATATTTTCCAGTTCAAAACCCTGACAAATTATCTGTCCTATCATATCAGATACAGAGAGAAAGAAAATGTTTCTGCTTCCTCTCTCTTACTCAGTCACTGCGCACTGACAGTGAGTGTACAGTATTGAAAGCTGAGTAAAACTTCACCTTACTGGCCCCTCCTCCCCTCTGACTGTGACCTTCTCACTTTCACACAAACACATTTACAACAGTGCCTTTCACCATTTCAAAAGTGTTATATATACACCATCATATTTATAACTTCCATGACTTTCCATGATTGTCATTCATGACACAATATACTAATTTTCTTGATATTTCTGTCACAATTTTCTATTTGTATGTAAGGTACAATCCTTGGAATTAATCAATTTAAAGGAACGATTCTCCCTACCTGTGTGACTTTCTTTCTTTACACTTCAATGTATGGACAAAAAGAAAGAAAAAAAAAAAAAAAGGATGCATTATGGAATAGGAACAACAAAAAATTTAATTATGCATTTTGGGGTGAAATATCCCTTTAAATTATTCAACTTTAATCTAAAATAACCACAATATCAATCCTTTTTTAGCCAACATTGACTACTTAATTTATACGATTATTTATACAGTATAACTTCTGTGACTTGCCATGACCTCAAAAACACAGTTCTTAACTATCATGATATTTCCAGGTTTTCCACAAACCCTGTAATTACAGTGTCACTGCTTGTTTAGATATCTGAAAAGAATTCATGTGTGTGTCTAAATGGTGTTTGCAATCTGTTGCAATAGCAGTTAGTATGACTTGGGCAGATCTTCACTTCCACAGAAGATTAGACGGGCCAACAACAGCAGCTAATGTCAGTAAGAAAAACATAAATGGTGGAAAAAGCTTTTATTGAACAACCTCTAAACTTTCTCAAACATAAAAATAGACAGGGAGACATGGATCAGACTGCATCACGTCACATTTAAAGGTGTGGCAGTGGTACAGGAAATAATACCATGATTCCTCATAGAATTAATATCACAAACCTATTGCAATTTATCTCATTACAGAAGAGCTCTTTATAGCTCTTTAATTGTTCACCCACAAATTTTAATTCTCTCATCATTTACTCACCCTTATGCTATCCCAGATGTGTATGACTCTGTTTGTTCTTCTGAACAACTGAAGACTTTTAGTAAAATAATTCAGCTCTGTAAGTCCTCACAATGCAAGTGAATGGCGACCAAAATTGTGAAGCTCCAAAAAACACATAAAGGCGGCATAAAAATAATCCACATGATTCCAGTGGTTAAATGTAGGTCTTTAAAAGCAATTCGATAAGTGTGGGAGAGAAACAGATCAATATTTAAGTATTTTTTACTATAAATTCTCCTCCCTGCCCAGTAGGTGGCGATAGCCACAAAGAATGCGAATTGCCAAAAACAAAAGAAGAGGAATGTGAAAGTGATATTGATAGTAAACAATTTAAATGGATAAAACATTAATTACCATAAAACCAACATAAAACAATCATAAAATAAAATGAATGACCATGAAATCAACAGCAGTGATGTTGACTAGGTCAAACCTATCATTTAAAGACACTGAAACCCTTTTTAACCCTTACTGCTTACTGATAGTCCATCGCCTATTCCAAAGCTGAGGTGCATATCTTACTGTTGTAACGTTTAAGGAGCACACGCTCAAAATGTTCATCTGTGAGACTGTTGCACTTCGGGGCAAGAATATGATGATATTGATATGAAAAATATCAATAAATTATTAACAATTTACTGTTGTTGCCTTGTTAATATATAATCATGTCATCTATAAAAAGCAGCTGTAGTCCTATTACGATTATATTAAAATGTAATTTAATCCAATTACATGTACTTGATTTTTGTAATTTCATTAATTAATTAATGTAATCTGTTACTACTCAGCACTCTATGTGTGTGTGTGTGTGTGTGTGTATATATATATATATATATATATATATATATATTGTAATTTCTTGAGAAGATGGTGCAACAGCTAACCACTTTTTCCAACACCACAGTTGTATTTCCAACAACCACAAGCGTCTATTGTGCTTCCTTGAAAAGTGTCAAAAACACTCTCCTAATATCGCGTATGACAGATTGTTAGAGAAATTTGAAAATTTCACTTTTATTATTAACAATAATATTTCCAAGCTATGAACAGTTTAGTTGTATTTATCTGTGAAATCTAACTTCTGATTCTTTGCATTTCTAAACACCATAAAAAAGGACTGTTAAAACAAACACTTCAGTCCAGGTTCTGACTACATGGTTCTGTTCATGAAATAAAAAAGACAACTAGTTTTTTTATGATGCAGAACAATGCATGTGGCAGTGTTCCCATAACAGCACACAGAGGCATCCTGAAGATCTTCAAGATCACCGAGTGATCATGACTGCGACGTCTGAAAGTAGAGATGTTTCCGGAGGAAGTTGAAAGATCCGGGCATTTGTTTATACAGGCCTTTGGCAGATATTTGGGAAACTGCATCATTTACCTATACAAAACAAGTACTTTTTAATTAAATGCTTTATTTTTTTGTAAATATTTCTCTCTTTTTGCCTTTTGAAATTACTATCTCAGAAAAAAATTAAATGCTTATACATTACTGGTAGCGGTAGAATTTACTGTGCAATTTGTCTATAATTGTGTATATATTGTGCATTATTGAGTGTATATTTTGCATAATGTGGATATTGTGCAGTGAGTGTATTGTGTATTAAATGAATAGTTCACCCAAAAATAAAAATTCTCATCATTTACTCACCCTAATGCCACCCCAGATGTGTATAATTTTATTTCTTCTGCAGAACACAAATTAAGATCTTTAGAAGAATATCTCAGCTCTGTAGGTCTGTATAATGCAAGTGAATGGTGACCAAAAAGCACATAAAGGCAGCATAAAAGTAATCCATAAGACTCCGATCAAACAGATTTTAGGTGAGAATAGACCAAATATAACGACTTTTTCCACTATAAATCTTGCCATCTTGAAATCATGACTGCCAAAGAAACTGCTGATGTCAAGCTCTATAGTTAAAACAGTTACATTTTGGTCTGTTATCACCCAAAACCTTCAGAAGACATGGATTACCTTTTTGCTGCCTTTTTGTGCTTTTTGGAGTTTCACATTATTTGTCACCATTTACTTCCTACAGAGCTGAAATATTCTTCTAAACATCTTTGTTTGTGTTGTGCAGAACAATGTCATACACATCTGGGATGGCACGAGGGTGAGAAAATGAGAAAACATTCATTTTTGTGTGAACTATCCCTTTAAGTACATCTGCATATCTCATTTAGAGTTTACTTATCTATTCAAAGTCAACTGCAGTGTACATTCATAACAAAATTATTATTGAGGTGGTTTTGTTGCACACATTGCTATTTCTTTTTTTTTCTATGTTTGAGGATATATTTATTGCTTGGCACTATTTGAAGCAGCCTCTACTGACAAGAGTACAAAAAGCATTTGATGTGAGAAAGGCTTACCATCATCAGCATGGTTACCAGATCATCAGTGGCAGCATTATGCTCAAGCACAAGATCAAGATTCTCCACATACCAGGAGCCAGCCTGCGTGTCCCTCCATGAGACATAGCCTGCAAATGTTTTAAAATGAAGATCATCCATTTGCAATTGTAGTGTTTGGTACTATTCTACAAACAGTGTTACTCAAATCAAAGATTGTTCTTGCATTAACTAATAGAAGACTGTAGCCCTCCAGAATTTCTGATACGTGCAATAAAAATATTCAATCAGCAAACATGTTTAAAGGTGAAGTGTGCCATTTCTCCACCTCTAGATCACCAAACGGAATTGCAAAAAAAACAAAAAACATTTTTTAAAACAGGTCTCCCAAAACTCCCGTCTGCTATTGTTTGGCCAAAAGTAATAGTCCTGTTCTAAAATAACACCATTGGTTGAGCCTTTGTTGCCATGTAGGGCTGGTTGGGATGTTTAATCAAACAGAGTGATGTTGTGACAGTGCCACACTATTTTGGGGAAATCAACCTATGAATGGCTTACAGTTATTTCTGCATATTAAACAAGATAAGAGGATGTATTTTAATGTCAAAATAATTACACCCAGCTTTAAAGACAGAACATGTAATTTTGTAGTCCATGACAAAAACAAAGACCTGGAAATGTTGAGTAAGATACTAGGATGTCGCTGGGTGTGGGCAAAGTGGCCCGAGCATCAATTTCATCGGACGCGCTGAGAGAGTCACTGCTGGAGGAAATGGGAATAGCATCTGTTTGGTCATCTGTCCCACCCAACGAGGGCTGCACCTCATCTGGAGAAACCTCAAAGCCTGTGTCCTTCTCATCTGCAAATGCACACAATATAAACACGACAGGATTAGGTTCAGGAAGTAACATGCATCTCAAATGCATCTCCTGGTATAACCTGTCATATTATTTATAATTTTGTGACTACCGTAAATCACTGTTTTCTGGGATGCATCAGAACCGATTAGTGTTTATACTCTATGTATAACTTACTTCAAATAATTTTAAATAATCATGAAGCCCCAATTTTCTGAGGCCCCTTGGTGAGAACCACTGTTCTAAACTGCATATTTCTGAAATACCCACCTCCTCCACAGGCCTGGATGAAGAAAAGCTTGGGTTTGCCCTGTAGAGAAGGACAGTTCTGGCCATTGAGGTAGTTTGTGATTATCTGAACGGGGACAGCAGGTCCATCCACACCATGAACTGCTCCAGGGAAACGATTGTGGTTTGCCTAAACATTTGAGAAAAAAAAAGGAAGAGCACAAGGAAATAATAGAAGTACTGTTGCACAAATGTTTCTAATAGAAATGCCATGAAGATATGATAGCATGATATAAGCACTACAAAATAAGGAAGCAAATAAAACTTCTTTGTAAAGCAGCTAATAGTGCTCATAAATACAGAGCAAATTAAGCAGATGTTCCATTTTTTTTTTTTTTTTTTTTTTAGATATAAAGGGCTGTTTTTTTTACCTCTGTGCCATGAGAAAGGATGATCACCACACAGCAGTCATATGCAGAATGATCCCTCTTTGCTAAAGATGACATCTCATGTCTTATATGCTACAGAAGGGAGCAAACATTTTGTCCTTTTTTTAATATTAATTTCTTTAATCGTATTAAGGACAGTAATAATGAACCTACGGTTATGTATTTTACACAGCTGTGTTTACAGCTAAATTAAGAGGAAATAATGTGCTTACTTTGCATTTCAAGTTCCTTTTCACAACAACCTCAAAGTTAAGAGCTTTGAATCTTCTCTCCATCTTGTCACAGTCGATGTTGGACCCCTTTCGATCTTTTAGGCCAGAGCCTGGGTCAAAATCGACGTTGTTTATAATCAAGCACATGCCGCATGGACTGGCATCCATCTTATAAGACTGTACAAATAGAGTAATACGTGTCATTCGTGAAAACAAAAAGCTTGTAAGTTTAGTTCAAAGTAGCGAAGAGAACACAAGAACTGGAGTGCAACTGAGTAACATTACAGCTCTATCATTATAGTGTGCTTGCAAAAGTTACTTAAAAGGAAGTTTTCACCCAAGACTGTCATCATTTACCAGAGGTTTGGAGCAAGTCACACATGTTAAAGTCAAACAAGCAAGTCTCAAGTCTTGACCATCAAGTCTCGAGTCAAGTCTCAAGTGCAGTGCAGACAAATCAAGCTCAAGTCAAGTCAGTGACTCACCTCAAGCAAGTCAAGTCCTGATGAGTTTCAAGTCAAGTCGAGTCATACCACAGTACTATACAAAATAGAGGTTAATTTTTTTAAATAATTTATTTTTGCTCTGAAAAGATGAACTTATATACATATCTTTACATTCATTTTTTATATTAATTGTATAACAGTAATATGTTATACTAATATATATATATATATATATACATACATACATACACACACACACACACACATACATTAGTAAATTGCGTTAATGAACATGCACTGTATTTTTATCGTGGGCACTTAAAATAACCTGTTAAAATGTATAATACTGCGTGTATGCTGTGTAAAAATACAGCCAGATTTTCACATTGATTAACAAAAATGGTAGACAGTGTGAAAGAAAATGCGAATTCGCTCTCTGACAGTAGGTGGCGCTTGTGCAGCAGATATACAGCCGTTACCATGGTAACGCCTGTACACAAAGCAGTCCTGCGCTCATAAACAATGCTTTATTAGGCATCATACAGAGGTAACATGAAAAGAAAATGCCATCGAAACTTTTCTGAAGAAAGTCTGTTCCCTTCAGTGATACTTTTATATAAAATAGTCATAAAGTTGTTGCATTCAAGGGCTTTAAAGTCTTCAGAAGTCATAATCAATCTGAGAGCACTTGGGAGTCATGCTGTATATTTTATACTACTCGTCACATTTTAAATAAAGTGTTGTGATTGCAAATCTGCCTGTTATGTTTTTATATTGCCAACAAATGGTAATGGTATATTGTTGACTGTTGAGAAGGTTTAGAAAAGGCACACACACATATTTAGAGGCAATGTCGGGTCATTTCAGACTTGTCACGCTTGGGTCAAAAGATTAATCATGAAACATTTTACTTTACTGACAACCCTCAAACATATGAACAGTAATTTTAGATATTAATCTTTCTGTATAATGAAATTGTTTACTTACCTTTCCTTGAGGTTTTTTGAAATGTCTGATGAAATTCGAGGTTGTGGTGGTTGTATCGGATATTTTTGCATTGCATATTGTGCATCTGGCAAATCTTTTTTTATTCATATGGTCCAATTCAAAATCTTTATATCAAAATCTCGACAATTATCTGTCATTTTGGCGCAATGTGAGTGCAGCGTTAACTGCAGATGCAGATCAGTGGTGCTGGCGGGCTTACATTTTTGCTTAAGAATTAATTGATGTAGCAATATTTTTTTTTAAACGCTTTTCATTAGTTTATTATAAGTTATTGAAAATAATAATAATAAAAAAACATTCAAGTCATTGTCTAGTCATGCAGTTCAATTCAAGTCAAGTCTTGAGTCACTGGTTCTCAAGTCAAGTCATTTTCTTAATTTAGTAAAGAAAGTCACAAGTCCTTAAATTTGCCACTCGAGTCAAGTCATGTAACGAGTCATTTACTCACCTTCATATGTTGTTCTAAATCAATACAACTTTTTGTCTTCAGTGCACCACAAAAGGAGATGTCAGGCTGAATGTTAGTGACTGACAGCAATTCACTTTCATTATAGTGAAAAAAGTGCAACGATAACATTCTTCAAAATTTCTACTTGTGTTCCACAGAATGGATTTGAAACAACATGAGTAAATCAAGATGTTTATTCTTGGGTGAATTATCCCTTTAAGTACTTTTCATATGGACACAATGATGGTAGAGCTGTATTTTAACTAAGCACTCCAGTTTTTGGGTCAATTGTGGGTAAACAATTCCTCTAATTTCATGTTAATCCACTGGGACATTTCCTCCAACTAGTGTACTGTCAATTGCTTGGGATGTAAATTAGGATACCATCTGCATTAGGATTAAGCATTTTTGCCAATTAGCATCATTGAAATATTCACACAAAAAACTTTTAAGCATTTACCTGTATACTGTCACGTCTCTGTCTGGGTGGGTTTATCCTTTGGATTCCAGAAGCTGCGGAATATAACATTTTATTCTAAGACCAGAGATTTTTCAGACTTTGTAACCAAAAAAGTATTTGTGCAATGTATTAAACTGTATACACAGTTGTAATGTGAATTTAAACTTTACATACAGTTTACATAGTTGTGTTTTACATGACAGTGACTTACGTGGGCTAAGAGGCTTGGAAACAGGCAACGTTATTGGTCTCAGAGGTACTAGCCGTGGAGGAGTGAGATCAGGCCTGTCTGGTTTTTCTGTATATTTGGGTGTATCTATGTTGAAATAAAAGATTGAATAAAAAAGTTACAGCAATTCATATAACATAGACATACCATAATAATGAACTGTTCTGTTTCTATTGATAAGATAGTGGGTCAATGGAAGGATAGGTAAATGCTACGTGTAGATGATTTATGTCAGAGCTCAAAGGTAAGGATTTAAAAAAAAATGTTCTGAAGGCCAGGTCTGGGCAGTAGATCTTTACCTCTCCTTCCAACATTTTCACTGACCCACCATAACAATTAAAAAAAAAAATCAGTAATGCATTTTTGTCTTTTAAATATTAAGCTTTATTTAAAAAATAATATTAGGTTTTTATTTAGCAATAATAGCAGGACATTATAAAGCTATTATATAACTTCATGAAAGCTTATTTATAAACACTTCACTTGGAAAATTATGGAATACGGTGCAAAATGTGCATTTTTTTGGTTTATAACTTTCAACCCATACTTGTTGATGCTTCTAGGTCATTGACAAATAAGGTATCGGGCCAGTGACAATTCCTTCAACTGGCCTGACACTCTTTTATCCTTATTGTTGAACCCTGTATGCGCCTATGTATTGCAAATCTAAGTAAATATGTGGTGACCTATATTCTGTTAAAACAAATTGGGAAATTTTGCAGTGGCTGACAGTTAAATGGCTGAAATTTCTAACCACATGCTGATTCAAGTTCACATCTGTAGTAATATTAATCTAACGATGTTATTGTAGGTGTTGCAGGGGGCAGCTCTTTCCATTGTCTTCAAGACCCCAGGCACTGATAGCATCCTCAATTGATCTTATTCACGCTAGAGCCATCTTTGATTTTTAAAGGGAATTACAAGGAGGCTGTGAGGGATAGACATAACATCATTTGGTATAAATGGTATAAAGCTGCATAAAGCTCCTAGGTCACATCTGATTTTCCACAACTCACGATGTCTGGAGTTCTTTGTATACTGAATGCTCTTGGACAGATATTTATTAATGTTTAGTCCACGGAACAATCCAAAAACAATTTAAACTGCAGTACAGCATATTGAAGAGATGGGTAAGTCTATCACTCACAGCCTCGTTGTCATTCCCATTAAAAATCAAAGATGCCGCTAGGGTGCATAAGGTCTATGTGCCTATTATGTCCTACATGTCTTATTGTATGTCTTTTTGAACTTTGTCCTACAATGTCAGTGATTACCGGTAAGCCAGTAGTTTAAGGAATGCAGCTTTTGTGTTTTACATTCCACTATATTATGGGAGCATGACTATAACCTGTCTGACTACAGTATATCCAATGTTTATATCAAGTCAATTTAGTGTGAAGTAACACACACTTACGGACTGGCAGAGGGATCAGTACTGACGGCTGCACAGGGATGGGGAGAAGTTGATGAGCTCCATCTCCACTCTGCAGGAGCTCTGCGAGATCATCATGGCCAGTCTCACGCAGACATTCTAGGAATGCTGGGAAAGCCCGACTTCCTCTTGTCTCCAGATCTGTGACCAGTTGTCTGGCTTTATCACGCCGAGTTGCCTTGCTCTGTTAAGAAAACAATAACATTTGAACTATTAATGTTTTCTTACCTTCATAATATGTGGAAAGTATATAATTTATCATTATTAGTCATTGAAGATCCTATATGATGCACAGCAGTTTGAACGCAATGATGACATTTAAAGGGTTACTTCAGGATTTAGCATTAAGCTTTGTATCAGTAGAAAACCAGTAGTATTTTCGAATTACCGAGCTCCCCCCCCCTCATATCCCCCTGAGACGAGAGATATATTTATTTTTAGTCTGGAAAAAAATCCTCCGATGACGCAAAAATCGTCATTTTGCGTCATCTGAGGATTTTTGGGCCAGAGGCTTAAAACTACAGCCAGTATTCCGCATGTTTTCACCACAGAATGGGATCTCACTCACAGAATGTGAAGATAGTGTCAGCCATCTTTCTGTAGAAGCTAAGAAAACAGGCTCTTGCTCTGTGTAGAAAGTTTGTATACAAGTAGACTAATCACGATGGCGGAAGGTAGTTTTGAAGTTGAAATGGCAGAAGCCAGAAAAATGGACGCCAGCCAAAGCCCGCAGGGACAAACGGACGGCTTAGTGTAAAGTGAGTATTTTGTTTATTTTTCTTTTTGTTACTAAGACGTCATGTACAGAGTTTGGACACCAGGGATTATAATGTTCTTCCCGCATAGTCAGTCAATTTATCAACTAACTCACGATTTATAGAGTCACGATGTATCCAGAGGTGTAGTGGTAAAAAAAGAGGTGGGTAAACTATAAATTCTGGTGGACCACGACGTGGTCACCCGGTAAGGTGGGCCACTGCCTACCGGTGTATGTGTATCCTGATGACATTTGATGGTACTTCCAAGGGTATCACTGGTTGTTCCCTCATCATAGGTCACACAATCACTATTCAATTCATACATTCATTTAAGTTCTTGTTAAAGAGACTCAAGAAGGAATAATATGGTTGAAATCTATAAAGTTTACTAAATGACAAAACAGAGACAACTAAAATATTTAAGAGAGATAGAGAGGGAGGCTTATATCCAGAGCTTCCAATGCACACTTGTACTGATTAGGGATTTGGGATTATTTTCATAGTCGATTAATCTGTTGAATATTTTCTTGATTAATCGATTAGTTGTTTGGTCTATAATAAGTCATGAAAAATGTGGATCAGTTTTTCCCAAAAGCCCAGGAGGATGACGTCCTCAAATGTCTCGTTTTGTCCACAACTCACATTTAACAAGCTGGAATCAAAGAATTTTTTACTTTTGTCTTAATCAATTATCAAAATAGTTGTTGATTACAGTTTTTTCCAATTGCTAATGTAGCAGGTGCAGATTAACGACAGAAGGATGAATCTGGTGCCATTATAATATGATAATGTAGTGAGTGTTCAAGCAATGGAGAAAATTAAATAAAGTTTGAATTTGTCATGCTTGGTTTGTTCCGATCAGAGCATGCGCAGAGAGCGCATTTCTGAATATTCCGCTCCGCTCGCTCATTACCTGCAGGGTCGCTCGCTCAACCCAGAATGACCTGCTGGTTCAAAAATATGTAGAATAAGGGCGGGCTGCCTGCCTCCGACTAAAGTTTTTTTTCTAATCGACTAATAGTTGTTCATTTTAGCCATTAGTGGACAAATCGCCCCTATATTAATTTAATTACTTAAATAGGCTATACAGGATGGATGAGCGTTAATGTAGCCTAATAGAGCCGCACTCAAGCGCACGCCCGCACGCATAAAGCTTGCCACAAAGAACCGGCGAAAGTAATTATTAATGTGTCAAAAATAGCAAGGAGACATTTAATTGTTTATTAATAAACTGGTGTTTTCTGTGTCGCTGCAAAGATTAAGTTGACGATGCGGACTCGCCATGAATGCCAGAGAGAAATGCACATTTGATTACATAATCAGAGAGTAGCCTATTTCTTTTCGTTTTGAATAGTTTCGTTTAATAGTAAAACATTGCAAGCTTTTTATAATAGATAGCCATAGCCTATATTTCTCAAATCTGTGAGGCACAAGCTGAGTTTCAGCGCCCTCCAGTTCACGTGCAATGCAAGTGATCGCCGGCGCCTTAGATTGTCTGCTATATATTTGCTTCTTATTTATTAAATAGCCTACAGGCAGTTGGTTGATAAAACATTGATCAAAATTAAGATACAATTTATACAAAACGAAAATCTTTTACAAATATTTATTCTACAAAACTCAATGAAGTGTTCAAAAATCATGTCTTATGTACTTTGTGCTAGTGACTGATGAATCTTGATGCAGTCTGCTGCTTGCTGGCTACGCAAGAGATTGGTCAACACTGACAGTAATGCAGCGCAATATGAAAGACTTCGTCTTAGGTTTAACAACCTATGAAACTAATAATGAACAATATAAAACTAAAACGGCATAAGCTTAATTTAAAATGGCTTAGGAACTATAGGCAATTTAGAGGTGGATAAACGCACTTTGGAGGTGGGTAAACGCTATTTCCGAATTTTAGGAGGTGCGTAAACGGCATTTACGTGCGTTTAGCCTCCACTACATCCCTGGATGTATCAATACAAGCCTAGTTGTATCATATTTTCAGATACTGCCGCCTGTAACCGGTAGGCGTGGTTTGGGAGTGGCCTCGTAAGGGCAGCAAAGCAAGTGCATTCTGGGAGTTGTTGTCTTTCAGCCACATGTGTAAAAAATACATTTTCTGCCTTTTCTCAGTCTAGAATGCTTCAAATTAAAAAATAATTTCACATTTATACTATATAAATGACCAATTTTATATACACATTCATCTTCCCAGAGGTGAAGTATCCCTTTAAATTGTAAGTCAGGTTTGGATGCTGGCCAAGACATTTGAAGCTCCAAAAAGGATATTAAGGCAGCATAAAAGTAATCCATATGATTCCAGTATTTTATCCATGTCTTCTGAAGCGATCTAATCAGTTTTTGGGACCAATATAACTCCCTTTTCAAACACATACAAAATCTTTCAAATTGTTTTTACTTGCAATTAAGCACGCACAGTGTAAAAACAACAGCCACACCTTTGTCCTTTCACAACCCTGTCCCAGTTTCCCTTTTAAGATCACAGATACAGGGTTACCTGTATTTCGTCTATCATGTCCTGGGTGATGACCCCCTTTGACAAAAGCCGATCGCAGATGTCTGCTGGAATTAATGTCTCTACTAGATTGAATCGATGCCGCTGAAGAATCTGTCTGTGCTTCGGGTCCATTCTGACAATTACACAGTGGTATTCAATGTGTTTCTTTGTGTCTGTATTAGTAGTTTTCAAGATAGCGTGTTATTTTTGTAAATCAATCTGTGGCAGTAATGTAGAACACACGAGTGCCCCGGTAAAAGCAGCAAAGCGCGAAAAACTAAGGTGAAAGTTCCAATCGATTGCCAATCAACAAAGCGATCCTATATCTAGCTCGTTGATTCGAACACTTCCGTGTTTACATCACGTTGCCAACGACGTCACTCACTCTAGAGCGTACTGGTGATTACAACAGCAGACTGCGCTCTTCAGTGTTGCCAGATGTACGATAATTATCGTATTTGTACGATAATTTTGACCTCTGTACGATGTACGATCAATAATGAAAAAAATCCCATAATGTACGATAATTTCAGAGTTTTCAGTCGTTCGTCCAAACACACATCCTACCGCTTCTCTCTCGGACCCCGAATCATTTAGCAGGCTCTCCTGCCTGCACGCAAGCACGTATACACACACACACACACACACACACACACACACACACACACACACACACACACACACACACACACACACACACACACACACACACACACACAGACAGACAGCACAAGTGGATGTGGCATCCGATGATGGCAGCGACTTAGAGATCGAATTTGAATCTTTTTTGTGTTAATTGTGCACTTTTTTCTTTTTTGTGCACTATTTTTCGGCATATCTTTTGCACTTTGGAAAAAAAAAGTTATTCAGACTTCCTCCAGTTAATGTGAGCGTATTATACAGCTTGTTCAAATTAGCTGTAAAATTATTTGGAAAATAAAATTGTTGGAAAATAACTATATTTTATGCGTTTGGTTTGTGTACGATAATTTAAAAAAAAAACGATAATTTTGAGGTTTTGGTACGATACTTCGACATTTCTAATCTGGCAACACTGGCGCTCTTTGATAATACATCATTTGTACATGTTGGTCCAGAAGAGCACCTATTTACGAACAACTACAACGATTAAAAAAAATAAATTAAGAAATATAAAGTCATGACACCGTATAAAAGTTCTGGTCTGTCGTCTTCCGTGACATAACGATGGCCGTGGAATAATCTTTCATATTTATGTGAAAAGAGCTACATGATTGGTCGGTGAAACGTTAGAGGTTGTATAAAATTGTCATGTAAGAAATGTATTTCCGTTGCAAATATACCCATATCTAATTACTGCAGATACCACTCTAAATAGTGGAGATTATAACGTTACAGGATATGTTTGTGAATAAATATAAAGCACATCTGTTCAATACAGTTGACTAAGAAATCTTAGACCGCTATACACTATAGGGTTTTTACAGTCCTTTAAGATTGTTGCTTGTCAGACTGTACGATACACATTGTAGCTGACTGTGGTCCCAATCGTCCCGATCAGTGAACGTGACTCACGTACGGGAGCGTTGCGGAATGTAAGTGAAATTGTGAGATTTGCCGCCCCGGAGGATTTGTTTTCTTTGAAAGTCAGGACATCAGCATTTCCGTTGCTCAATACCACCCCATCACGAGCATAGGCTATATAAAAATAATTATGTTTTTTGTCAAATAGGCCTATAATAAGCCTGATCACAAATACAACACATTAGTGCTAAAGTTAGTTTTATATTTGACATTCGTTTGACATTAGCAACAATACCCATTAAACTCTGTGCAAATCACATTTCCAAGCCAAACCAACCTTGACATACATGAATAGGTTTTCTTTGCCTAGCACAAAGCTGAATTTGTGTGTGTGTATATATATATATATACAAATAAATAAAATCAATCATGCCAATTTTATTAGCCCTATAAATCATTTAAAAATGTTTTAATTTGATATTATAATCACAACAATATTAAAAGTTCTTAAAAATATTCCTTTCATGACAAGGCTGTTTGTGGAATTTACATTCTATATGTTTTCAAATAAATATAGTAATGTAATATTCAAATTCCATAAAACTCAATGACCGTAGCTATGACCTAGAGACATGAAACCAACTGTAAAACACTCAGAATAGTATTCTGTATATAGCAAAAGACTATTCAATATTGACGAGTCAATATTCAGTACTTTTATACAGATTAAATGATCCCTATAAATCCATTTTATTATTGCTAATATAAAATAAAATTGTAAAGTAAATGCATGATAAATGTAAAGAAAAAAGTTAAGAAAATGCAATCATTTATTTTCATTTTGTAAGCTCTGTATTTATTTCATTCAGGGAATAATGATTCAAATTGCTGAAGTGTTACACTTTTCTCCAAGTACTTTCTGCTTATTTATTCAAACATTTTATATAAAATCAAAAGAAGAATAAAACACTGAAAGAGCTCGAGTAGAGTGCTAACTGGGCACAAATGTTGCTATGGTGGTGCAAACACAGAGCAAGTGAATTGGGATGCGAGAGAGGAGCGGAATATCTCATCCAGCTGTCGTAATAGCAGTCACACTATATGGTTGCGATGCTAAATTTCTGACACTACCAGAACTTTGTCGGAGGCTAAAGATCATCGCAAAGGCTATTAATCTGCCGTCGAAGAGCAGGTCAAACTAAACGTTTTAAGATTGCCTACTTTGTCCTATGACAACACAAATATCCTTTAGGACTCCTGAAATTAGTCTCAGAAGGCAGAATCCTGGCCAAAACCGTACAGTGTGCATAGGGCTTAATTCAATTCAGTGTTTATGCAACATTTAATAAAAATAAAAAAATTCTTGACAAAAATGAAACCCATTTTAATATTTTAAAGGTCCGTATTATCATGATTTGTGAATGTGACTTGGGGAAAAGTATTACAAGGACTCACAATGAACATGTATTTTTAACAACATGTTAAAAAAACTGTATCAGTACAGCAAACCAAATCATGAGGAACAACAGTCTCCCATGCAGATCTTAAACATGGACCAATTCAAAAAGAGATATAGAAAACAACACTTTACCATACATTCTGTTTTCCCATAGTATACAGTTCCAAAAGCCAAGCAAATTTTCCCACAATTTTCAGGGTATAAAACAATTCAATGATACAAATGTAATTTACAGAAAGCATAGCCCATCCAGAAGAGCTTGTTATTTGCCTAAAAAACTAGGTCTTGTCAGTCCTTTGTAGACATGGAGCTTTCCTGCCCCTGTGACTTCAAAGCTGTAGTCTGTGGTGACGTATGGCAATTCCACTTCAACTCCATGCTGGAACAGGAGAAAAGGAGAGGTTTAAGTACAAGGGTATACATAATTTGGAGTCCCTTACACAGATCAGCCATAACATTAAAACAACTTGCCTAATATAGTGTAGGTCCCCCACGTGCCACCAAAACAGCTCTGACCTGTCAAGGCATGGACTCCACAAGACCTCTGAAGGTGTCCTGTGGTATCTGGCAACAAGACGTTAGCAGCAGATCCTTTAAGTCCTGTAAGTTGCAAGGTGGGGCCTTCTTGGATTGGATTTGCTGGTCCAGCATATCCCATAGATGCTCAATTGGATTGAGATTTGGGATATTTGGAGGCCAAGTCAATACCATAAACTCTGTGTCATGTTCCTCAAACCATTCCTGAACAATTTTTGCAGTGTGGCAGGGCGCATTATCCAGCTGAAAGAGGCCACTGCCATCAGGGAATACCATTGCCATGACAGGGTGTACCTTATCTGCAACAATCTTTAGGTAGGTGGTACATGTCAATGGAACATCCACATGAATGCCAGGACCAAAAGTTTCCCAGTAGAACATTGCTCAGAGCATCACACTGCCTCTGCCAGCCTGCCTTCTTCCCATAGTGCATCCTTCTGCCATCTCTTACCCAGGTAAACGACAAACACAAACACACACAAAGCCGACCAACTTGATCTAAACAAAAATGTGATTCATCAGACCAGACCACCTTTTTCCATTGCTCCATGGTCCAGTTCTGGTGTTCACGTGCCCATTGTAGGCGCTTTTGGCAGTGGACAGGGGTCAGCATGGGCACTCTGACCAGTCTGCTGATACGCAGCCCCATATGCAGCAAGCTGCGATGCACTGTGTGTTCTGACACCTTTCTATCATGGCCAACATGAAGTTTTTCAGCAATTTGTGCTACAGTAGCTCTTCTGTGGGATCGGACCAGATGGGCTAGCCTGTGCTCCCCACGTGCATCAGTGAGTCTTGGACAACCATGACCCTGTCGCCAGTTCACCGATTGTTCTTCCTTGGACCACTTTCAGTAGGTACTATCCACTGCATACCAGGAACACCCCACAAGACCTGCTGTTTTGGAGATTCTCTGACCCAGTCTTCTAGCCATCACAATTTGGCCCTTGTCAAAGTCGCTCCGATCCTTACGCTTACGTTTATCTACTTCCAGCACATGAAATTCAAGAACTGACTTTTCACTTGCTGCCTAATATATCCCACCCCTTGACAGTTGGCATTGTAACAAGAAAATAAATGTTATTCACCTGTCAATGGTTTTAATGTTGTGGCTGATCACTGTATATTCAAAGATTAAAGACTACAAAATGAACCCCTACTCCCATGTAATCTAAGCCTTTGTAATCGTCTAATCTAATGACACTTCAATAGTCAAATCAGGCAACACAGAGCAAGAGAATATCGCAGAATCATATGGATATTTATGAATTATACAGGTGATTCATACCTGCATGGTGAGAAGTGCTTTAGGCAAAGTGATCTCTCCCAGTAGAAGACAGTTCACGTGCCTCAGGACGGAGGGAGACACAGGAGTAATCAGGAAGTAAAGACCTCGCGCCATGTCCACACCTCTCAGAACACCTTAAAAACAAAAAGGCAACTCACTACCAATACACCAACATAAACTGTAAACAATTACAATAAAAGTTTTGTAACATTCACAGCTGCATTCTTTTCCCAATTTACCAAGTTGTATAAAAGGTGCAGCGTGTAACTCCAAAGTTTCCAAACAGGTTTCCAAAATACTCCCCGCATTTTTCAGAATAACCGATTAATTTGAGACAAATGACAAATCAGCTTTAACTGGTATTGTGGAGCAGAGGAGGGCGGGGCTGGGCTGGAATGACACGCGCCCGGACCCCAATCAGCCTGATGGATAAAGGCGGCCGGTGACAAAAGTGAGAGCGCGCGAGAATTACGGGCAGCTGCCCTGTATGTGTTTGTGTGTCTTTTTATTTAATTAAATATTATTTATATTGTTAAGCCGGTTCTCGTCGCTTCCTTTCAATGTACCCCCCCCTTACAGGTATATACACACCCAGGCCCACACACTGACAGATGGGAGTTTGGGAGAGCACAACAGGACCTCCTCTGCCCATGACCTTTTCACTTAGACAGCATAATCCGACTAGACTTGCGTTGGCTGCATAGAGAATGTGGTTGGGTGCGACCTCACAGTGTGTAACCCCTATAGCCACTGATGAATGTGGGACCTGCAGGAATAGAGAACAAACACATTCACATAAAACAGACAAGATCGGAGGAATATAAAAAGGTGCAGAATAAATTGCTGCAGAAAACACAAAAAAAGGCCATCCATTTAAAAAATAAAATTAGGCTCATCTAAGCATTCTAGCAGAGCGTTTATGTTTGAATACATGCATTTGTATGGAAATTTGATTTTATAGGTAATAGCCATAAATCTTCAGATTGAGAATGTATTTCTATGAATTGATCCAACTTATGTATTTGAGATAAATGTTGTGTTTTATTTTATATGGTTAAACAAAATACATTCCCTTCATAAATGGGGGGGTGCAAATATTAAAAGGCATATTCTGGGTTCAATACAAGCTCAGTCAAAAGACATTTGTAGCACAGTATTGATAACTAAACAAAATGTATTTCAACTAATTTCTCCTTTTCTTTAAAAAAAAAAAAAAAAAAAAAAGAAGCAAAATTCGAGGTTATAGTGAGGCTTTTACAATGGAATTAAATGGGGTTCAGTTTTGGAGAGTTTAAAGGTGCACTCAGTAATTTGTTCCTTGACATGAATTGTAATTTTGCAATACATGTATGAAATCATGAACAATCACATTAAAATGAAGACTCCAGTCACATCAGTAACCTTATGAAATCAGTTTTATTCTACACCATGACCAGCCAAATACTACTCGCTTAATCTCAGTAACCGTCCTGTTATTTGACACTTTCACTCATTGATTAAAGTAATCATGGCTGACTGTGAATACAAAATCTCCACAAAAGGCATCTGAAAATGAAAACTATTGATTTTAAATAATGCTGTATCCAAGCCACTAGGTGTCAGTGTATGTCCAAGATGACACAAAGACAAAAGATACAGAGTGCACCTTTAAACATAGAAATGTGATGCTCATATGTTTAAAAGCATATTTATATATGTTTCTGTTAAAACTCGTGTTATTTGAGCTGTAAAGTTGTTTAACTCATAGTTTTGTCAGTCATTTTAGTGTTTACAGTGTTACATCGTCATGACTATAACTTAAAGAAAAGGTTAGCAAATGATTTGAATGCACTAAAATCACGTTAACACATATATTGTTTACATCTTGTGGCTATACTTTTGAAAGAGTTACTATTTTAATGTATACGGATTGACCCCATTCACTTCCATTGTAAGTGCCCAGATTGTTTTTTAAAAATGAGGGATGAGTCAAAATACATTTTTGTGGTAATCAACATTGTGCTATGAATGCTGTCGATTGAGCTTAACTTGTATTGATCCAGGTTTAAAGTAGAGAGCTTTGCAGAAGTCTTCGATTATAAGCAATGACTGTATTGCTTACCCAGTGTTGTTGTATTTACCTGGTAGGGTATGAAGCAGTGAAGTGGGCGGATGGGGCCCGGGTCTGGAGATTGCATCTTACTGAAATAGCTGAGCAGAGCCAGATCTCGCAGCTCATTACTACGCTGATGTCGCCTATGAGGAACACGGGATGAGTGAGAAATTAACCAGTCATTTGTTTACTCTAACTATCAGCCTTTAATATTTGACCACAGATCATGGATCATCATAAGTTCAAATCAAGAGGTGCTCACATTTTTCCAGATGTCCCAGCACATTCAAATTCTGAGAGGATGCTGAGTAATACATGAGATCGAACAGTTAGATGACTGGTGGACTCCTCTGTCAGGGTGGCTGGTGTTGGAGGGTGTGTCTGCCAACCGTGAGCAGTTCGGAGTACGTCTGGGGTTAGATGCTGACATTGTGGGACATTCCCGTAACTCAGCTGCACCACGTGTGTAGCGGAAAATAGGCGAATGAGGTCAACAAGAATCTGAAAGCCCTGGCCTGAAAGAGGGAGAGACATTTGTGCATGTAAACAATAGTCAGTAACAGACACTTTAGAAACAGAAAGATTATGAACTCCATTATAGCTGAAGTGTGCAATTTCTGAACCACTAGTGTCACTAAACAGGACTGCAAAAATTATAGTTTCTTTTTTTTTTTTTTAAAGAGGTTTCTCGAACACACTCCCATCTGAAAACAAATAGTCCTACCCCAAATTTAAAGCTTTAGTTGAGCCAATAGGTGTGATTGACCTCATGCAGCACTGCATTTAACTTGATGCAGTGCATGTCGGTTAGACAGTTAGTTTGACTTTAGACAGCCCCACCACCGTGTCACATGCCATCAAAGTACCGCAGAAACGAGATGGGTCAGCCGATGCACCTGCTCCAAAGCAGCTTGACGGCTCTCTTTTCAACTCCTCTCCCGACTGCAATCAGCAAATCTCACCGATCAGTAAGGAAAGGCGCAATTCAAGTCGAACATGTGACCCTAATGTGACCCTGTCTGGCCTGTCAGGCAGCTCAAACAATTATTAACGCCACAGAGCCATTATAGCCGATATTCATTAATATCATTCAAACAATTAAGACATTAAACATACAATAATTATTTTTTAATTAACTAACATTTTAAATGACATATTTATAGATTAAAGATATCCATTGATGATTTCACTATTCCTTCATTTCAAATTAATATTCCCAAAGTATTTCCTTCAATTCACAATATATTCATATTGCTGACCTTTGACCCAGCCCATTGTGTTGATGATGACCGGACTCTCTCCACTGCAGTGGCGCCAGAGGGATTTGAGGGATTCCAAATACCGATCTATGTCAGCCTGACAATCTGTCTGACCATAGTACACCATGTGCTCTGGGTCATGCAAGTGTGTGAAAGGAGGCCCTAAAGAACCAAGCACACAATCACAAACATGCTCATTATTTTGGGAATGTAAAATGAACAGTATGTTGTAATGAAAGATTTAAATAAATTCATAAGAAAGCTTAAAATTTCTGCGTATAAAGTTCTGTTCAATGCAAAGAATCTGTATGAATGTTATTAGTGAAAAAATATGTACTGCATGTGGCTGTATGTAGATATGGAGTATAATACATACCCAATAGTGGCTCTGTAACTGTACATAAGGAGAGGCAGCCAGGAGGGGTGAACTCTGTCTGGCCAAGGTCACACTCCAAATACTCAACACTAGCAGTGCTACACAAACACAACCACACATGACGAGAGAGGAATATTACCCCTTTATATTTATTATGCATGTGGATTTAAGGTAAAAATCATATGCTACCTGGTATTAGCCCAACTTGGAACTCAGGCTAGTCTACCAAAATGCAAGATCACCTGCATGCTTAAGTTCTTAATTTAGAAGTAAACTGATAAAACAATCTTCTTGAACTCACTGATTGAGCAGGCTGTTAATAAGGTGACGATTGAAGGTGGACTTGCCAGAGTTTTTCCCACCACACACAAGAATGATGGGACAGCTGTCAAACTCTCCTGTGGAAAAAAATACAACAACAATGTGAATTTGACCAAATAAATTTGACCAGCATTGATAATCAGATCCCTCATTCAAAAATGGTTGGAAGAGGATAACCACTATCATGTATTACCTGCCCAGGCACTGAGCAAGCTGCTTAGAGCCTCTCTGTAGCTGCTTGACATCACCAGACCCTGTGCACAGGGTCCACGCAGAGCTGTCACACCCACGGCTGACAGAGCAGGGTTAGAGATGGCTGCCTGAGACCTCAATTCCCTCTGTAAGATCCACATAAAAATGATCACAGTAAATGTGGGTGTCCATATAAACCTGCATGTTGTGTGGTAGAAATGGCAGAAAGCTGCTCTATGCAACTAAAACAGAATGGCAAAATTCTTGACCATTTATTGGTTGGATAAACAGGTAGTCCCACCAAAAACTCATGCCATTGTTTGAGTCAATATTGCCGTTGGGCTGGTTGAGATGCTCAAATAAACAGAGCTGAATTGAAAGTGTCACAGAGCCACAGCATTAACAGCCCCTACACATTAAGCTGCAATAGGCAAAAGCATTTTAAGGACACAACACTTTAATACATTATTTTAAATGTGAAATCTGGAATGTTCCTGACTCACCGAGTTGAGTCCAAAGACCTCACTGAGTTCTGAGAAGCTGTGGAGAAAGCGAGTGAGGGGCGTGTCCAAGGGTTCCAGGAGAAGCACACAGGAGTCTGAGTCTACCACACTGATGAGCCTCTTACATGGCTCTAGGCATCAAATACACAAATCAGCACAACTTAAAAAATATGTTTTGCACACTAAAAGGTTAAAGGATTAGTTCACCCAGAAATGAAAATCCTTTCATGATTTACTCACCTTTAAGCCATCAGAGATGTGTAAGACTTTCCTTCTTCAACAGAACCAAAGTGAAGATTTTTACAACCACATTTCAGCTTTTTGTCCATATATACACAAGTGCCATCAGTCTGCTGGCTGTTTAATGGTCCAAAAGGCAGTATAAAAGTAATCTACACTACTTGTTGATCAATTATGTCTTCAGAAGCAAAATGATAGGTTTGTGTAAAAAATAAATAGCTAATTTAACTTTATTAAATAAAAAAAATAAAAAAAATTGCTTCCTGCCAGCAGTCAACACATCAGTATCGTAAGCGCAATAGCACATTCACTCGAGAAGTCGGAAGTGTGCACTTTGTATACAACGTACGTCATGCAAGAGTTAGGTAATTTCAAACAGTAACCGGAAGCAATGATTTAAAGTTAAAAACCATTTAATCATCGATTTGTTTCTTACACCAACCTATCGATTTACTTCAGAAGACATTAATTGATCGACCGAAGTTGTGTGGATTACTTTTGTGCTGCTTAAATATGACTTTTGGCCCATCAAATAGCAAGCAGACTGATGGCACCTGTATACTTCCATTGTATGGACTAAAAAAAAAAAAAGAGCTGAAATATGCTTATAAAAAATCTTCACTTCGGTTCTGCTGAAGGAATCATCTCATACACATCTGGAATGCTTAATGGTAAGTAAATGAGAGGATTTAAATTTTTGCTAGAACTAATGCTTTAAGTTGATTCATGCAGGTACAATCTAATGAAAGGGATAGTGCACCCAAAAAGCAAAAGTTCTGGCATCTTTTACAGTCAAGATTTTCTGTTAACAAAAATGAGGGAGCCTGCTTGGCTGCTCCTATTAACGTTACCTGAAGAGAGGTATTTGCGAACAATGGCTTTCGCCTCCAGTCGCCCCTCTTTCTTGTTCTTGTTGAAGTGCGAGTTGTTTCCTAACGCTGTGATGGTGAGAGGGCAGTGTGAGGGTGGAGAGAATAGGGGGTAAGGTTGTTGGCCCTCCTCTATGGTGAAGCCTAACACCTCTACCCGACCGTAGAGGCAAGTGAGCAGGCACTTCCCACGGAAACACAAGACCTGCACAAACATCAGGGACAAAAGTCAGCCTACTTGCAAAACTACAATGTTAATACTAACCATGTAAAAAAGGTTATTCAAGCAATTAAACAAGTGGCAGAAATGTACAAGAACACAATTCAATAGGTTTAACATTGCAGTGTTTTAAAGAAATAGTAAAAATAGTGTTTTGTCATTATTTACTCACCCTCAAGTCATTCCAAACCTATATGATTTTTTTTTTTTTTTTAAGTGGAACACAGAATGTGAATTTTTGATGAATACCTTGGCAGTATAGTGGCCGAGATTTGCAATGCACAACCAAATTAGCAAAGTAAATAAAAACTAAAGACACAACAGAAATAACACACACAAAAAAAATACAACACAACACAAGCATAATGGAAATAAGCTACAGTACAATAAACTTCAGCCACAACACAGCAAAATGACAGAAAATAAATACTTTAAGCACTGTTTTTTTTTAAGTCATTTGGCAGTCTGACTCAATGCATGAGACTTCGTATTACTGGAAGTCATTACAAGATTTCCCCGGACAATGCTTCAGTGTACAAGCAGAGGCTACAGCCTGCATACAGCCAATTGTCGCGGGAGCAGGACATCTTGTAAGATATTTAACGGCCAATTATTGACCAAATTAAAACCATCGGCATATCAGTTATAAGTATAAAAAAGCCAAAATGAAAAAACAATAGTTTATTTACAATTAATTAGTAACACACTTTGTAAAAACTCTGAATTCAAATGCACAATTCATAAATATTAATAGCCACAAATTATTTAGATGGGTCGGTAGTACATATTACGCATTCATATTTACATAATACATATATAGAATATTTTTTTCTTTCTCATTTTCACATTAATGCGGAAAAAACGGCATAAATGGATGTGACCGTTTCAAAAGTGGCACTTAGCTATAGGCTACATGATGAGGGAAACCATCTGAAATGCTTTGAAACCAGCAGACATTGACTTCTGATACATCAGTATAGTATCCATTAATGCTGCATGAAGACTGAAATCGCAATATGGCCTTGCGTGATTGTTAAAACTCAAAAGGCTGCGTTTTAAAATATAGTCTGCATTTAGTGCTTCAGTTTGCACTGTGTGAGCAAGTGGTGCCCTCTAGCGATATGGGTGGCATTATCCATTATACCACTAAAATACAGAATTTAAAAGTGGGTTTGGTCCTTTGGTTAAAACTTTTTATTTTCCATTATGGCTGAAACGATTAGTCGACAACGGTGACAATAAAAAACTGGTGCCGAAAATGTCCATTATCGAATAGTCATTTGATGAGATCACATTACTCTAATGATAGCATGAGAGGAGCACTTCAGCTCATGCCTGATTTATCGGTCGGCCGATATTAGCCTTTCACAGATATATCGTATCTGCGTATAAGTCTTCCTATATGCACAGATATGAAAACTTTTTTTTTCAGAACATATAATGCAGACAACAATGCTTGGGATGATTTAGAATTAATATCATAACATAGTTTGTCCAGCAGAGTGTGCTCCGACTCCATTGTTTACAGAGCTCAGCGATTCTGCAGACAGGGCGGAGTTAAGCAGAGTCTTCACAGTATGTGGCCAAGTAGTTTGTGAAATACATCCTGGAAAGTTAATAAACAATGACCCCATCTTTTTCCCTTTTCAATATAACTAATATAATGTTAACCCTGTCCCTGACAACCATGTAACTCATGTTGATCACATCTGTTTGCAATGTTAGCCAGCTATCATTTGTCAGTGCAGTCAGAAATGTAGCTGAATGAAGGGTAAACACCAGAGCAACTTTTTGCAGCTCAGCAGACAATGGTGCGGCGGCGGATTGTGTCTGTTGAGTGCTAATTTCATGCTACATTGTTACCAAAGCTGGAAAGTAAATAAACAATGTCCAACACTCTCCACAAGCTTTTAGCTAACTAGCTAACCACATAGCTAATTTCATACCTTGTCAGCTGAGTGGAAGCTAATGTGTAAACATGTATTCACCACACTGTTTTGTTCAGGTTTCGCAGTTTGGTATCCCCTTCAACCGAACAATTCCAGTTGTTGCATTTACAAAATGTAACATTTAAAAGTTTCCCCATAACCTGTACAGCAGAAAACTGCATAACACCGCTGCCAGTTTATCTCTCGGCAGGTGTAAAAGCTTCTTGTTTTACTACCTGCCCCTAATTGACTTGCAGTATTAAAATAGTCAGCATTTGACTGATACTAAAGAGTAATACAGATGTTTATATAGCCATTTATTTAATTTTTATTTATTCTTTATTTAAATTGTCAGCAATTGACGGATACTAAGGAGTAATACAGATGTTTATTTAGTTATTTATTTTATTTTAATTTATTCTTTATTTTTTCAGTGTTCATTTCTAGAATTGGTCAAATAATCGTCCACTCTAAAATCGGTATCAAAAACCCCATATTGGTCGTGCTCTAGTCCAGATGCACTCTAAACTTTCCAAACAGCTTTAGGTGATGTAGATCGCAAAGTACAAGGGAAAATGTACAAAAAAATAAATAAATACAGAAGAACTCTCCTTGTGGAATAAATGGAGTAGGAGCTACCGCTCGGCTGAAGCAAAACTTGTGCATCGAGCATCTTTAAAGAAAACACCCTGGTGTTACATCTTTAATGCAGCTATATTTAATGCATTATAGCTTTATTCAAGTTCAAATAATATGGAAGATCATCTAAATAACTACAAATACCAAAACTATGACGATCAGCCTATAATCCCACCCACATTGAGGTGGCACCAAAATGCAGTGGAAATGCAAGCTCAGAAACGTTAAGCAAGTTGAGGCAAGTTGAACCGTAACGTGCAAAGTGCCTTTAGATCGTGACATTAGTGATCAGTGGTCTCTGTGGTCAGCACCTTTTCTATGAGTTGTGCAAATGTCCCGATCTAATGGCACTTTTCCACTGCACGACACAAACTGACCAAAACAATAACACAACCGCTAGCTGTTAGCTACTAGCTCATTGTGCTGCATAAAGCAGTTGCTGCATGGTGATTTTACACAAGTGTAACAGTTAAATTGGCCTGGTTGTTTTAGAAGCAAGCTTCCAGTAACTGGTCAACTAAATAAAGTGAAGCTTTCAAGCAGAGTATAGAGTTAACGTAACTAAATGTACCATTCTCCATTGTGGCTGAGTCCAGGGCACTCTCCCTCCCATTACTCTCCGTTCCATTTGGTCGGACCACTTCTCCTTGATGGTTCTGTAGTCAATTTAATAATTTTTTTGAACTTTTCCTTACACTGTTGGTAGGTCCGGTGGTAGCCGTGTGTGGCCAACAGCTGAGGCACTTTCTGAGAGACTTTTTCGTTTCGCTCATCGCTAACGAGTGGAACATCTGCACCTCATTTATTAACCACGGCATGGTTTTGAACACAGCCATTTCTTTTTCCACAATTAGAATGTCACGTGAGCAAATTATACTACTATCGCTGTTGCTAACTTTAAAACTAGCATGTTGATGTCGCGTGTCGGAAATCCAGTGACGATATTGGTAGTGACGATTCTCCCTGACCAATCAGTGATCTGCAGGATTTTGAGATTACATTTAGTATCAGCTCGGCTCACTTGGAACCTTGGCCGAGGTGGTACTAAAAAAAAATATCATGTACCAGGTACTATCCACAGTGGAAAACCCCAAAAAAGTGAGTTGACCATGCAGTGGAACCATACCATGCAGTGGAAAAGCCCCATATGGGGGAGCGATTGAAACTGCATCCAGCTGATGCACACTCTGTCGTGGGGACGCTTGTCCCCCTCACGCACGCTTGCTGATCTTGATTAGAAGTATATTTTGTCTTTACTGCACTTGCAGAAGTACAACCAAGTGAAAAATACACACTTATATTTAAGATACATTCTCTTAAAGCAAGCCTAAATGACTTATATGTTGCTTCTCAAGTAAATGTATGTTGTTTTAAGGATTTTTAGACTATTTTATATGGAAAACAAGACAAAAACACTTGATAACAATAGTTTTTATTTGCAGTGAATTTCTTTATTGAATTTAATTTAATAAAAAGTATGTTTTTCCCTTTAATTCAGTGAATGTCATTTAGAGGTATTTTTAAAAGATGATTTTTTTTCCTCTATTGTTAGTAAACATGTTTAATTCAACATTTTATGTCAGGTCACAAGCTGAATAATCGTTTAAGAGCTAATAATAATCGTTGCAATAATCACGAAACAGTCAAATTAGTTGAATTAATCATTAGATTAATCGATTATCAAAATAATCATTAGTTGCAGCTGTATTTTCCATAATGTGATTGACTTTTCTGTAGAATTACCCAACATATACTTAGTATGAATTTGTAATGCTCTATAATATTCACTACATACATGTAGTGGTCGACCGATATTGCCAAGGCCAATAATACGGAAGCAGGTCATGTAAATGACTTCAAACTCTGAAACTGGCATTTCTCTATGCGGCCAGCACCTCTTCTATCAGTTGCGCGAATGTCCCGATCTAAGGGAAAGAGATTGAAACTGCATCCGGCTGATGCACCCCTCACGTGCGCTTGCTGCAGCTTGATTTTAATGTGATGGCTCGCGACTTCTTGAATCATAATATATGTGTCACTGTGCATTTCTTATCATGAAGAATACTGGCAACATGCAGCTTTATTAATAAGAGGGAGTTTGTTTTTTGTGAGTTAAAGACGGATTGAAGTGAACGGAAAGGTGAGAGAGGGTGGTCTTCGCCCCATTATACACGGCTATAAAATTTGTTTTTGTTTTAAACAATAAAAAAACATCTAAAACTCCTAAAAACAACATATATTTTCTTTAGCCACTATACTGAAAGCTGAATAATCTGTCAAGTGCTAATTATTAAACAATGCAATAATCGCTGAATAGTCGAATAATTGTTCTAATAATCATTAGATTAATTAATTATCAAAATAATCATTAGTTGCAGTCCTATTTTCCACGTGATTGACTTTGTGGAATTGACCAACATATACATAGTATGAATTTGTAATGCTCTATAATATTCACTACTGTTAGACCCATATATCGCTGATGCTGATAATACGGCCGATATTCTGAATTGTTTAATAATCACCACTGGGCGATACATTTTTCTGTTTGGATGATTTGTTTCTTGAGGGCTCTGAGAATCGCCTGCTTGCATGTGAAGCGACTGAGACATGTTAATGACCACCGTGCTACTACAATAATAGATCAGTGTGCAAAACAGTCATTTAAACGGTCCGCACATCAGAGGCAGACGCGTTTGAGCTCATAATGTTGAAGTGCTAGTCTGTTTCATTCTCCCTCTCTCTTAACAATTCCATGAAACTTTTAACTGTCTTGTCTAATGATAAAAAGGCAAATATCAATAAAAAAATAATATCATATATAGGGCTGTCAATCGATTAATCTAATTAATTACATGGTGTCCCAATTAATTCGCGATTAATCTAATTTAATCGCATATACAAATATTTGCTGAGAAAGCCCCTCATAATACAATTAAATATATAATGATGAAATAATTATCTTTAAATATATATATATATATATATATATATATAAAATAGAAAATGTTAAGATAATTAAAATGCATTACATTCTTGTGGCAGAAGAGTTAATCATTGATAAGACTAAGATTTAGAATACAATGTATTGTTTACTACCATATTATTGATCATAAGTCAATCATTGGCAAACAGTTCACAGCAATCCATTTCACAAGTGAATTTGTCAATCAGTTGGAGATTTATTATGAGGGCTTGTTTAAGGACCCGTCACACCTGCGTCAGACATGCTTGTGTAGAGTCTCGGGTGCATGCGTCATAAACATAAATTTTTAGGTCATTGTGTCAAGTTAAATATAATTGAATACTTAGAACACATATTGAGATCTCTTAGTTCGAATTTGCGCACCATCAAGTTTTTTGAACGCAAGAATGTAACGCATGTCTGTGTTGTGCTGCTGCTGGATGGTTGTTTTGTTCACTGTATAAACTGCGTGTTGCTCATACAGCTGAAGTTTCACTTACTGCCCTCTGGAGTAAACGGGTGGTACTAGAAGCTTGCATTTCTCAGGAATCTTTTTGTTTATCTTTTTGATTTTGTTATATCAGTGCATCCCAAGTGGCCGGTACACAAGAATAGTTGCAGGTACTGTGATGTTGTTTCACATCATTGTGCAAATGTTGATGAAGTTATGTGCATTTAGAGTTATGATAGAAACCTACCCAAGTATTGGCCAGAGCACTTAAGAACAAATAAGTACAGCGTTTTTATAATATATATATAATTTTTTTTTTTTGTGACAATTTCGTTGTTGTATCTTATTAATTTTGTCGAGTTGTGCCTTAATTCCATTGTGTTATAGCTTATTTTCATTGTGCTGTGGTATTTCCGTTGTGTTGCGTCTTATTTACGTAGTGTTTTCAACTTTTATTTGCTTTGCTAATTTGGTCGTGTACCCGTCGGCCATCATATGTCCACTCTTTTCCATATAATGATACTAAAAGCAGATGGAGACTGCCAAACTTCAAAATGACAAAAGAAAAATAATTCATATAAATTTAAAGTATTTTTAAGCCAATTTTTTGAGGAACGGACCAAAATTTAAGCTTTTATATGCACAACATTGTTGACCACAGGTGCGTTTTCTCGTTTCAGAGCTTGAAATCGCCAGTCCTCATTTATTTTCATTATATTGAAAAGAGTGGCAAGGACATTCTTCAAAAATTCACCACGAGGAAAGCAATAAATGTTTAGAATGACAAGACGTGAGTAACGAGTGACAAAATGTTCATTTTTGGGTGAACTTTTCCTTTAAAGCATAATAACAGAAGAGCTGGGATGTCTAAATGAGATTACCTGGCCTTGTTGCATGACTAAAACAGCACGATTGTTGGCATGGTCAAGCTGGGCATGGTATTGAAGACTGTCCTTCTCCAACTGTTCTTTGTCAGGTAATGCTGAACTCTGAAGAACACTTTTGGCATATGCACTCCATTCTTTAGAGTCCTCTGAATTGCTGCTGGCCTCCAGTTCTGTGCCTCCATTTGTGTGGACATGAGCAAATGTCTCCTTTCCCTGCTCAGTATAACTGTTTACAGGAATCAAAGTCACAGTTTTTGCATACAACTTCTTCAACCGTTTTAACTTGGGTTTCTCCCTTTTGGCTATCTGTTGCTCCAATTTAGCAGTCCCAGAACTTGAGAGAGCCGAGTCCAGTTTGCGTACTTTTTTGCACCACTTATTCTTGCCGTGACGTTTAGTGGCGTTTCTTTGCTCATGTTGGGATCGAGAAGAAACTTTCTGAACTTTCATTGTCATCCGATGAAGTCCAACAAGACTAAAAACGACATAAACCCAGAGCAGGGGGACACCTATAAAGGAAGAGGAAACAAAAATGTCGGAGTCAGCACACCTGGAGACACTAAAAAGTACCTGTCAAGAAGAAAGCTAAAGATAAATGCTTTTAACTGCCTTTTGATACAGCTCTTATACATAAATGCAATGGCACAGTTTACTCACCTGTTTAAAGCGAGAAGCCGTTGTAATGTGCTGTAAACTGTCCTGTGCATTAAGATATGATTCAAGTCAGAAATGTGAAACACGCATGTGAAGATCTACCTGTTCACTGTATTACTATGAAACTGGCAGTGTCTCTATGTGAATACTAAAATCACGCTGCACGATGCTGATGAGGTTCCACTTCACTAGACGATATGAAGGCGTTAATTCCCCTCATTTGATCTTCTTTAAAACCGCATTGACAGCGTTTAATTAATGCAACCATGTGACCGAATGTATAAAAACATCAGACTTTGGAGCGAAACGTAAAACATGTCAACAACGAGACGTTTTGTACAGCGCTACAGCAATGCGACGGACAACCAAATATTTCCCGGAGTTTCAACAGAGGTTGATTTTTATAATACCATTGTTTATAAATTCTTATTCTCGAGTTATAACTTTCAAAAATGTGATAAAATATAATAATTTGTGTTCAATGTTACTACCGGAGATGAAACGTTCAATCAGGTGATATTTGAAGAGAAAAAAAAATATCTCACCCAGCGCAATGCATTGCATGGCCAACTACCATAGAGTTCCAGCCATATGCTAACGTCACTTCCTGTTAATTTTTCAACATGGCTTCTCGTTGTTTTGCTCAAAATAAGCAATTCATGGAGTAAAATATATCAGTTAGTCATTAAAATAAATAAAATTACATATAAATATTCCGTTTCAGTATATGAAAAGAGATATAAGAGTATTGATCTAGTATCCGCGAAAGGTAAGTCATACGCGGTAAATTGTGCAGCATGTAGTTTAGGGAGCGTCTTTAAAATGCGGACATTGTGTTTTACGTTTAGGTAAGGTTAACAGTGTTCATTAGTCAATCAATAGTCAGTATAGCAAAAGTTAATAGCATAATGCACGAAAATATGTATGTAGCACGAACAGATGAAAAAGCACCCAACGCCTCTTCTTAAATGGCAGGTTAAAATGCAATAAGTGCAATGTTATAGGGTTGTTTAGAATTTCCTAAAGCACAAACATTAGCTTATATCTTCGTGAATTACTATGCAGCAGAAAATACTTAATATTAATGATGGGATGCACTAGCTAAAGTCAGATTTATTTTATAACAATTAATTATACAAATGTATTCGAATTATATTTTTTTCGTTGTCTGTAGTTTCTTTATCTGCAAACCATTTGGTAATATATATATTTTTTTGTATTGTGCAATGTTTTACATTGTTTTTATTAAATGAGTGATCCAGGTTCAATACAAGTTAAGCTCAGTTGACCGCATTTGTCGCATAATGTTCATTACCACGCAAAATCATTTTGACTTGCCCCTTGTTTATATATATATATATATATATATATATATATATATATATATATATATATATATATATATATATATCACATTTACAGTAAGGCTTTTTCAATGGCAGTGCATGGACATTAAAATATACACTGTATCAAGCCATTGCATATGTTAACATGATTTTAGTGTGATAAAATCACTTTCTAACCTTACATGTGAACAGTTATAACTTTTCAGCATGATGACATTATGCCAGTAAACCCTGCAAACCACCATAAGGGCTTTTATCACAATAAAATCCTGTAGATCAGAGATTTTATTACACTAATTTCATTTTAAAATGTATAATGTTTACCTCTCATTTAAAACAGTTTGAATGATTATGGACTGGGTCCACTCTCTTCCGTTGCAACTGACTTACCATAACCAGTAGTTTTTTTATTTTTAATGAACCAGGGACGAATCAAAATAATTTTCTGTGGTAATCAATATTGTCCCACAAATGCTGTTAATTGTACTGAATCGTAAAGTTCCTGTAATCAGTGCTTTATAGTGCCCTTTAATTATACAGTAATTTGAAGGATAGCAACAATGTTTTGTGTATGTATGTTCATAAGATTTGATTGATGTCTCCTTTTTGTCTAGATGGAAATACATGCCCAGGGGATCCCTCATGCTCAGCGGGTGCTGTCTTTGCTCAACCAACAGAGAGGTTTTGGCCAGTTCTGTGATGCAATGCTAAACACAGCGAGTGGGCAGGTGCATCTGGCCCATCGCAATGTTCTCGCCTGCTTCAGCCAGCTGTTTCAGGATCCCAGTTCAAACACACCATGTGTACAGATTACCCTCCCGTTAGCATGCCCTGATGATGGACTTGAGCTGCTGCTTGATTACTTTTACACTGGTGAACTCCACTTAGACGATAGTAATTTAGAAAAGGTTAAAAATGCAGCTAGTGGGCTATCAGTGCCTGATTCCTTGATACGTTGCCAGGGATTGCCAAGTGTGGAGGCTTTACAGTCTCCTGACTTGAATGAAGATTCTAAAGACATACCACTTTTCCCCCTGACATCTACAGACTCTCTGCCTGACCAGACAGCAAAAGGAAAGGCTGGGTCTAGGCAGGGAACAAAAAATAAATCAGATGCAGCAATCACAGCTAGTGATAATGACCACCTTGCCTCAACATCTACAACCACCACACGATCTGGAAGGAGAGTGAAAGGGCCCAGCAGACTAGTTGGTGAGAGCCACTTGTCTACTGTCACAAGACAAGGAGCTGGAAGGAGAAAAGCATCATCTCTGGAGTACAAAGAGGAGGAGACTGCTGCCACTGAGGAAGGACATCTGGTCATTCATCAAGACTTAAGTGAGACTGAGGTATTCATACATCTATTCAAGCAAATGTAATTTATGGTTCATTTCATATGCCTAGTTTAGTAATTTTTTATGATTTATGATTCCCTTATTTATTGATATATTGATTTGAAGGAGAACAACGTTTTGTGTTGGGACAATCAAATATATTTAAATTTCTATTCAATTCAGTTCAGTAGAGATAGATAGATAGATAGACAGACAGTTGTGTATTATGTAGAATGTGTAGAATTTATTATCCATTTAATAAATAAAATACAAAAGATTCAAATTAATTTCAGAGCAAACCCCTTAACCTTCTACTACTGCATTAAAATATTTAGAATGATTTTATCTGTGATCTGTGTTACATGTACTTTTATTCCTCTTTAAGCAGGTGGATGGATCTGTTGAGAATCAAAATGTTGATGATGACAATGATGGAGGTGATAGTATGGAAATTCTCATTGAGGGCACTGATGAAGAGTACATGCCTCATGATTCACCTTGCTCGACCTCAAAGGGTCCGCGGAGAAAGCAAAAACGGCAAGAAAAAAACACCTATAAAGAGAATGGGGAAGGAACATCAAAAGACACCAAGAAAGGCTCAGTCCAATGCCCTACATGCCACAAAACATTCCTCAGCAAGTACTACCTTAAAGTACACAACAGGTGTGTTCCTCTTTGTTATGCAGAGCAGGGATGGACTACGTAAACTTTAAACTGTGCATTCCTCTGAAGAATCATTGTTATTTTACCCCTTGAATGTCAAGAGGCTGTTTTTTTATGATTTAAATAACTTTAACCCCATACTCTGTCTGACTATGTTCTTCTCTGCTTGTTCTGCTTACAAGGAGACATACAGGAGAGAAGCCCTTTGAATGTGCAAAATGCAGGAAGTGCTACTTCAGGAAGGAAAACCTACTAGATCATGAAGCCAGGAACTGCCTTAGAAGAACAGAGTTGGTAATTTTGATAGAAGGGAGCAATTTGTATGAAATGTAACCAAACATTTTTAAATGGCAAAATAAATGTACACTACCAGCCAGTAACTATTGTTAGTAATTGCCAACTGTACGGAAGGGTTAAAGGGACAGTTCAGCCAAAACTTAAAATTCTCTCATCATTTACTCATGCCACCACAGATGTGTATAACTTACTTTCTTCTGCAGAATATAAATGTCCACATTTACTTTTACATCTGAAAGCCACATGCACTGCCTGTTTAGTATCACTTTCACATTTAAAAGTGAAAGTGAAGATTTAAAGTAAAAAAAAGACTTACATTTTAAACTGTTTCTTGCCCACACCTATCGTATCGCTTCTGAAGATATGGATTTAACCACTGGAGACATGGATTACTTGTATGTTTCCTTTATGTGATTTTTGAAGCTAGAAAGATCTGAACACCATTTATGTGCATTTTAAGAAACTACAGAGCTAAGATTGTCTTCTAAAAATCTTTGTTTGTGTTCTGCGTAAGAAAGTAAGTCATACATCTGGGATGGCATGAGGGTGAGTAATGAGAATTTTTAGTTTTGGGTGAACTATCCCTTTAATCTTACTATTTTCTGCATTTCAGAATAAGAGTAAAGTCTTCAAAACTATGATGTTGCATATATTATTTTGCATATATATTTTTATTGTTTACTTGAATAATATATACTATTTACAAGTATTTACATGGATTTGTAGAACACATGCTAAATCGGTACTGTCTCTTTAAGAATAGTGGCATCAGCCTGTGAGCCCATATAAGAGGATGTGCATTATTTATTTAGCACTTCTACTGTATGTGTTAATTAAATCTCTTTTTTTTCTTCTTTTTTTTGAAATCAATAAATAATACAACATCATGGAAGTAAGGGAATAATGCACCATCTTTGCATTTTCGCAACCAAATTAATGAGATATCCACCTGGGAAGCTTTTTTGAACCTTATTGAAGGAAAATGTATTTGTTTTGTAAAGAAATTCATACACAATTTATAATTGCCTTCTAAACTAATTTCAAGCATTTAATCATAAACATTTAGATCAAAAGGTGTTTAAGATCATAAAAATCATAAATTCAGCCAAGTGTGTCCACTGATATTTTTGTTTGTGCCAGGTATATTGCTGCTCCAAATGTCGCATGACCTTTAAGAAGCGACATGAGCTGCGTCTCCATACAGTCACACACACAGGAGAGATGCCCAATAAGGTATGTCTTCCTTTGTGGATATGACCTTTAGTTAACTAAACTTTCCCTCATTGGCCTGACTGTAACTGGACATTGTGCCGATGTTGTGTTGGCCTGTGTTAGTGCACGTCATGTCATGAACAGTTCATACAGAAGAAGGACCTCAGGATCCACATGATTAAGGTTCACGGAGCTCCTAAACCCCATGCGGTGAGTTGTTCATGGCCTTAATGCTAAGAAGAGAGAATTGGTCTGCAATAATATTATGGAGTGAAACAGAATGATTATATAGATGATTATTACAATATCTCATTAGTGTATTTGGAACTGTAATATCCTATTGAAAACTAAACAAACATTTTGGGTATTACTAATAAAATGCTAAATAATAAAAGTTCATGTATTATCTGTTCTGTCTAGTGCTCATTGTGTACCAAGTGTTTCTTGTCCCGCACTGAGTTGCGCCTGCATGAGGCAGCCAAACATCGTGGTGAGAAGCTGTTTGTGTGTGAGGAGTGTGGCCACCGGGCCTCCAGCCGCAACGGACTACAAATGCACATCAAAGCCATTCACAGGTACAAGTAAAGAACAGGCTTTATTTATTGTTTAAAATTATTTTTATTATTATTTCTGACTGCTTTTTAATGGCAAAGCTGAACAGGTGCTACAACTATGCATACTTGTGGTGAATAGACAATAAACAATGTTAACAACACAGGACAAGGCATTTACATGTGTATTTAATTTTGTCTTTAGCAGCTGGACTAGTGCTAAGTATTATTATCAAAATGCATTTTTGCTGTATTCTCTTCAGAAATGAGCGTCCATTTGTGTGTGAATTCTGCAACCATGCTTTTACTCAGAAAGCCAATCTCAACATGCACCTTAGAACACACACTGGAGAGAAGCCTTTCCAGTGCCACCTCTGTGGCAAGACATTTCGCACACATGGTAAGTCTTCCCATATAGTGATTTAACAGGTCTTGACTGCAAACACCGAAACACATGCAGTTCATTTTTAAAGAGCTAAATCTATGCAATTCCTCTAATGTTTATGGTATAACACTTTTAGTAGTTCATATGTATTCCTTGTGTTATATTAACTAACAATGTGCTGTTTGTGTGAGCAGCCAGTCTGGACAAGCACCAACGTACACATACAGGAGAGCGACCATATGCTTGTGAGTTTTGTGAGCAGCGTTTTACAGAGAAAGGTCCTCTCTTACGCCACATAGCCAGCAAACATCAAGAGGGCCGCCCACATTTTTGCCACATCTGCAACAAAACCTTTAAAGGTGAGTTATATGAACAATTACACATACTATATCATTCCCAATCCTTCGTAAAAGGCTTTAACACTGATAATTTATGTTAAAGTTCACCCAAAAATTGTAATTCTATCATCATTTACTCACCTTCTTGCCATCACAGATGTGTATGACTTTCTTCTGCTGAACACAAATTATTTTTAGAAGAATATTTCAGCTCTGTATGTCCATACAATGCAAGTGAATTGTGGCCAGAACTTTGAGGGTCCAAAAAGTAAATAAAGGCAGATTAAAGTAATCCATATGACTCCAATGGTTTAATCTATGTCTTAAGAAGCAATATGATAGTGTGGGTGAGAAACGGTTCAATATTTGTCCTTTTAAAGTCCTTTTGTTCTATAAATTTCACTTCTTTTTTTTTTTTGGCAATTCACATTCTTTGTGAATATTACCACCTACTGTGCAGGGAGGAGAATTTATAGTAAAAAAGGACTTAAATATTGATCTGTTTCTCACCCACACCTATCATATTGCTTCTGAAGATAAAGATTTAACAACTGGAGTAATATGGATTATTTTTTTGCTGCCTTTATGTGCTTTTTGGACCTTCAAAGTTGTGGTCACATTTTACTTTGTTAATAATTATTGTGAGGACATACAGAGCTGAAATATTTTTCTAAAAATCTTCATTTGTGTTGAGCAGAAGAAAAAAAAAGTCAAACACATCTGGGGTGGCATGAGTGTGAGTACGTGCAAATGTCTATTTTAATAAAAGGAATAGTCGCTTAAAAATTAACATTCTGTCATCATTTACTCACCCTTATGTTGTTTGAATCCTGATTGAGGTGTTAGGCAGAACCACCATTCATGTTCATTGTTTGGAAAAAAGATGCAATGAAAGTGAATGCTGACTGAGACTAACATACTGCCAAAGATCTCCTTTTGTGTTTCAAAGTTTGTCATATGGGTTTGGAACAACATGAAAGTAACTAAACGATAGCATATTGCACATCTATTGACGTATCAAAAGTATATATAGACTAGAAATATTAACAGAGTCAGTAACCTAAAATTGTCAGTTGGTATATTTGCAATTCCATTAAAATTTTGAATCTTTGACTTCTAATATGCCATGATGCCCCATCAGCCATCGAGCAGC
This sequence comes from Moxostoma hubbsi, assembly GCA_032164185.1. NCBI lineage: Eukaryota > Metazoa > Chordata > Actinopteri > Cypriniformes > Catostomidae > Moxostoma > Moxostoma hubbsi. The sequence continues at coordinate 23,569,402 of JAVLUX010000020.1, read as the reverse complement.
TCCGAGTTCATGTACGACGTCACAAAGGCATGAGAAAATTTGAGTGTACTGAGTGTGGTTACAAGTTCACCAGACAGGTACCTGTCCAGACACATTAAATCCTCCTAAAGGAAACCAATTTCATTATATACTTCCCTCCTTGCTGCATTAGATCTTAGTGTGCTTATTCTGTTGTCAGGCACACTTGCGACGGCATTTCCAGATCCACAAACGCGTAGAGAACTACAACCCCAGGCAGAGACGACTGCGCAACCTGGTTGTGGAGGATGAAAATTCAGCTCCCATACCTAGTTCTTCCAGTCAGACAGAGGCTCAGGCAGGGGCAGGGGACATGGTTAACTTAGTGATCCAACCAGATGCGGCTGTAGTGGAGCAGGTGTTGACAGCCTCTGCCGGAGGATCAGGAGGAGATCAGACCACATATTCAATGACTGATGGGCCTATGAATGGTGAGCAGACAGGGTTTGATGTGACTGAGAGGACTGGTGGTGAAATTGAGCAGGCTGGGTTTACTGTTGCAGATGTGATAGACCAGCCACTGCTGTACCCGATCCATCAATCCAGTGTGGTTGTGGAGCTGCCCAGCTCTGGAGCTGATGGGAAAGTTTAAGTGGAAGAGACTTATTGGCTCCAGAGCAAATCACCACAAAGATGTTTACGGAGGGACCATGTCGGAGTGTGAAGTTTGAAAGTGAATGAGAAAAGTCAGTTCATGTAAATAAATACCTTTCTTGTCACGTGCATAAAAAGGAGTAAGAAATGGTTTTGCTATTAATTTATTGTGTTTGGAATTCCGAAATAAAAAAAAAAAACACTGAGGACTCGTCACATCAAATATAACATGAGACAAGATCATCTTGAATTTTCCAAAACATTGTTTTTGGGTGATTATCTATTGGAATTTAAGTAGTTTAAATATATATATATATATATATATATATATATATATACACACACACACAGAAGAACCAAAACATTCTAACCACTCACAGGTGAAGCAAATAACGTTGATCATCTCCTAACAAGGCCACATATCAAGGTCTGGGTAGATTAGATGGTAAGAGAACTCAGTAGTCAATCAGGTAGAAATCAGTTCTCGTAGTCAATGTGTTAAATGCATTAGAAATGGACAAGAAAAGACCTGAGTGACTTTGACAAGGGCCAAATTGTTATGACAGATGACTGGGACAGAGCATCTCTGAAACGGCAAGGCTTGTGGGTTGCTCCCTGTCAGCAGTGGTGAGTACCTACAGACAGTGGTCCGTGGAGGGACAAACCACAAACTGGCGACAGGGTGTTGGGCGCCAAAGGTTCATCGATGCTCAAGGGCTTTGAAGGCATCCTGTCTGGTCCAATCTGTCAGAAGGTCTACTGTGGCACAAGTCATAAAAAATTCTTATTATCGATCCATGAGGAATGTCACAACACATACGCCCGCTGCGTATGGAGCTGCATAGCTGCAGACAGGTCAGAGTGCACATGCTGACCCGTGTCTGTTGTCGAATGTTCCTACAATGGGCACGTGAGCATCTGAACTGGTCCTTGGAGCAGTGGAAGAAGGTTGTCCGTTCTGATGAGTCCTGTTTTCTTTTACATCACATGGACGGCCGTGTACATGTGTGCCATTTACCTGGGGAATTGTTGGCACCAGGATGCACTGTGGGAAGATGACAAGCTGGTGAAAGGATTGTGATGCTCTGGGCAATCTTCTGCTCAGAAACCCTGGTTCCAGCCATTCATGTGAATGTCAATTTGACACATGCCACCTACCTAAACATTGTTGCAGACCAGGTATACCCTTAATGGCAATGGTGTTCCTTGATGGCAGTGGGCTATTTCAGCAGGATAATGTGCTCTGCCACACTGCACACATTGTTCTGGAATGGTTTGAGGAACATTATGAAGAGTTCAAAGTGTTGCCCTGGCTTTCAAATTCCCCAAAGCTCAATCCGATTGAGCATTTGTGGGATGTGCTAGAAAAAGAAGTCCAATCCACGGAGGCTCCACCTCACAACTTACAGGACTTGAAGGACCTGTTGCTAATGTCTTGGTGCCAGATACCACAGGACACCTTCAGGGGTCTTGTAGAGTCCATGCATCGGTGGGTCGGTGCATGTAGAGGGCCTATTTGCATATTAGGCATGTGTCATAATGTTTTGACTCATCTGTGTATATTTGTATATGTGTAAATTTTTCAGACAACAGTTAGTCCACTTCTCAGGACATGATGTGAGTGATTCTTGATGACACTTTTTTTCTGTGTTTGGATAAATAGACAAAAAATGAATGCTTTTAATTCAATAATCTAATGGATTCTCCTTTTCTTTTTTGTACTAGCTAATTTGTTCAGTGGTGGAGCTCTACTGGTTTTATAAGCTAAAATATATTTGCACTCTAGACAGATAGAATGATAGACAGACAGACAGACAGACAGACAGATATTGATAGATTTATTTATTCTGAATCTGGACTGAATAATAGAAATTTAAAACTAATTTAGAACAAACAGAACAATAATTAATAATTATAAGCTAGATTTAATATAAATGTGGAAAAACATTTAAAAAAAATTAAAACCTGTGTCCGTTTTTTTTATATTGTTTAATTTATATATATAATTGTATTATTATAGATGTAGGCCTGTTCTATGCACATCAAGTTTAGGAATAGAATCAGAATCAGAATTACTTTTATTGCCAAGTATGCTTACACAAGGAATTAATAAAATGAAAGAAAATGTCTGTTGAAAATACAGAAAAGCACTGTCGGATTAAAAGCATAGATAAACTGCAAAAAAAAAAAAAAAAAAACACAGTAAAATCTCCCTATGATTCCATGAAATCTTTTACTTTTAACATATATTAATTGTTAGAATAGTCATACACCTCTAAAACAGAATAATTATCTTTAAAAGAATGATAAAGAGAAGCTTAAGTATAGATGATTACTGCTGTTATTACAAAAACTACTGTAAATCTAAGAACATTTATATATAAAACACACACAAAAAAACATGTCATTTTAAATGAACTGTCAGAAGTGTTGCAAAAAAAAAAAAATCTCTAAAATTTGTTCTTTTTATTTTGTTCAAATACATTAATACAAACTGTCAAAATAAATGCATTTTCTTTCTCTAAATGTATGTTAACTGTACTTTTGCACTGTCATTCTTCATTTAAAAAAATATAAACTTCAAAAAACTAATTATCTTATTAAAGCAGGATACGATTTGTCTGCATAATACATTAAAATCACTGAAATAGTGACATTTTTGCTGCAGTTCCACCCCCCCCCCCCCCCAAAAAATTAAATCTTACATAAAGTTTATGTTATAGAATTAAAACTTTATGCATGTAGCAACATTTTCAAAAATAGTTCACAATACTAATTTAAAAAATACACCACCCCTCAATTATGTTTTTTATTTATGTATTATTCGCAAAAACAACATACAAAACAAAATACACATTTTTTGTTCAGCATATTACAAGAACTCATTAGCAATGGCTTTAAATGCTTACGAAATATTTTTCGCTCAACACTTTTGTTGCTTTTTTCATTGGATCTATAAAATGTTTTGCTCTGGGAAAAACGGCTTTTGTTTTCCACCCCTGAAAAAAATACTATGGCCTTTTTGCCTTAAAATAATATGAATTAAAACATGATATCAACACACAAACACATTCATATACATATCCACACATTCATATTTAAAATAATAATAAAAGCAGAATGAACCTGCAATGGAAAATTTTAACATTACAAATTACACTCAAAAAAATAACACTTTAACTGAACATGATTCAATCATAGACAGTGGTTCCACATGATTGAAACAAATTCTAACAAAACAGAATCAATTTAAACCCAATAAAATGGACCATGTAAAACTAACTTCAGTGAATGGTGTTCGTTTAACATGAATGAATGGTGTTCGTTTAACATGAATGAATGGTGTTCGTTTAACATGAATGAACGGTGTTTGTTTAACATGAATGAATGACGTTCGCTAAATATTAATGAATGCTGTTTGTTAAACATTAATCAGTTATGTTCTCCTACATTTAAGGCTTCTTGTCTAGTTTAGCCTACATGTTTATATCACATTAGATGAAGTCGATTAGGTCTAGAACTATTTATAGTGCCAGTTATAAATGTCAATTCTATTTTCTCATTCTTCAGTGACTGTCAAAGGAGACTAAAGAGGCAGCACACGGTATAAAATGAATCCATTTATTGGAATTACTTTTATGCTGTTTTTAACTACTTATTGGTGCTTCAAAGTTCTGACACCCATTCACTTGCATTGTATGGTCTAACAGAGCTGAAATACTCTTATAAATATTTGTTTGTGATCTACAGATGAAAGTCATAAACATCTGGGATGGCATGAGGGTAAGTAAATAATGAAAGTTAAAATTTTTTGGGTGAGATATTCCTTTAACTTTCAAAAATGGTTCATTTAGAAATGTGTGAATAAAGTAATTTACCCTGCATGTTTTGAAGAATCTTGAGGTGTCTTCTCTCAGCAGCACAGGAAGTGCATGAAGTGATTCGACTTGAGGACACTATGTTGATCCTGAAAGTACATTTTTAATCTAATGTTAAATGTTGAACATGTTCAATGTGTTATTCAGCCTAAACATGGTGAATTATCTAAAACCCTTCAGTTCCCAACCCAAATTCATAACTTTTGTAACCTTTACAATAGTCTGAAGATAGGAAAGCTTTGGCCCAGATGGAATCTGTAGATATTTTGGGCTCTTCCCAAGCAGATTATTTGGGAAAATCTGGATATTTTGTGGATGGTATTTAAACATGGTAAAATGTGTTAAATTAATCAGAGTACTGTACTCTTAATGGTTGCTAAAAGCATCACACAATTAGCCAAACTATTTCACAAACAACATGCAAGTGATGGGGAATTTGTAGATCTTTTAAGAAATGAGAAAAGTTGCAATTCTTTCTGCAACCCAACCCAGGCCCGACGGGACCGGGACTGGTTTCAGGCCGGTGTCCTGAAAATATATGCTACCTATCAGCATGTGTCCCTAATCAGAGGTGGGTAGTAACGCACTACATTTACTTCATTACATTTACTTGAGTAACTTTTTTTGGGGAAAAAAATTCAATTAAAAATGTACTGGAATTATTTTTAGTTAGTAATTTATTGAGAGATTATTGAATGGGACTTTTACGAGAGCGGATGTTCACACAGCTGCACGCCCTGTCAGAGACTGGAGCTGTCACTCAAGCAGAGTCCATCACTGCTGCAGCATTAAGCTCTTCAAATTGAAACACTCTTTGTTCCAGACAGTGAACAAAATAATAGTTTTGTCATGCAATGCCTTCATTTAACAACAAGACAAGCAGATATTTCAAGATTAATATCTCAGCTTCAATTTAAGGCAGCACGTTGTGTAAATTTTGGCTCTAAAGCTAACACAAGCTTTTCTGTGTAATGTGATGGTCAATTAGGGTGATTCTATAACTGGGTTCTTATGACATAATTTTTTAAGTGTACATTTTTAAATCAGTGCGCTTTGTCTCACGTGTCATGAGCAGTGCATGCATGCTGGGTAGCGTTTCTGGGCGCACCCTCATCCGACCATAAATAGCACCAAAGTTATCATAACCTACATGTTTTAACTGAGTATTTAAATCATCCACAGAATTATAATTTCCACTGTGTGCAGTCTCCAGAGTTAAAATAATATCACCTCAGTGAATTATTTAGTAAATAAAGTATTCTTCATATTAATGGCACAATTCTGTATAAATAAAAATAGAGTACATTTTAAAATGTATCTGTATGTTTTGCCTCTCTATATGTTATTATTTTATTTTAATCAAGTAATGATTTGTCAAAAAGTTATTTACTACATTCAGCATGAAATAAAATATTGCAGGAGTGAAGGAAGCAGTAAACGCCCAGCTCCTAAGCTTTCCCCACGGTGGATTGTGGGTAATTAACCATCGTCGAGTGTACATCAAATGTACACTCTAAATTAGAGGGCATTGTGGGTAAGAATGCGTGAACAAAAGTAGGGAACGTGTGGCTCACTCAGAATTCAGACACTCCTACAAAATGACGGACACCCAAAATAGCGCACACAATAGTGGATAGGGGGAGGTTTCAGACGCAGCGAGTGTTCAGCGACTGGGTAACCTACGCAGGCTGCGTACTCTGCATTTAGAGAGTGGTTGTACTGCTGTACAGAACATGATCTTGCTTTGGTTTATATTTCAGCATTATATATAATGTTCATGTGGGACATTTTCACTGTAATAATTAATAGAAAGGTTTCCAAACCTCTCTTCTTACTGACAAATTCATCAAGATCTGACAAGAGCCCTTAAAGGGATAGTTCACCTAAAATGTTTAATGCTCTCATTATTTACTCACCCTAATGCCATCAAAGATGTGTATGACTTTCTTTCATCTGCTGAACACAAATTAAGAGTTTTAGAAGAATTTCTCAGCTCTTTTGGTCCATAAAATGAAAGTGAATGGGTGCCAACATTTTAAAGCTAAAAAAAAGTCATCATAAAAGTAATCCATAAGACTCTAGTGGTTAAATCAATATCTTCAGAAGCGATGTGATATGAGAATGTGTGGATGAGAAACAGAGATTTTCACACACAACCATTTCTAGGGTTTACAAAGAATGGTGTGAAAAGGGAAAAACATCCAGTATGCGGCAGTCCTGTGGGTGAAAATGCCTTGTCGATGCTAAAGGTCAGAGGAGAATGGGCCGACTGATTCAAGCTGATAGAAGAGCAACTTTGACTGAAATAACCACTCGTTACAACCGAGGTATGCAGCAAAGCATTTGTGAAGCCACAACACGCACAACCTTGAGGCGGATGGGCTACAACAGCAGAAGACCCCACCGGGTACCACTCATCTCCACTACAAATAGGAAAAAGAGGCTACAATTTGCAAGAGCTCACCAAAATTGGACAGTTGAAGACTGGAAAAATGTTGCCTGGTCTGATGAGTCTCGATTTCTGTTGAGACATTCAGATGGTAGAGTCAGAATTTGGCGTAAACAGAATGAGAACATGGATCCATCATGCCTTGTTACCACTGTGCAGGCTGGTGGTGGTGGTGTAATGGTGTGGGGGATGTTTTCTTGGCACACTTTAGGCCCCTTAGTGCCAATTGGGCATCGTTTAAATGCCACGGCCTACCTGAGCATTGTTTCTGACCATGTCCATCCCTTTATGGCCACCATGTACCCATCCTCTGATGGCTACTTCCAGCAGGATAATGCACCATGTCACAAAGCTTGAATCATTTCAAATTGGTTTCTTGAACATGACAATGAGTTCACTGTACTAAAATGGCCCCCACAGTCACCAGATCTCAACCCAATAGAGCATCTTTGGGATGTGGTGGAACGGGAGCTTCGTGCCCTGGATGTGCATCCCACAAATCTCCATCAACTGCAAGATGCTATCCTATCAATATGGGCCAACATTTCTAAAGAATGCTTTCAGCACCTTGTTGAATCAATGCCACGTAGAATTAAGGCAGTTCTGAAGGCGAAAGGGGGTCAAACACCGTATTAGTATGATGTTCCTAATAATCCTTTAGGTGAGTGTATATATATATGCATGTAAACCTTAAATACATACAAATTCAATTTTTTCGCATATGGTACAATAAATAAGTAGATAGGCATATTGTGTCCAAATTAATATGCACAACAATGAAGGTGCCTGTTCCAGCTCAATATATGAATGTTTTTAATGAACTTGCTTTGCTTTGCACATCACATAACATATCAATTGATTCTTTCTATACAGTATGTTAATTTTGTTCATTCGGACCAAATCCTTTTTAATTGACGTTATACAATGTATTTTGGAATGATAGTGATGTAATGATGGGTAATTTATGCTTGATTTACATGTCCTATAAATGTAAGGAAGCGTAAAACACAGTAATTAACTTTTTTAATTTAACTATGGTTTTACACAGGTTTTTATAACATGAAATGCACTTGGCCTGTTTAACAATAAAACCTTTAAATTAGTACAAATTTTAGCAATAAAGTGAAAGTCAAAATCTGATCAAATGTAGTTTAAGTTTTTTTTAGTCTCATAGGACAGTCAATACCTGTGTGTTTTTCAGTTTATGTACTGTATGTATAGTGGTTAAGTTATGCAAAATGACAAATATTATTTCTTTAGTCCATATATATTTTCTTGCAATTATAAATTTTTAAACGTATCATTAACAGTATATTTATATACTTGACAGTGAGTTAACACCATAGCCATTTTTTTTATAATTTCAAAATGATGCTACTTTTGTCAATAAAGAATACTTTATGGTTTGTTTTGTTAAAATTGCCATTTCAAAGCTGTTAAAAAACAGATATTTAATGCATTCCATTTATACAGAATTTCTTTGTTAAATCACATTTCCATAAACAGTTTATTCTTGTAACTATTTAAAATTTCCTGTCATTTTGAAATACAGGGAAAACAATCTAAAAATGTATTGGTAAAAACTGTAAAAAAAAAAGTTTATTTACAGTGTAAAACAACGATTTAAACTTTACAGCTCAAATAATGCACAAGTTTTAACAGAAGAATTGTAAGTGCATTTATATAATTATAAACTTCACATTTCTTACTTCAAACCCTCCAAAAGTGGGCCCACTCATTTCCATTGTAACTGCCTCATTATAACCTCGATTTATATAAGAAAAGGAGGGATGACTCTAATTTATTTTATTTTTTTTGTGGTAATCAACATTATGCCCCAAATTCTGACGATTGAACTCAACTTTTATTAAACCCAAATTATTACTTTAAAAAGTCCATGGCCACAGCTTGCTTTCATTGTATGAAAAAGAGCAGCTTCCACATTCTGCCAAACATCTCCTTTAATGTTCCATGGAAGAAAAAAAAAATTATACAAGTTTTGAACAACTTGAGAGAGTAAATATTTACAGAATTTTCAATTTTTGCCGAACTTCTCTAACTGCATAATCTTTCATTTTTATCCTCATTATGGAGTCTTAGATCTTTCACTGAATATTCATTGCAGACAAGCTTCAGCCACTTTCCATTTCTTTTCATGACAGTATTCAACTAAATGGAAAATTATATTAGCCAATACTCCAATTGTCAAGGGTTGTGCAGAACATGTGAAGATAAAACTGAAGGAAAATTGTGATATCACATAAATTAAAAAGACAAAGCCAAAGTGCTGCCTGCCATTTATTTGTTGACCACAATAATAAACATTATGACACAAATGGAAACATCTAATCAATATTGTTAAAATGATTTTGGCCACAAAGAAAACTAAACAGTCTTTAAGAAAAATAAAAGTATCACTTCAGCATTCTGTAAATAATCACTTTCTTAAGTATTGGTAATATCAAACACACACATTTAAACAAGGATATGGAGATACTGAATTACTGCTTCCAGTTATTAGTACAGCATCCTAATGCAATTTTACATACAAACTTTAAAAATTTTACATTATACAATAGCTTCACATACTTTCTTGTCATTCTTCATGTCTTTAGCAAACAGCTTAATACAAACAGCTGTTCCTCAAAAATCATCCTTACAAAACACAACTACATATTCATAAATAAACTTAATTTACTATTAAAAGATGTGAGTCTGACACAAATTCACAGAAAATGTGAGAACTTCATGCATGCTATGTTATATTTTCTGACAAATGCAATTTAAGCCAGAAGAACATAAAAAAAAAAACGTTATGCTGTGGCCCAGTTTTTTTATTTTTTATCAAAGTGTTAATCAGAATGATATTGTTTTTGGAAAGCCTTGGTTTCTCCAAAATATTCATTTCAGACTCTTCTCTGCTTATGTAAACAGCCATCTTTTCCACATTGTAGAATATTGAAATCCTAATCACACAACAAACATGCATCTACAGTTAAGTAGATACAAACACTTACCTTTTGGAATGATTGGGCTCTCAAAATGAATTTTTTTATAAGAGCAAATTTACATGTAATTTGTGCTGTGGACTTGAAGTCACAATGTTTTGGATTACTTTACATACTGGTAACACAGTGTAATAATATATGTGGAAATTCCATATTTTTTCAAGGTATAGATTGCTTAGAATTTGCCAAACACAGTTGTAGGCACTCATTTATAAAAAGTCTATTTATTCTTTGATTTTAAGCCCATGTTCATAGTAAACAAATCCAGCATTAGAACCGCATGCAACACTTAAAAGGTGAAATAATGCAAAAATTGATTGTCTATTCACCAGCTCCCTTTAATGCCAAGTTGAGGTGAATATGTGATAAAGTGCAAAACACCTAATAACAATGTCACATGAATGAACATTTGCAAATGTCCAAGAAACCTTCAGTCTTGTGGATTTAACAGATCTTAATGCACTTGATTGACATCTTGGTTGTGGTTCTGATTGACGTTGTTGTGGTTATAAAGAGCCTGGTTGCGGTGTTGTCTGTGGAGGTGGATGGCATTTGCCTCAGGTATGTCAGTGGGTTCGAAGGTGCTAGAGACCAGGGGCATGAACTGTCGAAATATGCTAACACTTCCATGCCAGAAGGTGGGCTGGGGCAGGCGGCCGGCAGGGGTCCAAGATCGAGAAGTGGGATCGTAGACCTCAACCACATCGGACAACTCAAAAGTGTTATCATAGCCACCGGACACATAGAGTCGACCACCCAGAGCTGCCACACTGCCTCCAACATGAACCTGTGGAGTGTGAGATTTTGTTGTTTGCACATTTAATGGGAGAGGTCATCAGAAATCATATTATCAGTAAATAACAACTTAAGTTTTGGTCTGTTCCTCACACAAACTCTCAGATGGGTTCAGAACACACACCTACAATGCATGTTCAGAATTTACAAAACAATTTTCTGAACTACTTTCAGCTACACTTTTCTGATGTTTTGGGTCCTTTTTAAAGGGGGGGGGGGGGGGGGGGGGATTCTTTCAAATTTCACCTTTTGTGTTTCACAGAAAAAAGTCAGGGGGAATATGGAATAATATGAGGGTTAATGATGTCAGAATTAAAAATATTTGGGTAAACTATACTTTTAAAGACAGCGTAAGAAAGGGCGTTGTACAATTTATGGACTGAGAGTTGGAAAATTGTACATACTTGCATCATGGGACTAATCTTGTCCCATTCGTTTTTCTGTGGGTTGTAGACATCAACCTCAGCCGAATCATCCCTGAAACACAACCATTTTCATGAGAAACTTGAAGTAATTAAAGAAATTTCACTTACATGCCTTTCACCCTCCATTCCCAGCTAAAGCCTCGGAATGTGGCACTTTATATTTGTGAATATATATTATTTCATTGAAATCATTTAGCACAACGCTCACCTTACGAAGTAGATCAAGCTGTTTAAAGTCACTGATTTGGGGGCAAAGGACCATGGAGGCAACTCTCCACTGTTCATTAGTGTCCAGCGATTGCTGTCTGCATCGTAGAATTGAATAGCCATCGTGTCCTCTCCAGTTAAAGAGCCAATGGCATAGAGCCGCCCCCTGCATGATGTGGTAGAACAGTTATCCATGGGATGCAGCATGGGTGGAAGGGCCTCCCAGCAGTCAAGGGTATGGTCATAGCGTTCAGTGCTGTCCGAGGCAACCACATAGAGCTGGCCCTTCAGAAAACAAGAGCTGTGGTACTCTCGGGCTCTCAGCATGGGGGAGACTTCTGTCCACTCATTCACACTGGAGTTGTAGCGCCAAACGCAATCATAGAGACGTGATCCATCAGAGCCACCTATTACAAAATGAAGGAATTTTACAAGAGGAATTGTAACTTGCATTTTTAGGCCCAGAAAAAAAAGACCTCATGATATCATCTGGTTTTTTTAATTGCCAAATTTGTCATTGAGCAAATGATTAGACACAAATCTATGTAGTGCAACAAGAGTCATCATTAATTTTGGACAGTTTTCACGGAAGATAGACTACAATTTTAATTTGTATAACCTGCTAAAAGTTGATTTTTTTCAACTAGCATATACAAAAGGTAGCTTTAAAGTTAATTGACACTAAAAGCAACAAAACTACAATTTTGATTTCTTGTTGGACTGTGAACACATACCAAACAGCAGAAAACCTTGGGCTAACGGCGATGTTCGCGCAACACTTAATGCGCGGACTTCCGCACAAGCCAGTTATGCCCTCCATATCTCTATCAGAGCAGCCAAACGCCAGTATAGGCACAAAATTGAAGGACAGTTCAACACCACTGTCTCTAGAAGTATGTGGCAGGGAATTAACACCATCACGGACTACAAATGGAATAAAAACTCCGCCGTGAACACCGCTGCATCTCTCCCGGATGAGCTTAATACATTTTATGCTCGTTTCGAGGACAACATCACCACCCTCGCGGAAAGAGCACTCGCGGCCGACGCTACAGAGGTTGGTTCACTCTCAGTCTCTGTTGCGGATGTAACCCGATCCTTCCGACGGGTGAACATGCGTAAAGCCGCGGGTCCAGACGTATTTAAATATTTTAAATCTAACCATCTTTACCTCGGATCACATTTACTGCTTCTTCAGAAAATTTAAATTTGCATTATGAAGCTAAAATTCATTTGAGATGATAATCAACTTTAATTGGTCGTTAAATGTTGCTGGAGAAATATGCGGGACATAACGCAGTTGTGATTGCGATGCTTTTAGATGAAGGATTAGATGCCCATTAGAAGGGCAACTGTTCCTTTTTGATTGCAATTCCTCCTCTTCTGATTGCTTTTATTTGTTAATTAAAATGACAGTAAGCCATCTAATTTCAATGAATTTTCTGAATAACCTCCCTATTTTACCCAAACTTTGAAGGAAAATAAATGGGGACATCTGGGAGGCGAATTAGCGATAAACACACATTTCTGAATGGAAACGGATTCAGGGCAGATTTCTTTTGCGCTAAACCAAATCATATGCGACAAAGTGGTTTTTTTAGGCATGATGTCATCACTCACACCATTTTTATCGATAAAAGGCCATTTGAATGGAAACGGGCAGAAGGTGCTATATATAAAAAAAAATCCCGTATTTTCACTTCGTTGATAACAAAATATTGAGAACGTTGGATGGAAACTAGGCTGAAAAAAAATAATAATAATAAAAAGACGGGAAATTAAAAAAATAAATAAAAAAATTCTCTCTCTCTTCATTTTTTTGAAGAAAGAAAAACAAAATTGAATACAGGCTCAGGAAGGAACTGAGACACATTAATGTTTTTCAACTTGCGGTTCAGGGCTTCCGTAGCTACAGTAAGCTGCACTCTAAACTTTCCAAACAACTTGTAAATAACTACAAACTCCGAAACTGGCATTTCTCTGTGCGGTCAGCGCCTATTCTATGAGTTGTGCAAATGTCCCGATCTAGGGGGGAGAGATTGAAACTGCATCCAGCTGATACACACCGTCAAGGGGACGCTCGTCCCTCGAGCGCACACGTTTATTGCAGCTAGATTATAACGCGATGGCTTGTGACTTATTGAATCATAATATAATTGTCACTGTGTATTTCTTATCATGAAGAAAACTGGTAATACGCAGCTTTATTAATTAGGGCTGGGCGATATGGCCAAAATTGTTATCAAGATAATCTTTTTCATATTGTTCGATATCGATATTTGTCATGATATATATTTACACAATTTTAAACAGTCTATATAGTCTCTACAAAACTGCACAGGGGGTCTAGAGACGGCCAAAGCAGTGGGGTCTGTGGGATCTAAAAGGTACTTTGAAACCACGTTAACTCATGCGGAGCTTCATGTCTACACACATGCAGGGAAAAGAGGCAACGCATGCGGAGCGGGACAGGGTAGAAATGATGCATGTTTGTTGCTCGAGAACAATATTCAAGATTACAGCGCAGAAAGATCAGAGCTGTTGTCCACATCACTGTTGTTCTGTCGCACTCTTCACTAGAGACGATGAGAGAGCGCAGACGTTGTCATGAAGTCTTGTGGTGCGGATGGAATCAATCCGGTGTCCGACGTAACCTAATTGTTAGCAAGGCAGCTAGCATTAGCAAGTTCATCCAGTCTGATCCCACGTTACCACTGGGGTGTTGTGAGCGAAGCTGAGAGCAATTAATTCCTATGAAAGCTGAGCGTCATGCTCGCAAGGTGGATCATAGGATTGGCAGTGGTGCGGAGCAAGCTCTCTCCTAGCGCTGTGAGTGCCTTTGAGCGGATTTCGTCCGCCCCAGTGGAAACGCAGCCTGAGAAAGCCGAACTGGTTGTGTTTTTGCGACATGCAGTAAATTCCTCAAAAGCTTATCGTGGATTTTCTTTATCGTGATATATATCAATATTGTTTTATCGCCCAGCCCTATTATTAATAAGAGAGAGGGTTTTTTGTGAGTTAAAGATGGATTGGAGGGAACAAAAGAGAGGTAGTCTTCGCCCCCAATATACATTGCAACAAAATACATTTTTTATTTTGTTTTGGCTTGTTTTCCAATAAAAATATCTAAAGCTCATTTAAAACAATGTACTTTAGGAACTATACTGCAGAAGAAAAAAAAAATATTTGAGAATGTTGAATATAATATTAAAAATACAAATATTAAAAAATATATAAAAATCCTTTAATAAAAGACGCATTCACCTGAGAAGCAGCTTATAAGACATTTCAAATTGCTTTTAGAGAATAGATCTTGAATATAAGTATATTTTGTCTTTACTGCACTCGCAAAAGTACAACCAAGTGAAAGAAATACACTTATATCCAGCTGATGCACACTCTGTCGTGGGGACGCTTGTCCCCCTCACGCACGCTTACTGATCTTGATTAGAAGTATATTTTGTCTTTACTGCACTTGCAGAAGTACAACCAAGTAAAAAAAAATACACTTATCTTTAAGATACATTCTCTTAAAGCAAGCCTAAATGACTTATATGTTGCTTCTCAAGTAAATGTATCTTATTTTAAGGATTTTTAGACCATTTTAAATGGAAAACAAGACAAAAACACTTGATAACAATAGTTTTTATTTGCAGTGAATTTCTTTACTGAATTTAACTTAATAAAAAGTATGTTTTCCCTTTAATTCAGTGAATGTCATTTAGAAGTATTTTTAAAAGATGATTATTTTCCTCTTTATTGTTAGTAAGCACGTTTAATACAACCTATTAAGTCGGGGAACAAGCTGAATAATCGTTTTAGAACTAATGATTAATCGCTGCAATAATCGCAGAATAGATGCATAATCGTTCTAATAATTGATTATCAAAATAATCGTTAGTTGCAGCCCTACCAAATTAAGAAATAATCATTGTACAGATTCCCAAACAGTAAATATATTATTTTGTAGAGACACACATTGAGCAAAATTTTTACTATTTTTAAAACCTTTTAACTTAATCAGTTATCGATTCATTAATATTAGATCTACCGATGAATGGAACCATTCTGTAGGTCTCTAAAGAGTCCAATGCCATTACACCAGTGTGTGCCACTTTGGTGAATAAAAGTACCAATTTCATTCCATAAGAGCTAAATCTGTACATTATTCCAAACTTTTGGCCGCCAGTGTATTTGGACTTATAAGCGAAAAAAAGTCCAGGCAATTGTTCGGAAACAATAAGGTTTATTTTTTTTTTTTTATTGCCATGCCAGCATCGCTGGCTATTTTCATGGCAAGATCAAGGTAGTTTTAAAAGGTAATATACACAATATATAATACATTAATATACACAATGAACATTATATAAGATCTTTCATTTAAATATTTGATAAAAAATTTAAAAAGTTTACCCGGATAAACATTTTTAAAAACATCCACTGAAAAACAGAAACAATTAAAGCTGCAAGCAGCGCTGAATGGTCACTCGCACCCTGGTACACGTTGGGGCAGCTGTGCCAGGGGAATGTCACTCCAATTTTTTTTTTTGCATTTTTTAGCACTTAAATGTTGTTAACAGTGTAAACATGTAATTTTCTGTTGCCAGTAGGTGGAGCTATGACTATAAATAAATATTGGCCATTTAGCCTTGCCAAGGCCTTTAGATTAGAATAACCAAATATGAAGTAGATCTGGTGAAATCTCTAGGATGAGTTTGTTAAAGTACGAGGCCTTGAAATGGCAAAAACGGAGCAAAAATTGAAGAGGAAAATCTAAATGGCTGACTTCCTGTTGAGTTTAGGGCATGGGTCCAAGAGACTTTTTTGTAGCTACTGGCAATACCTACAAAGGTCAGCGACAATCAACTGAAATTGTTTGAACTTTGATCGCTGCGTTACAAAGCTTGATGGAGGAGTTCAGCAGTATTAATTTAGAAATAGTCCAACACAGACCATTTAGAAAGTTAAACAACTTTTCAGAAATATTACTATCATTATAAAAATATTAATAATACTTTTGAGATTGTTCTAATATAATTGTCAAAAATGATACATAAAACTATTATTGGTTCTGCATATCAGTTATCGTACAACAGAGCAAAAATAAATGCAACCGGTATCATTGTAAAAGAAAAATATAGGTTGTTCTTTACTAACCTGTTACATAAATGTCATTGCCCAGGGCTGCTAAGCTGTAGCCACCTCCGAGGTGGTCTGGAAATTCAGCCAAGTATCTCCACTGTCCAGTCTGTGGGTTGTAGCAATCCACAGTAACAAGCTCATCACAGTCCTGATCACATCCTCCCACCACCACCAGAATTTCAGCCAGGCCGGTGGACGGACGGGGGCGCATTCGATGTCCAGGTCGGTCATGGCGGTCATATTCGTATGACTGAAAGCTACGTGCCTCACTGACCAACCGTAAACATGCCGGTGACAAGTAGACCAGCGGATCACTCTCCACGTGGGCCAGAAGGTAGAACCGCCGAACAAATGGGAGGCGTATCTGCTGCAGTAGCTCAGGCCAGTAATGCAAGCGGTGCTGCAAGTCAGCTTTGACCCAGCGCACGGCAATCTGGTACGCCGTTTCTTCCTTATCCACACATAGGCCATCATCAGAAACAAACTCCAGTAGTCGCTTCCAAGACAGCCTTTCAAAGTCCATGCTCTTCGCCAACTCCATAATGTTCTTGAGTACAAAACGGCGAGCATTTGTGGCTAACTCACGGCAGGCATAAGCCTCTGCAAAGTCCTGGATCTCCAAGCAGTTGGAGACATCAAGCCTCTGTTCCAGGAAAGCACAACATGCCTCTTTGACAGAAGGGAATTGGAAGAGGTCTGCTGTCTTGAGTAGGAGATCCACATTATCGTGTGTGACAGTGATGCGGCCTGTGTAACAAAAGTCCACAAGGAGGCCCAAGAGTTCGGCTGATACCTCATACAGTACCACATGGTCCATTAGACTTTCTCGCAGCGTACCGGTAAACATAGCGCGAAAGTACGTGCTGGCAGCTGCTAGCACAGTTCGATGACAGTGGAACTCTTTGCCCTCAGCACACAATGTGACATCAAAGAACTTGCGCTCAGCGCGGAGCTCGTGGATACCGCGGAGCAAGTTGATGGCATGGGCCGCATCAAAGAAGGGCAGCATAGAGGGCTGCGTTTGTAAAATTGGCTTCTCCATAGCAAATCCCTTTAGTCTGGTGTTTCTCTCTTTGGGAACTTCCACTCAGAACACTGGATTTATCCATAAACAGAGAAAATAAGTTTTATTAGTAAACACATAAGCACATTTGTCTCACTTGACTTGAAGAGTGTGAAACAATTTCCTTAAAAGAGAAAACCTCAAAATTAAAATGTAGTTGCCACCTACCTGTGTTTCCTCTCAAAGCGTTTAAAATTACAAAAGGACAGCGCGTAAGAAGGGCCACAGTAGCTTCTAGAATGAAATATCATACGGTTATGACGAATGTGTGAAACTGTTGGTCTCTTAAGAAAGAGTGCTCGTCACTGTGTCTGGTTTATAAATACACCAGCAGTGTCCATTTTCACAGACAGGGGTGGGGGGGATTACATAACCAAAGTTAAAAGTTTAATGGAATAACTCACCCAAAAATGTACATTTGTCATCACTTCTTTAATCTCATGTCTTTCCATCTTTTTTAGTGAAACAAATGTAGTCCATATGACTCATGAGCTTTATTCCAAGTCTTCTGAAGCTATACAACAATAATGTGTGAGAAACTAACTGAAATTTTCACTGGTAATCCTAAAATGAACACAAAGAGTATTGTGAACTCTGGTGGAAGGAAATATAATAAGTGAGTAATGGATGTAATTTTGAATGGTACTTTTGTATTGTATGGTTTTAGAGGACTTAGATATAGAATATAATATTGAAATAAAAGTCATATGGACTAATTTTGATGTGTGGTACTTGTGGAGCTTGGGCAGGAAACTGAATGAAAGTGGAAAAGCCTCTTGGACATTCTGCCTAACATCTTTGGTGTTGCATAAAAGAAAGAAAACAATCTGAGGTTGGAATAACAAGAGGATTACTAAATGACGGCAGATTAAACATTTTTGGGTGAACTATTCCTTTAAGAGTAAAATTAACAAAATCTTACATATGGTCTACTCAAAGACAATTCCTTCACAATAACCTAAAAAATGTCATAACTTTAAAAGGCAATTTAGCAGTCTACATAAATATTTATGAGACTGTTTCTCCTTGTTTGTATTCTCCAAAAGAGTCACAAGGCAGTCAAGTGAACAAAGTATTTTTTCAGTGGTCAAAAATACTGTTAGTGCACCTACGGTAGATTGCAGTCAGTGAGTTGAAAATAAAAATTTATTTCCATCTCCAGCGTCAGGTATCAACAGGTTGTCAAACAAATTTGTCCTCGAATGTCCACAACGTCTATATCCTGCATATGCTTGTGACACTCAATGCAGAGATCCACTAATGTAACACGCAGCTTAGCAAAGTTTTATGAAGGTTGGCTCATCAAAAAGAATGAGAGAAGTAAGAGAGAGAGAGAGAGAGAGAGAGAGAGAGAGAAAGACCTGCAAAACAGACCTGCTCTTGACAGCAAATGTCAACAATTTTCAGCAAGAGACCTAGGTTACGTTTTGCATAACAGAAGGACTGAGGAATAATACTGGCAGCTGTTTGATAAAAGAGTTACCCGAGTAACCTAACTGATAGAGATGATAACCATTTTTTATTGGGGTTCTTTAAAGAAGACATTTATCTTTTTTCTCCATAAAATAAATGTTGAATGTTTGCCAAACATTTCATTTGGTGTTCCATGTAAGAGTATATGATGACAGGATTGGGTGAATTATCCCTTTAAATGCCTTTCTTACAAGCATTTTTTTCATCTAATCCACATCAGTTCTTGACAATGAGATAGTGCTCTTAAAACAATCAAACAGTTCAAAGAGAACCCAACTACACTGCATAAATTGAGGGCTCCGTTTTTAATACATCATGGTTTATAAAGCAACACTCTTGTTCCTTTAATACCTGTTAGGCAACATGAATGCCAAAGTGCTCACTGGCAGTCTTGTTTACCAGTCGGTCCCAGAATAGTCTGGCTAACAGTTACCAACAGCAACCTTTCACAATAAGACACTCTAACATGTTAGTGAAGAGGAGAATGTGACCGCCTGACTTCCTGTCATGTCATGTGTAAATAAGGTGTCATGATCTATAGTAACTAGGGAGTCATAACTTTGTACAGGAAAACCCACTTGGTGACATAACATATGCTGTCATATCTATTACAGAGCTGTGTGTCGTATGTATTACAGTGTATATATTATTTTTATTTGAGTAAAATGCCTATTTTTAATGTTTCTAAAACATCAATAAGACTGTATACATGTTACTCAAAACTGTATCTGTGATGTTAAACCAGTTATGGATAATGCTGGCTTCAAATTATAGTGTAACTATCCTGTAGACAAATGCAAGTGATTTCCTCTCATTGCAGAGTAAAAGAACGATCTTGGGATTTAAGGTCGATATCGAGATTGTTCAAATGAAGATCGCGATACAATGGAAAATCAATATTTTCACTCATGCCTATACTTGAATAATAATAATGAAATAATTTTTTGAAGTATAACAAAATCATGGCCTATTATTAGACTAATTTCATAACTAAATATTTGTAAATTTACCTGACCCTTATAATTATTTGGGGAAAATCATTTGAAAAGTTCAATTAGAACTTTAAATCAGTAGCTGATGTCTAAATAATCTTAAAGTTATAGTTCACACACAAAAAAAATTACTGTATCCATAAAAGTAATCCATACAACTCCAGTGGTTAAATCCATGCCTTCTGAAGCGATATGATAAATGTGGGTTAGAAACAAAACAATATTTAAGTCCATTTGTTTTAAAACTTTAAATCTCTACTTTTACTTTCAAATTCTTCTTCTCTTGTTTTTGGTGATTCACATTCTTTGTGCATATCAACACTTAATGGCAGGCAGGAGAATTTATATTAAAAAGGGACTTAAATATTGATCTGTATCATCTACACCTATCATCCACACATATCACATAACCAGGTTAAATAGACATGAGCTAATTTTACAAGAATTTACAACTGTATTGACACGATCTGGCTTATCATGGAGAAACCTTTATATGTAACCCAAATATAAGTACTTTGTTATAGTTTTCAAGGTTTCCATTCTAAACACTGGTCTTAGTAAAAATTAAGAATAACTTCTACTGCATATTTTAAATAAATAAACATAGAAGAAGGCTTCACACACCCCTAAGGGCCCCTCTTCCATCTGCACAGGCATTGTTTGTGTCTAACCCACTAGTGGCCTGCAGTGTAATGTTGCACCTGTCTGAGAAATGCCCATGATAATAACAGCTGCAACTGCACTGCATTCCACCAGCTCAAACCCAGAGAAGCAGAGCACAGTCCTCTACCCATCATTTCTTATGAGGACACGTGACTGAGCCCTTGTAATAATGATAAGATGTTGGTAATTTGTGTAATTTTGTAGTACGGCCTAGAATCGAAAATTTTGTATGTCTTTATATGGTCAGCAAACACACTATTTTACCATGTCAAATGTAATGCTTCTAAAATATTTTCTGTGTTAAATCAATGTAAAAACTATCAAGCTTCCAGATGAAAATGCATTTATGATTTGCACTACAGGTTTCGAAGAACAACATCTCAGTGGGTAACCTCATAGCACTGCGTATAATGTAGCCTATGTTTACAAACGTATAGATCAAATAATTAAGGAACTACCGGTGTTAAACCTGTTTTACCACTTCATTTGGCCTTTTGCTTTAGCTTACAATCAGTAGACCTTCAAAATACAGCCATTTTAAGACTTGACCTGATTGCTATTGTCATGCATAGCATTGCTCATATTCACCTATTGCCAACAATATGCAAGCAGCAAACGAAAATGTTTCTCACATAATTTTCACACTAGCGTAATAAATACGGGAATGCTAAGCAAAGTCTCGCGTCATGATCACTATAGAAACAGACGTAAAATCGGTTTTCGACGCACTAACCGTCTTGCCGTCTCCTTCGGCTGAGAAAAACAACACCACGACCGTCACATTTTCACCTTCATCCACAGACCTTTTCTGTAATTTTTGTACTTACCATAAACTACAGTTAACGATTTCGGTTGCTCTCAGCTTCGAATAGTTCAATAGACAGGGATAATGTTTTTCAGATAACAAACTAGCGTGTAACTTTGGAAGGGTGTCCGTTTTCTCTCCGCTCATGTCAGCGCCATGACTCCGCATCATCAGAGACCCTGATTGGACAGCCACTACACTAGTTACATTGTGACGTGACCTCAAGTTTGACTGTCGAAACTACTACTGTTGTATGCCAACTGTTCAACACGTTTCGCTGTTTTTATTTTATTTTATTTTTTACCTCTATTTATCCTGCATAAATCCGGTATGTTTGTACACAAAACAAATATTTTTGCCAATTTTAAGATTTGGTTGATAAAGTTGATCAAATGTATTCGTCCAATGTTTAACAAATTAAATGAATAAAAACGTAAATATATGCTGTTGTTTTTTTAAATTAATTAAAGGTAATTTCTTCAGAAGTAAAACTTTTTAAACTTTTTAAAGAAGAGTATGTAAGATTGTAGAACCCTTGTTATTAATGACACCTGTGGACCTTAAGTGAACCGCAGACAGCTACCTGTTGCTTGTGCTCGTGCACACACTCCTTAGAGAGGTGAGCATCGACCAAAACAATGACACAACGTACAAAGAAACTGAAGATAATCCATTGACAGATCATCATGTTGACAGATGAGGTACCATAATTAAAATTACACAGTTATTATTGCTTTACTACAAACTTTGAAACTGTATATTATATTTGACTCTCCAGTCCTGGAACAGGGCTAAAACAAAGTGTGGATATAGATCTGACTATGCAAGACTGTAGATGGAAATAATCACTTTTCTTTGCATGATACATTGACTGCATTTATATGATAGCCTATGTCTGCATTAGCAAGCTAGCCAGCTTTATCAATAGCTGTTAGCTAAATCTGGTGGATGATGACAGTAGCTGTTTATAAAATAGACTGTACATTCTAAATATGTTGACAAAATTCAGTATTGATGTGATACCATCACAACTGTCCTTTTGAAATATCGATGCGCTATTGTTTTATAATAATATAATGTATATATTTTCTGTATAAACATGTTATGTCCCGCCCCCAGACATACGGGTATAAAGGGAAGCAGGCGTGCGTCTGTCAGTCAGAGTTTTTCTTCGGAGCTGAGCGGTTGTGTCATGTGACAGCAAGCTGAAGTTCACCACTGTTCCAGTCACCTCTGTTGGCAAGAAGCACTGCTGTTGGCTCATTTCCAGTGGTGTTCTCTCTCTCTCTGCACGCCCCTGGGCTCTTCGAAAGCACTTTATTTGTCTGAAAGTGTGTTTTCCCCTCCTTAAAAGTGTTTAATTTCTTTAAAAGTGTTTGAGTTTTCACTCATAAATGAGCAATACACAAGCAGATGTTGAACGTCCTTTTTCAGGACACATCTTTTTAAAGATGCCCTTTTGCCTCTGTGTAGTTCCTATCTCTCCAAGACCAATGGCCACATACGCTGTCTCGTGTGCCTGGGCAGCGATCACACTGAGGCTGCATTTGTGGATGGTTCATGTAATCACTGCGAAAACATGACCATGGCAGCATCGCGGCTCTCCTTCCTTAAGGTGAATGCCTCGGTGGATCCTTATTGGCCCACCCGGACTTGGTTCTTGGATCTCACACTCCTCGCGACAGCATCTCCCTGGAAAATCCCCCTGAGGAAGGACCTTCTTTCTCAGGAATGGGGCACCCTTTGGCACCCACGCCCAGACCTCTTGAACCTCCACATCTGGGACGCAGAAGATCTGAGTGACCTACTACCTGCAGTTATAGACACAATCAACCAAGCCAGAGCTCCCTCCACCAGGCAACTTTACGCCCTGAAGTGGTGCTTATTCGTGAATTGGTGTTCTTCCCGAGCTGAAGACCCGCAGAGATGAGCAGTTCAGTCAGTGCTTGCTTTCCTGCAAGAGAGACTGGACCTTGAAGGTTTATGTAGCCGCTATCGCGACCCACCATGACGCAGTGGACAGCAAGTCCTTGGGTAAGCATGACTTGATTATCCTTATCCTCCTTAGAGGCGCCTGGAGACTGAACCCTCCCCAGCCATGCCTGTTCCCCTCCTGGGATCTCTAAGTGGTCCTCTCGGGCCTTCAGAGACCCCCCTTTGAGCCGCTTGACTCAGTTGAGCTCAAGGCCCTCTCCCTAAAGATGGCCCTCCAGATAGCACTAGCTTCCATAAAGAGAGTTGGGGACCTGCAAGCTTTCTCTGTCAGCGACACATGCCTGGAGTTCGGTCCGGTACATACTCACGTTATCCTGAGGCCGCGACTGGGCTACGTGCCCAAGGTTCCTACAACCCCCTTCAGGGATCAGGTCATGAACCTGCAAGCGCTGCCCCGGAAGGAGGCAGACCCAGCCCTTTCATTGCTTTGTCTGGTACGCGCTTTGCATATAAATTTGAACCACACGCAGAGCTTTAGATGTTTTGAGCAGCAGTTTGTCTGCTTTGGTGGATGGTGGAAAGGGAACGCCGTCTCCAAACAGAGGTTAGCTCACTGGGTCGTTGATGTCACCTCCGTGGCTTACCAGACCCAGGCCGGGCCCGACCCCCTTGCAGGTCACTCTCGACCAGAATTGTGGCATCCTTGTGGGCACTGGCCAACGGCACCTCCCTAGCAGACATCTGCAGAGCAGCAGGCTGGGCAACACCCAATAGCTTTGTGAGATTTTACAATCTCAGGGAGGAGTCGGACTCATCCCGTGTTCGTCGCTTCCTGGATGTTCTCCTCCCTAGCCTTCTGGCCTGCCAATTCAGTGGAGCAATTTGTGACCAGACACACTACGAGCCCCACTAAGTGTTCTGTACTGGGCACAGGCATAATTACCTTTTCAGGCTACTCCCTATGATGTATTTTTCCCTATCGGCGGACCCGCGTCTCCCTTAGGCAGTCCCACTGCCCCCGGTTGATTTGTTTGTAGAGCTCCTCCCTCATCAGGCAGGACCTACCACCACGCCGCTGCCACGTGCGGTTTCACAACCCACGTGGTGTATTAGCCACATGTCACCTCCCCCTAGTCTGGGCAGGATGTGGCCTCCGCATGGTATTTTCCCCCTGAAAGAATAGGGTCGGGAGAGACCGCCTTCCCCCGATGCATTTCATAGCATTAAGATTCACACTCTATGTGAGAGACATAGGGAGAGAAAAGGCAGCTGCTGCCGGGCTTGCCATGCTAGTCATGTAGAACCTGTTCCCCCTCAGGGGTGCTGGGAACCTAAGGTCTGTATATGACACCTTTTCTGGGGGCATTGGGGAGGGTTAAGCGCAGCCGAGACAGTTGCTTCTAGCACGCAGCAGCCTGCTTGCACCTGTGTCAGCAGTTAGCGTAACACAGTCTAGTGCACGGTGCTTTTGAACAGGACCCCTTGTGTCAATTCATTTGACACAACGTCAAGTGAGTGACAGAAGGGGAACGTCACGGTTACTGTTGTAACCTCCGTTCCCTGAGGGAGGGAACAAGACGTTGAGTCCCTTCTGCCACGACACTAGACCTACCACTGTAAATGGCCGTACGTTATTCTCGGCTCCTCAGTGCAAAAACCTGACTGACAGACGCAAGCCGCTTCTCTTTATACCCGTATGTCCGGGGGCATGACATGCAAATTCTGCCTGCCAATTTTTCATTGGCCTTTACTCAAGTTCAGAGGTACGCAATGCTCCCAAGGAAGACCCATTGTGTCACTTCGTTCAACACAACATCACGTTTCCTCCCTGAGGGAACGGAGGTTACACTAGTAACTGTGATGTTTTGCATTATCTTGAACATTGTCTAGCATTCATTTCAAGTGTTATTGTAGTTTATCTAAAATTACACAGAACAGTTCTTATGGCACAATATTTCAAATGCTTTGCGGTTATGTAAGCTTACCTGTCCAATAAGAAGAACACCAATTCAGAGTCGGTTTTGAAAACAAAAACTGAACAAAGTCCCTCCAGGTATCAAATGCCCTGCTGATGTTCACTCTAGTTTTTGCTCGACCACAATCACGTTTCCGCTTAGCCAGACGGGATTCAGTAGATAAATGTTTTTTTTTTCTTACTCTGAGTTTGTGTAGGAGTCGGTATTGTGCTGGGAGCTGGACATTTTTGGATTCCATCTCTAAGATAACATTGCCTAGTGTTGCAAAATGTCTGTTATCGCTGTTGAATAGCGGAAGAGAGCGTGCATAAATGTCACATCCTTTGGATTTTCTCAGCAAAAGCGACCCACTCCCTTTGCATGCAAATCAGTCTACAGGCTTTAATAGGCAACCTAGGAAGTTCGGGAAGGGCTCGTTTTTTAGGTTGCGTTGCAAGCAATTTACACATTGGCAAAAAAAAGGGGTCAATATTACATGAAAATTGTTACATATTGAACCTGTAAATAAGGAAATAATTACAGAGTGCACCTTTAAATTAGGTCATGCAAATTATCATCAAATAATAATATTTATTTTGTGAATTCTATCCTCTAAATTAATATTTCATTAATATGTAATATGAATATAATTCAATATATGATTTATTGTAATACTTGTAATAGGCTATTGTTGGTTAAACAATTGAACTTGAATACATAAGCGCCATGATCTATTACACTGTAAAATAAATCTGGCAGTTGTGGTTGCCAGAATAATTTTGTAAAAAATGCAGTTAAAATGTAAACCACTTTACAGAACAACCTGTACAGTTTACAGTTTAAAATGGTTGAAATTTACACACTGGCACTATAAAATAAAACACAAAATTCTGTTAAATTTGCAGTAAAAACAAAATCATAAACATGCTTCTGAAACTGTAAAAATCTGTTGTTTACTTTATAAGGTATTTTGTTTTTCACCGCAGTAATTACAGAAGGGCACATGATGACATGAAGTTCGTCAGAATTGGCTCTTCCAGGAGCAATGACAAATAAATTTGCAGAGACAGTGCTCAGTATTACTCACACAAACACTAAACACCATCATGGTAACACATATGAGATTTAAATAATGCAGTAAACATTAACTAAACTACATTAAATATAACACAGAACACCCCAGTGTACGTAACTGATATTAAAAATATGATGAAACATAACTATTTCTATAAAATATAATGAAATGTAATGGGTCACGCAGGGAATTGTGGGAACTCCCGATTACCGTTTTTTTTACTGTAATTTTAAGAATAATTTACTGTAAAAAAGTACTTGTATTCTCTTGTTCTTTTTACCATTAATTATACAGGAAAATCTTACTTTTTACATTTAAATAATTAAATTTTTTACATCATTTTATTGTAAAAACTGCTGTATTGTCTTTTAAAATATATTAAAACATTTGACTGTATATTTTACAGTTAATATTTGTTAATCAATTAATATTTTATTTCTGTAGCATTTTCTTAGTGTCAATGACTTCAGGTTCCCATTCTGACAACTCACTACAGTGTGACGAAATATGAGATATAATGAGTGAAGAATCTTTTCTAAAGCATTATTTTCTAGGAATACAAATTACTGAACATTCAATGATGTTAGTGTTTTTGATGTGAATCTTGCTGGTATATTCTGAACGTCTCAGCAAATAAACTTAGGATATCCAAGATTTTGATTAAATATATTTATTAGAATATTTAATGCACCTTAACACTGCTCATTATTTTATTCATGATTTTTAAGAAAAAAGTGGTCTAACATGCCCCTGAACGTCCTCTGGCCTTTGTGTGGAGAATCATCAATTTCATTGGCGATGAAAATGCTGACATTTTCTTTGGATAGAAAATAGCTTGGCTTACGCCCCATGCTGCTGCTTTTCATTGATTAGCCATGACACTGAGTGCATTTTAACATGCTCACAACTGATGTAGGGATCGCTCTTCAGGAGAGAAGGTGAAGAAACTGGCACATAACTTTGATTTATTCAGCCTTGGGTAGATATTTTTAATTTAAGCCACATTAAGTCAGTCTGCAGTAATGTTATGGCTAGAGAGGAATGGATTGCCATGAAACGGACCCTGTGTAATTTTAAGACTAGTTTAAGAACTCCTAATTATTTCTCAGAACTTTTGTAGGTTAGACGTTGGATAATGGTTGCAGCATCTATTTCAGACATCCAGGGTGACTGTGTTGGAACATATTATTCACTAGATGGAGCTATAACACATTTTACAAACCAGTTTTGTTAATTGCAGGCATATCTCTGATTGTTTTTCTTTTGTTCAGCCATGAGAGATTTATATATGCCTATTTATGGTATTTGTTTTACTGATATATTTTGTTGTATTGTATTGTTGACAAGTCAGTCAAGTCATTTATTTGTATAGGCCTAGTGCTTTTCAAAATAAATCTACATATTGTTTCAAAGCAGCTTTAAAGAACACATGCCTTAAAGGCATTCTCTCCATCATTTACTCACCCTCATGCCATCCCAGATGTGTATAACATTCTTTTTCTGCTAAACACAACAAAGATACTTAGATGAATATTTCAGCTCTGTAGGTTCTCCTCACAATGCAAGTGCATGGTGACCAAAACTTTGAAGCTCCAAAAAGCATATAAAGGCAGCATAAAATGAATCCATACAACTGCGGTGGTTAAATCTACATCTGTAGAAGCGACATGATAGCTGTGGGTGAGAAACAAATCCATATTTACATTATTTATTTATTTATTTTACTATAACTATCACTGCCCAGTAGGTGGCAATATGTATGGAGCCCCTTAGAGGACAAGGTGGGAATTTATTTTCTGGAATAGTTTGCATGCCCTCGCAATAAGTTTTGCATTCCTTCACAATAGTTTGCATTCCCTTGCAATATGTTTGCATTCCCTCACAATAAATATACCATAGTTTTACTACATTAACCATATTTTAATCATGATATTTCTATAGAAAACATAGTGACAATACAAGAAAATAAAATTATGGTAACAAAAATCATAATTTTGTGGATATTCTGTTTTTCCTATGCAAATACCATAGTTTAACTGTGGTTTTACTATAGTAATATTGTGGTAACACTTTAAAATAAGGTTACATTTGTTAACATAATGTAACAACATTAGTTAACATGTAATAACAATGTATAATTCTTTTATGTTAATAATTTTGAGTAATGTAAATTTTATCATATACTAGCACATACAATCAAATTTGTATATGTTAATATTAGTTAATGTACTATGAAGTAACAAAATAACAAAGAAAAATATTATTTTTTTTACCTAACATTAACAAAGATTAAAAACAATGTTTTGCTCATTTTTAATTATGCTAACGAATGTAACCTTATAATAAAGTGCTACCAGTATTGTAGGCTGTAGTAACTATAGTTTTTGGTGGAATTTTTTTTTTCTATAGTAATATTGTAGTAACAATGAAAATTAAGTTAAGTAACCATGTTTTTTTTTTTTTTTTGAAAACCATGCTTTTAATAAAGTATACTGTATCCATAGAGTAACCATGTTTTGACTATAGATTAACCAATGTTTATCTTGTGGTTACTATAGTTTTACTACAAATACCTATTGTGGAACATAAACTAATGCAAGGGTACACAAAACTTATTGTGAGGGAACGCAAACTATTGTTAAGGAAAGTAAAACCTATCATAAAGGGAATGCAAAATATTAATAGGGACTGCAAAACTTATTGCGAGTGACCTCAAAACTTATTGCGAGGGAACGAAAACTATTGTAAGGGTACGCAAATCCAACTGCAAGGGAATGCAAACTTCTGTGAGGGAACCCAAAACTTATTGCGAGGGCATGCAAAACTATTAAAAAAAATTCCTGCCCTGTCCTCTAAGGAACTCTGTACATACATATGCAAGAACAATGCAAATAGCTAAAAACAAAAGAAGAATGTGAAATTGAAAGTGGAGATTGATAGTAAAAATTGGTACCTTTTCACTTGCATTATGAGGACCTACAGAGACTGAAATATTCTTCTAAAAATTGTTGTTTATGTTCAGAAGAACAAAGAAAGTCATACACATCTGGGATGGCATGAGGGTGAGTAAATAATAAGAGAATTTCAATTTTTGAATGACTTATGTCTTAAAGCTCGACCCAAAAATGACTTTGACAAGGACAAAACAGAAAAAAAACGTACAAACAAGATGTTTAGGTAGTGGATGGAGAAAAACGTGCAGAGGAACCAGACTCAGCTGGGGGAGCACTTTTTTTTTGCTTTACAAAAAGTGTTATTCTTATACCAAAAATCTAGTTACAAAAATATGTGTAATAATAGCCATTTTTCATTGACTAAATTAAATTATTCAATAAATGAATATGCTATTTATGCAATGTTTAAAAAGTGAGGGTAATGATTAATGCTCCATGTTCAAGTTAAGATCAACTGATGGCATTTGTGGCATAATGCTTTACAAATTACCTAAAAATAAAAGATTTCTACCATCCCCCATTTATATGAAATACAAAAACAAAAAAATGCAAAAACATTGGAAGTGAACAGGGCCAGTCCATAAACATTAAAATACACAAACGGTTTCAAAAGTATATCCACAAGCATTAACATATCTAACATATCTATAAACATTATAGATGTTAACATGATTTTAGTGTGATGAAATCTCTATTTTACATTATTTTAATGTGATAAAATTGCATACTGTTATTACAGGATTTACTGGCATTACGTCATCATTACAACAATGTTGAAATATTGGATATAACTTTACACAGATAATGTAAGTAAACGATTTTATCACACTAAAATCATGTTAACACATCATTGTTTACATATACTTTTGAAACAATATATAGACTGGCCCCCTTCACTTAATTAAGGTAAAAGCCTTATCATAACAGCGATTTTTAGGTTACAAAATAAAATAAACAAGGGATGAGTGGAAATAATTTTCTGTAGTCATCACCATTTTGCCACAAATCCTGTGTGAAATATGCCATAAATTGACAGACTGGAGAAATGTAGGCAGTGATCAGTGAAGCAAGTTTTAAAACAAGCAATTTCATTTCCATAGATTCATACTATTATACTCTAATACTTATACTATTCTATCTGTATTCTAAAAGTGATAAGAACAAACAATGCATCACTTTAATTTACTGCACATCTGGGCACAGATGTATACTGCAGTGATCTGAATGGATGATCCGATGTGTATGACTGTACAGTATGCAGATCATGTCTGTTTGCATCTGCATAAATCAAGTGTCCATTATGTTCTCATTTTCACCACACTTTGTGCTAATGTTAGCATGGATTTACAGCCTTATGTTAGGGATACACACCAGCTTTTGCCCATTCATCAGAAGAATTAATGAAAATGTCCGCACAAAAGCTTTGGTATTAATAATATTATAGTCGCATTATGTGGACATACAGCAGGATTTAGGCACAGAAGCATAATGATTCAAGGAAACTGATCAACACTAATTATGTGGGCCATTTGTTCTATTATCATTCTGCTGAGCAGAGCAAAGGTGACAAAAACCCTCTGTCAGACAGTGAAAGCGTAAATTATTGATACAGCTGTGAAAGCGTGGATGGAAATGCCAATAAACACTTCAGCAGATAGAAAGAGAGGGAGAGCAGAGAGAGATAGAGAGACAGAGTAGAGGTATAAAAAAAACATTTTGCACAGTCCTCAGCACACAGAGACAATCATAAGACTGCATTCAGAATAGGAGAGCATGGCAGCGTTCAATGTGAATACACTGTTGCCAAAAATAACAATCAGTTCCCCAGTTGGATTTGTAAGTAGAAACTAACATTTAACTGTTGTTGCTTTCAAATTAGCTACTGTATTTAAAAGACCCACTGTATAGTGGCATTTTTGCTAATGCAAAAAAACGAATGTTCACATGCTAATGAGTGCATGACATGTGCAATACATGTGCCTGGGTGAAGAAGGATAATGCATTCTATCCTGAGGTCATAAATCGCCAAGGAAATACCAGGCGAAAGGTCTTGCATTGTAATTAGAGGGCCCTCAGGAGTGTCTTGCCTCTTCTAAGCATAGACTGAATATTTTCTGCTGCTCTGCTAAAAACTACTGATGGATCCATAGATGCCCCACTGTTTGGAATGTGGGGGTTAGTGTCATGTGTGCGCTGAGAGTTTTTCAAAGCAACTTACTATTAATTCTGCAAACTGATTTTTTTATTATTGTTTTTTTTAAATTTTTTTATTGTATTATTAAATTACATATGGGGCTCTATTTTAATAGTGCTAGCACTAAGCGCAGCACTATGCCTTAAGTCTTAAGCAGAAAGACAATGAGCATGGCCATGAAGTTTATATGCAATGAATTAGAAGAATAAAAATATGGACATTTTGTGCATAAACTGTGTCCTTGTTAAATGGGGCACACTCCTATATGCATGGAAAATGTGGCTCAGGATATGGATGTAGGCTCCTTTACATTATAAAGTATTGTTAATAATTTTCCTCTACTGACACAAAATGAATGGCTAGTATTAACAGTGATTGTGTTGGCACTCACTTCACTTCTACTAGTCGATTTAGATTTATTTTAAATGTAAATTTATTGAAACACAAAGAAATTCAACCAAACACATTTCTAAATTCACAGCAAAATGAAAATGTAATCAAAATAACTAAGTGGTCCATAAAAATCAAACCAAATCCAAACATTTTACTCTGTCCAACTTTTTCCACTGGCCCCTTTTGAAGTGACTTAAAAATCACTTCATGACAACAGGTGGAAAATAGCAAATTGTGCTTTGCAAAATGTGCATTGCACATTCATGACCACTATTGAGACTACCTCTGCAGGCCTTTTGCACATGACCATCTCCATGTTCCCAATGCACGTATACACTTTATCTTGTATGCTATTTTTA
This sequence comes from Moxostoma hubbsi, assembly GCA_032164185.1. NCBI lineage: Eukaryota > Metazoa > Chordata > Actinopteri > Cypriniformes > Catostomidae > Moxostoma > Moxostoma hubbsi. Next base: position 23,537,025 of record JAVLUX010000020.1, on the reverse strand, counting down.
ATTTATGTTTCTAATGTTTACGCTTATATGTAGGTGTATACACCTTTATTCGTGCACTATTTGTCTTTTTTTTTTTTAAATGATTGTTTTGTGTTTTTCATTCTCTCCTCCTTATGTCCTGTTTAAAGTATGTCTGAGGTTGCTGGGAGGATTCACAGAGTAAGATTTTCATTGTACTGTGTAACACTGTTTCTTGTACATATGTGTTACGTGTCAGAACGTAAGTGATAATGTGTAGAACAAGTGAACGTGTGCGTGCTTGTTTCTTTTGTGTGTTTGCTCTCTCTTAATTGAGTTACAGGTGCAGCTGTTTTAGTGGGCGGGGCTGATGGACTCGTCAAGTGGATATAAACTGTGTGGAAGCTTTTGTTCCTCGGGTTCCTCCTCCTGCTTCACGGTGTTCTAGTGTGTGAGCACAGTGTGCTGAGTGCTCCTTGGTGTAGAGTAAGCTGCTTGTGTGCAGCACCAACGTTGTTAGCGGTATAGGCCGGTAATTGTTATTTTGATTTACTTCCCAGACTGTTTGAGAGGCCAAAGGCCCCTTTATTTTGTTTCACCCTTTTTCTCCTGTTTATTGGTTAGCAGGGAGGTAAGAATTGTACTTTTAGTTTGTTTTTCTCAAATCCAGGGAAGATGACCTAAACCCTAGTCAGATGACCTGTTCTTGTTTGTTGTTTTGGTGGCCAACTTAAAAACCCTCTCATTCTGACCTATGTTTCAAGCCAGCGAGAACATTACCCCTGCTTGAATGAATAAATGTTTATATTTTTCCTTTGATCGCTCTGAGTCGTGAAATTTTCTTTAACGGGAGCAGGAGACGGAACTCCGGGCGTTGCCTTTTAACAGGACGCTCTCTGTGTTAGTGCATGTGGCACGTAACATAATGGGGGCTCGTCATCAAAGTTCATAATTCTTCGGTCAGAGTACAAAACCTCAAATTTGGTGAGTAAAAACTAAAATTTTTTTCCCTTTCCTCCTATTTTACTTTACATTAAATAATTTTGGGTGGGGAAGAGAATAACTATGGAAAGTGAAATTGAAGCTTTTATTAGCTCTCCGTCGGTGGAGCAGTTGGATCGTTTTCAAAAAAAAGAATTACTGCAAATTGCGGATAGTTTTAAAATATCCGTGTCATCTTCGGCACTAAAAGCTGATATCAAAAATGAAATCCTGTCCGAGATGATCTCTCTTGGTCTTTTGACCGAGGTAACTGAAGTACCTCCTGCACGCGAGTTTGATCCTGATGTGGCACTGAAATTGAAAGAGCTAGAATTACAAATTAAACGTCAAGAACACGAAACGCGTGTACTAGGTTTGCGCGAACTGGAGCTGGTTCGTTTAACTAAACGGGAGGAACGAGAACAGCCTTCCGGTAGTGAGCCACAGGGTTCCCATAGATCAAACCAATTTGATCCCACTCGTTATATGAAGCTCGTTCCGCAATTTAGGGAATCGGAGGTAGATGCTTACTTTACGGCTTTTGAGAGGGTAGCAACGAAGCTGAGCTGGCCCAAAGATATGTGGGCAGTGATGTTACAGAGCAGCTTCGTGGGCAAGGCACAGGAGGTTTGCTCTGCCTTGCCCATTGACGACTCCCTCGATTATGATGTAGTAAAAGCAGCGGTTTTAAGAGCATATGAACTCGTGCCAGAAGCATACAGGCAAAAATTCAGAAATCATACGAAGGCGGCTAGACAAACCTTTGTGGAGTTCGCGCATGATAAGAAGGCAATGTTGGAGAAATGGTGTATTGCGTCTGAGGCTACAACGTTTGAGCGCTTCCAAGAATTAATATTGCTGGAGGATTTCAAAGGTTGTCTCCCTGAAAACTTAGTGTTGCACTTGAACGAACAAAAGGTTTCTAGTTTGTCTGAAGCTGCAGTATTTGCCGATGAGTATGTGCTGACTCACCGAACCATTTTTCCCACGCCCCGGCCGAGTCAGAACGTTAGAGGGTTTACTGAGAGGAGTTGTTCAGAGGTGCGTTCCCCAAGAACCGACACTCGTGCTTGCGCGCCCGGGAGAAATACGTTTAAAAACACAGAATCTAAACGCGCGTGTTTCTTCTGTCTTGATCCCAGTCATTTGATTGCAGATTGCAGGGCATGGAAACAGAAGAATGCGGCTGTTAAAGCAAAAAGCGTTGCGCATTTGGTTCTTGAACCGCAGGTAGAAATGGCTGTGACGTTTTCACCTGGAACGGAGTTGTTTAAACCGTTCCTGATGAGAGGTTCCGTTGCTATTTCCCCAGACGGTGCGTTAAAACATATTACCATTTTGCGCGACACTGGCGCTGCTCATTCGTTTATTCGCGAAAATGTACTCCCGTTGTGCGCGGACACGTATACAGGGACTGATATATTAGTGCGTGGAATTGAACTCGGATGCGTGAAAATTCCTGTTCACTCCATTTCTTTGAATTCCGAGCTGGTCTCAGGTCTTGTAAACGTGGGAGTATGTGTCAAACTACCAGTTGAAAGTGTCGATTTTATTCTAGGGAATGATTTGGCGGGTGGCAATGTTTTTCCCTTTCCTGTAGTATCCGACTGTCCTGCGCGAGATTCAGCTTCACTCGAGGTCTCTCCTCCACTAGTGCCAGCGTGTGCGGTAACGCGCTCACAGTCACGAAAATTTGCAGACACGGTCGATCTGTCTGACTCGTTCCTGTCAGGTTCGGAAGCTACGGAGCTGTCATTATCAGTGGATGACAATGTGTTAGTGACAAGCTCTAATGTGCGTTCTCAGGGGCAAACTGTTGTCGTCGGGCGAAAGCAGCTTAGTATGGCACAGAAGGCAGATCCGTCTTTGTCCCGGTGTGTTGAAGACGCGGTGAAAACAAAGGATGACCGTGCTCGTGTAAGGATAGGTTACTATTGGGATGGGGATGTCTTAATGCGTAAGTGGCTTCCAGTATCTGGGGACAAGGCTGGCTTAGAGGACCATGCTTATCAAATTGTAGTACCCTTGTGTTATCGGTCAATAGTGCTCGAGCTCGCTCACGATCACCTAATGGCAGGACACTTTGGGGTCAATAAAACTTTTCAGCGTGTTACCAAGTATTTTTATTGGCCCGGAGTGAAAACGAGTGTCGCGAAATACTGCCGTTCTTGTCATGCGTGCCAAATCGCGGGGAAACCTAATCAGGTCGTTCGCCCCGCGCCCTTACACCCAATTCCTGTGGTGGGGGAGCCGTTCGAACGTCTAATATTAGACTGCGTAGGCCCGCTCCCAAAATCGAAAAGCGGACACCAATATCTCCTTACGCTGATGTGCGCAACCACTCGGTTTCCTGAGGCGATCCCTCTCCGTAATCTAAAAGCTAAGACGATCGTGAGGGAACTCATCAAATTTTGCTCTCTTTTTGGTCTGCCGCGTATAATACAAACAGATCGTGGAACTAATTTCACGTCGAAACTTTTCAAGCAAGTGTTAACTAGGATTTCGGTGTTACATCAGATGTCCAGCGCCTACCACCCACAGTCGCAGGGAGCGCTGGAGCGGTTCCACCAAACGCTCAAAACCATGCTGCGTGTCTACTGTGTAGAAGCGGGCAGAGACTGGGCTGAAGGTTTGCCCTTATTACTTTTCGCCGTTCGTGAAACTGTGCAGGACTCTCTCGGTTTCAGCCCAGCGCAGTTGGTGTTTGGTCATTCTGTTCGTGGTCCCCTTAAACTTTTGAGTGAACAGTTTCTTGAGAACGAGGTTACGCCGGCACCGGTGACTGAGTATGTCGCTTCACTCCGCAAACGTTTAAAACACGCTTGTGACCTCGCAAAATTGAATCTGGCAACCTCCCAGGGTGTCATGAAAAACTACTATGATCGCAAAAGCGTGGCACGTTCGTTTGGTGCGGGTGAGATGGTACTGGCTTTGTTACCAGTTCCTGGAACATCTCTACAGTCCCGGTTCTCTGGTCCTTACGTTGTAGAAAGGAAGGTGAATGAAACAAATTACATACTAAAAACACCGGACCGTAGAAGGAAAGTGCGAATGTGTCACATCAACATGCTGAAGCCTTATCACACAAGAGAGCAGGTTGAAGCATTAGTTAAGAGCGTAACCTTAGTTGCCCCTTCCGTTCTCCAGAACGACATTGTGGATGAAATTGGAGGATCTATTCCAGCGCTGCCAGGGGATAGCTTGCGTAACTCTAGTATACTCAGCGATTTGCACTCCTTCCTTGCTCACTTGCCAGGTCGACAAAGAGAGAATATTATTGAATTGATTGACAGTTTTCCAAGTATTTTCTCTGATGTCCCATCTCGCACTAATGTGCTGTTCCATGATATCGACGTTGGGGATGCGTCTCCGATCAAACAACACCCCTACAGAATTAATCCACATAAACGTGGTATCATGAAAACAGAGGTTGAATACATGTTGCATAATGGGTTAGCAGAACCAAGTCAGAGCGCGTGGGGTTCTCCCTGCCTGTTGGTGCCTAAGGCCGATTCATCATTTCGATTCTGTACTGACTTTCGAAAGGTTAATGCTGTCACTAAACCTGATTGTTTTCCTTTACCAAGAATAGACGATTGCATCGATCGGGTCGGACCTGCAACGTTCGTCTCGAAACTTGACCTTCTAAAAGGCTACTGGCAGGTGCCTCTAACGCCGCGCGCTGCTGAAATCTCAGCATTTGTCACACCTGACTACTTCTGTCAATACTCTGTGATGGCGTTTGGGATGCGGAACGCTCCGTCCACATTCCAACGCCTAATGCAGCTAGTACTACGTGATGTACAAGATTGTACTGTATACCTTGACGATATTGTTGTGTATTCTTCCACGTGGGAAGAGCACATCACAACGTTATATGACGTCTTCCGTCGGTTAGCTGGTGCATCGTTAACTGTAAACTTAACGAAATGTGAATTTGCCAAAGCCTTCGTTACCTATCTTGGCAAACGTGTGGGTCAAGGTCAGGTATGTCCACTGGATGTTAAAGTTGCAGCTGTCACTGAGTTCCCTAGACCCACAAACAAGCGGGAGTTACGCCGTTTTATCGGTATGGCTGGGTATTATCGCGGATTTTGTCGCAATTTTGCTACCCTTGTTTCGCCTCTAACAAACCTTCTCCGCCCAACACAAAATTTTCAATGGACCTCTACGTGTGAACACGCTTTTTCAGGAGTGAAAGATCTATTATGTAACGCCCCAGTCCTGGCCGCCCCTGATTTCGAACATCCTTTTCAACTTGAGGTTGACGCCAGTATGGTTGGCGCGGGAGCTGTCCTTCTACAAACATCCGAAACGAACGTCAAGAGACCGGTGTGCTACTTCTCGAAGAAGTTTAACCGCTGCCAATACAGATATAGTACTATTGAGAAAGAGGCCCTCGCCTTACTGATGGCGTTGAAACATTTTGAGGTTTATTTGGGCGGCTCGACACTCCCTATTAAGGTTTATACGGACCACAACCCGTTGGTTTTTCTCTCTCGCATGTACAACGCAAACCAACGCTTAATGCGTTGGTCTCTCGCCCTTCAAGAATTCAATTTGGAAATTGTCCACAAGCGTGGCACTGAAAATCAAATCGCCGATGCGCTGTCCAGAGCGCACAGTGCTGAATAGATTAAGGGATCAATGAGCTATATCCTTAATCTTTGGGGAGGGGAGGAGTGTTACGTGTCAGAACGTAAGTGATAATGTGTAGAACAAGTGAACGTGTGCGTGCTTGTTTCTTTTGTGTGTTTGCTCTCTCTTAATTGAGTTACAGGTGCAGCTGTTTTAGTGGGCGGGGCTGATGGACTCGTCAAGTGGATATAAACTGTGTGGAAGCTTTTGTTCCTCGGGTTCCTCCTCCTGCTTCACGGTGTTCTAGTGTGTGAGCACAGTGTGCTGAGTGCTCCTTGGTGTAGAGTAAGCTGCTTGTGTGCAGCACCAACGTTGTTAGCGGTATAGGCCGGTAATTGTTATTTTGATTTACTTCCCAGACTGTTTGAGAGGCCAAAGGCCCCTTTATTTTGTTTCACCCTTTTTCTCCTGTTTATTGGTTAGCAGGGAGGTAAGAATTGTACTTTTAGTTTGTTTTTCTCAAATCCAGGGAAGATGACCTAAACCCTAGTCAGATGACCTGTTCTTGTTTGTTGTTTTGGTGGCCAACTTAAAAACCCTCTCATTCTGACCTATGTTTCAAGCCAGCGAGAACATTACCCCTGCTTGAATGAATAAATGTTTATATTTTTCCTTTGATCGCTCTGAGTCGTGAAATTTTCTTTAACGGGAGCAGGAGACGGAACTCCGGGCGTTGCCTTTTAACAGGACGCTCTCTGTGTTAGTGCATGTGGCACGTAACATATGACAATAACCTTTCTCAACTCTTCATTACCACACAATACACCCACAGTTAGCGCAAACACGCCCACCCATATCCACTTGTGCTTTGCCCTGGCAAGAAAATTGCACTTAGAATTAGCACTCTCATGAAAATTGGATAAGAAATATCACATGGTCATAGAGCATTTACATATTTTGGCAGACACTTTTATCCAAAGCAATTTACAGAGCCCTTATTACAGGGACAATTCCCCCAGAGCAACCTGGAGTTAAGTGTCTTCCTCAAGGACACAATGGTGGTGCTGTGGGGATTGAACCAACAACCTTATGCTTAGCAGTATAGCAGTATAGTGCTTTAGCCCACTACCACCACCACTCGTAGCATAGTGCTGCGCTTTGGTGTTTACAAAAATAGAGCCCTTCATGTTTTATAAAATAAATTGTGTCCCCGTAATTATTGAATCCTCATTTATTGTGCCTGCTAATTTAACCTTACCAATGTTTACTTGCATTGTTCGTGAGGTGAAAATATACACTTACGTATATCGGCCATGTCAAGGGTCTAACCTTTTAAATTTAGGGTCTTTTTGTGAGTAAAGCCCGTCTGGAGACTGCTTTTAAACATTAATGAGTAGTGGATACATTTTTTTTTTTATAATCATATTAAAGGATATAAATAAAAGGGTTGATGTTGATAAACAAAGCAAGCATTATCTCAATAAATTGTGATTTAGATTGCAAACAAATAAATGTTAACATGATAATAGCATGTCCTAGCTCCGCCCTCACTTCCGTCCTGGCATTTCTGCCCTGAAACGGCTGGCTCTGCAGGTTTGCAGTTGGATACTATTGCATGACCTTGGTAGTGCACACCAACATACAGTAGCTATGATTTTCCTTCAACAATCCCCCCTCATGCCAGTTTTATAAGCAGGAGTGCATTACCGCACAGGCTTATACAGGCTGAAGCCTAGGACCTACAACTCCCATGTGGCCCAGTGGAAGGAGTGCAGTTAAACGCTTTCATGGTAACAGTGCGCAGCAGTTAAAGGTGTCCATGGAGTGCTTGTTCAATGCACAGCTGTGACCCCCCCTGCACATTAAACTGGGAAAGGAGAAAGTTTTTTAAACCAAGAAAAAAATTCATTATTCATTACACTGTAGCTTGATTATACACTCACCTAAAGGATTATTAGGAACACCATACTAATACTGTGTTTGACCCCCTTTCGCCTTCAGAACTGCCTTAATTCTACGTGGCATTGATTCAACAAGGTGCTGAAAGCATTCTTTAGAAATGTTGGCCCATATTGATAGGATAGCATCTTGCAGTTGATGGAGATTTGTGGGATGCACATCCAGGGTACGAAGCTCCCGTTCCACCACATCCCAAAGATGATCTATTGGGTTGAGATCTGGTGACTGTGGGGGCCATTTTAGTACAGTGAACTCATTGTCATGTTCAAAAAACCAATTTGAAATGATTCGAGCTTTGTGACATGGTGCATTATCCTGCTGGAAGTAGCCATCAGAGGATGGGTACATGGTGGCCATAAAGGGATGGACATGGTCAGAAACAATGCTCAGGTAGGCCGTGGCATTTAAACGATGCCCAAATGGCACTAAGGGGCCTAAAGTGTGCCAAGAAAACATCCCCCACACCATTACACCACCACCACCAGCCTGCACAGTGGTAACAAGGCATGATGGATCCATGTTCTCATTCTGTTTACGCCAAATTCTGACTCTACCATCTGAATGTCTCAACAGAAATCGAGACTCATCAGACCAGGCAACATTTTTCCAGTCTTCAACTGTCCAATTTTGGTGAGCTCTTGCAAATTGTAGCCTCTTTTTTCCTATTTGTAGTGGAGATGAGTGGTACCCGGTGGGGTCTTCTGCTGTTGTAGCCCATCCGCCTCAAGGTTGTGCGTGTTGTGGCTTCACAAATGATTTGCTGCATACCTCGGTTGTAACGAGTGGTTATTTCAGTCAAAGTTGCTCTTCTATCAGCTTGAATCAGTGTGCCCATTCTCCTCTGACCTCTATCATCAACAAGGCATTTTCGCCCATAGGACTGCCGAACACTGGATGTATTTCCCTTTTCACACCATTCTTTGTAAACCCTAGAAATGGTTGTGCGTGAAAATCCCAGTAACTGAGCAGATTGTGAAATACTCAGACCGGCCCGTCTGGCACCAACAACCATGCCACGCTCAAAATTGCTTAAATCACCTTTCTTTCCCATTCTGACATTCAGTTTGGAGTTCAGGAGATTGTCTTGACCAGGACCACACCCCTAAATGCATTGAAGCAACTGCCATGTGATTGGTTGATTATATAATTGCATTAATGAGAAATTGAACAGGTGTTCCTAATAATCCTTTAGGTGAGTGTATATTACTGAGAAAATGTTACATTCCAATAAACATCTGCTTCAGTGGATTCAACATGGACCAAATCTCTATATTTTCAGACTCAAGTAAAGGAAATGTAAAATTCAAAATACAATAATAATTACCTCAATAATTATCATGTTTATTGAGATCATGGAAATTCAAACAAAGATACAGTTGTCGGAGCCATTTATTTTCCTGGTACAGACCATTAGTTATGCTACCGAAGTCACTAAACTTCTCATTATTTCCCAGTCTATTCAAATAATAGGTTGATTTGTTCCCAGAGACCTCCATTTGTCAGTGTTTTATCTTTTTATTTACACATCATTAGCTCTTTAGGCCAAAGTTTTTTCTTCTTGAAATAGCAATAGTGGCAACGTTAGATTCTTATTTTTTTTTTTTTGGCACCTGATGAATGCTGGTTATTTCATTTACATATAGATGTGCCAGCATGGGGACATGAAATTCGCTGTTATCCCTCAACTTAAAGGTTGTCTGTCAGCTGAAAGTAGACCCAACTGCTTTTATTGGTTGACATAAAAATTCAATTCATGGCTGCCCTTCACCTTGAAGCTGAATGTCAAACTGCTTTTTAGGTGTCTCAGCATTGTTCTAGGTCTGATTCGAAATGGTCTGTATCCAGACCAACTGGTCAAAAATCTTTCTCACTCTTTCCTTATGACAAAGGATCATACAGTTCCATCTTCTGGTCTCTGACAGACTATTATCAAAAGAAACATTATCTGTCATATGGCAAAAATAATTAAAAAAAACAACATATTTTCTGTTTTTGAATTTCATTTAATTGACTGTTTCTGCACTGTATATTTTTTAAATACTTTGATGTTTTCAGGTCTATTTCTCTCTTAAATTAAAAGTTGAAATAATGTACTTGACAGATATCCATTAATGAATAATACTATTTTTTTTAAAATCCGAATCAGAATGAGCTTTACCAAAAAGAAAGGCAACAGTTCAAAATGTCACACCACGGACTGTCCAGCAGAGGGGAATCTAGAGCACAAGTCCTTCCACAACTTCCTCCCTGTTCATTATTAGCTCAATGATTTCACCTGTGCCTGGCTTGTTAGAGTGTGTGTATGTGTATATATAAGACCTGCTTTTGTTTGTATCTTTGCTCAGTCTTGAAGTTCTTTTGCTTAGGCATATTGTTTGTAGATGCCTGTTCGACCTACTTTTGATTACATTGACAGACTTTATCCCATATCATTTGACCTTCGTGTTAGGGAAGATTGGTCTATGCTTTTGGACATGTTTTGCCAGCATCAAGCCATTGAGGATCTGTACTTCCTTCAGCCCTGCTTTTGATGATTGATCTTTTGTGTTTATTCAAGAAGAACATTAAGTAAAGACAGTTTGTTTTCCCCAAGTCCTGCCTCTTGTGATTCTCTGCAATTTATGTCCACATAGCTCCATAGCATAGCGGTTAGTGCTCTTTGACCCCCCTCCCCTCCCCCTCACCATTCTAAACAGCACTGTGGCAGCAGTGGAGACATTCAGGTTCCTGGGCACTACCATCTCACAGGACCTGAAGTGGGAGACCCACATTGACTCCATTGTGAAAAAGGCCCAGCAGTGGTTGTACTTCCTTCGCCAGCTGAGGAAGTTCAACCTGCCACAGGAGCTGCTGAAACAGTTCTACTCAGCAGTCATTGAGTCTGTCCTCTGCACTTTAGTAACTGTCTGGTTTGGTGCAGCTTTGAAATCAGATATCAGAAGAGCTGAGAGGATTACACTCTGGGTTCGAGCCTTGACACAAAAAGGTAGTGGGCTGGGTGATTTTGGGGTCCAGAGTGATCTTTCCAGCCCTTTTCCTCACTCTGGAAGTGTACAGTTCTTGAATGGAGGGCAGGGGGCAACCAATAATCCTCTCAGCTCTTCTGATATCTGATTTCAAAGCTGCACCAAACCAGACAGTTACTAAAGTGCAGAGGACAGACTCAATGACTGCTGAGTAGAACTGTTTCAGCAGCTCCTGTGGCAGGTTGAACTTCCTCAGCTGATTTTAGTTTCTGCCTGTAGGATGGAAGAAGAGTCCCAAAGACGCTCTAGGGACAGAGCGATATGCATCCTTTATTGTTGTGTAGCAATGATCCAGTGTATTTCTGTCTCTGTTTGGGCATGCAATGTGCTGTTTGTGTTTGGGCAGTTCATGCGTGAGGTTTTCTTTGTTAAAATCCCCAAGAATAATAATAACTGAGTCCGGGTATTGTTGTTGTCGGGCACATGTGTGGAGGAATATAGACACACCAGTATAAATGAAAGGGTTACAGTTAATAAAGAGCACTTCCAAATTAGGACAGCATCTTCTTTAAAGTTGTTATATCTGTACACCAACATTCACTGATGTCAAAGCATGTTCCACCACCTCTCGTTTTCCCCGTTAACTCCGCGATGCAATCCGCTCTGAACAGCTGAAAACCCGGCGGATGTAACACCCAGTCCGGAAAGGCTTCACTCAGCCAGGTTTCTGTGAAGCACAAGGCAGCAGAGTTTGAAAAGTCCTTGTTTGTATGGATGAGGAGATATAGTTTGTCCATTTTGTTAGGAAGAGAGGGGAAATTAATAATATTGTTAGAAAGCCACGCTGACGAAGCTTGACCAGCGTGTCGGCTTGCTTCCCTTGTCTGCATCTCATAGGGCATTTAAACAACACAGCTGCGCCTCTGAATCAAATGTCCAGCAAAATGTCAGAATAGTCAAAAACCTGGAAAAGATTGTATGGTATGTGTTGCCAAATGTTCAGCAGCTCATTCCTGGAAATATTATAGAAAAAAGATTGCTAAACACAGGACAAACAAACACAAACAACAAAAGAATTGAGAGCTCCACACCTGCGCATATGTTCCCGCTGTTCCTCTCAGTTCTGAATTGGTAAGAAAAGATTCAATAGGACGTGGTAAATTCCCCACTGCTCTTGATGTGATCACAAGAAAAACATTAATCAGACGTTGAGGTCGCTCAAGAAAAAGGAGTGTTATTTGACAAATGGTGTGCATCAAGCAAGGTTACTAATTTTTCTTCTGTCCGTGAGTTAATGGTACTTGAAGATTTGAAGAATGAACAAAAAGTGACAACTCTCGCTACAGCTGAAGTGTTAGCGGATGAGTTCACGCTCACACGTAATAATGTTTTTTTACTATTCGGGCTGAGAGAAACACTTCTGTTACTCCCCAGTTATCATCTAATCCATATAAAAAGTTTAATGAACTGCTGAAAGGAAGATGTGAGTGTTTCTATTGTCATGAATTGGGTCATGTAATTGCTGATTGCTTATTGCTGAAAAGGAAGAAGCAGAGCTATTCACAGCCAAAGGCCGCTGCATTTGTGAGAGCTGTTCCTGAGGTTGTGAATCCGATGCAAGATGAAGTTTTATCCAATTCTACATACAAACATTTCTGTTGAAGGGTTTGGTATCATTCAGTGGCAAAGCTGAGGATCAGGTAGAAGTTCAAGTACTATGGGATACAGGAGCTGCTCAATTATTCATATGTGGTAATATGCTGCCTTTCTCTGATCAGTAATATCTCGGATTGTGTATCTTGGTACAGGGCATTTGCATGGAGGTGGTGAAAGTGCCTTTGTACCGGGTGTTCTTGCAATCTGACTTGGTTACTGGGTTTGTGAACGTGGGTGTATGCCCCGCTTTTCTAGTTCAATGAATTTAATATATTCTAGGAAATATTCTTATGTTATAGAGGATGGTTTTCTGGTGCATAAATGGCAGCAGAGAGCCGCAGTGTGTAAAATGTATTATCGTATTTTAAGACACTTCTTTTGGCTGGGTCTCAATAAGGACAACAAATTACTGCCATACGTGCCACACATGTCAGTGCATGGGGACACCTAACCAGGTTATTCCCACGGCTCCACTCATACCAATTCCAGTACTCGGAGAACCATTTGAGCTTGTGATAATAGATTGTCCAGTCTGACCAAGGTACGAGGTTCTGAGTTCTTTTAATATTACACAACGTTTGTCGAGCCGGTATTATCCAGAAAGTCAAGGAGCTCTAGAAAGATTTCACCAGACTTTGAAATCTATGATAAAGAAATAATGCATGGAGACAGTTAACGAATGGGACAAGGTAATTCCTTTTGTCTTGTTTGCTATTCATGAGAAAGTACAGAAGTCTCTAAAATTCGGACGAGCTTGAAATTCTAAAACTTGTTTTCGGACACTGTTTCTGTACCAGTCCTAAAGTGAACGTGTTGGATTATGTTAGTAGACTCTGTGAATGTGTACAAGATGCCTGTATACTTGCTAATGTATCTCTATCTGAAGTCCAGTCCAACATGAAGAAACTGTATGATGGGAAAGCTGTTTCTCTCTCCTTTTCTGTAGGTGACATTGCCTATTGGTACTAGTGTTATTACCTATACCGGGATCAGCATTATCTGCACACTTTGCTGGACCTTATGAAATATTAGAAAAGAGAAATGAGACTGATTATGCAGTCACAACATCTGACAGAAAACGGCAGAAACGTGTTTGTCACATCAACATGTTAAAAGCTTACCATTCCAGAGACGATGTACCAAAAGAATTTACTACAGAGGGAACTGCCGGGTCCTCTATCTCTTCTGTGGCTGTTATTTGTGATGTGAGATCACCATATGCTGGTGGTGTTGAGGATGACGAAGATGGAGTGCTCTTACGCACTAACCCATTGGCGTCTACACGCTTGTCATATTCTGAGATAATTAATGATCTTCTCAGTTTTCTTGTTTATTTATTGGAATCTCAGAAATATGACAATCACACTTATTCATGAATTTCCTGCAATGTTTGATGATGTACCTACACAGACTAGGGTGTTGTATCATGGCATCAAATTAAATGATGTGTCTCATTTCAAACAGCATCCATATAGAATAAATTATACTAAGAGGTCTGTAATGAAAGAAGAAGATAACTATTTGTTGAAGGAAGGTTTCGCTGAACCCAGTAATAGTCCATGGAGCTCTCCATGTCTCCTTGTTCCAAAGTCAGATGGAACATTTGTTTTTGTACAGCTTGCCGAAAATGTATTGCTGTAACGATGCCTGATTGTTTTTTGTTGCCCAGGATGGAAGATTGCATCGACAATATGGGCTCAGCTAAATTTGTTTGTAAACTGGGTCTCTTGAAGTGGTACTGGTAAGTTTCATTGACACCCGAGCATCTGATATATCTGCTTTTGTTACACCTGTCTCGTTCTTGCAGTACAGGTTAATGGCAACGCGCCGGCCACCTTTCAAAGATGAGTTAATACGTTATTGGCAGGAGTTCCGAACGGTAGTGCTTATTTGGACGATTTAGTCATCTGTTCAGCAAGTTGGCCCGAACATGTTTTATTGCTGAGAACTGTATTTCAACGTCTTGAATTCAATCATCATTCAACATTCAATCATCTTTTCTGTCCCAAAGAAACCAAAAATCACAGGACTTTATGACAACAGACCACATTACAATAGGTTATCACAGCAGATTGCGAGTGTTATATTGCTTATATACAACAGTTCAATGAACAAGCAGGGAACTACTTTCTTACGTGATGGATCAGACTCTGTCATTGCTGGTTCAAACCAAATGGTGCGTACAACCTTGGTTTGTAATTAAAAAATGTCACTTAAGAAATAGTATCACGGCTTGCGCTGTTTCTACTTATTGGATAAACAAGGATGGATGTGTGTTTTTTGCGTGTGTTTGTGTGTGTGTGTGTGTGTGTATGTGTGTGTGAGAGAGAGAGAGAGAGAGAGAGAGAGAGAGATGGAGAATGTGCGATCCCCTGTTGCCACTCCCAAGCAGAGATGCTGTCAGCTTTCTCAGTGGAAAAGTAGCTGTCCAAGCGGGGGGTATTTCTCCCTATTTTGTGGTAGCCGGTGCACAAATGTCATTCACTATGACAACCACAATGTCCTCTGCGATTTTAAACAGCACGTCCTCTCCAATGTGGAAAGTCCAGTAAAAGGTAAGCACCTTCAGTTGTGTAATTAATCAGTTTGTTGTTTCTCTCAGCCTTAGTGCTTAAGTTGTTAGTTTAAAGTCGTTTAAAGCTATTTCCTAGCTTCAGTAGTGTAGTAGTAATACAAGTGATCATGGAGTATTGTTGTATGTAAACACTGATTGATGCAGATTAACTTCACGTCACCTAACTGGCAAAACAGTTATTTTGCCACCACCTGCTGGCTAACATATTTAATGTAAAAAAAACATGTAAAGAGTCACACATACAGTAGCCTTAACACATCTGCACTGCTCTTACACTTTAGTTTAGCATAAACACAAGCGGAGTGATACACACAGTGAAGTGTCGGAGTGCTGATGGTGTCAGACCATGGAACATCTCTTGTCCAATCAGAATCAGATTTCTGGGCATGGCAGACTATTCTAGAAGTTTTTGCAGAAATCTTTTGTCAGTCCCCGATCCATTAACAGATTTGCTTAGCCCATCAAAGTCTTTTGTTTGGTCATCAGAGAGTCAACATGCTTTCAAAAGTATTAAAGCCCTGTTATGTAGCTCTCCTGTGTTGTCCGCTCCTAATTTCTTCTTACCGTTTAAGCTTGAAGTTGATGCAAGTACATTTGAAGCTGGAGCCGTGCTTATCCAAGAAGATATAGATGGTATTGACCACTGTTATTTTATACCTCTGTTATTTTTCTAAGAAATGTAATAAGCACCAGATCAACTATTCGACAATTGAGAAAGAGACCTTAGCTCTACTGCTTGCACTTCAGAATTCTACATTGTATCCAGTGATTGTCTATACTGACCTCTTACTTTCTATTGCTGAATGTACAATCAGAACCAAAGAAAACTACAATATAGAAATTTGGCATAAGAAAGGATCAGAAAATGTAGTGGCTGATGCGTTTTCCAGAGTTTAGAAATTATTAATGTATCCTGTAATTTTTTTTTATGTTTTACAAACATTATAATTATTTGCAATATATGATCATAAAGGTACTCTGTAATTCTATTCCAATACACTTTTTGTCTCCTAACTGTCAGTTCTGTGGGTGGGCTGAAATAAATCTAGTATTTGTACACAGCCCTGGCACTGTAAATGGGACAAAAACAAAGTGGATCAGACCGATCCACACAACACTACTCCAGTCAATCAGCAATAGGGGGTGGTTCTTACGCATGCACAGGATGGGGGAGAGCGAGAGGAAAATTCATTAGAAGAATGATGGCAAATCTTGCTGATATGAACTTTCTAAACTCCAATGTGGACAAATGGCTGAGAAACAGACCAAGAGGAAAAGGTCAGATGAATGTAAACTAAAAAAGATGGATTATGATAGGTTGAGGGACAGGAGGGCCTCATAAGCATTGGCAATGCTTTTCAGCGGTGGAAAGACCTCCGAGAGGTAAAAGGTTTGAAGAATGATGCAGAAGTTGCTCTTTTTCTTCTCAATAGGTTGACAGCCACTCCTTAGTCTGGTCCATGCCATGTCACAGCCAAGCTTCAGTCTGTTCAATGCCAAGTAACAAGCCTGCCTCTGCTCCATGAGCCAACGCCCATGCCTGCCACTGCCAACGATCCAATGCCCATGCCTGCCACAGCCAACGAGCCAATGCCCACGCCTGTCACAGCCAACGAACCAGCATTGCAAGCCTCGTCCGTACCTGAGCCAGCTCTCACTGAGCTATTAGACCTGGAGTTTGTTCCTGCCCTTGTGCCCACCCTGAGAACTCTTCCTACTCCTTCTCCTGATCAGCCTGTTCCCCCCCAAGTCACTGGTTCAACCAATATCTTGTTAGCAGTCTTTTCATTGGTTAAAGTTTATAATTCATTTTTATCTTGTTTACAGTTCTTTCAGTTGATTGGTTGTAATTGTCATACATGTTCATGTATTTAAGCCCTCATGTTTGCTCTTGTCATATGTCAGGCATTGTGTTTATTTAACTTTGTTTCAAGTCAAGTCAAGTCCTTGTTTATGTCGCTTTGTTTTGTACTTTCACATTTGTTTGGATTCACATTTAGGATTTGTAAATAAACTGCACTTGGGTTCTTCACACTTCATTGCCTTTGTCTGTCTGTTACTGCTAGCGATGTTACCGTTTTTGAGATGTTAGATGGTATGCCTAAAACCATCTTGCGTGGATACATTTTTTTTTTGGGGGGGGGGGCTCTCAAAGGAGCACTGAAGGGAGGGATGTGTTTGTTTTGGCAGTTGAGTTTGAATATCAATAGTGTTTCTCAGGAATCGCTGAGTACACCTTTAAGGGTGGGGGTGTTATGAGTTGTACCGTTGCTTTGTTTTGTTTCTAGTTTCACGCTGTCACTCTCTAGGATGACGCCATTGGATGACTGTCCTGTCTGTTATTATTACGGTGATGACTCGTGCCCAATGAGACTGGACGTCTCAGTATAAGTGTTCCCGCGTCAACTGGAAGGAGGATGGACTTCAGATTTTCCAACACTTGGTCACTCATGTTTTGTGCTAAACTGTTCAAGTATACATTTTTTGTTTCGCTCTTTTGTGTTAGTTTGGCACTTTGGATTTTTTTTTGTTCTTGATTGGCTTCTTTTTGAGTTTGCTGCACCTTTTGTGATTTATTTAACCAGTCCGGGAAGAAGCGGACAGGAAATCATGTCACGTGACTCCCATTGACCATCACGTACGAATTCACACTGTTAGACACCCTAGGTAAGGAGCGTAACATATGGCTACTATAATTACAAGTAATTTTCAATGGCAGATATAGATTTTCATTTGAAGATACTTTATTTGACAATATACACTCACAGAGCACTTTATTAGGAACACCTGTATATCTACTTATTCATAAGATGATCTGATCAGCCAATCGTTTGGCAGCAGTGCAATGCATAAAATCATTAAGATATGGGCCAGCTTTAGTTAATGTTCACATCAACCATAAGAATTGGGAAAATGTGATTTCGACTGTGACATGATTGTTGGTTCCAGATGCACTGGTTTGAGTCTTTCTGTAACTGCTGATCTCTTGGGATTTTCATGCTCAACAGTCTCTACAGTTTACTCAGAATTGTGCCAAAAATAAAAAAACATCCAGTGAGTGGCAGTTCCGTGGACAGAAATGCTTTGTTGATGAGAGAGGCCAACTGAGAATGGCCAGACTGGTTTGAGCTGACAGAAAGGCTACAGTAACTTAGATAACTGCTCTGTACAATTGTAGTGAGCAAAATGCCAGAATGTCAATACATTGAACCTTGAGGCGGATGGGCTACAACAACAGAAGACCATGTCGGGCACTTTATTAGGATCATAGTATTTTCCTAATAAAGTGCTATGTGTGTGTAATTACAGTAAAATGTACAAAGAGCAGTTTGTGGATCTGAGAAAATATTTGTATGTACTGTAATAAACACCAAACATGAGCATGCTCCCTAAACTCCAATCTGTGGATCTGCTGGCAACATTATGGGTTCAGAGAGCATTTCTAAGGTCAATTAGGCAGAACTTCAGCCTCCACCAGTGCAGCAGTAGGAAATTAATGAGGCAGCAGACTTGTTTGAGTCATTGGACACAATGCTGCTTAAAAATGTGTTCCAGAATTTCTGTCTATTGTCTGAGATTAATACAAACTCCCTATAACAGAATTGAAATATTTATTCTATTTTAATTAGTCCTTTATCTTTGACAATTCTGTATCCCCTCTTTAGCTAATTTGGTTGGTATTTTCATGATCCCCTGGGAATCTTTGAATACCACCATGGATTATCACAGTGAGTGTGAGAATCCCCCCCCCCCCCTCAACAAATTTTGGGCCAGTTGCCATGTAAAATCCCGGGCCGATTTCTCTTCCCAGTCCAGCCATGTCTCCAAGACTGTCTGAGACACATATACTCATGTAATTCAGTAAATCTACATCAGTTGATGTATTGGCTTCCTTCGGCTCCCTGCTTTAGCTCTTCTGTAGTCATGCCAGAATAAAAAATAAGCATAGCTCTACTGGCTTTTATACATCCAGTCTTTGCTTTTTCTGAATTCCCATGACATCTTCCATAATTTGTGAAATGGGCAGGAAATCATTTATCTTGTCTCTCAGTCACATTAGGACCACTAGTGGTTCCCTTCCCTTAGACAAAATATAAAAAAAGGCTCATTGAAATGTATTTATTTCAAAAATCTTCATGTCCCAAATGCTTTAGTTTGCATTAGCAAAAGATGTTTACGCTTGTTCTTTGGTCACATTTATCAGAGTGTGTCATTTTATTTACACACTTGGGAGATAGAACAATGGCCTCCAAACTGCCCTGCACTCGACAGTCATTCATTCATTCATTTCCCCTTTATCCGATGTACTCAATCATCCTGTCTGCAATAGAAGGAAAGGACAGCACTACACAGCACAGCATCACTCATACCTGTTCTAAGTGACTCACAACAGTATGTCTGTGCAAGTTTCTAAAGTTCACTCCAAAAGTAAACTCTGAGGTGTGAACACCATTGAAGTTAATTACCTTTTAACTACATTACATTTCTGTCCTCTATGGCTCATTTGATTTTAAGAGATGTTTTCTATGCCATAGATACACTGAAAGAGGTGTAACCAGTTTTTTGTTTGTGAAATATATTCTAATATTTCAAAAAAAAATTTCACTTATACAATCTAATAGGTATCCATACATGCAATAAGAATTCATAGAAATATGTGTCCCATAAACAGTATGTGTGTATTTTTTGTAGCATTTTTTGTAATATTTTGAAATACTGTATATGTGCATACATATTATATATAGATTTCTGTATAAATGATTTTTGTTTTTTCTCTTGGCTGAAGAGGCCAAGGGTGCGTTTCCTGTACAACGACATCGATCAATGCTTAATCACTATAGTACAATGCATCATTGGAGAAATTAACTAACTAGTCATGACATACATCATTCAAACCATGTTGGTTCAACAATATAGAGCTGTCATTAATGACGTTATGCAGGGTGTGGAGTAATAACTTAAGCCGATATAAAATTATAATAGCTAATTTACACGTACATCAGAAAGCTGTGCGAAAGCTGCTGAAGACGCGAAAGCTGCATGCACGGTGTAATGTGACAGATGCATTGTGCTGCAATAGTGTGGTTTCCCTATACATCAGACTTCGGAGTTCCCCCGATGCACTTGAGCACAAATGCACTTTTCAAAAAATACACAACTTTGCAATGCTGTTTGCAAATGTTGTGGTTTCTGGAAACACCAAATCGTTGAACTATGTTTGTAACGATGGATCTTGCGACCATAGTTGGCTAGCGATCATTTTGGTAAACACACCTCTGGTCGATCTTTTATTTGCATAATGTTTTGGTATTTTCTCTTAAGGATGAAACTCTTGTCATGTTTTGAACTTCCGTACAACTCGATCCAAAATCTCTCAAATCAAGACCTAAAAATGTATGATACAAACAGTTCTGAGATGGATGCTGAGTATCAGAACATCCCTAAATGGCTCCTTGAAAAGTGTGCAACAATGCTAACTTGACTGTGATTCGGTCACAGAATCAATCGTGAGGAAATAACAAGACATTACACCCTAGGAGACTTTGAGAACCGAATGTCCCTCACAGTCTGAAGAGCAGCTTTGCCTTACCCTCTGGAGGACCCTTCAATTAGCTGGCCCATCACAGTGTATGTTAAGCAGCTGTGTCATTAAAATTGAGCCTCAGTGGGCAGAGAATGAAGTCAACTGATCATTAACAAGAATAAAGCGCTGGCGCTGAGGCTTCACTTGGATACAACCACATTGAGGAGGCATCTGACTTAAGAACAATTGCAGATTAAAGATTGTGCAAGGTTCTTCAGCCACACAGTGTCACTACTTGACATGGTGGTTGTTTAATTTTGAACATTTATTTCTATTCACCATTAAACTGTCTCAGATTTAAGCGATGAGCCAGTATGTCTGGCCCTTTTGTCATCTGTAAATCAGAATTTTCTGTAAAACATTTTTTCATCATTTGCATAATTATCACTACTTTCAAAACCTATAAAAAAAATTTCCTTTCCTGTCTTTTCCAAACATTGAAAGTGAATGGTGACTGAGGTTAACAATCTTTCTAAAATCTCTTTTTGTGTTCCACAAGTAATATAATATTGTTTCACACAAAGCTACCTTTGGATGGACTATTATGATGATTAATGTTATTTTTTTGGGCATTTTTGGAGCTTGACAGCCATGTTTATTGAATGGAAAAGGGCAAAATGAACATCTCCCTTTGTTTGCCAAGGAAGAAAGAAAATCATACAAGTTTGGAACGACATAAGAGCGAGTAAATTTGTTTCTTTAAAAGGATCCAATGAAATGAATCTGTTTTTCTCAATATGCTGATTAGTACAGTTATAGTACATCTTAAGTATATGGTATCTCAATTATGGTATCTTGATTATATGGTAGTGAGACAAGTACTCTGTCTTTCCTGTCAGCTCAACTAATAGAAAAACATTAAATTATGACTCAACTTCTTCACACCAGTCTCCTTATCTTTTCCCATGAAATTTTTGATGAGCTTCTTCTCTCACTCACAAAACTTCACACTCCATTTGAACTCTGGCTCGGTCTTTATTATAGTGCAGCTCACCCTGAAATCACTTCTCTCCCTTAAGCTCTAGAACATAACAGGAGGAAAGGGGAAAGGAACAGCCAGGCACAAAGTCAAAAGTGCACACCATCAAGTGTTCTCATGTATAGTAATTAATCATACCGATGCTTTTAACAATGGCAAGGTTAACCACAAAGGTAAAATGACTAATTATCCAAAAGTCTGAGTCCACATTAAAAATCTAGGGTTTAAAATTCCATTTAATCATGGAAATAAATATAGTCTTTAGATTTTACAAAAATGTGTAGCAAAGAAAAGTTGTTTATTAAAATTATTTTTTTAGGTCACTAATCAAAGTAACTCATTTGTACTCAGTATATTGCTAGATGCTCTTTGGAACATTCTCAAATCATGCGGCTCATCAGGATTTACACAAGTCTGTAGAGTCCACGCCAGCTCGAAAAATTGGCTTATTTTTTAATTCAAATTTTCACAAATTATTATGCTGTCAAAATTATTTTTAATATATTTATTTTTATTTCACAAAAATGCTAATTCAAGCATTATCAGTGGACACAGACTTTTGACACCACTTTACATACTCTATATAAATGTTTGCACTATAATGTTCATGTGTTTAAAGATTGAAGTGAGTTTCATTTTTGAAAGCTGGAAAACTGTTGCTGAATTTAATCGGAACAGGTAAGTTCAATTTTCTGCATGAACCCTTTCCTCTGACATTTCGCTCTATTTGTGCTCTGTCTCTGTTCTGGCTACTGGGAAACTGCATCTGGGGTTTATCTCTCTGCTTCCCAGTCTATTTCTGTATGTGGTGGCAGTTAGTTGTGTGACCTTTAGTTAGATGTCATCAGATTGTTTTGAGGGTTTAGCCGAGTATATTTGCAGTTCAGTAAATGTAAGCATCTCGAGCTTATCACTTTCTATCATGAGTTAAGTTTGGAGATTGCAGTCCAAGGCATTTTCATCTGTTCATGTTTGTAATACATATCAGCCAGTGTTATTGATGTATTACAAATGCATCTGGAGTAAACTAAACTCAATGTGGATCTTTTCTCATTAAACAATATTAATCAAAAGTGGAAAAATGCTCATCAAGCTGTGATTATAATTACTTTAAAACGACCACATTTTGAAATTAAAACTGAAGTGTCTAATTTTTTCCCCCTATCCTAGCTGAAAGCAACAGAACAATTCTCTCATCATTTACTCATCCTTATGCTGTCTTAAGGTCGTTAGACTTTCTTTCTTCTCTTGAACAAAAAGAAAGACATTTTGATGGAGATACGACGTGAATAATCCATACAATGCAATCAATGGGGTCCAACATTTCCAAGCTCCAAAAAGGACATAAAGGCAGCATAAAGGTAATCCATCCGACTCCAGTGGTTCAATCCATGTCTTCTGAAGTAATAGCATCAGTTTTGGGTGAGAACAGACCAAATTGTAATTCCTTTTTCATTATAAATCTTGCCTCGCAGTCTCTTAGGCACGACCATACTTTGAAGCTCAAATAAACTTCCTTGCTCTTGAAGCATTCGCAGACTACTGTACATGCTTTGTCCATGTGCACACACTGTACATGCACTCTGTAAAGTAAAGGATGAGATAATAATAATTTTGTGGTTAACTATTTGTTTGATATTCAAAGACTATATGCAAGCCATTTTAGGTAGACTTCCCTGAAAAGTGTAAACTCTGTGGGTCTGTGGTGCTATCAAAACATTGCTCTGTTTGTTTGAGCATTGCTACCAGCCCGCTTAGTAACATACAATGCCAAGAATTTGGGGTGGCCAACCAATCTGTTTGTCATACCAATGGTAGAAGGGGGAGTTCAGAAAACAACTTTGAAAACACATTATTTTTATGATTTCAAATTATACACCAGCTTTAAAGGAGCTCTCACTGGCTGAGAGATGTGAAGATTGTATTTAATCCTCACAAAAATAAATCTCACGCCCCTGCATCACATCATTCCACCTGGCTGATTTCAAATATTGAGCGACTGCTATTAGTTACAGCACAGCTGGTGAGAAAACAGCAAACTTGGGGTTCAGACATGGTTTTATTTAGTACACTGATTCTAGACCAGCTGTCACTCTCATGAAAAACTTTGCTCTCTCTGGGTGTTGGCTGATCATACAGCACCCATCATTGCCCTGTCCATCTTAGGCTTTTAGTTAACAGAATGAATTGGTGCAATTACTGTCATGGGTCAAATTAGGCAGTTTGAGGAAAGGTTTATTCGGATTTGGGTGGTATAATCCTTTTCTACTCTATTTGAAAATATAATTTTTGGCATGTAAACACTTGATCGGATTGCTTTGCGAAACTGGGATGATCTGCGAATGTTCAGTACTGACGCAGTAATGACGTCATGAAGTTTCACACACAATGAAACACTTTCATCACAGTGGCGATATTTGTGACCATCAGCATAAAGAAGCAACAGCGGTGAATGGAGAAACACCTGTGAAATTACATCAATAAAAGCATCCAAAAGTTACTTTTGATCCATGCCAAGTGCCAGGAAAAGTGTGTACATCTCTGAAGTCAGCAGAAATGTTGCCAGATTTGACTTTCCCGGACATTTATATATTTTTTCACGATTTATCTCTGTATGCCGGCTAGTCTGACGTGTGATCGGTGAGCACACTCCCAGCAGAATCACCGTAAACATCTCTCATTCAAGAGTTACAAAGGTTTGTGTTGTTTTCTGGTCTCGTTCGGTCACTATATTACTTAACGTCTGTGATTATCCCGCTATGTGCAAGTAGCATCTGCTTTTAGCTCATTAAGAGAACACAGAAAGCAACCGAGGCAAACAAACCTATGCAAATTATTAATAATTAATATTGTGTTTTATTTATGTCATGCATCTGTTGTCTCATTTGTAGCATAGTAAATGTAGTTAATTAAAAAAATATCCAGCATTTTCCATATCAAATTGCTGTGTAAATATTACTATTTTTACATTGTAATCTGGTGGTGTGAAAAAATTCCATTTGTGCTAAGAGATCTGCACTTGGGTAGTCCTGGTCCTGATGTGCTGCGGTTGACGACCGACCTCGCCCTCTGGGCCACGAAGGTCACAGCACATGCACTCGGACAGGCGATGGCCACCCTTGTGGTCCAGAATCTGGTCCCAGATCAGCTTTGCCCAACAAATCTCGACAGTGAAGAAACAGATTGTGGCCATTCAACACATCTTACCCTGCCGTGGCATGTTCCTGCATTCCGTCTGCTCGCTGAGCTTAGGGCAAGGTCGGTCGCCGATCGCAGCACATCAGGACCAGGGCTACCCAAGTGCAGATCTCTTAGCACTTTGGCCTGTTGGAATTGCAGGAGGACCGTAGTTGCAGTGTGGAGGTGGCCCCCTAAGGCGGTGAAACCCCAGGCAGCTCTGCCCCAGCCTGGGCCCAGCTCTCAGCCCCTGTGTAGAGCTCCCCGCAGGAAGCAGATGCCCCCTGTCTCACGGACCACCTCCTGGACCAAGAAGGCTCCCAAGCGCTCCAGTGATGGGCAACCCAGGAAAAGAGACATCTGCTATGAAGCTGGTATACAGGTGTAATGCGAGTCTCGACTGGACAGGGGGAAGAAGGACACGGTGACAGGCTGGTGAACTCAAAAGGTAAGGGTTTCTTCTATTTGGGAGAAAAGGTGAACATAAACTCTATATTGTCTTTAAATTAGGCTGCCAACACTGGACTGGCATCGCGCCCCGACTGGCGGTGTTGTGGCTCTTTTATGCCGCTCTCCCCGTGCTCACTGAAATGAGAGACAGGTGTTAGACATATTTTAGCTCAGGTGTAAGCGCCCTTACCGCTCCCCCTCTCCGGACGGGCGCTTGACCACGCCCCCGCTGCCACAACAGACCACTCCATTCCCTGGTGGAGGGCCGGGTAGAGAATCTTTTGTTTCCTTTCCTTTGCTTGCCGCACCCCAAACGGGCAATCAGACACCGAGCACTTGCAGTCGGGCCCCCATGAACGCGGACCCTCCACCTTCACATGCCCAACTGCATCACACTCGCGCCTCAGGCTGGCAGGTGGTGACGAGTCTAGAGGTCGTTGCTACAGAACATTACATTTACATTCTATATTTATATTTTTATAAATTTTTATGCATTTGGCAGACGCTTTTATCCAAAGCGACTTACAGAGCCTTTATTACAGGGAGAATCCTCCCGGAGCAACCTGGAGTTAAGTGCCTTGGTGCCCGTGTACGCGGAGCAAGGTAAGTGCTTAGAGCCTCGCCTCAGCACAACCACCTCTGGATGAAGCAACGCTCCCCGATGTGAAGTCGCCTGCCCACCCCCCGGCCAGTCAAGTTCTTCCACATCTAATGGACCTTGGATTTTTGCACAGGATCATTTTCACACTGGAACAGAAAAGGCACACCCCACTAAATTTTTGTCTAAGGAGATTGCAAGGCTTCATGCACCTGTTTTATGCACCTGTTAGTAATAAAAAAGCCAAACCTGTTTATTAGAATAAGGATGTCCACTATTTGGCCATTGTGTAGTTATGATTTAAGTCTCTGAAGTTTAGTAGAGGCTAATTCAGCCAAAATCCCTTCCCAAGTCAATGATGCAAAAGTCACCTGTACAAACAATTCCAATGTAAAGTTCCAGCACTCCAGAGATGACAATGACACACAGCCTTGAATCAATTCAACATCCCCAGCTTTGGGTGTGGGAGATGCCAAGCCATGTTTGAGTCTGACAGGTAAAGGGTTTTATCATGCCCTCTAAAATGTATCCCTCACATCGCCTCAAGTGGTGTAAGGTTGAGACAGGGACATTAATAACAAAGAAAATATGGAGGGAGAGGGAAGCTCACGGTTGATTTTTGCTTTTGCCTGTCATGGATGTGTTAAATGGATAGTTCACCCAAAAATGAATATTCTCTCATTATTTACTTACCCTCATGCCATCCCAGATGTGTATGACTTTCTTTCTTTTGCAGAACACAAACAAAGATATTTATAAAACTATCTCAGCTCTGTAGGTCCATACAATGAAAGTGAATGAGTAATACATTTTGACACTCCTAAAAGCAAATAAAAGTAATCCATATGACTCCAGTGGTTCCCTTTACAAAAAGCTTCACTATGGTGCTGCGCTTGCTAAAAGCACTATGGGAACGATCTTGCATTGTGACCAGCTGTGAATATGTGTGTAACACGTCAATGAACATTGACCAGAAATTTATAGCCTCGGTTGGTGAGATCATTGGATGCACCTGTGGCTGGGCTATAAATAGAGACATCACCAGCGTGTTCGTCAGATCTCTTTTCTTCAGAGCATACTGTGCTGTGTGTCTCACAAGCCTGTCAAACTTTCTTTCCTCTGTTAGGAGTTAGATTCTGTTAGGCAGTGCACAGTGAACCTTTTCTCCTTTCTATTTCCTCTGAAAAAAAGAAGAAGAATGATTGATAAACAAAACAAGCAGTGTGCGTTCCCATGTTTACGCTCTATGGCTGAAACGAACACACACCAGTTTTTGTTTTGTGTGTTTGGGGAAGAGCATGCTGCTCTTGTGTTGGGGCGGGGCAGGTGCGAGCCTTGCGATCTGTTTACAGTCGGGAGTCAGCAACCACACTTCATTTGTGTGGCTCTCGTATGGATCTGGCTGAGGAGCGCGAGACGGGTTCATCCCTTTCGCTCGCTCTCTCCCCAGATCCAGCTGATCCTCATAAGACTGAAGCGCACCTCGGCGCCTCTTCAGTTCACGAGGACACTGTACCCCTGTAAATCCTGCGCATAATAATAAAGAGGCTGTGGAATTAAGAGACAAATGCGAGCATTGCGATCTGCTTTTGGGCAAAATGCTTTGCGCTCGCCTCGCTTACTTCGGGAGTCAGCACCCACATTTCATTCGTGGGGCTCTTGCATGGATCTGGTTGAGGAGCGAGAGACTGGTTCGTCCCTTTCCCTCGCTCTCTCCCCAGACCCAGCTGGTCCTTCCCGTGATCTCGAAGTGCGCTTCGGCGCCTCTTCGGTTCACGAGGGGGGCGGGGCGCTGAACCTCTGTACATTCCACACACAATAATAAAGCGGCTGAGAAATTACACAAGGTGATTACCC
Organism: Moxostoma hubbsi; assembly: GCA_032164185.1. NCBI lineage: Eukaryota > Metazoa > Chordata > Actinopteri > Cypriniformes > Catostomidae > Moxostoma > Moxostoma hubbsi. Next base: position 23,509,707 of record JAVLUX010000020.1, on the reverse strand, counting down.
GGGCTGTGCCCAGACTACAGTTAGACTGCCCACGCGAACAAGAGACCCTCCCCCAAACACTCCAAACAAGAAGACACATTTCTGTCTGGTGGCCATAATAATAAATAAAAGAGGGAAGGGAACTCTATATCAGTCTCTTCCTTTCTTCTATGACCTCCATAACAAGTATTTTCTTTATGGAGGAAATTTATACTTCCCATGTCTTTGTGCCCTCAACGTTGGTGTATTCAACTATCATGGGTGCTGAAGCTCGGGGATATTCGGTGATGCCGCCGGTAGAAGAGACACCTGCGCGTTCTCTCTCGCCTGGCTCGGCATCATCGCTAAAGAGACCTACTCTCCCCACAAAGCTGTGCAGGACCACCTCCACGCTTGTGGGGAAAGCTTATCAGGCAGCAGGTCAGGCTGGTGTTGCCCTGCACACTATGGCAGTGTTACAAACGCACTAGGCTAAATCTGTTGAAGGACCTGAGTGTGGGCACCTCACTCAGGGGGAGGGGCCGCCGGCCACCCAGCCCCGCCCCGGTCCTTCTAGATGGGAGGCTCTAAAACAAAACGTGGCAATTCGTGCTCCCCTCGTAAAGACTGGGATCCAGTTCGTCACCCTAAGCAGCTCCCAATGCAAGACCTCAGGGGTGTGATTTCTAAGAAAAAGAAACCCTGACGGTCTTGTACCCAGCCTTGTGGGGGTAGTTCCCCTCGTGATGGGGCGCGTGTATCATCCACTTTGGCCCTCCCGATACGCTCACGAAACCTCTTCACTCCCGCCGCCTTTGGTGTTTCGGGTGATAGAGGCTTCCAACAAAGAGTTGGGTGTACCGTTGCTTCCTGCCTTGATCCAGGACGCGGAACACTCGACATCCCCTCAACAGGAAGTGTCAGAAATAATACCCATCTCAGAGAACCTGGCAGCGTGGAAACTTCTGCCAGGTATTTCTATGTGGGTTCTAGAAACAGTAGAAAGAGGCTACAGAATTCAATTTGCTCGCCGTCCTCCGCGTTTCAATGGCATGGTTCAAACTACCGTGAAACCAGGACAGGCATGTCTACTGTGAAAAGAACTGCAAAATCTCTTGGTCAAAGGGGCCATAGAACATGTTCCCCTTCCAGAGAAAGAGTCAGGCTATTAAAGCAGATACTTCCTGGTTCTCAAGGAGGGTGGGGGTTGCGTCCGATTCTAGGTCTTCGAGGCTTGAACTGCTCGGTCAGGGTGTTAGTCCTAGATGCTGACTATCAAGAAGATCGTGTCACAAGCCCAACATCCCCTTTGACTGGTCTCCATCGATCTCATGGACACATATCTTCATATAGAGCCACAGCACAGGAAGTTCCTGAGGTTCGCTTTCGGGGGCGAAGCCTTCCAGTATCGGGTTCTTCCATTTGGCCTAGCCCTATTAACCCGCACATTCAAGAAATGCATGGATGCAGCACTGGCTCCTCTGCGACTCCAGGGCATCCGCATTCTGAATTATGTAGACGACGGGCTGATCCTAGCGCAGTTCCAAGAACTGGCAGTTCAGCACAGGGATATCGTCTTGACTCATCTGGGGGTTATATGGAATTCGGTCACGATGCAGACACGATCGACTCCCGCATGAATCGTTTCCATTCAGAACACCCTGAGCAAGGTCAGGATGGGTCGAGGTTGCACTACTCATCAGTATCATTGAATACTAGGTCTCATGGCGTTGGTGTCCGCGGTGATTCCTTCGGACCTTCTGCACATAAGACCGCTTCAGCTGTGTCTAGAAGCCAGGGGGTTTTATCCGAGGGCCGGTCCCCTAAGGCAAATAAGGGTTACATGCCACGTGCTTCGTTCCCTTTCTATGTGGTTCAGACCCCGGTTCTTAACTTGGGTCCCACTCTAGGTGCGTCTTGTCATCGCAGGCTGCTAACGATAGACGCCTCCCTGACGGGCTGGGTAGTGGCCTTAAGTGGTCGTCCGGCTTAAAGGGATAGGAGGGTCGTCAGTTCGGTTGTCACAGTAACTGTCTTGACCTGATGGCCGTATTTCTGGCCCTGAAATACTTCCTCCTGAGGCTGGCATGTCTTGGTGCGGGTGGGCAATACAGCGGTAGCCTCTTACGTAAACCATCGGGGGTATCCACGTTCACGTCAGCTGAATTTCTGGCACGTTGGATCCTCCTTGGGGCCCAGGGAAGCTCCTGTCACTCAGAACAGTTTCGTCCCTGGATGCCCGTGTGTGTGGGAGCAGATTTACTCTGAGGTAGTGAACAAATATGGGTGAGATTTCACAGGGCAGAAGAGGACCTCTTTGCCTCTATGATAGCACAATGTCTCCTCTACTTCTCCCTAAGTCACCCTGCCGCCTTGGGTCTGGATTTAAAGGCACATACATGACCCTGAATGTGTCTGTATGCGTTTTTTCCCCCTGGTTTTTCTGCTCTCAGGAGTCTTGGCAAGGTTTGCCAGCAAGGGTCTTGCCTCCTTCTAATAGCGCCTCGCTGGCTGAACAGAGTATGGTTCTCGGAGTTAAATTCTCCCCTCGACGGCCCAACTCGGCGGTTCCGAACAGGAAGGACCTTCTATCTCAGGCACAGGACTGTATTTCATCCCCGGCCCGAATTGTGGAACCTTTCATGCTTGGCCCCTGTTGGGTACCAACTGAGGTGCACAGGGCTTTCTCCTGAGGTTATCAAGGACATTTTAAGTGCTAGGGCTCCCTCCACTTGGAGAAGATCTGAATAGATTTTAAAAGGCAGAAGAGGACCTCTTCGCATTCTTTGCACCCTCACCCTGACTACCTGCCCAAGGTGCCTTTTGTGACCCTTGGCCGGTTACTCTCTAAGCCTTCTGCTCCCTGCCGTTTGTAACGCTGGAGCGGCTAAGACTTCTCAGACTTTGTCCAGTCTGTACCCTTCAGACTTATGTCCACCGCATTTTCTAGTGGCGTGAAGTCAGGGCAGCAATTCTTCCCTTGGATGCTGTGACCAGGTGGCGGTGACCTCCTGGCAGACTATGTCACTTTGGGTGAGGGGCATTACTGCCCGGGCCTACGAGGCGCGCGGTCAAGCTTCACCAGTAGGTTTTAGGGCGCACTCTACCAGAGGACTCTCCTCCTCTAAAGCCTTGGCTAGAGGTCTCCCTCTGCAGTTGGTTTGTGATGCGGCAGGTTGGTCCTCTCCGCACACATTCATTAGATTCTTATTAGTTTGGATGTTCTTGGATGTTCTTAAGAGTTTGGGCTCTTATGTCCTTGAGTTGACATCTCAATCTCATGTCTCTACAAGTTTGTGATGCGGCAGGCTGGTCCTCTCTGCACACATTCATCTGGTTTTATGGTCATGTTACTAGATGTTCATAACTAGATGTTATGCCCTTGGATCGACATCTAAGCTCATGTCAAAGCAAGTTTGTGATGCAGCAGGCTGGTCATCTCCGCACACATTCTCAGATCTTATGACTTAAATCTTTCATGCCTGAACAAGTTTGTGATGCGGCAGGCTGGTCCTCTCTGCACACATTCTTCAGGCTCTATGGTTTGGATGTTCATGCTACTCCAGTCTCTTACGCCCCTGAGTCGACATCTGAAGCTCATGTATAAGCAAGTCTGTGATGCGGCAGGCTGGTCCTCTCCGCACGCATTCATCAATTTTGTGGTTTAGATGTTCTTGCTTCTCCGGGTTTTACGCCCTTGAGTCGACATCTCAAGCTCATGTCTGAGACCTCTCGCGTTCTTGTGAGCACACTTCACAACCGTAGGGGTCCGGACAGCCCCAGTGCGGTAGTGTGGGTATTTCATTCCCATACCGCTTTTAGCAAGCGCAGCATCACAGTGAAGCTTTTAGTAAAGGGAACGTCTCGGGTTACATGTGTAACCCTTGTTCCCTGGAAAAAGCGGAATGAGATGCTGCGCTTCTTTGCCGCACTTGGATGTCCCAGGACTGCTCCTCAGAAAAAAGTATCTGACCAACACGCTGGCGACACCTCTATTTATTGCCCAGCCACAGGTGCATCCAATGATCTCACCAACCGAGGCTATACATTTCCGGTCAATGTTCATTGACGTGTTACACACACATATTCACAGCTGGTCAAAATGCAAGATCGTTCCCATAGCGCTTTTAGCAAGCGCAGCATCTCATTCCGCTTTTTTCAGGGAACAAGGGTTACACATGTAACCAGAGACGTTTTGGGTGAGAAACAGATCAATATTTAAGTAAATTCTTGCTAGAAATTCTTCTCCCTGCCCAGCAGGGAGCACTTGCATGAAGAATGTGAATCACTAAAAACACAAGAAGAAGAATGTGAAAGTTAAAGTGGTGGTTGACTGAACAGGGAGGAGAATTTATAGTGAAAAATTACTTAAATATTGATCTGTTTCTCAACCACACCTGCCATATTGCTTCTGAAGACATTGATTTAACCACTGGAGTCTTATGGATTACTTATATGCAGACATTTGTGTTATTTAGAGCTTCACAGTGTTGGCACCCATTTTAAAGACCTGAGATATTGTTCTAAAAATCTTCATTTGTGTTCTGCCGAAGAAAGAAAATCATACACATACGGGATGGCATAAGAGTGAATAAATTATGAAAGAATTTACCATTTTTAGATGAACTATTCCTTTAACAAATAAGGCAACTCGCACTGAGGCAAAGAGTAAAGTCAGCTTATATTAGCTCACAGAAAACAATTATGATTATCATTCTTGCATGGAAGCTAAGATAAGATGTGAGCCAACCGGCACGAGGTGGGCACTGATATGGCTGCTTCACCAGTGGCTCGCCGTCGGCAGGTGGCTGCGCTGAGGCAGCAGGCATGGGGCTTTTGGACGGGTGCAGACTCAAAACAGAGCAGGAGCGAGCCAGCTGTGAAATGTTACTCCGTTTCAGCATAAAATGTCTCATAGCCTGTGATTGTTGCTGAGTCGTGACGTAATGCTCAGCAAAATTATTCACAGATTCGCCAAAGAGGCTGGCTGGAATATCCAACAGAGTGGCTTTTTCCTTGTTACACATGACGATCCAGAACTACCAGGTTGCCCAATGACTTGCCAATGGCCTGTGCAGTGACTTTCGTGGAGCGCAGCACTAAATCTGGAGAGGTGCAGAGTTCTTTGAATGTCTCTGGTTCATAGCCTTGCTTGTACTTTTGCTTGAGGAGCTTGGCTTGAAAGACCTGGAACACCACCATCACGTGGAGTGCTGAACCAGCTTGGCCCGCCACTGAGTATGCTTTTCCAGCCATTGCAGACAGTGGACACAGCCCAGACAGAGAATGCAGCTCTCATGCTTGTCTGACGGCGGGATGTGCCTCTCACACAAGGAACACTTACGGACAAATTTTTATGTCTTAGATTAAGTAGAAATAGCTACTTAACGGGATAGTTCACTCACAAATGAAAATTCTCTCATCATTTACCCTCATGCCATCCCAGATGTGTTTGACTTTCATTCATATGTTGAACACATATTAAGATTTTTAGAAGAATATCTCTATGTAGGTCCATACAATGCAAGTGAATGGTGATCAGGCCTTTGGAGCTCCAAAAGCACAATAACACATAATAAACATAATCCATCAGACTCCAGTGGTTTAATTAACCTGAATACATTATATTACAATAAACAAAGCTATTTGTAGGTTACTACTGTTTAAGATTTGCTAGCTGCTAATAAGATTTATGTTTTAGAGTCTATCAATTGCATGTATGTTTCTGAAGTTCATTCATTCTGTTTTCATGTACACTTTGTACATAGCGATTGGCTATTTGAAAATGGACCTAACAGGTGACCACTTTTTGTCCTTAATCTCTGCTTCTTTCTTTGAGGGTAATATGTGGTGTCTGTCCTCCCTTAAAGAGCACGGCATCATTTGCATTCCCCCTCTCTGTGATCTCTTGTCGGATTAAATCAAAGTTGTCTATGGATTTATGTTCTTCTCTTTCATTTCATTCTTATCAAAAGGTTGATTGTGTTCAACCTGTTTAATTTCAGACTGAAATGAAAGCACTGTGCAGGAGGGGAAAAAAAATAACCAGGCACATCCACCGCACACTGTGAGGTATATGATTTTGGAAATTTGAAATTGACTGTGATTTGCTTTTAGACCACTTGTTATTACTATAATTATTTTTATACATGAGTTTTACTTTTGAAATATTATATTGCCTTACTGGTGTCAAACAGACAATATTGTAACAAGAAAAAAAAAACTACTTTATGTGGTAACATTTAAATTAAATGGTTTGAATCAAGTCAAAAATATTATTTAACATCATTAATTTAACATCAGCTGTGTCTCCAAGATGATACTACTACAGTATATCTGAAATATGGTCTGTTCTCCAAGATGTACCTATTAAAATAGATTAATTAGTATGCATGCATATGAATACATTTGATTACATAGGTTTACAAAACTAATGGAGAAAATATAATTATATTACTGCAGGGTTCCCTTTAAGCTTTGTCCATTTTTGGGTGCATTTCCTGTGGAGTCATGTTATATTTGCTGGCTGTCTGGGTTATGTTTTATGTATGTGAAGATAAACTCTCATTTTATATTTTTACGGCTCACGGTGCCACAAATTATGACTACATATCAGAAATGAACTACGTTGATAGTGGATTTTCTTCCATTTTAACATTAAATTATAATACTAAATGCAAATAGTGATAGATGCTATTTGCACCCTACATAGTATAGAGGAGTCCCACAGATACACAAAATTAGAGGAGTCCCACAGATACACAAAATTAGACATGATTATTATATTAACACCATATTGCAGTAGTAATACCATGGTTAATTGTGTTTAAACTATGTTTTCCATCAAAAAACATGGCTATTACAATATTACTGATGTAAAACTAATGATCAAACATTTCTCTAAACTCCCAACCTTTACCGTGACAAAATCACTGCAATGAAATCAACCTTTATAATAATTTTTTATAATATTACAATTTTTAATAGTACTAAAGGAAACAGGAAGGAATTTTTAAGACTAAATACAGGAAAAAGGATGGGACAAAGTGGGACAAATGGTGGATTCGATACCAGGTCATCCGCATGAAAAAAGCACATTCACAATGTTGTTACACCACACGCCACTGCAGCAACACTGCTGGTGCAGTTTGTGTCCATTTCTGTTTCTACCAGACTGTAGAGCACAGCAATCTGTTTCTGGAGGTAAAAATTCCGTAAATTTTTCCATAGACAAATTGATTTTCAACAGCAACTTAAAAACCTTTTAATACAGACCAACTGTGAGCTACGAGGTTGTTCATCGATGGTATATGCGTCTGTTGATCATCATCCATGGTACTGAAAAAAATCCCTTACCAATCAGAGAACTGCGTCCAACATAGCCTGTGAAACTTGATGCACTGTGAATGATGCAACCAAGTCAGTCTCCCTTCACCCATTTTTTACCCATATATTTGTACATATCAGAATATTTTGCAATAATCTTAAAATATATTGTTTCAAGAATATAATTAGCAACCTAAAATCAATAGTTTTATATACATATGGGAGAAATACCATAATTGTGTATGGTGTTTTCTGTTTTTGTGTGTTTATTTTGTTTTTCACATGTTATGTTTGTGGTGTGCACTGATTTTCCACCTTAATTAGGACTCAATTAATGTGATAATTGAGGGTCAATACTCAATCATCTCTTTCCCCAATGGCAGCAGACTTTCAATTTCAAACTTTTTTTTTTTCCGACTGGGTTGTTGGCATGTGTGATCTGGACTGAGGAGAGGACTATTGCACTAGACATTGCCCTTGGACTTCATGAAAGACTTCCTTTTTAATGAGTGATTGTTTTTAGTTTGTTTTAATCTTTGTATGAATAAATGCTGATGTTTGCTAAAACAGAGTCTCTTTGACTTGCGTTTGTGATGCTCGTACCATTTTAAAGAACCTGTTTTTTTCCAATACCGTGTGTCCCAGCTCTCCAATTGGGTGGTGTAGTTGGCTACACTAGTTGTGGGTCTGAATTTGCAAAACCACCCCACATATACACTGCCTGGCCAAAAAATGTCTCTAATATAATAATATTTTGTTGGACCGCCTTTAGCTTTGGTTATGGCGTGCATTTGTCGTGACATTGTTTCTGTAACCTTATCCAATGTCGCAACACTGATTTCCCTCCAGAGTTGCATTAATTTGACATATCTTTTATTGATGACGGGAGAGTCAAACCACACCGTAACGTGTTCTCCAGCACATCCCAAAGAAATTCAATGGGGTTGAGGTCAGGAAGCTGTGGTGGCCAATTCATGTGTTAAAATTATTCCTCATGCTCCCTGAACCACTCTTTCACAATTTCAGCCAGATGAATCTTGGCATTATTTTCCTGAAATATGCCTGTTTTGTCAGGGAAGAAAAAAAATCCATTGCTGTCATAATCTGGTCATTCAGTACATTCAGGTTGTCAGCTATCTTCATTTTATTACTACATTGCTGAGCCTAGACCTGAACAATAGATGCAATTCCAGATCATAGCATTTAAGAAATCTCCTTGGTTGTTTTCTTTGCTTGATGCATGCCAATAATTTGCCCCATCTGAAACAAAGTAACATCTTTTCCACGACCAAAGGATACATATTCCAACATGGTTGTATAAGAAATGAGAAGCTACACACAGCATCAGTTAGGGTTAAAAGAATTGTTGCCAGCTGAAACATATTAATCACTGCAATAATGATCCAATCATAGGTTCTTAAGTATCTGCTTATTTAAATCCAAACAGTGACTTTTTTTCTTGTTTTTGCCAGGCTCCAATCATTTTTTATTTTTTATTGCATAATTGCAGTGTTTTGTAGTCCGTGCCCTCATGAAAAATGATAAATACACAGTCTTGTATCTTTGTCTTTTTGTTTGATTTTTTTTATATTTTTTTGGTTTCAAATCAAAGTTTGTATTGTTGAGATTCACCTTGAAGCTGGTTGCTTTGGAACTCCTTTCTGGAGGATTTTATGAAAAGCCTATAGAAAAAATTAAGGGGGGAAAAAAACAGGCGGGCACTGTTGCGTTCTATTGGAGTGCAAAAAGCCATGCTGTGTGGCAGGTGCTATTTACACCTATAAATTTAAATGTATTGTGTGTTTATAAACACACACACACCACTTCCATCTGTGCCATTAGACAAGTCCTTAGTTGATTAGCATGGATTTTAATGAGCAGCCTCTTATGCCATGTGACAGCCAGACTGAAAACAGCTGAACACCTGCAGGAGTGGCCCTGTCATTTCACAGACTTATTACTGATGATGTTGATTTGCACAAAATAACCATAATCTTGAAATTAACTTCCGTAATTAGTAATGAGAAAATAAATAAACTTGAGGGGTTTATTTCTGGGTGAAAAAATTAGGGACAATAAATTGTATTAATTTGACAAGCTCATTTGTTTATTTTTGCAAATACCAATAACAATAAAAAAAACTATAAAGACTAGTGCTTGCAAGGCAGCAAAAGCATAGTGTTTCATTCTGGGTTAATGAAATGATCCATTAGAGCCGCTTATTGCCGTAATTGTCATGACACTCATTTTACATGTTAGCTTATTTTCAAAACACAACATGGAACGCCTTTGCGGTGAAAAAGCAGCTATAGATGGTTAAATATATGGAAGATGAAAAGAAAAATCACAATTCAACATTTGACATGTCTTAAAAAGTAAGTTTACAAAAACACAACTAAAGCTGGAATTATTCAAAGTCAAAACAAAATATGAATGAAGGGCCTTATGTGGTTGGAGCTGAATTAAATGCTGAAGTTTAATACATTCAGGGTTTAGAAAAAACCTTCACTAGAATGTTTGTGGAATATCAATACATTGCAGCCTTGCAAACACTGCAAAAAAAGAAGAAAAGAAAAAGAGAGAGTGAGAGAGAGAGAGAGACTAAGTAATTTACAAAACAATATTGAGTGTGAAAGCAATATATATTGGTCTGTGTAGTGCAGTGTCTCTTTACCTTTAAAGTACTTCACAGGTAAAATGAACTTTATGAATTATTAACCAAAATTGATTACATTCCCCACTGAGAGCCTTCCAAATCTTATTCAGCTGGGCTGCACCTGATTCAGAGAACATAACCTCAGTGTCTGCTATGTATATGGGTAAAAATAAAACAAAAACAAATGACAGCAATGTATTCTTCCAGATAAAATGCTGAATCCTGAGATGTAAAATTAATAGCAAGATTATGGTTGGAGTCTCTGTTTTCTAAAACAGCTTGTAGATAAGCCTCAGGCTTACCCCATTTGGCTCAGGAGTACAAAGTTTGAAATGTCAATGCTCAAATGAAAAGGTACATGGAATACGTTTGGTAATTTGTGATTTGTAATCAGTGTTGGGTAACTTATTCAAAAAGGAATCCACTGCAGATTACGCATTGTTTATCTACTGTAATCCGATTTGCATACTTAACAAAAAATTACTAATTGTTTTACTTATGTTTTTTTCAAATTTTTTCCTGCTCAACAAATTCAAAATAGTGTATGCCTAAGTGTTCCACGGTTTGCTGTTTTCAATTTCCAATCTCCAGTGTTTTTACCTGCATCAGCAATTATTCTTAGCAGGTAAAGTATTACATTTGAAGAGGTTGTCAAAAAACATGTGAATCTATAGCGCATATAATTCACAGAGTCGAGATGACTGTTTTTTATTGACAGTGCCTCAACCGAGTATGTAGATGTCACGAATCGATGGTCCAAGGTGAGTTACGCTGATATCATTAACTACTTTGAGTTGTTATCTGACAGACAACCACTGCACAAGTTGAGCGTGAAATGAATTTGTACTCCAAATAACACTTAAAGAGAACACTTTGGTTGTTCTCCGTCTGATTTACTAGTTTCGGTAGTTTTTACGTTGTGTCCTTAGACCAGAAACACAAAACAGGGAGTTAGAATCATCATGGCCCCACCCAGTGGCTGCTCAGGAAAACTGCAGATAGCAGCATCCTTACTGAAATGATGCCTCATAAGAGAGAGATTTGGAATGATCTACAGAAGTGATAGCTCCGTACACCATGGAAATAGCACTCATCGCACGCAGTCAGTGCACGTGAGTCTTGACTCGCAACTTATTTCAATAAATGTGAAGTGAGAAGAACAATGCGATACTCTAATGAGCATAAATATTCGCATAGCACACACAAATTTTGTGTCAAATAGTCAATCTTCTGTGACATTAAATAAAATGTATTGATATTTTTCAGTATTGAATGTATTAGAAGTATATTTATAATCCAAATTTATCTTGCTTCATTCACCATCTTGGATTTATTTTTCTATCAAGATAATCATGGTGCATTCTGGGATCGCCTACCTGGGGAAGTATACATCCGATTCTATATACTGCATACTTCAACCATATACTGCATACACACACACACACACACACACACCGGGAATTTTCCCATTGTGCCGACGCACTTTGTGGCCGATCAGGGGCCGACTGGCCATCAGGAGAACCAAACGGGCCGGTGGGTCGGCACGAAATGTGACGAATTAGGCCACGATAAGCTAAAATGAGCCACCGCGTTATGCAAAATGGACCACAAAACGGCGATATGCAGAACAGGACAGCAAACACCCCCCTCCCCCGCTCAAATTATGAGCCAGTTGCTTTGTAAAATCCTGGGCCGATTTCTCTTGCAAGTCCAGCCCTGATCACCACAGTAATATTATTTTAGAATTATGTGTAACCCAGGTTACTAAAGAGACCTTGTTGATGTAAGGAAAAAAAAAAAGACTAACACACTAACATGAATATATAACATTATTTTATTAATATCTGTGAAGAGAAAATAAGAAAATGTATAAATTAAATCCATAAAACTCATTTAGAAAAGTTATTCCATCTAATAGGATGAAGATTGGTCCAATTAGACAAGTGGGGAGTTAGCCCCGCCCTAATGGGTTAGGTGAAGCCAGGCGGGAGATGATGCAACACTCCTTGCGAGCGAGAGAGAGAGAGAAGCAGCTGGCGCGATCCTAAAAAGAGAAGAAAAAATTGAATTAGAATGAACAAACTAATAGTTGTATTAGAGAAATAACAGAGAGACTTTGAAATAGAAGTATAGATTGGGTTTCATCAGTAAATGATTACGGGTGAATGTGTGACTGATTACACGAAGGTTGCAGAGGATTCGGGCCTACAGTTGGGAGTTTTTGCCTTTTGAAAGTTTCATAAATGAGAAATTGAGTTCTTTTGGTAAGTGAAATTATTAAATTCTCTATTACTGAGGGTTTTCCTTGTGTAAATGTTTGATAAAATGGTGTTCAAATGTTAAACGCTGGTGTTATATGCGGTTGTATGTAAAAAGATGCATAAGAGTTAATTTTCTGTTTAAAAACAGGAAAATATCACGTGAATGTGTTTAAATAATTAATGTTTCAGAGCTAAAAGTTACTTTGAGCAGTTAACAGATATTATTCTGATGGTTTTTGTCGTGTATTCGAGCTATGAGTTAATGGCCGATTGTGACGCACATGTAATACGGGCAGATGAGGCCTAGCGCGTCATTTGAAAACTTGCTCTCCGCACATTTATGAAAATGTAATGTGCTAATGTTAGACGAAATTGAAGTTAGAGATGTTGAATGTTGTTTATATACAGACTAAATGTTGTAATGATATATATTTTTGAGGGAAATGTCTAATTGTATCTTTGGCCTTGTCTTTTGCAAGGTTGGGTCTTTTCTTTTGGTCTCTTTTATTTTATTTTCCCCCTTTGTCCATTTTTTTTTCCTTTCTTTTCTATTTTCCACTATTTTCTGAGTTGGATGCTGCACGTTCCTGGACACTGGACGATTTTCGAGGGAGATTTTGCACGTGTATTGTCCCTGCTTCACATTGGGAAACAGAAACCTATTGCAAGCAGGAACTGGCGAGCCATGCCCATATAAGGACCGAGTTGTGGATCAAGGAATGAACGAAGTGGTAGGATTGTGCACATGTTTTCCTCCTTTTCTGACTGTGCTAATTGGAACTAAATTGCGGAAGAAGGATCTCGTGCAAGCAGCAGTGAACTGGAGCTGAGATTTGGTAAAACCTGAGTCACATTGAGACTGTTGTTTAAGCAGTAAATTGAATTTAGTGTGATTTCATTTTCCCTACTGTTGTGTTTTTTTTGTGTTTTTGTTTCAAGTCCTATTGTATATTCTTTTAATTATTTGGTTATATTTATTTTCTATTTTTCTGGAGAACGAGAGTTAAAAGGGTGATTCAAAGGGTTATCGGTTTAAATTTAAAAATTAAAAAATATCTTTATGCCAAATAAGTCAATTAGAAACAATTCGAATAAATAGGTAAAACTAGATTGCATATATATATATATATATATATATATATATATATATATATATATATATATATATATATATATTACTAGAGTAAGAACTAATTAGACGTATTAGCTTGAACCTAAATAGGAAATATAAATCTATATAAATAGGGGTGTAAGAAGGTCACACTTTAATTTTTCTAGAGCAAATTTTACTGTCATCCTGGTCATTTTTCTTTTGTGTTATGTGGTGATGTTTTGAATTTCAGTTTTATTTTTTTTATTGTTTTTTCCCTTTTTATTTTACTTAACATTTTCCTAAAATACACTTACCTGTTCTAACGCAGCCAGTGTTGTCACTATTTTCTTTTCCCTTGTTGCTGACACAGTCTCTTGAGCGAGTCTAGTCTTCAGATCGCTGGTCCAAATTTTGAAGCGGTGCACCTCCTTCACGCTCATTTGCATATTTCACTGTTCGAGAGTGAGGGTTGCGCTCTTGCCGCGATGCGCATTACAGAAAGTTGGCGAGCCAGCCAGGAGACTGTTGCTTAGCAACAAGGACAGTAGTAGTAGTAGGAAAGGCAGAAAACAAGCAGATTTGTAACGTGAAAAATCCCCCAGAGTGTTGACCTTACATTGTGATAATGGAAATCATTGAGAGAGAGAGTGTGAACGTAGAAAATGCACTCATAGTCAAAGGCCTCACGTGGACCGAGGCAGACGATGAGCTGAGTACCTTCTTGCAAAAGTACGGCTCAGTTAAACGTAATTTGAAAATTGATGATCAAACTTCTGAATTCCATCAGCATGCTATTGTGGAATATGCCCACAGCTCTGCGATGCTGAATTTAGAGCCAATGTTACCCTTAACCCTGGGAAGCCTCTTGAACCCAAGTGTTACATTCCAAGTACGAACTCTGGCTAGCGTCTGTAACCGGACGGCTAGTGATGAAGTCACTGAGGGGTATATTGGAAAATTTAAGGCCCTTGCTAAAGAGAGTGAGAGACCCCTCTCAGATGTGCTTCAGGAGGAGTTGGAAGAACTCAAAGAAGCTCTGTCTGCTAACCGTACTCCAGAAAGAGCACAAAATGCGAGCTTTGATTCCCGTAGGGCAGAGCCGTTTTCTTCCCCGATACTCTTGTCGACCAATGCAGAAACAGTAGGAATGCGAACCCCAGAATCCAAAGACCCAACCAAGAGACGGATGGCCCCTATGGCCCCCCCAAATCCAGAAACCACTGTTGACGGTGTCACAGTGACTACTAGCCCTGGTTTCCCTGTGAACGTTGCAGACCCACCGGGTATTCAAAGGATGGTAGTAGAGCACATAGTAAAGACAGCTGATGCTGCAATGGTACATCAAACCTCAGTTCGCCTTAGGATTTTCTCAGGAAGGTGCCCGCGCCCTCCAAATGAACCTGATTTTGATACTTGGCGAGTAAGTGTAGACCTCCTGCTAAGTGATCCATCTGTTTCAGATTTACATAGAGTATGTGGGATCTTAGACAGCTTATTACCTCCCGCCGCAGACGTAGTGAAGCATGTGCGACCTCCAGCTTTGCCTGCGGTATACCTTGAGTTACTAGAGTCAGTGTACGGTTCTGTAGAGGATGGTGATGAACTGTTGGCCAAGTTCATGGGCACCTTACAGAACCAGGGTGAAAAGTCATCAGATTTCTTGCACCGGTTGCAAGTTCTTCTGAGTTCAACGATTAGGAGGGGAGGCATTGCGGAGAGAGATCATGATCGTTGCCTCTTGAAACAGTTTATGAGAGGGTGTTGGGACAATGGTCTGATTGACAGCCTTCAGTTAGGAAAGAGCGAGGCCCAGCCACCCACTTTTGCTGAATTGGTTGTGTTAATTCGAACAGAGGAGGGTAAGCGTGCCTCCAAGGAAGAGCGGATGAAAAAGCACCTTGGGTTGTCAAAAACTCCTGTTAGTTACCCGAGACCACGAGCTGCCACTCAGCAAGTGTCTGTCTATTCACATGAGACTCCAAAATCTGACACCTCTGAAACTGACCTTCTAAGGAAACAACTTGCAGAAGTCCAGGCCCAAGTTGCTACTCTAGGTCAAACCCCAGGCCAGAAGCGCCAGAGTGGGTGCTCTGAGAAGGCAGAGTTGAACACTTTGAGGAAAGTAGTGGAAGAGTTGCGCACCCAGGTTGCCACTATGAAAGCATCTATGACACAAGAGGTGAAGCGCGAAAATTCAGAAGACTCAGAAGTCGCTAACCTGCGACGACAAGTTGCTGAACTGCAAGCTCAGAATGCTGCTCAAAAGAGTTGTAGAGACTACTCCCGGGGGACTGTTGGTCCCCGAGTTTTTTCGACTCAGAATTTGTTTGAGACAGATACTGGTAGAGGTGTTAGAAGGGCCCAACCAATGGCCAATCGACCTCGTCCTGGGTATTGTTTCCGATGCGGAGAGGATGGCCATTTGGCTGTCACCTGCGATAATCCTGTAAACCCCCCAAAAGTTGAGGAAAAGCGCCGTAAGTTGAGGGAGCAGCAGGCCCAGTGGGACTCTCTGCATGGGAATTCCTCTTTGCCTTTAAACTAAGGGATGTCTCTGTAGCGGGGCATACAGAGACAAGGTGTAAAAGTAGCCGCCCTAAGTGTTATAGGCAAATGCCTGTCACAAGCAATCATCATAAGTCACCCTTAGGGAATCTGCCGAAGGGGTTAGTAGGAGTAAAGTGCACTGCGCAGATCATTATCGTCGGTAAAGAGGTAGGTTGTCTCCTAGACACAGGGTCTCAAGTTACTACGGTTCCCCAGTCGTTCTACGAGGCACATCTGTCTGATCACCCGCTGAAGTCGTTAGAAAATCTGTTGGAGGTGGAGGGGTCCAATGGGCAAGCCGTGCCATATTTGGGTTACATCGAGTTGGCCTTGAGGTTCCCAAAAGAGTTTGTAGGCGTTGAAGTCGAAGTCCCCACTTTAGCTTTAGTAGTTCCGGATCTAAAGAGTCTGTCGCAAGTTCTTGTCGGTACCAACTCCCTGGATGTGCTTTACAGCCACTGCATTAGGGAGAAGCAGAGTAACCCTTGTTCGAGCCTGCATGGATATCAGGCAGTGCTTAAAGTCCTTGAGGCAAGATGGAGGCAAACTAGTAGTGAACCATTAGGGCACGTGAAACTGGTGGGGAGTTTTCTTGAGGTTGTGCCTGCTGGGAACACAGTGGTCCTGAATGGCTATGTTCAGCTTCGGGAACCTTGTACGGAGAAGTGGGTGACTCTTGAGCCGCCATCAGCCCCATTCCCAAGTGGTCTCTTAGTTGCAAACTGTGTGCACACATTGCCTTCTAGACGATCTTCTCAGCTTTCGGTTTTGCTCAAAAATGGTACTCAAACAGATATAAAGATTCCCCCTAAAGCTGTACTTGCTGAGATCCACGCTGTACAGAGGGTAATAGAGAAAACAGCCCAGAACCCAAGCGAAGTTGAATCACCAGCACCTATCCCTGCTAACCTTACCTTTGATTTCGGAGACTCTCCTTTGTCTTCAGACTGGAGGGAGCGGATATCAAACTTGTTGAATTCTATGCCTGAGGTTTTCTCTTTACATGATCTTGATTATGGCTGTACAGGTCAAGTGAAACATCAAATCAGATTAGCTGACGAGACACCCTTTAAGCATAGGGCGCGTCCGATCCACCCCCAAGACGTTGATGCGGTTCGAAAGCATCTTCAGGAACTAATGACTGCTGGAGTTATTCGTGAGTCTGAATCCCCCTTTTCTTCACCCATAGTGGTAGTCCGAAAGAAAGATGGCTCGGTACGGCTCTGTATCGACTTTCGGAAGTTGAATTCCCAGACGATCAAAGATGCATACGCTCTGCCCAATCTAGAAGAAGTCTTTTCTGTACTTACAGGCTCAAAATGGTTCTCGGTACTTGATTTAAAGTCTGGGTTCTACCAGATTGAGATGGATGAGGCCGATAAGTGCAAGACTGCTTTCGTATGCCCTCTTGGATTCTGGGAATTCAATAGAATGCCCCAGAGAATCACGAATGCGCCAAGTACGTTCCAAAGACTAATGGAGCGGTGTATGGGTGATCTTCACAGGAAACAGGTACTAGTCTTTATTGACGACTTAATAGTCTTTTCAAAGACCTTGGAAGAGCACGAGTCGCGGTTAGTACAGGTCCTAAATCGACTTAGAGAGTATGGGTTAAAGTTAGCGCCTGAAAAATGCCGTTTCTTTCAGACATCGGTCAAGTATTTGGGGCATGTTGTCTCGAGGGACGGGGTAAAGACTGATCCGGCTAAGATCGAAGCTCTAAAAACTTGGCCAAGACCCACAAATTTAAAAGAGCTGAGAGCTTTCTTAGGCTTTGCGGGGTACTATAGAAGGTTTGTGTGTGACTAATCGAAGATAGTCAATCCTCTCATGGGACTCACTGAAGGGTACCCTCCACTTCGTAGGGGCCGCAGTGGGAAACGAGAGAGGGGCGAGTATTTCAATACCAAAGAGCAGTTCGGCGATCGGTGGACTATTGCATGTCAGAATGCCTTTGATGTCATCATTTCTAAGCTGACCTCTGCTCCTGTCCTGGGATTTGCTGACCCCAGGCTCCCGTATACGCTTCACACCGATGCCAGTACTACGGGGCTTGGTGCGGCATTGTACCAGGAGCAGGACGGGCAGATGCGGGCGATAGCGTTCGCCAGCAGGGGATTGACAAAGAGTGAGGCAAAATACCCTGCACATAAACTTGAATTTTTAGCATTAAAGTGGGCTGTCACAGCTAAATTCAGTGATTATTTGTATGGCACAGACTTCACTGTCGTAACAGACAGTAATCCCCTGACTTATGTTTTGACATCTGCGAAACTTGATGCTACCAGCTACCGCTGGTTGTCTAGCTTGTCGACCTACACCTTTAAGCTCCAGTATAGGGCTGGGAGTCAGAATCAGGACGCAGATGGTCTTTCCTGCCGTCCGCATGGTGAGCTCTTGGATGATCTAATCTCTCAGAAAGAAAGAGAAAGGATCGAGCAGTTTACACTTCACCACCTTGCGGATCCTGGAAACGGGTCTGATGTTCTCATGGCGGATGTAGTGAAAGCCATTTGTGAGAGGCATCAGGTGATTGGTTTGCCTGAAGGCCCTGGTTTGGCACACTCTTCAGTTACATTGGTCGAGTCCCTCACTCACTGTGTTGATGCTTTGCCGAATGAGTTGCAACACGAGGCTGAGCATGATCTACCTGATCTCCCCAATCTCTCAGAGACCGCATTAGCAGAATGGCAAGGGAAAGATCCAGAGCTTGAGGTAATAATTGAGTGGATGAGGAGTGGGACTAAGCCAGGAACCCTGAGGGGCCAGCCACCTGACATAGTACCGTGGTTGAGGGAGTGGAGTCGACTTGAGCTGAAGAATGGGGTACTGTATAGGAGGAGGCAGGAGCATGGGGTATTTCACTATCAGCTAGTGTTACCAGCTGGGTTAAGGGGAATAGTGTTGTGCAGTCTCCATGATGATATGGGGCATTTGGGTATTGAGAGAACCCTGGACTTGGTGAGGTCCAGGTTCTTCTGGCCCAGGATGTCCAAGGCAGTTGAGGAGAAGATCAAGACATGTGAACGCTGCGTGCGCAGAAAGAGGCCTCCAGACAGAGCAGCTCCTCTGGTCAACATTCAAACCAGTAGACCTTTGGAGTTGGTCTGTATGGACTTTTTGTCGTTAGAGCCAGACCACAGCAATACTAAAACATATTGGTTATCACAGACCATTTCACGAAATACGCCGTGGCAATACCGACCCAGAACCAAACAGCTCGTACGGTCGCAAGATGTCTGTGGGAAAATTTCTTGGTACACTACGGGTTTCCTGAGAAGCTACATAGTGACCAAGGGCCCGATTTCGAATCCCACACAATTAAGGAGTTGTGTCATGTTGCGGGTATTCATAAGATTCGTACCACGCCTTATCACCCCAGAGGTAACCCGGTAGAGCGTTTCAACCGGACACTTCTCCAAATGCTGGGAACTTTAGACAACGAGAAAAAGTCCAGGTGGAAGGAGTTTGTGAAGCCCTTAGTACACGCATACAATTGTACGTGCAACGATACAACTGGGTATGCTCCTTATGAGCTCATATTTGGGCGACTGCCCCGCTTGCCAGTAGATTTAGCTTTTGGGCTGCCAGCAGAAGCTCCGGCCAAGTCTCACTCCCAATACGTGAAAGATTTGAAAGATCGCCTGCGAGAGAGCTACGAGATAGCTAAGAAGAACTCTGTTAAATTAGCAGAGCGTAACAAAGGAAGGTTCGATAAACGCGTGGTTGTTTCTACTTTGGAGCAGGGTGACCGAGTCCTTGTGCGCAATGTTAGGTTGCGAGGGAAGCATAAGCTCGCTGACAAGTGGGAGCAAGGCGTCCAAGTAGTAGTCAAGAGAGCGGGAGACTTACCAGTGTACACTGTCTGACCAGTTGGGCAGAGTGGTCCTCTCAGGACGTTACATCGTGATTTGTTGTTGCCCTGTGGATTTTTGCCGTCGGGTCGATATGAGAAGCAGCCTAAGCAAAGGGTTCGCAGGCCCAGAACTAGAGCCTGTGCAAATAATGATGATTCACAAGAGCCAGAGTCTGGGTGTGAGTATGAGTCTGAGGCTGATCGGTTCGTTAGTCCTGTACTTGGGGATACGCTGGACTTTGAAACACGAGTTCTGGTGAGTCCTGAGCAATTACCCTGCCAAAACCCTCAGAATGTCCCAATTGACTTACCTGTTGTTGAACCTGCAAGAGAGAGCATACCTACCTGTGAGTTGTCAGAGGAGAATCCAGCGAGACCTGTAAGGGAGAGCTTACCTGAGTCTGGAGAAGTAGAAACTCCTTCTGTTGAGCTGGAATCTGGTCATACTGATTCAGGAGTTCCGGTGAGGGAAGAGTCGAGGTTGGATCTCTGTTCTAAGTCTGATGAGTTTCCTTCTCAGGAGGCTGAAACAGAAGTTGATTGTGAGGTTGAGAGCAGAAGTAAAGAGAATCAAGCTTTGAGTGAAACTATGAATACTGGAGGTGATCAGAGTGAACGAGAGAATGACACAGAGTTCGAGGAAGGAGTTATTCCCAGGCGTTCGCAAAGAGAGCGACGGCCTGCAAAAAGGCTTGAGTATCCACAGTTAGGGAATCCACTTACTGTAGTGATTCAATCTCTGTTGCAAGGTCTGAGTGTGGCATTCAGTACTTCTTTGGAGGAGGTGAATGCTTCTTCTATTGATGATGTGCCTGTGGTCGTGACTCAACCCCAAAAATATGCAGATGCAGCGGGACATGCATGTATTCAAGAGGGGAGGGTGTAACCCAGGTTACTAAAGAGACCTTGTTGATGTAAGGAAAAAAAAAAAAGACTAACACACTAACATGAATATATAACATTATTTTATTAATATCTGTGAAGAGAAAATAAGAAAATGTATA
This sequence comes from Moxostoma hubbsi, assembly GCA_032164185.1. NCBI lineage: Eukaryota > Metazoa > Chordata > Actinopteri > Cypriniformes > Catostomidae > Moxostoma > Moxostoma hubbsi. Next base: position 23,489,006 of record JAVLUX010000020.1, on the reverse strand, counting down.
AATTAAATCCATAAAACTCATTTAGAAAAGTTATTCCATCTAATAGGATGAAGATTGGTCCAATTAGACAAGTGGGGAGTTAGCCCCGCCCTAATGGGTTAGGTGAAGCCAGGCGGGAGATGATGCAACACTCCTTGCGAGCGAGAGAGAGAGAGAGAAGCAGCTGGCGCGATCCTAAAAAGAGAAGAAAAAATTGAATTAGAATGAACAAACTAATAGTTGTATTAGAGAAATAACAGAGAGACTTTGAAATAGAAGTATAGATTGGGTTTCATCAGTAAATGATTACGGGTGAATGTGTGACTGATTACACGAAGGTTGCAGAGGATTCGGGCCTACAGTTGGGAGTTTTTGCCTTTTGAAAGTTTCATAAATGAGAAATTGAGTTCTTTTGGTAAGTGAAATTATTAAATTCTCTATTACTGAGGGTTTTCCTTGTGTAAATGTTTGATAAAATGGTGTTCAAATGTTAAACGCTGGTGTTATATGCGGTTGTATGTAAAAAGATGCATAAGAGTTAATTTTCTGTTTAAAAACAGGAAAATATCACGTGAATGTGTTTAAATAATTAATGTTTCAGAGCTAAAAGTTACTTTGAGCAGTTAACAGATATTATTCTGATGGTTTTTGTCGTGTATTCGAGCTATGAGTTAATGGCCGATTGTGACGCACATGTAATACGGGCAGATGAGGCCTAGCGCGTCATTTGAAAACTTGCTCTCCGCACATTTATGAAAATGTATTGTGCTAATGTTAGACGAAATTGAAGTTAGAGATGTTGAATGTTGTTTATATACAGACTAAATGTTGTAATGATGTATATTTTTGAGGGAAATGTCTAATTGTATCTTTGGCCTTGTCTTTTGCAAGGTTGGGTCTTTTCTTTTGGTCTCTTTTATTTTATTTTCCCCCTTTGTCCATTTTTTTCCTTTCTTTTCTATTTTCCACTATTTTCTGAGTTGGATGCTGCACATTCCTGGACACTGGACGATTTTCGAGGGAGATTTTGCACGTGTATTGTCCCTGCTTCACATCGGGAAAAAGAAACCTATTGCAAGCAGGAACTGGCGAGCCATGCCCATATAAGGACCGAGTTGTGGATCAAGGAATGAACGAAGTGGTAGGATTGTGCACATGTTTTCCTCCTTTTCTGACTGTGCTAATTGGAACTAAATTGCGGAAGAAGGATCTCGTGCAAGCAGCAGTGAACTGGAGCTGAGATTTGGTAAAACCTGAGTCACATTGAGACTGTTGTCTAAGCAGTAAATTGAATTTAGTGTGATTTCATTTTCCCTACTGTTGTGTTTTTTTTTTGTGTTTTTGTTTCAAGTCCTATTGTATATTCTTTTAATTATTTGGTTATATATATTTATTTTCTATTTTTCTGGAGAACGAGAGTTAAAAGGGTGATTCAAAGGGTTATCGGTTTAAATTTAAAAATTAAAAAATATCTTTATGCCAAATAAGTCAATTAGAAACAATTCGAATAAATAGGTAAAACTAGATTGCATATATATATATATATATATATATATATATATATATATATATATATATTACTAGAGTAAGAACTAATTAGACGTATTAGCTTGAACCTAAATAGGAAATATAAATCTATATAAATAGGGGTGTAAGAAGGTCACACTTTAATTTTTCTAGAGCAAATTTTACTGTCATCCTGGTCATTTTTCTTTTGTGTTATGTGGTGATGTTTTGAATTTCATTTTTATTTTTTTTATTGTTTTTTCCCTTTTTATTTTACTTAACATTTTCCTAAAATACACTTACCTGTTCTAACGCAGCCAGTGTTGTCACTATTTTCTTTTCCCTTGTTGCTGACACAGTCTCTTGAGCGAGTCTAGTCTTCAGATCGCTGGTCCAAATTTTGAAGCGGTGCACCTCCTTCACGCTCATTTGCATATTTCACTGTTCGAGAGTGAGGGTTGCGCTCTTGCCGCGACGAGCGTTACATATGGGTAACCCAAGCAATTGGTATTGTAATTGAAAGTTAATAACTGTAATCTGATTACAAGAATTTAAAATGTAATCCATTGCATTACTTTTGGACAAAAAAGTAATTTGATTACAGACTACTATGTAATCGCACTTCATCCAACACTGCTTGTAATTAAGTTATGGCAATTTAATAAATGCAATACATGTCATAACAACAACATTTCATCATCATTCAGTTATTAATTGTAATCAGACCCATGTTAGATAAGCTACTGTTTTTGATTAAATTGCTGCTGGTTTTCACACTGGTGTAGGCCCATTGTCTAAAAGCCTCTAACCCAAAAGAAAGATGTAGTGCACTTCTGTTTAGGCTGTAGGCAAGAGGCTGAGATTCAAAATAGTGATTTGGTTTGTGGAAAGATATTGGTAAACAATTGAAGAGCATAAATAACCAAAGTGTCACCTCAGCCTAATGCCTGTCACCTCTCGCTTTACACAATCAAATCACAGCAGCCAGTAGAAATAACAATCTATTGATGCAAAAATAAAAAAGAAACACTTTATGTAAGCACCTGCTTGACTGCGTGTTATGTAAAAAATCTAACATTTTGAAGGTTAAACACAGGAAGAAAAAAAAAAGATTTGATAAATATAGTAAATACAAGAAAATATAGCAGAAAACATTATGCAATTTCTACATTGAATTTGTTAAAGTGTGAAATTGAAAATATTAAGTAAATTCTACATTCATACTCAATTCAAGCATGTAAAAATTAATGCTCTAGCTTAAAAGTAAATATTATTTATGATTGTTTATCTTTACAATGCGTAATCATGTACCAATTGAAAAGCAGAAAACCATGTCATATTTATTTCCTAATTTGTGTACATTTCAACAGCAAATTATGTAAGTAAATGTTACTTAGTTCCCATCTGTCGCTCACTTCGACGTTGTGTCGAAAAAGCGACACTAGGGGTCTCTCTTTTGAGCCTTTCGCATCTCTGATCTATGAGAAAAGGCTAATGAGAAATTGGCAGACAGAATTTGCATGTCCCACCCCCGGACATATGGTTATAAGGGGAGGGAAATGCGTCTCTTTCATTCAGAAATTGTCTTCGGAGCCGACTGGTTTCGTATGCAGCGAGCTACATGTCACACATTGTTCCTCCCATCTCTGAATACGATAGCTGTTGAAACTATGGCGCATATCAGTGGCTTTCTCCCTTCTCTGCACGGCAGTGCAGCTTTGCCCCTGGGTGCTTCGACAGCAAAGTAAAAGAGTTTATTTCTCTAAAAGAGTTATTTTCTCTAAAAGAGCATATACACAGCTGGCGTTGAACATCCTTTTCAGGACGCATCTTTATAAAGATGCCCTTCCACCCCTGTGTAGTTCCTGGATGCGGTAGAGTGCTCTCCACTCCTGACGGCCACAGGCGCTGTCTCATGTGTCTGGGCAGCGATCACACCGAGGCAGCGTTTGTGGATAGCTCATGTTCTCACTGCAAGAACATGACCATGGCAACGTTGCGGTCGCGGCTTTCCTTCCTAAAAAGGTACGGCACTCCAGCCACCCGCCCGTGTCTCTCCTTCTTCTCACAGGATTGAGGACAACCCGGCTGGCGATGGAGATGTCAGTGGGCTCGGTTTTGCCGGGTAAACCCCCGCGAACCACCCGCCCCCCGGCATGCTCGTTGACTTCCGTCCGGGCTCAAGGCAACAGCGGCTCACCTCACAGCCAGCCTGCCTATCCTCTTGAGCCCACCGAGCTGGATGAGCTCACCGCTGCATTGGAGAGCGGTCCGGCGTCTGATGCGGATGTCTCGACTGGGAAGGCTCGCCTTCGTGGCTGGATGATTGGTTCCTTGGGCCTGCGCGCCGCTCACAGCTGCGCCTCCCCCCTGTTCCCTTTCTTCCCAGAAGTGCCTGATGAGCAGACAAGTTCGTGGAGAACACCCTTCTCCACCCGTCACAAAGTCTCTCGCTCATCCGGCGGAGTGGCCCACGGGTACACGGCAGTCCCCCAGGTGGACAGAGCAGTTGCGATCTGCCTTTGCCCCGAGAATGCCGCTACCTGGTGGGGTCGCCCTGTGCTCCCCTCCAAGGCCTGTAGGATGATGTCTTAATTAACCTCCAAAGCCTACAGCACCACCGGACAGGCCTCTTCTGCTTTGCATGCCATGGCCCTCCTGCAAGTCCACCAGGCCAAGGCACTTAAAGATCTGCACTTGGGTAGTCCTGATCCCGACATGCTGCAGGAACTGTGCTCAGTGACCGACCTTGCCCTCAGGGCCACAAAGGTCACAGCGTGGTCACTCGGGCAGGCTGTGACAACTCTTGTGGTTCAGGAATGATATTTATGGCTGAACCTGGTCGAGATGCGCGAAGTGGACAAGACACGCTTCCTTGACACACCTGTCTCCCAGTTCAGTCTTTTCGGCGACACTGTCGAGGACTTTGCCCAGCAGTTTTCAGCGATGAAGAAGCAGATGGAGACCATATCTCACATCCTGTCCCACCACAAACCTGCCGCCATGGGCCACGCTCCAGTGTGCAACGGGCACGCAGCCGCGGGCCATTGGAAAGGGGCCCCGCTGCACTGGCACATCAACTGCCTAGAGTTGTTGGCTGTAATTTTTGCCCTGCGGAGGTTTCTCCCACTAATTTAGGGCAAACACGTCTTAATCCGATCAGACAGCACCACCACGGTAGCGTACATAAATTGCCAAGGCGGCGAATGATCCCGTCACATGTCACAGCTTGCCTGTCCTCTCCTCCTTTGGAGCCAGCAGCAATTCAAGTCTCTGCATTCCACTCACATCCTGGGCAACCTCAATGTGGTAGCGGACATGCTATCACGACAACGCTTGCCCAGCGGAGATTGGAGGCTTCACCCCGAGTCAGTCCAGCCTGTTCACCTCCCAAGAGACGTCCCACTGCCCGCTCTGGTACGCCCGAACAGAGGCTCCCCTCGGGCAGACGTGCTGGCACACAACTGGCCCATGGGGCTGCGCAAGTACGCATTTCCCCCAGTGAGCCTGCTTGCACAGGTGCTGTGCAAGGTCAGGGAGGACTGGGAATAAGTCACTCTAGTGGCCCACTCGGACTTGGTTCTCGGATCTTGTAATCCTCGCGACAGCCCCTCCCTGGCAAATTCCCCTGAGGAAGGACCTTCTTTCTCGGGGTGGGGCATGCTCTAGCATCTGCACCCAGACCTCTGGAAACTCCATGCCTGGCCCCTGGATGGGAATCGGAAGATCTAGCTGATCTACCACCTGCTGTTGTAGACATGATCAACCAAGCCAGAGCTCCCTCTACCAGGCAACTTTACACCCTGAATTGGCGCTTGTTTGCAAATTGGTTTTATTCCTGGGCTGAAGACCCACAGAGGTGTGCAGTTAGGTCAGTGCTCTCATTCCTGCAGGAGAGGTTGGAGGGGAGGCTGTCCCCCCTCCACCTTGAAGATGTAGCTGATATCGCGGCCCACCACGACACAGTAGACGGCAAGTCTTTGGGTAAGCATGACTTAATTATCAGGTTCCTAAGATGCCCTCATAGGTTAAATCCCTCCCGGCCAAGCCTGTTCCCCTCCTGGGATAGAATCAGTCGGACTCAAGGCCTTCTCCCTGAAAACAGCCCTCCTGATCGCAAGTGCCTCCATCAAAAGGGTCGGGGACCTGCAAGCATTCTCTGTCAGCGACACCTGCCTGGAGTTCGGTCTGGCAGACTCTCATGTGATCCTAAGACCACGACCGGGCTATGTGCCCAAGGTTCCTACCACTCCCTTCTGGGACCAGGTAGTGAACCTGCAAGCGCTGCCCAGGGAAGAGTTCTGAGCAGCTCTTTGTCTGCTTTGGTGAACAGTGGAAAGGGAACACTGTCTCCAAACAGAGTCTTTCCCACTGGGTAGTGGACGCCATTACATTGGCCTATCACACCCAGGAAATTACCCCCCCCCCCCCCCCCCCCCCCCCGTGGGTCCAAGCACACTCAACAAGAAGTCCTCATGGGCACTGGCCGGGGGCACCTCCCTAGCAGACATATGCAGAGCAGCGTGTTGGGCAACACCGAATACCTTTGCGAGATTTTACAATCTCAGGGTTGAGTCGGTTTTGTCCCGTGTTTTCTCAGGTCCGAGCCAGTAGAACTCGGTACACACTGACAAACTGACCGGGTGGACTGCTTGCACCTAGCACCCTTTCCCTTCGCTGAGGTAAAACAGTGCGCTCTTATCCCTAGAGATCCCACTAACTCGGATCCCTTGATAACTCCTCCTGAGCCCTCTGGTCCACGAGGAATTCGCTGACCAAATCCAATGCAGGTACTCAATCTACCCTGTACTGGAAAAGGTGCTCCACAGGACGGGCTCCTACATCGACTTATCCCCCTGTGTGTATTTTCCACAGTACGGTCCCCTTGCGAGCGGACCCGTGTCTCCCTTGGGCAGTTCCCACTGCCCCCTGGTCGCCCTGTCTGTAGCAACTCCCCCCTCCTCGAGGCTGGAACTACCACAGCGCCATTCTTTCCCACATGTGACCGAAGAGGCCCATGTGATGTATTTTGCCACGTTACCCCCCCAGGTGTGGGCAGCTGTGGTCTCCGCAGGGTCTTTTCCCACTGAAAGAATAGGAAAATGGGTAAGACCCCCTTCCCACAATGTGGTAAGGGCCCCAGCCGTTTGGCTCTATGAGAGAAACATAGAGAGAAAAGAGGCCTGGCTAGGCTCGACCCGTCCCAGGTTGGCAAGCGTCGCCTTGTTCCCCTGCTTGGGTAACTAGAAGGATTCTGACATCTTTTATGGAGCATTGGGGAAGGGTACGTGCAGTCTGACACAGCTGGTCGTCCTGGCACGTGAAATACCTGCCCGCTCCTGTGTCAGCAGTACACGTACACGGCTCAGCGCATGGCGTGATTTGAAGTGTCGTAACTAATGCGCTATTAAGCGCTAAAATGAATATAGTGTAAGCATCGACGTCCTATGCGGATTTTGCAAAGTTAATTTCAATTAAAAATTGAGAAAGAGAGGCTATCGAAACTTAAACAAGCAGGCGACTTTTACAACAACGAGGCAGATATGTTAATTGCAAGGAGAGATGCATGGATTTTGTGTTCCAGTTTAGGTAAATTAATATGTTTATTAAAAATCAGTTTTATTGATACTAGGTCATTGTTTCTGGTTAGTCTGAGGCTATGAAATGGTGATCTGGCAATCATGTCCTTCTTGTGTTATCCTCTGTCTGTTTTATAGTTCTAGTATTAGGGTGCAGTGTCTGTTTTAAAAAATATATATATTAAGGGATGGCTGTCGTGTTTGCATTACATTTGCATTCAGGTTAAGATTGTTGTCTTTGGTGGTCAGATTAGTTAATTGCTACTGTCCATTCCAGTGGATATGAACTGTGGGAAGAGTGACGTAGTGAAATTAGAAATCTTTTCTTCTTTTTTTTTTGTAGTATGGCAAAACAAGCTCTTCTGGCACTATAGTTCATTGTATGATTTAATGGACATTAACATGCTCTGCTAAATATATGGCAATATTTTATTTGTATGATATATTTGAGCAATATTATTGTCCTGAGTTTAAAACAATATTTTGTTTGCCACTGTGACATAATTGTTTCCATTGACTGGAAGGTTCAAAGGCAAAAATGTATTTCCGCAACATTATAATCATCTGTGTAATGTGTTTTTGGGCACAGCGTTTAATAATGTGTATTAAATATCTTTGATGCTTTCCCAGTCTCAAAGCCCACGGCACATGCCTGATAACAATACAACAGTTTTATCTGAATTATCAATCATCAAATCATTAAAGTTCATTATCACATATGATACAATGAGGCCAGAGTATTATTTCTTACTGATACCCCGGCTTTTTTGTAAGAGGTTTCCAGAGGTCTTTTCATGATACTGTGCTATCACTGCAAAGCCCAAGGTAATAAAAAGTATGTTTTTCCCTACAACATTCTGTAACCACTGCATGTTTGAGGGATTTATCTAATAATATATCTCTATAATGGAATAACTCTTTTAATACAGAGAAACAGGTGGCATTTGACCCTTCAGCAGACAAATAAAGAACAGTGCATAAGTCTAAGCACAGCTTTGTAAAGCCATAAAACAAACAGACAATTAAACCTATTAAAGAGGGGAACTCTGGATTATCAGGGAAGTCTGGCAAAGGCTTAGCAGTAATTAAAAATGTCAGTTAGCGAGCAATTATTCCTTATTTCCCACTGAGCTAATTTTTTGTGAAATAATATTCATGAAATGAAAGTTGAAGGTATTTTGTCATCAGTTTGGCTTTAAAAATTCAAAGTGTTCCATAACGCTGATTTATCTTGGCAGTTCAGTTACATAGTTATGTAAAGTAAAAAAACAAACAAAAAACAGCCACATATAATTACAGTCATAAGAAGAAGAAACTAGAGAGATGAATGTTGTGGAAAGCTGCCCTTTAGTGTTAAGTCATTAAAACTCACATTCACATTCACTATTCCCTGTTTTTCTGCAAATCCACACATGGCTCTGATCTTAGAAGACAGGCAGACTCACAAAGGGACGTGCCAACCTGTCAAAAACAAACCCAATGGTCATCATTAGAGGCTTTTCATTACAGGGGACAGGGATGGGTGTGGGCGCGGGGAGTAAGAGTGGTTGATGGAGGCAGATGCTCACAGCCTCCCTTTTGTGCCCCTGGAATAATTTGTTGCATTTCATTTGGGGATCTTCAGATTAGATGTGATGCAAAAATGCCATCTCTGGAATACCTGGGGGTGTTAGTGAATCATTAGGCACAGATGCAAATACATTCGTGCGATTATGCCTACACACATACACACACAAACATAACCTGTCTAATTCTGTTACATATAAACACGTCTTGTATTGTGCGAGCGCGCACACACACACGCACACACACATATAGTACCCACCCAGACATGCTCACACACTCTCGCGCACATACTTGAGAGATGGCAGTAGAACAAAAACAATCAACACAAGAAAAAACTTGCATTCATATGGATGCTTCAGAGGCACTCTGATAGGGGGTGTGCTTGGATCCCGTTGGAGGAGGCAGTCGCACTGAGGATGCGTCAGGGAGCATGACTACAGCTGGAAAGGGGCATGACATGTACTGTCAGAAGGCAGTGTCCCTCATAGTTGACCTCTGTACAGAGGACACCCCACGGCTGGACCAGAACACCTGTGAGGAGTTCTTCTTTCTCATCTCCAATCAAGAGTTCAACCACAGAGAGCCGGGTAATGAAGATTCTTTCTTTATCTTTAAAGTTCTGGTACTTTTAGAGCAGCATGTGTTTTTTGTAGATGTTGTGACGTTCTTCTGAATGAGAATCTCATTTAATTAACAAAGGCTTTTTGCTTTGGGCTCAGAAACAACTAAAACAAATGTGTTTTGGTCAGCACAGAGCCAATGCCTTGCAGAGCAGCATCAAGTTACAATTACCTGTTCTCAAGATAGTATCACTCACTTTTTGACTTGCATTCTTATGTGGGCTGTGAAGAGAATAATTGTTATTTTTATGTTCACCACTGCCAGCCAAAAATTCTTCTCCATTAGTCTTTAAAATTAGGAATAACTGGTGAGTGTCCCAAGAGATAAAAATATTTTTGTGCATGGATTAGCCATGGATCTTGTCCATCCTTATGCATTGTCACAGAAAATTATACTCATATTTTTAACAGAAAATTATATTATGTTATTATCAGACAAAGATTGCAAAATATTTAATAATTAATGGAATCCTTATCTGAAGCTATTTCTTTGTGGCAGGCATGCCTTGAGCTGGAGAACATTAATTTTACAAGGACAGAGATAAAGAATAATCACATTTTCATTTCTGACATTTGCATGGGTGTTTGGAAAGCTTTACAGTAAAACTCTGCCATTTACGAGCATTTCAGTTAAATCATTTCTTTTTTTTAAAGTACAAAGATTTTAAACACAACAATTTTAAGTGAAGTCTTACTTTTAGTAATTGAACTGAATAAAATGTAATAGATTTTTTATCCATCCATTCATCCATCCATCTTTTCACATTACCCCTGAGGTTAGGTACTCTTGCTTTAATATATTTTGAGGGAGGTCAGTCAGTATGTCAAGAGTAAGGACTCTTATAATATTCTGTTCTGTTCAACCAGTTACTTGCAACCAGACTAGGGATATTTCTGGCCAATTTTGCTATACATTCTCGGATGTCATTGTATTGACAGACTCCTGCTTGGAAGGATTGTGTTACGTGAATGTAGACAAAAATCCTGTCACTTTGTATTAAACTCACTGGGCAAATCAAAGGCACTCCTGCGCACCATTGACATCCATGGCTAAGCCGCGGGGGCACTAAATGCCATGGCATGTCATCAGACCATCACTATGAATCACTAGTGCCAGATAAAGGCCATACAGAGGATCTTCTCTTATTGTTGGGCAAATTTAAAGCAGAGCGTTAAGTTTCCCTCACATTACCAGAGGGAAATGTCAAATAGCTTGCTTTCTTTGGTGTCTTTCCTCTGGAGCATTTAGGTGAAAAATCTAATTCTGGGAAATAATTATGTGATTTGGTGGAAGGTGACAATCTTGCCTCAATTTCTGGGGTCTTCAAATGCCAGGTGCCATGATATTGACTGTGGCAGAACAATGGCATGTGCTGCTTCTGTGATCGCAGATTTTTGGCAAACTCTGGATGGAAATATTTAACTATTCTGAATGGAATTTTAAAAAAATCAATAATGCATTTCAATAATGCTCTTAAAGCATCATCAAACTGCTTTATGAGCACAGTTTTTGGTCCTGTGCTAACTTATTTCCTATTGAAACAGGAAGTATGGGCAATACACATTGAAAGGCTTAATTGGACAAAAATCTGTGTAGTGCAACATTAGTTATTAAGATTTTTCTCTGGAAAAAAAAAAGAGTGTAAGTTAATTTTGTCACCTTTTAGGAGAACACTAGCATCTCGATGGCTTTAAATCTAGTAGACATATGTAGACTACAAAACAACAAAGCAAAAAACCCATTTTAATTACATTTTTTAAATCTAAGCTCATCTGTTGTGAGGGCACAGAAGCAGTTATAGTACTACACAACTCTAGGTTAGTTTGAAACTTTTCCAGTGTGAAAGCTTTCATGTGTCTGTATGTTAGAGCACAGCTGCTGTTCAGAGATGGCAGGACACAGAGGCACTCTGGATGATGGATGGAAAGCTCTGCACAATCCCATTAACAGTCAACAGATGCCTGAAGATGAGATGCACACTGTGGAGACAAAACAGCATTCACCTCCCGAGCATGGAGTCCTCTTTAAACCGAGGACAGAGAAACAGCCACACTGTTGTCCTTGTCCACAAGTAAACCCATTTGAATGATGGATGCCAAATCTCATGTGAGGTGTCAAATTATAAAATAAACTCTAATTAGATTATATATCATTTTCACTTTAACATCTTGGGTTTATTAAGCTGGACTCCCTACAAGAGCAATGATTCCTCCTTAGTAGCAGATGATTATTTATTAGTCTATTTATAAAGTATGGAGAAAGTTTGGCATTGCAGGTTTCCTTATACAGTTTAAGTAGTGCTAAGCAAGCTTCTTTGTTGTGTGAGGAGCAAGGAAGAAGAGTGACTGAAGCAGCACTGCTGCGATCGTTTTGGCCTTGAGTCTATTTTTGCTGTGCTGCTCACGCTGTATTAAAATGACGGTGCACTGTTGATGGACATTATAAATATGAGTTGACATGAAAAATAATGGGCAAATTACAATCGAAAGTGATCCTCCCTATGCCCTACACACTACGAAGTACATAGCTCTTGATGTGGGCACTCTGAAGGGAGCATGACATTATAGTTTGTATGTGCCCTTCAATAAAAGTCTTGTGAAAGGGCCCTTTGTGAAAAAATTAACTCTCTTACTTTTGTTTAGAAACAACCCTTAAGTGTCGCCTCCTTGCCGAAGTGCCCTAGAAATTACTCAAAATAAGCATATGTTTGTAGCCTAGCTAGTTTTTGTATGAATTAGAGAACGTACAGTAGAGAAAAAGGTAAAATGACAAAAACAAAATGAAATTATTTTAATTATGTAGTTTAAGCAGAAGTATAGTTTTATCATTTAAATCTACAGTACAATATACTTAAACAAAATAAAACTGCCTATTATATACTATTATATAGACAGTAGGTCAACAGGCTTAAAAACAATACCCATATACACAGACGAATGCTAACAGAAAAACAAATGCAATCAACAGCGCGTATGGTTGCTAAATTCAAACTTTACCTCTGTCTTTTATTGACAAATAAAACACTAGATTAATTGTGGAGAAACTAAATGCTCGATGACCCTCAACTTACATTTTAGATGGGTTAATTAACACAGGAAAACACATCAGATCCAGTGACCTTGAATGTTGGTGCAAATGGTAAGTTAACACGTATATTTTGGGATTGCGTCCTTATTGAGAGGAAAAAAATCAACACATAAGTTTGGGCTGATGTTTGAAAAAAGAGATATTACTATTCAGGTGTTGTTCATGATGACTTATTTTTCTGACTATATTATTAAGCTTTATTATTAAGAATGATCAAGCCAAACCAAGTGATCAAACCATCCTCTGTTGTGCAAAGCAACATTCAAAGGCTCATCATCCTCCCCCTTCCACTAAATGATGTTTGAAATGAGTAGATCTTATGGCACTTTTCCACTGCACGTTACGGTTCGACTCTACTCCACTTGCCTCAACTCTACTCGCTTTACTTTTCTGAGCTTTCTTTTCCACTGCTGTATACTGCCGCCTCAACGTGAGTGGGATTATAGGCTGGTCGTCATAGTTATGCCACCTCTACTGCCGTGAAATCATCATAAACACGACGAAAACAATACTGACCAAAAAAATAACACAACTGCTAGCTGTTAGCTACTAGCTCATTGTGCTGCATAAAGCAATTGTTGCATGGTGATTATACACATAGTAACAATTAAATTGGCCTTGTTGTTTTAGAACTAAATAAAGTGAAGGGTTCAAGTGAGTATAGCGTTAACATAACAGAACATACATCCAGTCCAGGGCACTCTCCCTCCCATTGTTCACTGTTTAGATGGTGTCCATTTGGTCCAACCTCTTCCACTTTTCATTGATGGTTTTGTAGTCACTTTTACTTTTTTAATTTTCCCTACACTGTTGGTAGGCCAACAGCTGATACACTTCCTGAAACACTTTATAGTTTTGGGTCATGTCTTTCTTTGCTAATGAGTGGACAGTCTGCACCTCTTTATTGACTATGGCGTGGTTTTGAGCACAGCCATTTCTTTTTTCACAATTTGAAAGGCGCGTGAACAAAGGATACTTTTATCGCTGTTGCTAACTTTAAAAATACCGGGTTGACGTCCCGTGTCGGAAATCCAGTGACGCTGGTAGTGACGATTCTCTCTGACCAATCAGTGATCTGCAGGATTTTGACATCCCATTTAGTATCGGCTTGGCTCACTTGGAACCTCGACCGAGGTTCTACTAAAAAAAATCAGGTATAAGGTACTATCCACAGTAGAAACAGCAACAGGCGTAAGATATTAGTTACTCAATGTTAAGTTACCGTTTATAGAACTGTTGTGTAAAATCAATATCAAACTCCTAATATTCGAATCACGACTAAGGCTACATCCACATTAATCCAGATACATTTGAAAACAAAACGCTTTCTGTCCACATGGCTGTTTTCAAGCATTTCAAAAGTTTCTCATCCACACTAAAATGTATGAAAACTCGTGACAACCATTTCTGCAAATGCGAAAAATCGCAATTCCAAGTAAACTTCCTGTCGCCTTTGAAGAAATGCAATGTGAAGGTTGTGCATAGTAACATTTATCTATAACAACGCTAGTGAATATCAGGCCCAGCAATGCCGCTACAAGATGGGCCGCCATCTTTGTTGTTTTGGGATGAATAGACTAAATTCGTTATAATTTTCAGATACTGTCATTTCCCCTGCCTACTACAATGCAAAGACGGCTATTTAAAATGATTCACTTAGGAGAGCATTTTCTAAAAGCTAAGTTTTTGTGGTCAAAAACACTGTTCCAGTGTGGACATATGTGTTATTTTAGTCATGTGGGTTTTTTTTATTTCTATTTTATATATATATATATATATAAACACTTTACCAAAAGAAATGAAAAAAGAAGCTGAAATTGGCCAGCAGCCATTGTGGACCAGGAAGATTATTACCTTTTTTCGTTTTGGTGTTAACAGAGGAAAACAGTTCCAAGTCCAACAGCAGCGGCTAATTTACATGATTATTATGTGTCTTTCTGACACGAGGGTAATTGTTGCTGTAGTGGTGGAGCGTGGTTGTTGGGACCCAGGCTTGAAGAGACTCTGCTCTGACAAGAGAGAGGGGTGTGAAAAGAAATCTGTTCAATCGAAACACATGCTGCAGTTAATGGGAACATCAAGCGACGAGTGCAAATGCAGGAAACCATGTGTGAACAAATCAAATAAACAGAACCCTAACATCAGCATTTAATTCCAAGTTAAATCTTTACAATATATATTTCGTCATGCCCAACTGCCACATTGGTAGATAAATATACCCTCCAATTAAATAGACTGCAAATAATTAATGAAGAATGTATGCTAGTACAGTTTCTATGCTAGTACTGTTTCTAGAGTTAAAATTATTATTTATTTTTTTAAAGATTTGATGCATCCCCATTGTGACAAATGCAGAGAAACAAAAAAAATGCTTCAGGGGTGTTATGATGTTCTGCAAATACGCTGTTGTCAGCGATTCACGTTAGAAGCCGCTGTGGTTAGGACAGGTGAGTTCATGGGGAAAAAAAAAAAAAACATATATATACACTACCGTTCAAAAGTTTGGGGTCACCCAAACAATTTTGTGTTTTCCTGAAAAGTCACACTTATTCACCACCATACGTTGTGAAATGAATAGAAAATAGAGTCAAGACATTGACAAGGTTAGAAATAATGATTTGTATTTGAAATAAGATTTTTTTTACATCAAACTTTGCTTTCGTCAAAGAATCCTCCATTTGCAGCAATTACAGCATTGCAGACCTTTGGCATTCTAGCTGTTAATTTGTTGAGGTAATCTGGAGAAATTGCACCCCACGCTTCCAGAAGCAGCTCCCACAAGTTGGATTGGTTGGATGGGCACTTCTTGCGTACCATACGGTCAAGCTGCTCCCACAACAGCTCAATGGGGTTCAGATCTGGTGACTGCGCTGGCCACTCCATTACCGATAGAATACCAGCTGCCTGCTTCTGCTCTAAATAGTTCTTGCACAATTTGGAGGTGTGTTTAGGGTCATTGTCCTGTTGTAGGATGAAATTGGCTCCAATCAAGCGCTGTCCACTGGGTATGGCATGGCGTTGCAAAATGGAGTGATAGCCTTCCTTATTCAGAATCCCTTTTACCCTGTACAAATCTCCCACCTTACCAGCACCAAAGCAACCCCAGACCATTATATTACCTCCACCATGCTTAACAGATGGCGTCAGGCATTCTTCCAGCATCTTTTCATTTGTTCTGCGTCTCACAAACGTTCTTCTTTGTGATCCAAACACCTCAAACTTGGATTCATCTGTCCACAACACTTTTTTCCAGTCTTCCTCTGTCCAATGTCTGTGTTCTTTTGCCCATCTTAATCTTTTTCTTTTATTGGCCAGTCTCAGATATGGCTTTTTCTTGGCCACTCTGCCCTGAAGCCCAGAATCCCGCAGCCGCCTCTTCACTGTACATGTTGACACTGGTGTTTTGCGGGTACTATTTAATGAAGATGCCAGTTGGGGACCTGTGAGGCGTCTGTTTCTCAAACTAGAGACTCTAATGTACTTATCTTCTTGCTCAGTTGTGCAACGCGGCCTCCCACTTCTTTTTCTACTCTGGTTAGAGCCTGTTTGTGCTGTCCTCTGAAGGGAGTAGTACACACCGTTGTAGGAAATCTTCAATTTCTTAGCAATGTCTTGCATGGAATAGCCTTCATTTCTAAGGACAAGAATAGACTGTCGAGTTTCAGATGAAAGTTCTCTTTTTCTGGCCATTTTGAGCGTTTAATTGACCCCACAAATGTGATGCTCCAGAAACTCAATCTGCTCAAAGGGAGGTCAGTTTTGTAGCTTCTGTAACGACCTAAACTGTTTTCAGATGTGTGAACATGATTGCACAAGGGTTTTCTAATCATCAATTAGCCTTCTGAGCCAATGAGCAAACACATTGTACCATTAGAACACTGGAGTGATAGTTGCTGGAAATGGGCCTCTATACACCTATGTACATATTGCACCAAAAACCAGACATTTGCAGCTAGAATAGTCATTTACCACATTAGCAATGTATAGAGTGTATTTCTTCAAAGTTAAGACTAGTTTAAAGTTGTCTTCATTGAAAAGTACAGTGCTTTTCCTTCAAAAATAAGGACATTTCAATGTGACCCCAAACTTTTGAACGGTAGTGTATATCTCACAGATATGCACGAACGGAAGAGTTAGGGGCTGTTCACACCGAATGTGTTTTTGCCAGCGTCAGCTCTGTTTTTCCATAGCTTTCCTGTGTATACGCACTGGATGAACGTCCAAACATGCTGCACCGCGTGTTGCTGTTTCTTCAGTGTCTCACAGAGGACTGGCACATTTTTAGTGTCAAGTTAATAAGAGCTCCATGCTTCAAAAATGCACGCCGAGACAACTGTGTTCTGTTTCAGTCGTTTCAAGATTTAACGTTCTGAACAAGTTCAGGTTGCAGAAAGGGAACTGTTACAATGTTTAACATTATTCCACATTGTTCTGCAACAAGCAACGTTCATCACTTGATGAATGGAGATTTTTTTCCCCTTCTGCTCTAGTGTGCTGATGGGGCGCTGTGTCTTGTTTGTTTATTGTTACAGTTACATGTTACATGTTGCTTACATAAAATACAGCCTCAACATCAGAATATAAAATCCAGGTGAAAGTAAATTAAATAAGACAGGAATATATTACTAATGTATACAACAAATCTTAAAAGTAATACTAACACTGTATCATATTATAATGACAAACTGGACAACAATAAATAATTGTTGGGTTATAATATCAATGAATAATAACAGAATTCCAAAATATTTAGTGAGAGAAGTAGTAGCTTCGACAGCGCAAAACTTAAGAGTTTATTGTTAAGAGTGATTTTCTCAGTAAAAGAGTATTTTCCTCTAAAAGAGCAATACACAGCGACGTTGAACGTCCTTTTCAGGATGCGACTTTATAAAAATGCCCTTCCGCCCCTGTGTAGTTCCTGGATGCGGTAGAGTGCTCTCTGCTTCAGACTTCTCACTTCTCACTGCGAGAACATGACCATAGCAACGTTGTGGTCGCGGCTTTAATTCAGCGATGGAGACGATCTGGGGACGGCAGCGGGTGCGGTTCTGCTGGGTACGCCCCCTCGGACCACCCGCCCCCGGCACGCTCGTTGACTCCCGTCCGTACTCGAGGCAACAGCGGCTCGCCTCACGGCCAGCCTGCCTATCCTCTAGAGCTCAAGGTGGATGAGCTTGCCACTGCATCGGAGAGCGGTCCGGCATCTGATGAGAACGACTCCCCTAGGCTGCCGCCTTCGGGCCAGCACGCCCAGGCTGAGGCTGGCGCGCAGATGTCCGACATGCTTGCCTGGGCCGCCGCCAGATTGGGGCTGGACTGGAACCCTCCGTCCTCCCCACAGCCGCCGTGGCTGGATGACTGGTTCCTGGGGTCTGTGTGCCGCTCACAGCCATGCCCCCCCCGGTCATGTTTTTCCGGGAGGTGCATGATGAGCTGACGACTTCATGGAGGGCACCCTTTTCCACAAAAGAGTTTGGACGCGTGGCTTTCACTTCCCAACCCGTCACGCTGGCTGGCCAGGATCATTCGACTCGGTTACGCAATTCAGTTTGCCAGCCCCCCCAAACCCGCCCCCCCCCCCCCCCCTCCTACGGGGGCGTCCACTTTACCGCAGTACACGCCGAACATGCCAAATCCCTGCACACAGAAATCACGACTCTCTTACTTAAACATGCGATAGAGCCTGTCCCTCCAACCGAGATGAAGAAGGGTTTCTACAGCCCTTGTTTCATCGTACTCAAGACAGGCGGCGACTTACGACCAATCTTGGACTTGCGAGTTTTCAACCGGGCTTTGCACAAACTCCCATTCAAAATGCTCACGCAAAAACACATCTTAAATGTCACTTCATTCAACACAACATCTCGTTCCTTCCCTCAGGGAATGGAGGTTACAACAGTAACCATAATGTTTTTCAGCTTCTCAGAGTATCTTCTTTTAGCCACTCTGATTTCCTTATTCAGTGTGTTCCTGGCCTGATTGTACATGACTTTATCCCCACCTCTGTAAGCATCTTCTTTGGCCTGACGAAGTTCTGCTGTAAACCATGGTTTGTCATTGTTAAATGTTAAATAAGTCCTTGTAGGAATGCACATATCCTCACAGAAACTGATATATGATGTAACAGTATTTGTGAGCTCGTCCAGATTGGTGTCTGCAGCCTCAAAACACTCCAATATGTGCAGTTAAAGCAGGCTTGTAGTTCCAGCTCTGCTTCATTGACCCAGGTCTTTACTGTCTTTACTATAGGCTTAGCAGATTTTAGTTTCTGTCTGTAGGTTGGAAGAAGATGAACCAGAGAGTGATCAGTGAGTCCCAAATCTGCTCTGGGGACAGAGCGATATGCATCCTTTATTGTTGAGTAGCAATGATCCAGTATATTTCTCTCTGGTGGGGCATGTAATGTGCTGTTTGTATTTGGGAAGTTCACGTGTGAAGTTTACTTTGTTAAAATCCCCATGAATGGTAATAACTGAGTCTGGGTTTTGTTGTTCCGTGTGTCTGTGATCTGATCAGCCAGCTCTTGCAAGCTGCGCTCACACACACATTTGGCTCGATAAAAACACCAGAATGAACAAAGATAATTCCTGTGACTAGTAGAAAGGCTAACAGTTAATAAAGAGTGCTTCCAAATCAGGACAGCATATCCTCTTTAACGTGTAAACCAAGTTTCATTGATGTAAAGGCATGTTCCACCTCTCGTTTTCCCCGTTAAATCTGCTATACGATCCACTCTGAACAGCCGAAAGCCCGGCAGTCCAGTATGGCTTCACTCAGCCAGGCTTTTTGTTAGGGAGAGTGTGGAGATTTGCTAGATGAACGCTTGCCAGTGCTGTTCGAAAGCTGCGCTGACGAAGCTTGACCAGCGCGCCTGCTCTTCTCCCTCACCTGCATCTCTTGAACAGCAAAGCTGAGCCTCAGACTAAAATGTCCAGCAAAGTGTCTGAATATTCAAAAACCAGGAAAAGATATTCTGGTATATGCTGCCGAATGTTCAGCAGTTCAAATTAGCACTTTAGCATTCTAATACTCAAGAAAGTTTCCTTATTATTAGAACAATTGTAAATGGTTGCGCTACCATGCGAAAATCAAAATGCAGTTGGTTTTTCCCACATTTGCTGAGGTATCGATTTCTTACAAGGTGCTTTACACTTGCAAGTAAAATTTTGGTTTTAAAAATAAGCAAAAAATCACCAAAAGTCTATTGTTTTAGAGAGATGATGTGAGACTCGTGACAATTCCCTGGTTGGCCACTAGGGGAAGCAATGAACCTTTTGAACTCTCTCCACCCTGTTTGATTAATGACCTAGTTCACCTGTGCCTAGTTTTGTCATCTGTATTTAAACCCAGTCTTTTCAGTTGTTATTTGATCAGTCTTCTCTTGAAGTAAGTCAGCCTCAGTTTTTTCCCTGTGCTATATGCCTGTATGCTCTTATAATTTTTAGATTTTTGACTTCAGGAACTTTGGAATTTTTTTACCTTGTTTTTTGTGCCTCTCCATGTGGATTCTATACTTGTTGAAGTGTTGGAGTTGCCTTTTCCCCTAAGACTGATTTGTGCCTTGTATCTCATCTTGAAATGACCTTTTGTGTTCCGTAAAGACCGCCCTTTGAACATCACACTGTCTCCAGCCTTGTGTCTGCATTTGGGTCCAAGAACCAAAGTGTCTCCAGGCGCTCGGGATAAGACTGCAACCCTTGCACTCTAGTGACTCGGGCTCGAGCCCCAACAGAACATTGTAAGAATAGAACATTTATTTAAATAGAAATAGCCATTTGTAACATTCTAAATGTCTCTAAATCATCTCTAAACTACATAATGTGCATTGTGGCTGAAACATTCCTATTTCAAGTTTATTCTCATTCATGCATGTCAAAGTATTTTGGCTATTAAGTTAACATACTGTACAAAACTAACATAATGCAATATCATAGAGGAGGAAATGTATCCTCTATGATATTGCAGCAATTATCCAGATATGGAATGAGATTAAGCAAACTGTTATCAACTCCTACATGCCAACTTAATAAAATAAGGCAAAAATAAACATTTCGCACCCTGTTTAGTGAGAGATATAGTTGATTCAAACACTAAAAGTGGTTGTTCTGTATATGCATTATTGTATTACAGTTGTAATAATAAAGTCTTAATTAACATTTATAGTTATTAAACATATTGAGTTATTATTATTATTAAGTAAAATGTAGCATTTTGTTACATTATGTTTTGTGATTTCTCACACCTTCTTTATCCATCCATCCATCCCTTGCACACATTTGGCCTCTAGAGCGGGTGAGGCTTTTCAGACAGATAAACAGCAGCACCGTGACCCTGCTAGGACAGTTTATTTTGAACAAGATGGGCAAATGGTTATGGAATTTAATGCAGGAGTACAATACCGAACTGATGCGAATTGACAGAAGTGGAAAGCCTGTCGCACGTGTGATGGTGCGAGGAACCAGACAGTGGGGGGGAAAAAAAAGATGTTCAGTGAAAAGTCAAAAGAAGATCGCAATGTATGTAATTGTAACTTTATCAGATATTATGAATAAAACATGGGAACTCATTGCATGGGCATTGTTTACCTCCATATTTTGAGTTTCGGTGGCATTTTCTCCCGAGTCAGTGTTCATTTCCGACACTATTGGCATTGTATATTTATAAGGTATTTAAAAGTTTGTTTTAGAGCTAAAGTAGCAAATAAACAAGAAATCCCCACATATGTCAAACTACATTGTGTTAATGTTTGACACAGTTAAAACATTGCCTTCCTTAAAAACAAGTGAAGTTTGATCAGTGGTTAAACATGTTCATACGGTTCCTTCGCACCTGAATGAACAGCCCCTTTCCAGAATAAAAAAAAAATGCAGAAAATCATAGTATTACAGTTCTTGTGTAGTGACAGGTGTAACGAGGCAGGCAAAAAATGAATATCCAAGTGCAGCTTTTATTAACAAAAACAAGAAAACTCGGAATAAAGAAAACCACAGGGAACTTGTCACAGAGCATCACAAAACATGCAATAACTGACAAATAGACTGGGGGAAACAAGGGCTTAAATACACTAGAGAAAACAAGGAACACCTGGGGAAACAATCAGGGAATGAGAAACAATCAGGGGAAAACAATATAAAAAAAATGAAACTACAAAGGACTACAAAAACCAAACAGGAAACAGGAACTAAACAAGAATTCAACATAAAAGCTCAAAACAAAAGTCAACAGGGAATACGTGACAACAGGGCAGAAAGTCTTGAAGAAGCTAGAGAAGAGAGGACACCGGTGGCAGTTTTATACAAGCTGCTGTGCTCATGATGCTGTGCCCTGCGGATTTCCATCATGCCCTGCTCAGCGCATCTTAATTTATAAACAGATTTAGCCCTTATGACTTTCTTTTCCCCAAAAATTCTGAAATACTATGTATTTTTTTTGTACTTTGTAATTGTGGTGAAAAATAATGGTAGTGAAGTTGAATATTTCATTTTTAATCAACTTTAAAGTACTATTATGTTTTCTACTTAAAAGTAGAAAAATGTGAAAAATGTACCCAAGTTCTGTAACGAGTAGTTGTAATTCATTACTTTCCTCCTCTGGAAACAAATAATTTCTGGCTGTTTCTCAATTTGTGTTCTTACGTTCTCGTGGACTTGTTCTACGTCATCATCCGCTGCCGAAGTTCGATTCCAATCCTCAGATTGCACAGAGAAACTAGTACAGAGAAAGCAGTATAATTACCGCGATTTTTGGCCATAATTTTAATACAGTAATAAACATGGAGAAAACAAGTGTTTACAGACTATATTTTTGAAAGTGTCAATAGTCCTGCAAACCTTCACTGGTGTGATGATATTATTGCTGTCACTGGTGTAATAATACCAGTAGTTCTCTCACTGGATTCAAATGTGCTGTGACGGTTTATTGTGTAACAGAAAGATCACAGCACATTGCAAAGCTCCCAATAGATGCATTCTCCTCCTGTCCTTCTGAGTTTTCCGAGTCTTCCAAGGTAGTTTTGCAAGACTGGTCTTCATAAGAACACAAATCCATTCTCTGTGTTCTTGGAATTGAGAAACACCGTCTGAGATTCGAGGTCTTGAGCAGCTCTGAAAAGAATCTCTGAGTTGACTCGTGGCTGCAGCAATTCCAACATGATGTCAAAGCAGCAAAAGGTAAAGATTCCTATTAACCTCTTTCATGTGATGCCACTGTATGACCGCGCCGCCATGTTTGGGACCAAAATTCAATTTACATTCATTGTGCTGCGCTGTGAAATGCGGCAAAATCCGGTGACAATTTTGTTTCTGTTTACAAATCTTGAAAGGTGCTATTGCAGTTTAATTACCAGAGTCAAATTAAAATGTTTCTTTCAATAAAGTTTCATATTTTAAGTGACATGCCTTCATGTCACCAAAGTCAAGCAGCAAGGAGAGAGAGCATTGTCTTTGCTCAGTTATTCAGACATGTCAGTTTTCTACATTTAAATATATAAATGCACATAGGACGATGCTATTCATAATATAAAGATTGTATAACTGTATGTCATTGTAATGCAGTTCAATAGAAAGGAGGAGGCGAGAACCGGCTTGGCAATATAAATAATAGTTTAATGATAAACTAAAACAAAAGACACAAACACACACATGACGGACATGTCCGTAAACGATCTCTCTCCCGCACCATCCTCTGCAGTCTGCCTTTATCCCTCTCGGAGGCTTGATTAGCCTGATAAGGGGCCGGGTGTGTAGAATCATGACCTGGCCCCGCCCTCTGCCCTGCCACAGTCATAAATGTAAAACATTGTAATTGCACTATAATCTGAATATATTGTACATATTTAATGTGTATATAGTAACGTTAGTCAATAAACAACACACTATAAGATCATGAAGCACAGACATTATTCACACCACCAGACTACAATGTAAAACACAAATATGACTTGTTGCTTTCTGTGTATTCTTCATGAGTTAAAAGCAGCTCTTACATTCATTCAGATAGGATCATCACAGATGTTTTTTTAATATTGTGACCTAATTAGAGCAGAAAACAACACAAATATGTGTAACTTCTGAATGAGAGATGTTCACGGTGATGTACTGGTATGCGTGCACTCGCTGGTCACACATGAGACTTGCCGGCATACAGTGATAAATTGTGGATAAAATATATTTAAATTTCTGCAAAAGTCAAATTTCACCATATTTTTGCTGACCTCAGACCCGTATACACCTTTTCTGGGATTTTGCGTGGATACAAAGCATTTTTGATGTTTTTCTTGAGATCGTTTTATGGGTGTTTTTCACTGCCATTGTTTTATCTGGCTTATGGTCACAAATATGGCATCTGCAGGGAAAAAGTGACATCACTGAAACAGGTCAATAGGGTTCGATACAGAAACGTGATGACATGATGTAGCTTGTATTACCTTAAAAGAAATATGAATTAAATGTAACTTTTGAGTCCTGCATTTACATGGAAAATGTTAAGCATCTTTTTCACAACAGTAATTCAAAGACATACTATTGTCAGAAAAGATTTGAGTTTTGTGTACTCATTATTCATTGTGCTTTATAAACCCCACCAGTCATTTTAAATACATTTATATGGTGTGTAATATGTTCCTTGTCAGTGTTATGCAAATGAGGAAGCATGTTTGGCAGCATACCCTTCCTCTTGTTCTGTGTCATGCTGTGTTAACAGACAGCCTGGCTGTTACGGTGCACCATGAGCATCTGCTCTGACAACAACAAAGCTTCATAGATATTATCTTCCTGCTTTCCTGGCATCTACTGTGTTTGAGAAGATGTAGCTGTTTTTTCTTCTAAAGTGTTATCTGGAAACCCTGCAGCTATGCCCACCAGAGTAGGGGCTGACATTATGAGCAGGACACATCAGGTACATCAGGACACAATGGGGTAAAAATAAAAAGATAGATCATGTATGAATAATCTTCCATAAGAACAGAAAGAAGATTTTTGTTGATTAATTTTAAATCTTAGTTCAGGAAAATTGCCTACAGGTACAGAAATGATCTTTTACTAGCTATGGTAACCAGACAGTAATTGGAAATGGGAGCATCAAATAGGATGTGAATAGACCTTTAGCAAGACAGGCCTGTTTGATTTGATTAATGCAAAGCCAATTGTTAAGTTTGAGGCTGCTTTTTCAAGAAAGGTAGTTGACTTTCTACACGACTTGCCGAAAGCTTTAAAATACATTGTTTTGTAGGCAATATGCAGAGGTATGCAACATGGCATGTTCGAATCCAGTGTTTGCATCCTGTCTAATAAGATGCTGTCTACTAAGCATTCATCTGGTCAGTTTTCAAAGGCAGCATAGATTAATCTTTTGCGGAATAAGATATGCAACAGTGAACTTAAAGGGATAGTTCACAAAAAATAAAACTTCTGTCGTCAGTTACTCAACCTCATGCTGTTTAAAAAAAATATGAATTTCTTTCCTTCATTATGGAAACTATGTAATGAAGGCGAATGATGACTGAAACTAAAATTATATCTATCATATCCTTTTGTGGTCCATGAAAGATAGAAAGTCATACATCTTTGGAGCAACACGAGGGTGAGTAAATGATGACAAAATTTACATTTTTAGGTAAACAATCACTTAAACACCTATGACATATGTTCTTGTTAGTCATGCAAATTAGTTACATAATAAACACACCTACAGTACAAGCATAATCTTCACCTTTTTTATCCTGTGTTTTAATTCAATCTGGCGCCTGCATCAGGTGGTGGCACTCTGCGGGCATAGGATGCCTTCCCCACTGGGAGCATCACCGAATAACCCATAGCCGCTCCACCATGGAGTGTAGTGAGGGCGGGTGAGCCAAAAGATCGGGACTGGGTCAGCTCCTCATGCACCTCCGGGAAGAAAGGCACTGGGGTGGGGTGTGGCTGTGAGCGGCGCTATGAGCCCAGATACTAGTCGTTGAGCCGCAAGGGTTCAGGGGAGAGGGGAGGGTTCCACTCTAGCCCAACACTCGCAGCTGCCCGGGAAAGCATGTCTGTCATTTCCGCGTCCGCCTGTTACTGGGCGACCATGCCCGAAGGGGGAAGCCCAGCGGAGGTTTCCACGTCTGACTGGAAGAGCCCGCTCTCCGACGCTGTGCTCGATAGCTCATCACCTTTGCGGGCACAGAACAAGAGGTCGAACTTGCCCTGAGACAAGTCGGCGCACTCATCCGTGAACCTAACTGGAGCAAACGAGCGTGCTGGGGAATAGGAGGTCCGTGGGGATTTACCCGGTGGAGGTGGTCACATTGTGGTCCCCAAATCGCCCCCAGTGCTAGCCGAGGGCCGAGGAAGGGAGCCGCTGGGGTGGCGTGCTTTCTTACGAAAGTGAGCTGCAACCACAACGTTGCCTTGGTCATGTCCTCGCAATGAGGACATGAAGCATCCACGAAAGATGTCTCGCCATGGGCAGCGCCCCGGCATGAAAGACAGCAATCGTGGCCTTCTGAAGGCGAGAGATAACAACTGCATCCAGGAATAACACACAACCGTAAGTGCTTCTTTGAAAAGATGCATCTTTAAAAAGAAGTTCCAATTTGTGCCTCTCTTTTAGAATATACTCTTTCAGGTGAAAATACTCTAATAGAATATACTCTAATAGATCTGCCGAAGCACCCAGGGGCGATCTCTGCAGTGCACCCCTGCAGAGAGGGGAGAAAGCCACTGTAATTTGCCTTAAGGATCCAGCAGAGGTTAAATGGAAGCTGTGGGAAATTCAACTCGCTGAATCATCAGCAGCTTTGCTCTGAAGAGAAACTCTGAATGAGTGGTATGCACGCCAGCTCCTTTATACCCGTATGTCTGGGGGAGTGGCATGCAAATACCACTCGCCAATTCCCACTGGCCTTTTATCAAAGATCAGAGGTGTATTGGGCTCCCAAGTGTGACCCCTAGTGTCACTACATCGACACAACTTTGAGTGAGTGACAGCTAGGGAACTGTTACACAAGCACTCATATAATGACATTGAGGATTGAATTGAGTTTGGAGTGCACTCTTCACCAAACCAGAGGCACACCTCATGCAGATTGCATCCGTGAGTGAGTCGCAGGTCTAAATAGATGTAATGTAATTAGTCAGTGTGTGATGTAAAGGAAAAAATCATGGATTGAATGCACAAGAATGGGGGTTGCTATGAGACCCTGACTGCATGTTGAACAGGGAAGAGGAGTAATGGAAAGCGAGAGTGAAGGGAACATTTTGCTCTGACTGTCTGATATGATTGTCAGAAAGGAATGCTGTCTCTAAAAAAAGGTGAGTCCTCTGCCCTGCTTGTCTCCAAAAAAAAAACAAAGTTTGGGAACTTTTTTCATGTGTGGTCTTGAGCAGCAATACAAAAAGTAACCTTGTTAGTAGTATATATTGTACATAATTCAAATTAAGTAATTTTAAAAAAGGTTGTGCCAAAGGGTCAGGGTTGGCTGGTTAGTATGGGACAGTTACCTCCAGCCTTAACTACAACTTTCAATACAAATTAAAGGTGCACTCAGTATTTTTTTTTTTAACTCCAAGACATAAATTGTAATTTTGCAATATATGTAGAAAATCATGATCACTCACATTAATTTGAAGACTCCAGTCATATCAGAAACCTTATAAAAGCTGTTTTACATGGAGAGGGTTCGCACATGGGAGCTGCCACATTAGAATCACATGACCAGCCAAAAACTACTTGCTGAATCTCAGTAACCTTCTTGTTATTGGACACTTTCACTCATTGATTAAAGTAATCATGGCTGACTGTGTATTCAAAATTTCTACAATGGCATCTGAAACTGAAAACTATTGATTTAAAATGATGCTGCATCCAAGCCGCTAGGTAAGTCTAAGATGACACACAGATAAAAGTTACTGAGTGAACCTTTAAGCTAAATCGACAGAATTTGTGGTATGAAGATGATTACCACAAAATGTATTTCCCTTTTTCTTAAAAAAAAAGCTAAAATCTGTGTTACAGTGAGGCAATTACAATGGAAGTGAATAGGGCCAATCCATAAACATTAAAATACTCACTGTTTCGAAAGTATAGCTACAAGTAGTAAATAATATGCATGTTAACAGGCTTTTAGTGTGATAAAATCGCTTACTACCCACAGTGTTGTCATGATGAAAAACCCCCCACATAAACCCTTAACACAACTGTAAAAATTATGATTTTAAAAACATTGCAGCTCAAATAATATGAGTTTTAACAGACAAATTAAAGTACTATTATACTATTACAAGCTTTACATTTCTGCATTTAAACTCTCCAAAAATTGGCTCCATTAAAAGAATAGTTCACCCAAAAAATAAAATTCTCTAATCATTTACTCTAAGTACATCAGAGATGTGTATAACTTTCTTTCTTCTGCTGAATACAAACAAAGATTTTTAGGAGAATATCTCAGCTCTGTAGGTAGGTGAATGGGTACCAAAATTTTGAAGCTCCATAGGCACATAAAGGCAGCATAAAAGTAATCCATATGACTCCAGTAGTTAAATCCATATGATATAAGTGTGGGTTAGAAAGAGATCAAAATTTAAGTTCTTTTGTTTTACTATAAATTCTCCCTGCACAGTAGGTGGCCATTTGCACGAATTGCAAAAAAAAAAAAAAAAAAGAGATTGCTAATTTAAATATTGATCTATTTCTCAACCAAACTTATCATATTGCTTTTGAACATATGGACTTAACTGCTGGAGTTGTATGAATTACTTTTATGCTGCCTTAATGTGCCTATGGAGCTTCAAAATTTTGGAACAAACTCACTTGCATCGTATGAACCAACAGAGCTGAAATATTCTATTAAAAATCGTTGTTTGTGTTCAACATTGAGTGAACTATCCCTTTAACTTCCATTGTCAGCGCCTCACTGTAACTGTAATTTTAGTTTTTTGTATATAGAAATGGAGGGACAAGTTAAAGGTGCAGTATGCATGATTCAGAAACCCTTGTTATTAATGACACCTGTGGCCGTTATGTGAACTGCAGACAGATGCCTGTTGCTCGTGATCGCACACACACACGCACATCATAGGGACACGAGTATGGCGTTAAATGTTGGCCAAAACAGCGCAAGAGCATAAACACAGCACGCAAGTGAATTACAACAGTGTGAGCACCATGACACAGCTCGCACGTAAAATGTAAACCTGCAGAACTTGCAAATCACAAACTCGAGCACAAAAATAATGATTGTGCACACAAATTAACAACTCGCGAGCAGAAATAGCAAAACCGCGAGTCATGATAGGTCTCACACGCGCGCAGATCTAGTTATCAAGTTATTTTCTGCACACGTGCGAGTTATTTTCTGCACACGCGCAGCTGAAATCTTCAAGTCAGTTTTGACACTCAGGGGCGGGGCCCAATCCTTTCTGTTAACAAATGTTATTGGCTGTTGTTGGATGAGGACAGACAGAAAGCGGGATGATTGGGAAGCGGATGATGGCAGACAGTAAAGAGGTTATGGTTTCTTTCTAAATTCCTCAATTTCTTGTAGCTGTAAGATGTATGTATGTATGTATGTATGTATGTATGTATATATGTATATATGTATATATGTATATATGTATATATATATATATATATATATATATATATGAGAGGCAAGATGACACAAGCTGCGTTTGAATAAAACGAGAGGGTACCTCTCAACAGGTTCACTAAACGCCTTGCTGCGTTCTGTATTTCCACCTATTTTCAGTTATCAAAGACAGAAAGTATATATATATATATATATATATATATATATATATATATATATATATATATATATATATATATATATATATATAAACGCACAAAACATCTACATTACAGCTACAAGAAATTAAGGAGAAATTTAGAAAGAAACCATAACCTCTTTACTGTCTGCCATCATCTGATTCCCAATCTTCCCAGTTCCCTCCTTTGTAAAAATAAAACCCATTATATTAGGAAATCACAGTTAGTGAAAGAGTATGATAAGGGTGGTATCAACCCCTTGGACTTTGATGTTTGGGGCATTTAAGAGTAAATGGTTGAAATCATACTTATCACAACCTTACTCTATGTGGTTTCACATACCTAGATCTCTATTTAATAAAATAGGTAGGCTTGAATTTCTTTTAAAATTTGATTTTTGAGGTAACTAAGATTCCTATTAAATTATCAAACTTCCACAAACAACTTCTCCAATACTGTAAAATTATATTTACACACAACTTTTCTCCCCAAGGATCCACCCTTTGGAATAACAGGGTCATTACAATTAATAGGAAATCATTGTTTACAAGTGATTGGTATGAGAAGGGTATTGTGTTTGTGAATGATATACTAGATGATAATGGAAACTTCTTGGAACATATTGCCTTTTTGCTCAAGTATAATCTTAACCAAACTTATAGAGAATATATAAGTAAATCCATACCATTACCATTATTACAGTTATTTCAAAACACATTGATGTATGTGAGAATAAGACTTTCACCAACCTTACCAAATCTAGTAATTAATAAATGTAATTTTCATTACAGTAAATGTAATAAATGTATTAATGATTTTTTTTTTTTAAATCTAGAATGTTTTTGGATTGTAATGGAAGATTTTGTGTACAAGTTCCAAATATGAATGCCTTGTCCATAGATAACCCACATTTCAAATTCATCAAATGGCCCATTTCCCCAAAAGTCAAAGAGACTCACTTTAAAATAATTTATCAAATATATCCGGTTGATGACTTTCTTAGAAAGAGGTTTAAATTTGAAGTGGAACACTTGTTCTTTTTATGTCCTATGGGTAAAAGCTTCTGGTCTGATTTACATAATTGGCTGTAATTTAAAATTGATGACATTCCATCATTTGACTTATCACAAATTCTCTTTTATATGGATAATGTAGATTCATCCCTATCTGATTTGGTTAATATGATTGTTCTCATGGGTAAATATCATATTCATTGTAAGTGGAGATATTCGAAGCCTTTTTCATGGTTTATGAATGATTATAAATTGAATTTTCCTCACTGAAAAAGTAATGTCTAGTAAAATTGCAAGAAAGATGTGTAGTGATATATCCAGACAATTGTTTTTATAAATATACAAGTGGGTATGCGACGTCTAAAGGATGCATTTATTTAAATTTTGTCTTTTATTTTTTTTCCTCTAGCGTTTTGCTCTCAATACATTTTTTTTTTTTTTTTTAACTAATATTGTTGTTTGCTTTTTGTTGTTCAGTATTGTGTAGGGGACGCTTTTCTTTCATTTACACTGACAATAATTGTATTGTTCCTATTGATGTATATTTCTTATTTCTCCCCTAAGAGAGTTTTGCATGTTTTTTCTTGTCCAAAAAAAAAAAAAAAAGTTCCCGCTTTCTGTCTGTCCTTGTCCAACAACAGCCAATCAGGAGAGATTTGAAGAGATGCAGCCAATCAATACAGGATTTGGTTCGCAGCCAATAGCATTTGTTAACAGAAAGGATTGGGCCCCACCCCCATGAGTGTCAAAACTGACTTGAAGATTTCAGCTGCGCGTGTGTGCAGAAAATAACTGCGTGCGTGTGAGACCTATCATGACTCGCGGTTTTGTTATTTCTGCTCGCAACTTGTTAATTTGTGTGCACAATCATATTTTTTGTGCTCGAGTGTGTGATTTGCAAGTTCTGCAGGTTTACATTTTACGTGCGAGCTGTGTCATGGCGCTCACACTGTTGTAATTCACTTGCGTGCTGTGTTTATGCTCTTGCGCTGTTTTGTCCAACATTTAATGCCATACATGAGCATCGACCAAAACAAGAGACTGAACAGGATTTGCCAGCATCACGCTGACAGTTGAGGCAGCATTATTAAAATTACACCGTTATGATTGTTTTACTACAAAGTTTGTGACTGCATATTATATTTGACACTCCAACACATGACACTCCAGTGCTGGAACAGGGCTAAAACAAAGTGTGGATATAGATCTGACTATGCAAGACTATAGTTTGAATTAATCACTTTTCTTTGCATGATACATTGACTGCATTTATACAATAGCTTATGTTGGCATTAGCTAGCTAGCCAGCTTTATCAATAGCTGTTAGCTAAATCTGGTGGATGATGACAGTAGCTGTTTATAAAATAGAATGTACATTATAAATATGTTGACACAATTCAGTATTGATGTGATTCCATCACAACTGTCCTTTTGATATATCCATGTGCTATTGTTTTATAGTAACAGATTGTACATATTTTCCATATAACTGAGTTAAGTTACACTAATAAATGGAGCTTTTTGCATTATCGTAGATATTGTCTAGCATTCGTTGTTTTATTTTAACTATTTAGTTTATTGTAGTTTACCTTGCTGAATAATTACAGATTACGACATTAAACTGACATTTAGTATAAAGAGAAGATCGTTTAAATTATTGGAAAGTTACAAAGCAATGTAGCTTGTAAATCGTCAGCGTTAGCAGGCAATATCAAGCTAAAATTACACAGAACAATCCTTATGGCACTATATTTCACGTGCATTGCGGTTATGTAAGCTTACCTGTCCAAAAAGAAGAACGGCAATTCAGGGTCAGTTTTGATCCCCAAAACCAAATGAAGGTCCCTCCAGGAATCAAATGCCCTGATGATGTTGACTCTAGTTTTCACTCGACCATGATTACTTTCCCGCTTAGCCAGACGGGATTCAGTAGATAAATGTGTTTTTTTGTGTGTTTTTTTTGGCTTACTCTGAGTTTGTGTAGGAGTCGGTGTTGTGCTGGGAGCTGGACATTTGCTGGATTCCATCTCTGAGATAACATTATCTAGTGTTGCAGACTGTCTTTTATCGCTGTTGAATAGCTGTTTGAGGCAAGGCTCTCGGGAGCACGCATAAACGTCTCATCTTTTGGATTTTCCCGGCAAAAGCGACCCGCTCCCTTTGCATGAAAATCAGTCTACAGGCTTTAATAGGCAACCTAGGAAGTCCGGGAAGGGCTCATTTTTAAAGATGTTTTACAAGCCAATCACACATTGGAAAAAAAAGGTGAATATTACATGAAAATTTTTACATATTACACCTTTTAAGATACATTTTTGTGGTGATCAACATTATGCCACATATGCTGTTCACTGAATTTAACTTGTAATAAACCCAGAATATTTGTTTAAAGCAAGAAATCAACTTTCTTGCATTATTGTGGTACGATCAGTCAATCAGCATTGTAATGATGTCATTTTTTCTGTACGGCTCCTGAGTAATTGGTCACGTGTTATTTAGGTGATTGGCCCAGGCGCAAGAAAGGCAGCAAGCAGGTGGCGAACTTTCGGTTGGGGTGAAGGAGAATACTAAAGGATAGCTTTCTCCTGGCAATATAGACCTCATTGGGCATGCAAATATCACAATTTGCTTTTGTAAAAACTTCAGAGATCACACA
This sequence comes from Moxostoma hubbsi, assembly GCA_032164185.1. Taxonomy (NCBI): domain Eukaryota; kingdom Metazoa; phylum Chordata; class Actinopteri; order Cypriniformes; family Catostomidae; genus Moxostoma; species Moxostoma hubbsi. The sequence continues at coordinate 23,456,256 of JAVLUX010000020.1, read as the reverse complement.
GCATACATTTTTATGTGCAATTCCCGTTTTTTTGTACTGAGAATTAATGATTGTTAAAAATGAAAGGATTGTAACTCCTTGGAGTCATGGCTGACATAGTCTGGTAGGAGATCAATCCAGAGAAGCTCATATAGATTAGCTGAACAATATGGATCATTTCTGGTTACTGTGGCACTCTAAGTATTCAAGAGAACATAAACACTGCAAAAGACTTACAGGCTGGAACAAGCTGAACTGGCGAAAACATCCTGAGAGTCAGTAACATGACTGTGATGTCTTATGTCTATAAAAATCGAGAAACTGCGAAAAGAAAAGTAAGATTACTGTCTAAGGCTCTAAAATCACTTCAGTCTCTGTCCCTTTTTGAATCAGCTGGATTGAAGGATTTCATTTAATAGAAAATTAAATTCCTTAAATATTGTCCACCGTGTCATATTTCAACCAGATTAATTTCAATGCCTATCCTTTGCACTCACTCTCTCTCTCTCTCTCTCTCTCTCTCTCTCTCTCTTTATAAAAAACAGCAGTACCTTGCTATGTTTGATCAGGGAAAACAAAGAAATGGAGCTCTGTGAAATGATTATTCAGTCCCATTAGCTACCCTATACTAAGAGTTTTAATTTGGATGTTAATTTGCTGTGAAATTAACAGGACTGACAACTAAACTCGTTTAGTTGCCTCACAAATGTGCATGAAGAAAGCAAACACAGTGACAAATTCCCTTGGAGCTTTGATCTGATTAAAGGTTGTTCTATATGAATCACAGCCTTCTTTCCAGTTTCCCACAGTGCGACTGCTACTTTCAGATTGTTTTCACATCAAGTCAGCCCTTAACTTCCTTTCCTCCTTTTAAGTGCGAGTGTCAGTTCATCTTAGCTTTGTTAAGGGATTGCCGGATTCTGAGCTAGGCTTAAAGCTCTCCCAAGCCATATGAGAGTAACCAAGTGGATTTTGATTTAGATTTTTACACTTCCAAAAGGATGAAGCTTCAAGTCTGAGGCCCCCCCCCCTTTCAACCTCTTGCCTGAATCCTTTAGCAGGCTTCCAGGTGCTGTCAGATCTGTGTCATGCTTGGTTCATTAGAAAGATGAATGACATGTCCAGTGATGCCTGATCCTGGAGCCAGCAAGCACAGCTTTTGCATGTTCAGAGTAAAATTGCTTCCATTTCACATGCAGGCAATATTTTTTCCCAAGAGGGGCTTTAACACAGTAGAACTTCTCAGGCAACTTTATTCTGTCAAAAAATAACAAATTCTGAATCTACTTGACATCAAGAAATCTTTCACACTTGCCTTGAAAATAAAATGCAACAACTTCCAGACATCTGACTGACATTTATAAAATGAATGAGGCTTCTTGTGGGCTATTAATCAGTGAAATTGTTCACAGTGTCAGTTTTGCATATGTGTATAGATATATAGCAAGATAAAAAATTGTTTAGTGCTTTTTATATTGCAATGCTATATATAAACAAACAAATAACACACTTTATTGTGCCTAGTATATGGGTTTTGGGCATAAACAACATTTTTGAGTGCTTGGCTATCATAAATATTGTAATGATGGGCTTGCTTTGAATAAATCTCTAAATAAATCTCCATATGGTATTTCATATTTATACATTAAGGAACCTCAAATTTCAATCAATGATATTAGTAAAGGAGGACTGTTTCGTCAGCTGTTGTACATGTAATGGAATGACAACCTTTATTTGTCAAGTAAAATTCATTAGCTTTACTTAAATGTTATGTTTTATATACCCCCCCCCCCCCCCCCCCCCACCCTTGACGGTGGGGCGGCCCACGGGTACACAGAGGTCCCCCAGGTGGATAGGGCGGTTGCGATCCACCTGTGCCCCAAGAACACCGCAACCTGGTGAGATCGTCCGGTACTCCCCTCCAAGGCCTGTAAGATGACGTTGTCACTGACTTCGAACTACAGTGCCACTGGACAGGCCACCTCGGCCCTGCATGCCATAGCTCTCCTGCAAGTCCACCAAGTCAAGGCACTTAAAGATTTGCACTTGAGTAATCCTGACCCTGACGTGCTGCAGGAACTGCACACTGCCACCGACCTCGCTCTCAGAGCCACGAAGGTCACAGCACGGGCACTCGGGCAGGAACATCACCTATGGCTGAATATGGTCGAGATGTGCGACGTTGACAAGGCTCGCTTTCTCAACGCCCCCATCTCCCAGCTTGGCCTCTTCGGCAACACCGTTGAAGACTTCACCCAGCAGTTTTGGCGGAAAAGAGGCAGACGGAAGTGATCTTACACATCATGCATGGCCCAGATGAGTCAGACATTTGCTCCAGAGCTGGTATCAAGACCACTCCATCCCCTGGTGGAGGGCCGGGAGAAAAATCCTGGTTTTCCTTATTTTCTGTTGCCGCACCCCCTTCGGGCTGCAGTACCCACATTATTAATACAAGAGCGATTTCCTCACTTTCACTTGCCATTCTCTTCGCTCTTTTCGAGCCCGGCACAGCGGTTCTTCTGAAAAGGTTTAAGAGGCTCCGCTTATGAGACCGCTTCAGCACTGGCTTCAGACTTGAGTCCCGAGATGGGCATGGCGCTGTGGCACATACCGTGTGTTAATCCCCCTACAGCAGGTGTCCAGATGTGTCGTGGTCACCACAGATGCCTCTCAACTAGGTTGGGGCACCGTGTGTAACAGGCATGCAGCCGCTGACTCCTGGACAGGGCCCGGCTGTGTTGGCACATCAACTGCCTAGAGTTGCTGGCTGTATTCCTTGCCCTGCGGAGGTTTCTCCAGCTGATTCGGGGCAACAGGTCTTGATCCGTTCAGACAGCATCGCGACGGTAGCGTAGGCGGTGTGCGCTCTCGTCATATATCACAACTCACCTGCCATCTCCTCCATTGGAATCTGCATGAGAGGTTGGAGGGGGAGGCTGTCCCCCTCCACCTTGAAGGTGTATGGAGCCGCTATCGTGGTCCACCGCGACGCAGTGGACGGCAAGTCCTTGGGTAAGCACGACTTGATTATCAGGTTCCTTAGAGGCGCCTGAAGGCTGAATCCTCCCCGGCTAATCCTGTTCCCCTCATGGGATCTCAGTGGTCCTCTCGGCCCTTCAGAGGCCCCTCTTCGAGCCGCTTGACTCAGTTGAGCTCAAGGCCTTCTCCTTGAAGACAGCCCTCCTGATAGCTCTAGCTTCCCTCAAGAGGGTTGGGGACCTGCAAGCATTCTCTGTCAGCGACATTTGCCTGGAGTTCGGTCCGGCAGATACTCAAGTCATCCTAAGACCACAACCGGGCTATGTACCCAAGGTTCCTACGACCCCCTTCAGGGACCAGGTCATGAACCTGCAAGTGCTGCCCTGGGAGTAGACAGACCCAGCCTTTTCATTGCGGTGTCCGGTACGTGCTTTGCATATATATTTGGACCACATGCAGAGCTCTAGATGTTCTGAGCGGATCTTGTATGCTTTGGTGGACAGCGAAAAGGGAACGCCATCTCCAAACTGAGGTTAGCTCACTGGGTCATTGGCGCCATTTCCTTGGACTTCCAGACCCAGTTCGAACTGGGTTCAAAACACACTCAAACATTCGAACACACTCAACGAGAAGTGTGGCATCCTCGTGGGCACTGGCCAACGGCACCTCCCAAGCAGACATCTGCAGAGCAGCGGGCTGGGCAAAACCCAATACCTTTGCGAGATTTTACAATCTCAGGATTGAGTCGGTCTCGTCCCATGTTTTGTCAGGTCTGAGCCAGTTGAACTCGGTATTACGGAACAGCTGACCGGGTGTTCCACTTGCACCTAGCACCCTCACCAAAGTGATCCAGTGCGCTCTCTCTCCCAGGTTAGCCACTAAGCTCTCGCTTCCTGGATGTTCTTCCTCCCTACCCTTCTGGCCTGCGAATTCAGCTGAGGAATTTGCAGCCAGACCCACTACGATCTTCAAGTGCTCTGTACAGGGGTAGGGCTCCACAGGCCTAATTACCTCTTCAGGCAACTCCCTGTGATGTATTGTCCATGGTACGGTCCCCCTGTCAGCGGACCCGCGTCTCCCTTGGGCAGTCCCTCTGCCCTGTCGCTGTGTTTGTAGAGTTCCTCCCTCACCAGGTAGGACCATATAAAAAGAGTGAGCTTTCAGCAGTCTCTGTGTTCACGAGCGTTTTTCAGAAACACGTCACTAAAATGTACTGAAACTCTGCGAATACTTATCGCACAAACGTGAAACATATGTCTAAAGAAAGCTTTAAATGTCTACTTTTTCAAATTCAAATTTAAAACAAATATTCTCCTGCAATGCAATCTGTTTGAAACAAAGCAATGTTCATCTAATTATCTGTAATGTGATCCCACCCACCAGCAGAGCGCGCCATTCATACGCTAATGTGCACGCCCCCCAACTGTGAGGCTGTAAACAAATTTAGTTCATTTTTCTGCGTGTTTGCACCGATACACAGACGAGAAAGCTCCAGGAAGAGTTAACATTTTCCTCAGAAGAAGAGCGGGACTCCGATGAACATTTGTATTTGGAAGGGAGACTTGATCCAGCCGAGGATACAATTTCAGACGAGTAAGTCAGTAGTTTTCATTAGTTGACATGTTATTTTACATAAACTTGAACAGATTTTACTAGTGGGACTGTTTCCAGACTTGCCAGCCAGGATTCAGTGTATTGACATTTGAAATATGTCCTAATAAGCAAGTTTTAGATAGATTTAAATGCTGTTTCGGCTAAAGCAGGCATTTCAATTGTATTCTGTATAATATAAATATGATATGTAATATGATAAAAAAAAATAATATGAATGTTTAGATTATATTTCATCTAGTGTAAATAATGGCTCATTATCATCAACAAAGCTTGTGCTTGCAAATATGTGTTCAGGTTAAATGAGTAAAATGCACTTTAAATATGCCCATATTAGAGAATCAACATATTATAATGATTTCTGAAGGATCATGTGACAATGAAGACTGCAGTAAATGTGAGCGCAGCGTAGTTCTAGCGGGAAGACTAGCAGCTGTACATCATCACACTATTAGCTGGGTAATTCCTTGCCAATCGCAGGTAAGCCATTGCTTTAGAAGTCTGCTCACAATCTATCACATTGCTGTTTCAGTGCGCTAAGATGGCAACCTCCACCACCAGTTGAGCCCCGTCCCGCACGGGGGTAGGCTCCTCGCCCCTGCCTCCTATCTCCGGCAGGATATGATGGTTCCGAGTACAACTCCCTCGGACCGCCAGACGGGGCCTACGCCAAAGAGAGACATTACATTTCTGTTCTACATTCATCAAATAAATGGCATCTTAAACCTCCTTCAAGCCTGCGTGTCTTCCCAATAGAATAATGCTGAACATTATGCTTTGATCACAAATTGCATTTTAAAATATATTTAAATAGAAAACTGTTCTTTTAAATTGTGAAAAGAGTTCAGAAAATCAACATTTTTTTTTCTGTATTTTGGATCAAATAAATCCAGTCTTGGTGTGCAGAAGAGACTTCTTTTAACGGTAGTGTAGGTCTAAAATAAAGTAAAGTCTTTATGTAAAGAAAATATATAGTCAGATATCTTAACTTAAAACTTGATTTTGATCATTAAGTCTCCTCACATTCATTCTTTTTCTGTCACATTCCTCATTGATAGGCCCAGGGGTGGGGTCATTGTCTCTCAGGTGTGAATCACCTTAATATTCATGATCAATCACGCCTCCTCGCATATTACCTTTCAACACTAAAATTGTCTTACAAAAGTTAAATTACTATATTGTTTTGTATGAATGAGTGATCAGGATGGTTTGTAGCAAAAACTCTAGGCTACAAGATCCAGTTCTCAAAAGTCTTGTGGACAAATGTTTAGTATGTGTTATATGACCTTATTTCAGTGACTTAAAATTTTAGTTTTTTCAAAAACCACGCATATACGTTATTTTCTCAAAAATACAAACATGTACACACATGTTGCTCACATATTATTGTAGCCCAGTTTGTGCTGAATACAGTGTAATCAGACTTTAGCCATTAATATGTTTTTAAGCAACTGAAAAAAGCACAAATGTCAAGGCATGTCAAAACCTCTCCAGGGCCCAAAATACCCTCTATTGTAAAGTGTTACCAAAATGTCAATACAAAAAGCGGCTTTATAATCCAATATATTTTCATTTCCACATTATTGAACAGAAGCCAATCATTAGCCTACAGTTCACAGCAATCCATTTTGCAATTGAATTCGTCAATCTGTCCGAGACAGATTTATTATAAGGGCTGGTCTAAGGATGTGTCCGTGCACACCTGCATCAGATGGATGCTTTTGGAGTGTCTCAGTTGCATTGAGTTTTTGTTGCTTTGTCAAATTTATGTAGTTTGAAACTTAGAAAAACATGTCTTGAGATTCCTGCATTTGGAATTGCCCTCCATCAAGCTGTGTTTAAACAAGCATGTGTCAGTACTTATGATGTGCTTTCTGCTGTCGGTGCGTGTGGTTTTTTTCTCTGTATAATCTGTGCACTGCCTGTACAGCTGGAGTTTCCATTACTGCCCCCTGGAGAATAAATGTGGTTCTTTAAGCTTGAATTATGGTCCGGGGACATGATTGTGTAATTATTTTTATGTTATTTTAAATATAATTAATCGCACTGAATTAATGCATTAAATCGACAGCCCTACTTAAAACTTGTTAAGAATTTTCCTAAGACAACTCAAATGGTTTTGTATTTGTAATTCATCAAAATGAAATAAAATGAGAACATTCCTTGATTTTACATTGATATTTTTGGTGTCTAAAAACAAATTTTCCCTAAAACAAATGAAGGGAAATCAATTTGGTACTTGCAAACATAAAACAACATGCAATTTTCCACTACTATGCTGCTAAAACCACTCAGGAGCTTGTGTGTAGTGTTGCATATATTATTTGAAACAAAATGACTCTTGTTCATCACAGCTGTTGTAATGGTTCCAGTTTGAGATACATGAGGTGTGTCCCTGGCAGAGAAGATAGCAGGAAGAGGAAAGTGCTCCCAGGGTTTGATTGTGCTGTCTGTTCAGTATGCTCTGCTCAATGTAGCTGACTGGATGATGGTAATCTAGACAGAGGGAGGCAGGAGGTAAGCATCTTGTTGGAAAATAGTGCTGCAGAATGACTTGAACCCACAGCAGAGTCTGCAGGCTGAGGTGACACATTTTGGCATATTGAATGGCCATGGCATGTCTTACACATATTCTCCATTGATTCAGCTGTCCAGCTGTCGCATGGCTTTGTCTTTAAAGGGATATTTCAGCCAAAAATTATGTTGTTCCGAACCTGCTTGACGGTCTTTTTTCCATGGAACAAAAAAGGAGATTGTGGAGATGGGGGCGTGGCCGAACAACTTCTGTGGAGTACGAGGCCGGGAGAGGAAGGATTGACTAATTATCTCTAACAGATGTTTTGTGTTGCAGAGAGAGCTGGAGAGTGATATAAGGGCAGTCCAGACCACCAGAAGAAAGAGAGAGAGACCGACCTGAGTGTGTCTGTGACCTGCTAAAAGCAAACCGTGTGTGTTAAACTGAGTGATAAAACAAGCGAATAAAACCTTATGTGGATTGTTTATCCGGCTCATGCTTCCTCCTTCCTACCTGAATAAGTGGCTTGTCACAGAGATGTTAAGCTGAATATTAATGACTGAAAGCCTTGCATGTTTTTTCTATGCAATGAAAGTAAATGTTGAACAAGGCTATTATTGCCTAACATCTCCTTTTATGTTTCACGGTAGAAAAATAATGATTTTGTTTTCCCTTTTCATCCCATTATGTTCCCTTTTCATCCATTGACACATTTGAGTAGTTTTATTTAATCTCTAAATAAAGATGAACCTAAACCCTTCATCCATTCACTATGTTTGATATTCATGAAGATGCCTCATTAATATGCATGCACCAAACTTATGCAGCACTGCAGCTTTGCAATTCTAGGTTGTTGAGCATAAGATCACAGCTGTTTGCTGTATCTCTGTATTACTGCCCTTGTCTTTGCCACATGTGTTATGTATTGCAGTGTAACACCACAGGGATTGGATGAGTGTGGAGGGTTTGTAAGTATGCGTAGAGCAGAGTGAGGGATCTACCCCCAGCCTTTTGCCGTATCTCGCTTACTGGCTTGCTCTCACTGCCATAGAAACGGGGTTCTTAACGAAGGCTCATTCTGTCTGGGCGCTGCCGAGTCTAAGCATCGCAGGGATTGAGAGGGGGAGAGAGTGAGAGAGAGAGAGTAAGAGAAAAGATAAAGTGTAGAGAAATAACAACTGGTAAGTACACAAGTGTTAAATCTTTATGGAGTAGTTTTGAGTATCAGTTATTTGAATGGCTTATGTCTAAAATATTTTTGAATGGATTTGTGCATCAATGGACTGTAGGGGAAACAGGTTGTATGCATATTGATGGTGATACAGAGAAACAAAGACTTTTAATCAGATGGGGGCTTCATGAAAGCACATGCTGCTTTAATTTACAACTATCTGAACTAGAGCCAGTGTGTACATTTACTATTTGGCGTGTGTTCTTACGTGTATGTGTGTGTGCCTGTGTGCACGTGCATGCAGCATTCATCACATCAAAGGAGGGATGCAGTTGTTCCAGCTCCATACATTCTTTAATGCTTTTATTTTATGACTGCCCGTCTCCCTGGTTAATTGAGAACACTTTGAAAGCAGATGATGATTGAGTGGCATTGACTTATAGATTAACATGTTTTTTTTATCCCCTGCCCTAGCAAGAGGTTTTGTGAATATTTTATCAAAGGGCTTTTTGCTCACACCTCATTCTGTTTGTTGTTGTTTTACAGGTACAGTATCATTTTGGGATTTGTTTGGTAATGTGTGTGTGTGTGTGTTATTTGGTGAGTTATTTAGTCTGCAGGATATTTAAGTTATCTTAAATATTCTGTTTTCCATACTATCTTTCCTGTTGAAAAGACCAGCACTGTTGTGTTTTGGATGCTGGTCCCTAGCATGAGATTCTGGTGTGCTAGTGTCTCCACCAGGCTTCTTAAAGATGTTAGAGACCTCTTTAAAATTCAGCAAAATGTCACTTTTACCAGAAAGATCAGACTGATCACACTGTGAATTAGGGCTGGGTATTGCCAGCCACCTCATGATATGCGATACACATGTCATGATTCAATATATATCGCGATACATCACAATATCATGATTCGATTTTGATTTAGCTTTTAATCTCAATTAATTTGGGAATAATTCAGTTATAATGTTATATTTGCTAACATAAGAAATTATCTTTCAGCTAATAATGTTGTTCATTATACAGGGGACCTTCTAACTTGTTAAATTACAGATGTACAGTATCAATTTTATAAATTTAGAATCCAATATAATCTTAATCTTATAATCTGTAATCTTAGTGGAAAAATGCAACCTCCGAATCACGTTCATGATTAATTATGTGAACATGATTACTTCCTGGGTTCCATGGGCTAGAACACGTTTCTCTGAGGCAGCTCTACAGAAAGAGGTCAAGACCAGATTAAGTGAGTGGAGCGGAGTGGGAGCAGAGCAAGGAGTGGAGCGGCATTTTGCCAGGAGCGAGGGGCGGGTTTTTAAAAAAATCTGAGCATTTTTGTTTTCTCTCGCTCCAAGAGCACTCCACTAATGCTCCATCACGGGCAAAACACGTGTTAACGGACATTAATGCAATAATTCACCATGTGTTAAGCAGTGCTAAACACTATTAGCATGAAGGAAAGATGGAATTTCTGATATAACCTGAAAGATACTAATTTCAAATCTAGCAGCACTTGGTAATATTTGACCTCCAGCACACAGGTTACTTTCGCTTTCTGTTTTCACGCTCCCTATTTTTGAGTTCATCTTGTGGTAAAGCTTGACTTAACTACATGCTTGTGCCTTGTCTCTTTATCTTACATCAACTGACATATAGTGAAAATGAATGATGGGATGGTGAAGGAGAACATGAGTGTGGAAGTGATTGCCATGATCAATTGTTTGTTGTGAAAGCCTAAAAGACGTGTCCAAAAAAACCACGATGATAATCCGTTCACATTTGGAGAGAGAATCTAAAGGTCAGTAATACATCCCCTATTAAATATTTGGAATAATCATATAATCATTCTAATCTAATGCATCACAATCTTAACTGTTGGCTATTATGTCCCGCATTAAATAGAACTGAACTTTTAACAACGTAAAACACCAACTGAACTAATCAACATGTTAATATTGCATATTATGACTTTAATTTAATTTATTTTAGTGCCGTAGGCTAATTTATGCATTATCCATTTGCAATTTATTAATTTAACTGAAAGTTTTGTTTTTGTTCTGGTAATTTATTAAAACAAAAATGTGTTTGGTAATTGATATTTTTAATTTAATGTTTTTATTTTTTTGTATCAACAATTTATTTAATTGTTCAAGCCCAGAGAATGCTGCTGATATGTTTCAAAAGTAAGAAATACAAATAATTTTATTTAGTCTTGGGCTAATGTTAGTGTTGTATTGTAGTGTTGGCTTCTCTAATCCAGGAGCACGGAGTGAGCGAGGAGCGGGAAACGGACAACCCGGAGTGGAGCTGGAGCGGAGTGATTAAAGAATGCTTTGAACACAGAGGGGAAATAATTGCTGCTCCACTCCACTCACATACTCTGGTCAAGACATTTAAATTGATGCAAAAATGTCCTGTTGGGAGATGCCGCTTGTTGCAGAATTTGCATTTGCAGAATGGCGTCGATGTCAGGGTACTGGAACATTTGGAAGCAACATGTTTAGTTCCTATGTGATCACATTGGACAGATATTTCTCAAAAACATGTATTGAGAAATAACACCTGTCTTTGTAACAGCCCTAAGCTCAGTGAACAACAAAAAAGTGTCAGGGTAGCGGCCCACTGATTTTTACAAAGTTTTAGGTTAGGTAGGTACATTTTACTCATTTAAATATCCATCTAATATTCACATTAAAACTTTGTCTGATTACAACACAATTTCACTCTATTTTGGTACCCCACGCTGGACATTGGGAAACTGAAGCCAAACATGTAATGAAGCATGTCATTTTGGTTTGCAAAAATTATGCCATTGTCACATAAGTATTTTGAGTGAGTGGTTGAAGGTGGCGATGGAAGTCTGATGGAAATTGCTTATAACACCTTTAGCTAGCTTTATCAGTAAGATTTCCTTCACAAGTAAGATCATGTTAGTTGATCAGCATTTTTTGATGGTGAACAACATGGCTATGCAGGTTGACAAGCTCCAAACCAGATATAACCAGCACAGACCAGTCCCTTGTGTCACACTGAGATTGTGCATTGGGTAGGTGTCAACTCCGGTGAAACTCACTGTTTACGAAGCCCAATAAACTGGGGGCATTCTCAAGATCTCACCCTGCAGAAACACCCCATAAATATGCTACTCCAAATGTGAAGTACAGTGTTGGCACTTACCAGCACCATCACACCCTTGTTCCATAGAGAGAGACCGTCTTCCTGCAGCAGTGCAGTTAGAGAGAGCAAACTTTGTCTCTGTCACCTCCCAAATATACAGCACTACCATAAATCAATTGTGTTGCATTATGCATGGAGAGAAAGGGTTTTCGGTGCTGATGGTAGTACAGAGCGAATCTGCACATCATGGCTCTATTTAGTTTGTTGTGATGCTCTGCATGTCTGCGGTGACACTTGCCCACTTGTTTCGTACGGTCACTTGAGGTCCATCTTATTAGATCAGCAGTAGGTGCAGATGCTAAGCACTCTCACAGGGCAGACCACATGCTGATTAACGTAGTAACTGACATGATTGGGGTTGATTAGTCTGACAAAAAAATTTTCAGTATCTTTTTCACTCTGTTCCTTATTTTCTCTCCATGCCTGTCCTCTTATTCATCTTAAGCCTATTTGCACCAAGAATTATCTGCACGAATGACATGCACATAAAAAAACAATACAATTTCCTGTACTGCATACTGTGATGATCTGTCATTTTTTATTCAGAGGTGAGGTCAATATTTTTTAATTGTCACTGACCATTTAAAGAATGGCCAATATTATAGTTTTGTTGTGAAAAATTGTTTAATTTTCATGTCATTTTGTCCTGTTGAATTGTTATGAACAGGTCTTAAAGTTGAAGTGTGTAATTTCTGTGTCACAAGCATCACTTAACAACATTTTAAAAAATAATGATTGTTTTCAAACAGGTTTTCATTGATTTGCAAAACAGACAGGCCCACCCCAATCCCATGCCATTGGTTGAGCCAATGTTGCTATGTCAGGCTGAACGGGTCCCAGTGTTTAAATTTTTTCAAGGAATCTACCTACAAATGGCTTTTAGTTTATAATTGTCTTGTACATTTGACTTATAGTTGTCTCTGCTTTTTAAGCTGGGAAAGGACAAAGTCTTTTAAAATCGAAGTAAAGGTGTTAAGCCTCGTTCACACTCCCAGTGAGTTTGTTGCTGGGTGTCGCTAATCTCTGTACTGTGAAGTCACTAGTGGGAGTTCCTACTTCTGTTGCTTATTTTATATAACATGCAGGATCTTTCAATATATTAATCACTCACTCAGAATGCTGACAGTTTTGGACATGTTTTCCACGCATCATTCCATGCTCTCATTGAAAATGAATGGTATCCTGTCACTTTGTCACTGGCGGTGTGAAAGGGACTTTAGGAGTATGGCTGCCCATGGCTTATGCCCTTCAGGATTCTTTAGGGCTTCACATCAAAATGTCACTGTCAGACAAAACTGTTAAGAGTCACCATGCAACAGCTGGATGTGTGAATTTAGTGAGATGTTATGGGTTGTGGCTTGTAAAGCCTGTACTGGCAGGGGGAAAATGCTAGTGTTGAGGTTGTGAGATGTGCTCAGAGCGTGTATGCTCCCTGGAGAACTGTTTTAAAGAGCAATCTGTCTTATAACTGTAAAACACAGTAGAGCTCTTCTCCAGGGCTGTCACTGTGATCACTATGGAGTCTGGATGAGAGCAAATCTTCACTCTTGAGTGGAAAATTATTGAAAATAGCATCATTCAAGCTAGTAAAATATGACAAGAGATGCAGATACATATTCTAATAGTTTTCTTGAGTGCTTATGTGAGAATGAGAAGACATTTAACTTGAATGGGTCTCATTTTTATTATGTTTCACATACATGTACATTTCAGAAGACTGAGACCACATAAAAAAATCTGGGATTAACATTTTTATTCAAACCTGGAAATATATAGAATTAATAGAATGAGTGCTGTGAAAATGTATTTGCCCCACTCTGATGTTTTTTGTATGTATCTCATACTAAATTGTTTCAAAAATTCAAACAAAATCTAACATAAAACAAAGGTGATCTGGGTAAACACAAAATACAGTTTTTAAAAGATAATGTTATTTATTGAAGAAAAAAAGTTATTCAATACCAACTGGGACTGTGTGACACAGTATTTTCCCACCGTACAAAATCCCCAAATCTATCATAATGGGGTTCAGCTGGACAAGACACACAGGCCTAATTACTGACTACCATGTTAAATCAAATAAACACCTAAATATAACTTTTTCAGCAGCATGAATTTGGCTAGAAGGTTTCACCCAGTAGCACACTATGCCAAGGTCAAAAGAAATTACAGAAATTATAAGGAGAAAGGTGATTGAAATACATCAGTCTGGGAAGAGATACAAAGCCATTTCAATGGCTCTGGGACTCTAAAGAACCACAGTGAGAGCCATTATCTCCAAATGGAGAAAAGTTGTCACAGTAGTGAACCTTCCCAGAAGTGGCCGACCTTCCAAAATTCCTCCAAGAGCACAGCGATGACTTATCCAGGAAGTCAGAAAAAAGCCAAGGACAACATCCAGGGAACTGCAGGCCTCTCTCACTTCATTAAAGGCCACTGTTCATTACTCCACTATCAGAAATACGCTGGCCAAAAATAGAGGGGTGGTGAAAACCATAGCTAATGCAGAAGAACATTAAGCCTCATCTGAATTTTGCCAAAACAGACCTTGATGATTCTCAAACTTTTTGGCAGAATGTTCTGTGGACTGATGAGTTGAAAGTGGATCTGCCGTAAATCAAACACAGAAATCCACAAAAAGAACATCATACTTATGGTCAAGCATGGTGGTGGTAGTGTGATGGTGTGGTGATGCTTTGTAGCTTTGCAGGTCAACTTATGTTTAATAATTGAGGGAAACATGTATTCTGCTCTCTACAAGAAAATCCTAAAGAAGAATTCCTGGTCATCAGTCCATGTGTTGAAGCTCAAGTGCAACTCGATTATGCAGCAAGACAGTGATCCAAAGCATAGGATTAAGTCCACCTCTGAATAGCTCAAAAGAAGCTAAATTCAAGTTTTGGAGTGGCTTAGTCAAAGTTCTGTCTTGAACCCGATTAAGATGCTGTGGCAGGACATTAAACAGGCAGTTCATGCTCAAAAACCCTACAATGTGGCTGAACTAAAGCAGTTCTGCAAAGAAGAGTGGGCCAAAATTCAACCACAGCATTGTGAAAGAATGATTTCCAGTTATCGGAAGCATTTGGTTGCAGTTGTTGCTGATAAAGGTTTAGGCAAATATTAAGTTTAAGTGACAGGTATTGAATAACATTTTTGCTTCAATAAACATATATATATATATATATATTTATATTAGGGCTGTCGATTTAACGCGTTAAGTGTGATTCAATTTATTAGAAATAATGCAATTAATCGCAATGCCCCCGGATTGTAATAAGGAAGATTCCTGAGAAATGCAAGGTTGTAGTACCACCTGTTTATTCCAGAGGGCAGTAATTTAAATTTCAGCTGTGTGGCAACACGCAGTTTATACAGTGAACAGACATTCATTATGTTCTTGCGTTCAAAACATTTGATGGAGCCAAATTCGAACTAAGGGATCTAAAGATGTGTTCTAAATATTAAACTATATTTAACTTGAAACAGTGACCTAAACATTTTATATTTATGACGCAACACAACCGAGACGCTACTCAAGCATGTCTGACGCTTGTTGAAATTGATGTGTCCTTAAACAAGCCCTCATAATAAATCTCGTACTGATTGACATTCACTTGCAAAATAGATATTTGTGATTGACTTATGATCAATAATATGGTAGTAAACAATACATTGTATTCTAAAGCCGTTTTTTGTATGGTCTTATCAATGATTAACTCTTCTGCCACAAGAATGTAATGCATTTTATTTATCTGAATATATATATATATATATATATATATATATATATATATATATATATATATATATATATAATTTTAAAATATTTAAAGATAACTATGTATAATTATTTCATCTTTATATATTGAATTATTGTTATATGAGGGGCTTTCTCAGCAAATATTTGTATATGCGATTAATCACGATTAATTAATCGGGACATCATGTAATTAATTCGATTAAAAATTGTAATCGATTGACAGCCCTAATATATATATATATATATATATATATATATATATATATATATATATATATATATATATATATATATATATATATATATATACTGTATATATATATATATATATATATATATATATATACTGTATATATTGTATATACTGTATATATATATATATATATATATATATATATATATATATATATATCAGCACTCAGATGCTTCACTGTGCGTATCACTCCGCTTGTGTTCATGCCATTCTAAACTATGGCGTAAGAGCAGTGCATATCTGTTAGTAGTTAGTATTTATTTTTTAAATTGCATATGTTAGCCAGCAGGTGGAGGCAAAAGAACATTTTTGTGTATAATATGAGCCAGTTGGTGACGTAAAGTGAATACGTTAGTCATTGTTTACATGTAACAGCGCTATGTGATCGCTCGTATTACCACTACATTACTTAAGCTAGGATATTGTTTTAAACGGCTTTAAATTAACAATTTCAGGATTAAGGCCCATTGCAGCTGAGAGACACAAAGGACTGTTTGATAACAGAACTTGAGGTGCTTACCGAGTTTCCCGACATTGGATACAGAAGAACAACACTAAGACAAAGAAGAACAAGAAGTATATCTGCAAACATAAATGATCTGTGATAAGCCCTGCAACTATTCAGTAAACAAACCGACCTCCAGTACCATATAACATCAGCTCTAACACTGGTCCCAATCAGGGCTGGACTGGCCATCGAGAGAACCGAGCGGGCTGGTGAGTCGGCCGTGAAATGGGACGAATGGGCTGCGATAAGCTAAAATGAGATGCCGCGTTATGCATAACGGACCAACTGGCTTTTCTTTGAAATCCGACAATGTATTTAATAGATATATTCAGTATGGCGAAGAGACAATATAGCTGATATGGGGAAAATTGGTATCCTTGAAATCCTCATGATCCACACCAACCCCATGATTTCAGGACATACGGTTAAAGTTATGGGCAAAAATATAAATTTTCACATCTTTTGTCCCATAGGTTACGCTGTTGCAAAACTCTGCACGTGCCCTCAGATAATGGTGCTGATGAAGCATACCAAGTTTTGCTTTGATAGGACAAAGTGTTCCCGAAATACAAAAATATAGAATTCGACCTTGTTAACTATGATTTTGCATAACTTTTCAACAAAGGCAAAAATGAAAAGAAATATTCATTCAATCTGTATGGCTCAGTATGGAGATTATTTTGAGACCTTGCTTGGCAGAATTTGGTAATGTTTGAAGGAACAGTAGTGAAAAAAGGATAAATGACATAATCAAAGATGAAGGCCACTGTAAAGGGCAGAGTTTTAATGTAAGGGGTCCATTTGAATCATCAAGAGGAGAGTAATCAGACAAAAAAAGAATTGTGTCTCTAGGCCAAATGGTTCACTCAAAAGACAAGTACATTTTTTGACATGGTGGTGGAGTTCAGGGGTGTAAAGTAACGAATTACAAATACTCACGTTCCTGTAATTAACTATTTTTCCCCAATAATTGTACTTTTTTAAGTAGTTTAAAAATTGTATACTTTTACTTGAGTATATTTTAAGTGCTGCAACTGTACTTTTACTGTGCTATTTTCCAACTGTCTGTGTTCGCTACTTCCCTGTCCTGAATTTATTTTTATCTATCAACCTGATTGGCTACGAGAGTCTCGTGACTCCCGTCAAATCAAATCACTCCTAACAAATTTGAACAGCAGCTGCAGATCTGGTGTCAACTGTTATGGATATGGAGAATTCCTTAAGCACAGTTCAACACTTGAACATCACAGCCGCACCTAAAAGGGCTTTTCACAGAGGAAAAAGGCCAATTGCTTGATTGTGTCATCTGTGTTCAACTTGCTTAAACCGCTATATATCAGCAATAATCCTGCCTCTAATTTGAAGAAATATATCGAAGTAAACTTCATATTTCTGCTTACTAGATTCTGTGTCTATAACGTAGCCTGTAATTTAACTATATATCACTGAGTTTATTGTGCTGCTGTGAGAGATTAATGCAAAGTTATCAATAGGGCTGCGTAATAAAATTATCTAGATGTTTATCTGGAAAAAAGAGAGATGTCCTCGATCAAACTTTTGAGTCATTTTCTATATTTAGCCTGTGTTCTACATCTAGAACAGGGGTGTTAATTACATCAATAGCAAGACAACCACTGGTTGGTTGATCTAGATGAAATGTAAAAGATTGACTTTTTATTTCCTGAAGTCTATAACTGCACACTGTTTGATTTGAGAGGCGGTTAATGTTTGTACACTTTACATGCGTGTGATCCAAGCGCTAATGTGGTTACAAGCGTAAATTATCAAATACCATTTATAATTCCACCAATGCCTGTCTTGATGAGGATTTAATGTAAATGCAGTCGTTTATATCTAAAGTTACATTTAAACAGTGGGACAAAAAGCATAATTGCATCAAAATGTCGGTCTTGAAGTGTCCATGTAACCGAATTGAGCACTGTCTAGTAGGCTATGTCATATAAAGGCTATAAATCAAACAACAATTACAAGGAAACGAGAAAACCACTCACTACTTTTGGCCCAATAACTTGAGTAGCTTTAAAAATAGTAATGTATTAGAATAAAACATTGTTCTTTTTTTAATAATAACGACCCCAGATGTTGAGTGTGTTAATTGGTATAATAAATTACCAGGAAAGTAGAGATGATAAAATAATTTATAATTATGCTTAGCCTTTATAAAGATCAACATTTGAACAGCAATACTTCAGGCAGAATATTCTCTCATCATTTACTTACTCTCATGCCATCCCAGATTTTTATGGTTTTCTTACTTCAGAAGAACACAGAGTTTTAGAAGAATATTTCAGCTCTGTAGGTCCATTCAGTGCAAGTGAATGGTGACCAGAACTTTGAATGTCCAAAAAGCACATAAAAGCAGCATAAAATTAATACATACAACTCCAATGGTTTAGTCCATGACTTCAGAATTTATATGATAAGTGTGGGTGAGAAACAGATACATTTTTAAGTAATTTTTTGCTAGAAATTCTTCTCTCTGCCCAGTAGGTGGCGATATGCATGAAGAATGTTAATCACAAAAACACAAGAAGAACAATGTGAGAATTAATTGAGCAGGGAGAATTAATAGTAAAAAATGATTGAAATATCTGTTTCTCACCACAGCTATCATATCACTTCTGAAGACATAGATTAAACCACTGGAGGCACATGGATTTGACAAATTTTATGATGATTTATGTGAATTGTGGAGCTTCAATATTTTAGCACCAATATTTACCAATATTTCATTGTATGGACCAAAAGACCTGAAATATTCTTCTAAAAATCTATTTGTGTTCTGCAGAAGAAAGTCATACACATCCAGGATGACAAGAGGGTGAGTAAATGTTTAGAGAATTTTCATTTTTGGTTGAATTATTCCTTTTTAAGCATGATATAGCCCCTGTACCAAACCACTTTTCCCATGCCTGCTCTACCTCCTCTATTGTGCAGGACATGACGTGCCAAGTGATCCTGCTTATTTAGCTTTTTTTTTTTTTTGCATTCCTTACATTGTTTTGAACATGTTTTATGCACAACAATAATGCTCTGTCAGCATTAAGGGAAATTTAGACCCTAAACCTAAACTGATTTTAATGTACTTGTTTCGTACATTATGATTTAAAATGGTGATCAGTGTAATCAAATTAGTTTTTTAATCTTTTAATTTCTGTTATCATGTCTCCCTATTATTTTTTGGAATCATATTCAAGTAGTGTTTATTAGGGATGGGCATTCATCAATAATTTGGTATTTGAATATTTAAGCATATAAAAGGAAAAACAAGCATATCCATGTGCTCAGTAAACTATACTCATTCGTAAACACTGGTTTAAATGATGGAATGTCCCTTACCTCAGCTAGCATAGTCTTTCTCGGATGCAATGTTTGTTGTTTACAGAAGCGTCAT
This sequence comes from Moxostoma hubbsi, assembly GCA_032164185.1. Classification (NCBI taxonomy): domain Eukaryota; kingdom Metazoa; phylum Chordata; class Actinopteri; order Cypriniformes; family Catostomidae; genus Moxostoma; species Moxostoma hubbsi. The sequence goes on along the minus strand of JAVLUX010000020.1, from coordinate 23,436,886 downwards.
GGGGATTACGTTGCTATGAGGATGCTGCTTTCTGACGAGCTGTACATATACGAGAGTAAAGTGTACACCGCTTGTCCAGTACATTTAAACAGGATCCCAGCTTTCTCACAGTAAGCCACATTCTCACAATAACCCACTTTTTTGGTGTCCATCTGAACTTACTGAGAGAACTGTTTGCTCAACAAATGTGATCAACTTGTGTCCACACTCAACAGCGCCACCCAGTGCATTCTGTTATAACTGCCAGTTTTAGTTTGTGTGTTCAGGGTTGAACATGCATCTCACAGTATATATGGCCTGCAAATTAAAACTTTGTGAAATTCTAATAGTATTTTTACTATTCGAAAAATTATTGCATAATGAATATTTAAATATTCAACTACTCATGCACATCCCTAGTGTTTATCAAAGTGATGTATTTTAAATGTTGGCATACAGTGTTCATTATAATGGGGCATAGGTTTTGCAACTCGGTACTCAATACTCACTACTCATTAGTACTTTTAAATGAGCTACTCTTTTACTCTTACCTACTTAATCTACTTTTACTTTAATCATTCTACATTTTGTGAAATAACAGTACTTCTACTTGAGTATGATTTTTCAGTACTCTTTCCACCACGGGTAGTGTTAATGAGTATGTCCTAGAGACTATTCATGATCACCACTTGAGCCAGAGCACATTCAGAGCTTGGCCCCTAATAATACTACAGATACAGAAGGGGCTATGTACTTTCAGTGCTTGGCCCCTAAATACATAATAATAGAAGAAATCAGGATGTGGGCAAATACTGAATCTACAGGTCACTAAATAAATTGGCAGATTTTTTACAATGAATGTAAACTCCTTTGTATAAAAGGTCAAAATCCTTGCATCCATTATGGCACACAAGATGCTCTTTGGAACATTCTCAAAACATGTTGGAGATCATGAATCATCAGGTTTTGCTCAAACATGTAGAGTGCACGCCAGCTCAAATGCATGCTGTCATGAAAGCAAAAGGGTAGCATAGACATTTTTAAACTCGTGCTTTTAGGTAAATATAAATGCAAAATAGAAGCATTTCTACAAGTGGATTCCACTGTAGATTAAATATACTGTATAAAAATTCTGTATATTCTGTACATTATGTCCCTGTGTGAACCCGGAGTGCATTGTGCAGATTAATAATTTACTCATGCTCTATTAATTCCTCATGATATTTTAATTGGTAACTCTCTCATGAGCAACATTAAGGACACGGTCGAACCAGAATGCTTATAAGCGGCAAGTTCTTTAACTCTATCTCTCATGCGGAGGACATCCTGTGGCCAATAAACACATTTTTTCACAGTTGATTAATATCAGAAAACCCATCTGTAGCGAGCATGGTGGGGTTGAGCGACGTCTGGTCTGGTCAGAGCGAGGCCGGGAAGATAACTGGTTAATGAGTTTCACCTGTGTGCCACACCGGTCTCTCGTTCCAGTGAGGGGCTGCAGGAGTATTGAAGGAGAGGAGACAGCAGCAGACGGGGAGAGAGAGACCTGTGTGTGTGTGTGCAACGTGACTGCAGGGAAGCAGTGCATTTGATTTTGTCTTTTAAGTTGTATAATAAATATTTTCATGTTTGTCAAGCTGGTCCCAGCTTCCTCTTTCCATGCATTCCTTGAACTTCGTTACATCATCATTAATGAATCGTGGTAAATAAGGTATAGTTGCTCAGAATATGGTGGAAATAGTGCTAGCGCTTAAACCTGGCGCTAGCGCTTTAGTCTTAATGAGACAGTCGCTGCATAGGATTTTTGTTCCTAATTTAGTGCTTTCTGTGAATATGAGCAAAATAGAATCCCCACCCACTTCTTGTCAGGCCTATTGCACAATGATATTTTGCCCAATAGCCCCACACCTCCCACTCTCATGCCACTGTCAATTCAAGGATCAGTGGAATAATGCATCGTTCTCTTGTGCTGACATGATGTTTATTTCATGTCACAGGTCAAAGGCTAGAAGGAACCAATACCCTGGCCACCACTGGAACTGATTAGTCAGCAATTGAAAAAGCTTTAATGTCAATTTAATGTGCAAAAGTTCAAAACTGGAATGACTGTGACCTTCAAATGAGCCCTGATCCTGAGGGTTGTTTAATGTGAATAATTCACATAGACAGTTTTGACAGAGAGGCTTGTGAAAAGCTCTGATGTTAACTTCTATTGACACTCTAGTTTCCTCAAATTCCTCAACAACTAATGAAACTGTAACAAGCAGAGTACTGCAACAAAAATTAGTTGTCCTGTTATTAAAAGTGTTTCACTTAGTATATATTCTCCCCAAATGGGGGACTTGACCGCACAAAATCAAAAGATTAGAGTTTTGTGGCTTTCTATCCATGTCTATAAGCTTACAAGTCTAATGAAGTAATCAATTTGCCAATGTACTCTTAAAAGATTATACAATTAACTTTAAGCAGGACAACATTTAAAATTTGCAGTCTTTGACTAAATTAGGAATAGCATGCATACTACTATTTTTCCAACCTAGTCTCATAGAATGAACATAACTAGAGATGCACCAATCGACCGGCCAGGGACTGGAATCAGCCGGTTTTCCGCATGATCGGCCCGGACCGGTAACCGGCCGGTCAGTCTCACGTCTTTCCGATTCCGAGCAGGTCCGCTTTGTTGCCAGCAGCGTAGGCAATAACGTCACAGCCGCATGGAAACGTCATTGGCGTCAAAGATCTTCACTGTGAAAAATACATCAAGTTCGCAATTTGTAATATTTGTAAGGCTAAAGTAAACCGTGGGATGGCAGAGGCAGGCTGAATACATATAAATTGTGCCGTTGTGATTTAATGTGCTGAGTAATGTAATTTTTCCCACCGTGTCCGATATTAAAATCAGTGTGACACACTTTGCAAAATGCGTGGGTATTGTTGATATGGCTTTGGGATATGAAATTAAATGCTTTCGTCCAGCTGTTTTTAATTTTATATATATATATATTATTTATTTTATTTATTTTTTCCCGCCGGAGAACCAGCTGAGTCTCCTCCCATCTACCGGTGATGCTTGATTCAACTTCCCGCGTCTACTGCCTGCGCAGATTTCAACAGAGCAGCTGGGTTTTGATTGCCAATTATTGACAATTGAGGCAGGCTTTCTTACGAAGGCAAGCCGTGACTGCAATGTTCCCATGGTCATGTTCTCTCAGTGAGAACATGACACATCCACGAACGATGTCTCCACGTGGGCAGCACCCAGGCACAAAAGACAGGGATTGTGGACATCTTTAAAAAGATTTTAGAATATACTCTTTTAGAATATACTCTTTTAGGGTTTATACTCTTTTAGAATATACTCTTCAAGTTTGTTCTGCCAAAGCACCCAGTGGCGATCTCTGCAGTGCACCAGTGCAGAGGGGATAATGCCACTGTAATGCGCTGTCAGAATCCAGCAGAACTGAATGGAAGCCGTGGGAATTCAGCTCAATGAATAGCAACCAGTCTGTTCCGAAGAGAAAATCTGAATGATTGGTTCGCACGCCAGCTCCTTTATACCTTTATATGTTCGGGGGAGTGGCATGCAAATACCATTCGCCAATTCCTATTGGACTTTTATCAAAGATCAGACGTGTCTCAGGCTCCCAAGAGAGACCCCTAGTGTCACTTGACAGAGAGGGAACCTAAAAATCTTATTCAGTGTTGTTTCTAAAACAAGATAAGTCTAATTGATCTTTTTGAACAATACAAAAAATTATTATCAAGAATACAATTTTGCCCTAATATCAAAGGTCTTATTAGAAAAAAGAAATTATGATCCAATGTGAATTGATAAAAAAATATGATCGTGCTTGGTAACGTGCATGTAAAAGAACTAGAAATCACATTTTAGCTTAGCGTAAAGCTGATAATTTACACAAGGTTTATTTCTATTTCTTCTGCTCCAAACTTAATTCTCTGTCTGCTCGTATGAATGTAACACTTCAGAAGATAGTGTTTCACCGCTGTTCAAATGCACTTTGGATCACATAAATTACAGTGCATCCGGAAAGTATTCACAGCGTTTCACTTTTTCCACATTTTGTTATGTTACAGCCTTATTCCAAAATGGATTAAATTCAATATTTTCCTCAAAATTCTCCAAACAATACCCCATAATGACAATGGGAAAGAAGTTTGTTTGAAATCTTTGCAAATTTATTAAAAATTAAAAACAAATAAAATCAGATGTACATAAGTATTCACAGCCTTTGCTCTATGCTTTGTTGAAGCACCTTTAGCACCAATTACAGCCTCAAGTCTTTTTGAATATGATGCTACAAGCTTGGCACACCTATTTTTGGGCAGTTTTTACCATTCGTCTTTGTAGGACCTCTCAAGATCCATCAGATTTGATGAGGAGTATCAGTGCACAGCCATTTTCAGATCTGTCCAGAGATGTTCAATCGGGTTCAAATTTGGGCTCTGGCTGGGCCACTCAAGGACATTCACAGAGTTGTCCCATAGCTACTCCTTTGTTATCTTGGCTGTGTGCTTAGGGTTGTTGTCCTGTTGGAAGATGAACCTTCACCCCCAGTTCCTGCCGCTGAAAAACATCCCCACAGCATGATGCTGCCACCACCATGCTCCACTGTAGGGATGGTATTGGCCAGGTGATGAGCGGTGCCTGTTTTCCTCCAGACATGATGCTTGCCATTCAGGCCAAAGAGTTCAATATTTGTTTCATCAGACCACAGAATTTTGTTTCTTATGGTCTGAGAGTCCTTCAGGTGCCTTTTGGCAAACTCTAAGCAGGCTGTCATGTGCCTTTTACTGAGGAGTGGCTTCCGTCTGGCCACTCTACCATACAGGCCTGCTTGGTGGAGTGCTGCAGAGATGGTTGTTCTTCTGGAAGGTTCTCTTCTCTCCACAGAGAAACGCTGGAGCTCTGTCAGAGTGACCATCGGGTTCTTTGTCACCTCCCTGACTAAGACCCTTCTCCCCCGATTGCCCAGTTTGGCCGGGTGGCCAGCTCTAGGAAGAGTCCTGGTGGTTCCAAACTTCTTCCATTTACGGATGATGGAGGTCACTGTGCTCATTGGGAACTTCAGTGCTTCAGAAATGTTTCAGGATGGACTGTATATGGATAAATGTTTTCCATCTGAAAAGACTAAATATTAAATGATAATCAGAGTACTTTTTGAATGTAACTGTATTCTAATTGCCAATGAATTGTAGTGGAATACAGTTACTTGTATTTTGTATTTTAAATACATAATCCTGTTACATGTATTCTGTTACTCCCCAACTTTGTCTGTATGACACATAAAATGAATGGCAAATCTTGGGTTGTCAAATATGTTCACATTTTCTTTCTCTTGGATACAATCAAATGCAAGATAAAAACATCTACCAATGTTCCATGCCTTAAGACAATTGCACTTTTCAGTGTCATAAGATCAAGCTGGCAGAAGTATGACTCATTTTCACAAAGTGTCTGGAGAATATTATACATAATAGGCTTTTTCTCCCAAAGACAGACAGGGCTTAACATTTTAATATCAGGTATAGTAAAAAGATGTGAAACATTAAATTAGCCTAATCTTTTTTTCCAGATCAGAAATGAGATCTAGTGAAAACTGAAAAGCAGTGATAAACTAGCAGGGGGTGTGTGCGCCGTACCAAACAAGACTTTATCACCTTTCCCATGTCACTTAAATCTTCTCACACTCGTATACTGCTCCCAATTCCAGTGTCCACACAATATGATGGAATCTGCCTCCATTATTTCCATCTTTTATCATTTGGGATGTGTTCTTTCTCTCAATGAAATATCTATAAAAAATAAATATATCACTCCTGATAGAACCAAGTCCAAGATATATGAAATAGGAAGTCATGTGTGATTTGGGTCAACCATTAGGGGGATTCTAAATGCAGCATTGGGCAGCGAGGACAGACAGCAATTGTTTTATTGCCAGTCCAGGCATTTAATTAGCACACCTGAAGCTGCCCAGCTAAAAATAAGCAGAACAAACTCAGACTGAGCTCAACCAATTGTCACATGTCACATACATTTAATAATTCTATATTATATAAAGAGGATATGAAAGTGAAAATAATTAATTGTTGAGCCCATATGGAATATGACTAGCATATAAATACAGAACATTTAAAATACTAAAAATATCCTTTGATGTTTATTCCATTCCTCTGCCAATTAGTCTGTTATTCCAAAATGTGTTTTTGCACAAGTGGGTGTATTTTAATGAAAGTTCTACAAAAACAAGGATGAATTATTATTTTACAAATTAATCAAGGATTATTTAGTCATTCTGACTAATTTTCTATTCTGAAATGGTTGTTTTAAATGTAAATGAATGCAGAGACCTAGAATAACCCATTAGCTTTTGGAGGACTAGTGTGTAACATTTTCTCATATTCTCAAGCTGAGCCTGCCACAATGTTTTCCAGTGTGAAGGAATGATGTGCTATAGCAGGTGTTGATAGTAGGATAAACTAGTGTAGCATATCTCAGTGGTATGCCTGCTTCAATGTCTTTGGTACACACACACACAGTAGACACAAATAGTACAGTATCTATAGAACTTGGTGATCCGCTTGTCCTGACCTGTAGTAGTAAGATATAAGCATAAACACATTGTTCTGCATTCAATTGTGGTTTCTTTGTCTGAATGCGGACACCTACTGGTTATTATAAGTACTGTAGTGCATTAAGTATGTAGCAGTCATCTTGTTTTAGTCAGAGCACATGGTGGAGATCTCAAGGCTGCATACATGTTCTTCTTGCTTGTATATTTGCTCCTGAGATAGAAAAGATAAAGGAAAATGGATTTCAGTAAAGAAGTCTGATTTCTAATCCTGTGTATGCCTTTTTCTGGGTCTCGTGTTTAGCTCGCTGCTAAAGCTTGTATCGTAAACACGGGCTGAGAGCAGAAGAGTGAAAAGATTAACTTTTCGTCAAGAGCATTAATGAAAAGCATATGCACAGCTTCTGAGGATACCCATAATGACAAGCCCGCAGAAAAGCAGCCAACCCTCTGAGCTAAAGATTAGATCGGAGACCAGATCTCTGTCTGGCAAGTCGTCAATCTTACGCCACTCCAGCAAGTCTAATGTCAGCCAAGCTGCAGCCGAAGCATGCGCAAGGGCGGAAGCCGCTCGCAGAAAGGCTGAGTTTGCAAAACAACAGATAGACATGGAGGTGGAAAAGGCAAGGATTGAAGCTACATTAAATGCTCTGAAGGAAGAGGGTGAGGCGGAAGCGGCACTCGCGGCAGCAAGAGTGCTGTTATCAGCTGCGTTTGGCTCAGATGACGAAAATAAAGCAGACTGCACAATGCACAGATGAATACATAAGAGCACATTTCTCATGCAACAAAACAATAAAGCAAAATGTTCAGAGAACCCACAACTGTTGATCAGTTTTCCCCTCAGACTGTTAGGGACATTTCTAGCAACGTAGATGATTGGGATGCTGTCCTGCCAAGAGAGAAAGAAAAGCAATGGCAGAGATGGAAAGATTCTCTCCAACGCCTGCAAGAGCTAAAGACTCAGAGAATGTATATCTCCATTTTCATATCCACTGCACACAAAAGAGAGCTCATTGTGTTTTGTGACGCATCCACTAAAGCTATCGGTACAGTAGCTTACTTGAGGATCACAGTGAGGTTGGGTTCCTCTTCGGTAAAGCCAGGCTTGCACCCAAACCAGACATTACCATTCCTCGGCTCGAACTGTGTGCAGCTGTATTGGCAGTGGAAGTAGCTGAGTTGCTTCAACAACAGCTGGACACAAGTCTAGATGATATGAGGTTTTATACAGATTCTAAAGTGGTGTAAGGGTATATCTTCAATGAGACAAGATTGAATGAGACAGCATATCAAACATTCTACACAACCGCTTCAATGGAATTTTGTGCCCTCTCACCTCAACCCAGCTGATACTGCCGCTAAAGGTTTACCCACCGACCAATTGGCTTCATCGTCGTGGCTTACAGGACCATTGTTCCTTTCAGACTCAAGTCAAAGTCAGCCTATTAAGGAACCTTACACCTTGTGAGTCCTGAAACAGATTCTGAACTTCGTCCAGAATGTGTGAGTTGTCTCACCAAACTATCAGAAGTCAAGCTTGGTAGTGCGAGATACCAGCGATTCTCAAGATGGAATCCTTTGTTAAAGGCCTTAGCTTGGTTACAACACATCAACAAGTACTTCTGTCATAATCCAGAACATAACTGTCATGGATGGCACATTTGCAACAAGCATCAGGAAGAACAACAGCTGAAAAAGGCAAGGGCCATGATTATTCACACTGTCCAGAAAGATGTCTAAGCAGACGTAAATGTCTTGAAAAGGGTCAGTCTGTCCACAAGTCAAGACCTATCAGCAAACTTTGCCCATTCATTGATGCAGACAAACTCCTCAAAGTAGGAGGTCGGTTAGCAAAAGCTCAATGTGGGAGGGCGGAGGGCGGGGCTGGGTCGTGATGATACACACCCGGTCCCGTATCAGGCTAATCAAGCCTCCGAGAGGGATAAAGGCCGATGGCAGACGGTGGTGCGACGAGAGAGAGATTTTTATGGACATGTCCGTCATGTGTGTGTTTGTCCTTTGTTTTAACTTTACTATTAAAATATAATTTATATCGTCCAGCCGGTTCTCGCCTCCTTTCCCTTGAACTAACTTTACACAGGTGCTGAAGCCCAGGAAGGAGGAGGGATACCGTCGCGGAGTCCTCGACACTGCCGTCCACCCAGGGGAGCACCGCTGCCATCCACCAGGGGAGGGACTAGACCGACCGCCTGGATGCGGTGAACGGCAGCCGTCCGCGAGGAGAGTGGGGACTGGACTCCCCGACCGCCTGGAGCGATGGAGCCGCTGCCAGGGGTGGAGGAGAGCCCTGCCATCCCCTAGAAATGAGGAGGGGTCGAAGGAAGACCGCCGTCCATGAGGGGAGGAGGGAAGTGTCTCCCTGACCACCTGGAGTGGTAGGGCCGCTGCCAGGGGCGGAGGAGTGTCTCCACGAGTCGCCGAGAACATGGAGGGGCGTTCTGACTGCCGGGGGTCGTGAGTCTAACTCTGGTCCGCCCGGGGAGAAGCAGCTGTCGTCCGCCTGAGAGGGTGGAAAAGTGATCGAGGACCATGCGACGGTGTATCCGAGAACCGGCTGGACGATATAAATAATATTTTAATAGTAAACTTAAAACAAAGGACAAACACACACATGACGGACATGTCTGTAAATGATCTCTCTCTCTCGTCGCACCACCGTCTGCCATCGGCCTTTATCCCTCTCGGAGGCTTGATTAGCCTGATACGGGACCGGGTGTTTATCATCACAATCCGGCCCCGCACTCCGCCCTGCCACACTCAGTTTACATCTGAAGAAATGCATCCAATACTTATATCTGGGAAACACCATGTCACACAGCTTTTGATTAGGCACGAAAAGGTATGTCAACAGGGGCGTCATCTCACAGAAGGTGCAGTACAGGTAGCTGGTTACTGGGTCGTTGGGGGGAAAAGATCCATTAGCAGCATGATTTTCAATTGTGTCATATGTCGGAAATTGAGGGGCAGACAGGAGGAACAGATCATGGCGGATTTATCCACCGACAGATTACACATATACCATAGATTACATACGTGAGCCTGGATGTCTTTGGGCCATGGCCAATAGCAGTCAGGAAAACACGAGGCGGGCAGAGGCTAAAAATTGGGCAGTCATATTTGCTTGCATGACCACACGTGCCATCCACTTGGAGCTGATTGAGTCAATGAGTGCTTCCTGTTTCATCAATGCTGTGCAGAGTTTTTTCGCCATCAGAGGCCCTGCCAAGTTCCTGAGGTCTGATTGCTTTGTGAGAGCTTGCAAAGAGCTGCAAATTGACAAGCAATGTTGTCACAATTCAAAGATTAGTGCTTACCTTTCAGATAACAAATGTTGCTGGCAGTTCAATCCTCCTCACCCTTCACATATGGCAGGATCCTGGGAGCGAATGATTGGAGTTTCCTGACGCATTCTCAATGCCATGCTCCTGTAATATAGTTCTGCAAAACTTAAAAACTTACTGCTCACTCAAAAGGTTGGAGCACCACCTGTGCCACCTGAGCAATTTGAAAGTCATGACCTCTGCAGAGCACACTGGAGACGTGTTCAGTATCTAGCTAATGTATTCTGGGGATGCTTGAAAAGAGAATACTTAAGTGAACTTCAAGGACGTAGAAAGTGGACCACAGTTCGACCTAATCTGGAGAAAGGAGATGTTGTGCTTTTGAAAGATGCACAAGAGAAAATAAATGATTGGCCAATGGGGCTTGTAACCAAAACCTTCCCAAGTGATGATGGGAAAGTTAGAAAAGTTGAATTGAAGGTTGTAAAGAAGGATAAACAATCTTTTTCCTTAGACCTGTTGCACAGGTGGTTTTGTTAGTTCCTAAGGATAAGAATTAAGAGGTAACTTGTTAAGTTCAAGTTTCTTGACTAGTGTTAAGAATGTTCAATTAATGTTTATGGGTTTAGTGTGACATCTAGAGACGTCAGAGGGTGAATGTTCTGGATTCAATTGTGGTTTCTTTGTCTGAATGCTGACACCTACTGGTTATTATAAGAACTGTATTGCATTAAGAATGTAGCATTGTGGAGATCTCAAGGCTGCATATATGTTCTTCTTGCTTATATATTTTCTCCTGAGAAAGGCATCTTTTCACACAAAAGACAAAAGAAAAGACAAAATGGAAAATGGATTTCAGTAAAAAGTTTGATTTTCAATCCTGTGTATGCCTTTTCCTGGGTCTCGTGTTTAGCACGCTGCTAAAGCTCGTATCATAAACACAGGCTGAGAGCAGAATACACATAATGTTCAATTTCAATAGACATTGGAGAGTAGGCTATAAGTTGGTTCCCTTTCAAGTCGGTCATTTCAATGCTGTGTTGCTGACAGGTGCAACAAATCTCTGAAACAATTTTGATTGGCAGACAGCGCTTTGTGCTCCGCCTCCCTGTGCATATCATCGGGTATATGTACAGCAACACACAGCACTATCTCGTCAGAATTTCTTCTTCAGGGTACCGTTATCTCTCCTTTGTACTCTGCACTACTACTGAATTTCCGTCAATGTATGCACCTTCACAGTGGCTGGATGAGAGTTTACATCTTCTGTACTCCCTGAGGTGCTCCAGCGACCGCTTACATCCTTCATTTGCTGTTGAATGTCAGACGTGAGGAATTTCCTTCTGTGGGACAGCAAACAGATGAAACATCTTCACCGCTTTGCCTCACAGAGATCAGATTATTCAATGGAAAGTATCTATTAAATTATTGGAATTATTTTTCAAAGCTTAAGGGTTTCCGAGAACATCACAAAGTTTCTGTTCAAAATGATTACTCCTAACCAAATTCTTTCTTATGTTCACCCTATAGACTGGTTTGTGTCAATCAACCTGAAAGACTCTTTCATGCACATAGGCCCTCATCACAAGCCATTCTTGAGATTCGCCATCAAGGGGACTGCTTACCAGTTCAAATTCCTGCCCTTCAGATTCTCCCTGGCTCCTTGCATATTCACAAAATGTGTTGATGTGGTATTTGCTTCGCTAAGGCAAATTCATTTTTGTTATGAACTACTTTAACAAATTTTAGCACCGTCAGAGGAACAAGCTTGCAAACACAGAGACCTGGTCTCTGGACTTTGGTACTCAAAGTCAACTTGTCGAAGAGCGTGTAAACGCCCAGCTGCCAAATTCCATTCCTTGGCAGGAATCTTGACTCTGTGTCTACGCTGGTGCATCTGACAGAAGAACACATTCATTCCATTCACCGGTGTTTAATCACATTTAACATGGAGGATTTCACTGAGCAGGGATCTGCTCACGCAGGTGGGAGCACAATTTGGCATCCACAAATGGAACTGTGGAAACTTCACATCTGGCTCCTGAACGATGCCTGCTTGACGGAGAAGGGCTCTCACAACCAGTGCTCGACACCATATTATAGGCCAGAGCCTACTGTATACAATGAGATGTTTATACACCTTGAAATGGCAAATGTTCGCTGATTGGTGTTCTTCTTGAGGTGAGGTACCTGTACAATGCGCTGTTCAGCTCATACTTCACCTTCTACCAAGAGCACTTGGACACAGGTTTTATTCCGTCTACGCATAGTGTATGTCGCTGTCATAGAAACCAGTCACTGAACCAGGTCTGTCGGTTGGCAGACATCCTTTGATTGTGAAATAATTACGTGGCTACATTACTGATCAGGTATGGGACTTAGCGCTTGTGTTAAAATCACTCACGGCACCGCCGTTCGAACCAATAAATACAGTGAGTTTACTTAAACTCTCATTAAAGAATGCGCTGCTTCTCGGTTTGGATTCAGTTAAGTGTGTCGGGACCTTCAAGCACCATCGGTCGATGACTCCTGTTTAGAGTTTTGACCAGACTTTTTACTTACTTGACAAGTAGGCATTATTGCATGTGCGAATCAGTATCATGAGTGATGGTATAGATTCCCCATAGCATCAGCGACGCAGCATTGAAAAGACCAACTTGAAAGGGAACGATAAGGTTAACTACGATTCCCTTAAAAAAGGAAATGAAATGCTGCGTAAGCTGGCCACACTTTGCTACAAGGGCTGAGTATCGCTCTGTACCCATCAGTCGAATATTCTGATGATACGCGTGGGAGACGGAGCACAAAGCACTATCTGCCAGTTAAAATTGGTGAGATTTTAAAGCGTTTCAGAGATTGGTTACACCTGCAGAAATAACCCCATAGCATCAGCAATGCAGCATTTCATTCCCTCCTTTCAGGGAACAGTGGTTACCGTCATAATCTTATAATTTGACTCCTGTGATGTGCATCTGAACAAAGCTGATATCCACACAATCTACCTGCATTGAACAACATCTTCTTTTATGTCCTTTGAGTTCTTTACAGTTAGTTACTCAAAAACAAAAAAGGAAAGAAACATTACTGCCTAATCACACATGCATAGATATGGTCAAAAAACGTGTGACTCCTCTCTCCTAATTATGCGCTAAACTCCAAACACCTGTGCCAAACAAAGCGATGCCATGCATTCTCACACTAACTGAAACCTGAGTGTACATCTTGAGGCAAACACCACGCAATGCACGCAACAGGCGACAAAAAACAGACAGGACACCTGAGTGAAAGTTCGACTACACACAAACCCGAAATCTCACACCAAAGTGACCGAACCACAGAACAACGTGAAGACAGCTCGTGACTCGGTTGCACAGTGAGACGCAAGCAGGACGTGCACCCATGTTCACGAGAAACAGACATAAATATATAAGCACAATGCGCCCGCGTCAATTACAGACAGACAAAGCATGAGTGTCCGGATCCCAACACATTCCGAAACCAAACCAGACAGGAAGTCACGACCCAGACACCATACTCCAGACATGAAACAAGACAGACTAGTGCACATGGCAGGGAATACAACCAAAACACAAAGACAGACAATAAAACATAAGCAGACATGGAAAGATAATGCCACTGTCATGTCAGACAAAAACCCAGACTGACAGAGTGACAGGACCATGACACCACTGATCTGGGCTTTATAGAATAGTGGCCAGACGGAAGCCTCTCCTCAGTGCAAGGCACATAAAAAAGCAACTAAAGGACTCTCAGACTGTGAGAAACAAGATTCACTGGTCTGATGAAATGAAGTGGCCCAGCCAGAGCCTGGACTTGAACCTAATCAAATATCTCTGGAGAGACCTGAAAATGGCTGTCCACCAACGGTCCCATCAAACCTGACAGAGCTTGAGATGATCTGCAGAGAAGGCAGAAAATTCCCAAATCCAGGTGTGCAAAGCTTGTCACATCATACCCAAAAAGACTTGAGGTTGTAATCACTGCCAAAGGTGGTTAGCTTAGAGTAAGAGTTAACAGTCTGAATACTTATGTCAATGTGATATTATTATTTTTTTCTTTTTAAGAAATTTGCAAAGTTATCAAAAATCAGTTTTTTGCTTTGTCATTATGGAGTATGGAGTGTAGATTGATGTGAAAAAATAAATAATTAAAGCATTTTAGCATAAGGCTGTAACAACAAAATGTGAAAAAAATTAAGGGGTCTGAATACTTCCTAAATGCACTGTATATAAAAACAGTAAAATACTGTGAAGTCCATCTGTATGTCACATATGCCACAATGCATTGTTTAATACTGTAAAATACTGTAAAACTTAATTACATTACTTTTGCTGTGAAATTCTGCTTTATATTTACAGCAATAGCTTGTGTATTTAAGTTCTATTGTTGTTGCAAATCTAAGCTTTAATTCTCTTTAACCCCTACACTTCATAATGACATTGACTGAAACATTGTTTTTTGGCTAATCTATTTAAGTGCTGGATTAGAAATCCTAAAAAATATGTTAGCATAGGGTATTGTGATATCTAAAGGACCCAGCACACTTACGGAGAAGTTCTTCTTCGTACTTCAATCTCAGGTAAAAAGAAGTTTGAAACAGCTAAGCAATAACATGCTGTTTGTGAACATTCAGTGAACAACAGTGAACAACATCCAGTAGAATGTTTAGTCCAAAAGTGTGCTCATTTAGAGAAATATTGATAGATTCAAATTTTTTAACTTTTGCACAAAATTATGCATTCTGAAGTGCAAAAGCGCTATAATATTCTCATACATGCTTCCAGAATGGGGAGACTTCTGCTATAATTTTTCATGCCAAATATGGACATGAGAAGAAAGATTTATTAATTCATGCATACCACACAGGCCACAAGACACCATTCCATTACAATATTATCCTTATAACCTTCCTGTGGCAAGGTGGAGGGCGGGGCAGGGTCGTGACTCAACACGCCCGGTCCCGAATTAGGCTAATCAAGCCTCCGAGAAGGTTAAAGGCCAACTGCGGAAGATGGTTATAGCGAAATCTTACTGTGACGAGGAAGAGGGCAGGGCAGGGCCATGACTATGCAAGCCTGGCCCCCAATTGGGCCAGTCATTCAAGGAGAGGATAAATGCAGCAGAAAGCGGCAGTTCGGGAGAGAGAGAGCTACATGCATCTGCCATGTGTGTGTTTATGTTTTGTGTGTCTTTTTCATTAAGATCTTATTAAATATTATTTTGACTGTTCATTGGTGCCGAAACCCGGGAAGGAGGAGGGATGCGCTGTAGTGGAGTCCTCGCCAATGCCATCCACCCAAAGGAGCAGCCGTGGCCATCTGCCGGGGGATGGAGGAGTTGCTGCCGACCGCCTGGACGCGAGGGGAGGAGGGACTCACTGCTGGACGCATGAAGCGGTGGAGCCGCTACCAGGGATGGAGCAGTTCCCTACAGGCCAGCAAAACGCGGAAGGGTTGGGTGTCTTCTGCCAGATTGTGGAGAAGTTATAGAGGACCAGGCGACGCCGTGTCCGCTCTCTCTCTCACTGTCGCTCCACCTTGCCCTTTCCCTCTGCTTTTTTTTGTTTTTGTTTTTCCCTCCCCTCGTCCCCATCTCCAGCCCAGATTGCTCAAATAAAGCATAACAATGGCAGAATATTTCCAAACTGTGCAAGTGAATCTGATTGGGCGATTGCATCTATTGATATGTGGCCATCTCAAACATGTCTAAACTTAAATCTATATGGCTCTGCTAATCACCGTTATTTAGTCTGTCATTTACATGCATGATTAGTTCTTGGTAATGCATGACACAATTAATAGAAAGGGGATGGTGATTTTACAATGGAGATGCTTTTTGACATTTCTTTCAACAAGGGGGTTGGAATCCCCCTGCACCCCCTCCTCAACTCGAACCTTGATGATAAGTATACCTTACCATGGGCAGATGTGTGAATGGCTTTTGCTGCAGATGGCACATGTGAATGGGTATTTGAGAGTATTCAAGTAGATTTGATTCCTTATGTAGTCTAATTAAACAAAATAAAAAAGCATGACATGATCTTGGAAAATGTCTCTACGTGAACAATGTAGGTAAATCTGCACCAGTTGGCTAACAACTGCATGCCAATGTGTTCATGTTGACTGATCTTCACTGCCTGAGAGGGAAATAGCTGTCAGCCTCAAAGTAGGTGGAGATTTGATGATGTAGACCAATTTCAGTAAGGTGTTTAGCAGCCATTAAGAAGTGTTCCTAAAAGTTCGCCTAGTCATTTTCATGTGTTTAAGAGCCCTCCATATAAATGTCTATTTTAGAATGGCTGCAAGTTGAAAAAGATGCTTTTTGCATGCAGAACGATGTAGTTACACCATCTACCAGCAGGGGAAAAATGGGCCATTCAAACCAGCCAAATCTTAACCCCATATGTATACTAAATTAGCAGGCTACACAAAAATACACACAAAAATGTTATATGAACATTTATAGCTTTGGTTATATAATGTGATATTATATATACTTTACATATTTTGCTGGCTAAGACTACATAGATTTCTAATTGGGTGCCAAATAGAATACCCAATACAGTATTAGAACAGTGCATTTTGTTAAGATACAGAAAAACCACTGGCTTGTGAAAGAAGTCCCCAACTTGTCACATAAACACTGGGCCTGCACTTCAAATGAACTGTGATGGCATGCATTTGCTAATAGAGAGTGGATGTGATGGTGCACAGCAGCAGTCTCTTTGATATTTCACACCTTTTGCAGAGGTCTGTGAGATAGATTTAGATCGATAAACACTTCAGACAATCACACTGTGTCAAATCCATGCTGAGAGAGCAGAAGTGAGCATAAATTTAATAGCATGTGTGCATGTAGTCTGTTGCCAAGCCCAGTGAGCTGGCCTGTGAGACATGCAGGTAGGAGGCAAGCAGATTACTTGGGGTTGTCATCGGGCTGACAAAAGCAAATAAATGGCACTTAAAGGAATAGTTCACACTCACGCATGTTCATATGAGAACTTGTTTTTTTTTAGCACTAAAAACAATGCACATTCTTGCTTTAACTTGGATGTCACTGTAAAAGTTCAGTTCTCACTGATTAAAAAAAAATAATATTTTTTTTCTTGCACTCTTGGTTTGGTGGATTTGAATAATCATCGAAGCTCAATGAGAATGAAACGTGAACATCATCAGAGTGGTAGGCCTGCAGTCAGCAGCATCTAAACAGTTTGAAGTTTTTAGAAACTTGCCAGTCAGACACTTGTGGATGCCTGAGACAAACAGTGTCTAAACAACAGTGTGAAAACTGATTAGTTTTATTGTTATCATAAGAATCATAAGATTTTCCTTTCTTCTTTCAGTTATTAGTATTTTTGTATTTATTTTTTTACCAAGACAGCATAAAATATTCTTATTATTTTTTTTCTCCCATTTGCTCTGGCTTTGTTTTTCCTTCATTCACATGCACAAATTGTACCTAATGTGCTGATGTAGGGCTATATCGCACTCTTGCTTGTGTGATATTGCTTAAATATTATATTATATATTCCAAAATCAGCTACTCTAGGTAATGGTGCACCATCACCCAGAAATGCCACTGTAGTTAGTATTTGCCCCTTATCAAACATTTTATATATTTCATAATATTCTATAAATATAGGCCGAACTATTGGTTTAGTTACAAAGTAGAAGTCTTTAGTAGTATAAAAAAGCCCTAATAAAAGGTAAAAGTGCCCCTTAAAATACAAATAACTTTTGGTGCAAATATTGTCCCTTAATAAAAAAAAAAACATTATTACTGGCACTGATGCAGGGGCATATTTGCACTTACATTTTAAATACAACATTTTGTAACTTTCTGTGGCACTTTTACACTGAGCCCTGGTTCATTTCTTGGTGTCTTCCTTCATAAGTTGATGCTGTATAACTGCATGCATGGATATAATATTTTGAACATGATTCTGTGAAAATCTAGCATTTTTTTTTTCATTAACTTTAAAGAAACAGGGTCTGTGGGGTTCTGAGCTTTCAATTTTTTTGATATTTTAAATAGGCTCACAGTTTTCTCCTTACACCCTTGGGTTTACATTAAAGTCTCATATGAGTGTATCCAGCAGGATATTCCTCAGAACGATTTCCCCTAGGTGAAAAACAACTCTCTAAATCTTTTTTAGTCTGTCGAAATCTGGCAGCTAATAAAAAGAGTTATTTCCTTCTGTCATTCCTTGGAACATGGTCCATAGATGCATCTTCTGTTATTACAATGAATTTATAAATATATGCTTGAAGCTTTATGAGTGACTGTTTACCCCCTTAAGTCTTAGAAAATGAATTCTGTATTGCTCCATTTAGTCCTTCAGTTTGAAAGCCCTGGCTTTGTTTGTCCTGGTGCTTCAGGATTCTGAGATCCAGGGAATTAGGGGATTCTAAATTACAGTGGAAAAGGAGCTATAAGATGGAACAATCTAAAAATGGGATGTTGCATGGAGATTTACTGGCAGAAAAGATATGTTCCTTTACACAGAACCAAGGAAAAAAATCTCCCTTCCAAAGCCTGGGGTTTCATGCGTCATCATTCACTGTGGTTTATACAAAGAATGACCCCCAAGGTTGCACTCTGATTTTTACACTTGCACTTTTACACTTCCCTAATAGCTGATGTGTTTATTTTTTATTTTATTATTTTTTTCCTATTCCAGCTTAATATTTAGAGTTGAATACAGGTTAAATATTTATAAAGTAGGCTGATTTAACCTAAAAGTGCCCTTATAGGGGGTCGCACACCGGACACAGATGCACATTCTAAAATTCAAAACAATTGTTTTCTATGAAGATAAACACACCGCTGCGGCCACTCGGCATCTGTTGGCACCGCCCAGCTATGACTCTGGAGGTTGTTCAAAATTCTGCAGCACCACCATGGAGCGCCACGCTTATAGTTTTACATTAAATTCAACCCAAATAATTCTCAAAGGCAATATATTATTTACTCTAGCTATGACTGCATCATACAATGTGTATATTTATCTTTCATATAGCATACACAATGTATTTTCAGTTACAAGTATGTCTTTTTTGTGGTTCGACAGCTTGAATGAATCCTATTCAAGGCTACATATATTAATGAGAAATTGCATAATAATCATTCAGTTTGCTCAGTTGCACCAGTTTCATACGTCACTTTTTTGGTGACTATATTCACAGCTTTGGACCACCATCTGTACTGCACTGATGCATGCTGTGTGCCGCTTGAGCATCATTAAGCAGGAAACAACATTGCATAATACACAATACATCTCAACTGATTGGTTGAGATCAAGATTTTTTTTATAAAATGACAGATTGAAAAAAAAGGCAGGAATCTGCTATTTCATTCACTAGATAAAGATACATATTTTTTTCTCCCTTAAGCATTTTTTTGCAGTGTCAGTTAAAGGGGTAATAGCATTTTAAAAGCAATTTACAATTGGCTCTCTAACAGATTTTTTATATAGAATTTTATTGTTACTAAAAATCACAGAGCACACTTTAACAAGCTGTCACATTGATTTATTCAGGCTGATGTAATTTATCTTGAACAGAGAGATTCAGCAAGGGTTTGGTTGACTCGGGGGCTAGACCTACTATGGTTATATTTGCTCACATCCTCAGGAGATAGACCCAATCAAGCTCTAACTCCTGCAAGAGCTGCAGCCAATAATAGTCAAAGTCATCCAAGGGGGAAAACATATATCTTTTTTAAATTTCCCCCAACATTTTGCCTTTAGCTCCAACACCGATATTATTTTCTTAATCATGTGTTCACATGGGAACAGCAATCTAGTTCAAAGGCATGATATGACAATGCTTCTGTGCTCACCCTAATAGTGGCTATCATTGTGATGCCAGTTTTTATCAGTGTGGCTCCCATTGTCCTGAAAATATCAGCTGGCTGGAGATGCGTGGGCATACGAGAGTGTGTAATTAAGGGCCGCTGAGTGAGTTTTTACACAGTGTCTCTGTTTTTCTGTGATTGCCCTTTGTAAGGGGTAGAAATGTGGAAAATTCCTTTATGTTGTTCCAAACCCATATTAATTCCTTCCATGGGACACAAAAGGAGATTTTAGGTAGAATGTTAGGGCCTACAGTTACAGTTCACCTTCATTTAATTTTATTTTTGGGTGCACTATCCCTTTAAAAAAGTAATGTTTATTGCTTCACATTTTTGTCCCCCACGGAATTGTGCATTTTACGCTGTTCTTTGAGCACACAACAAAACATTGTGTTTTTGGTGGGGACTGGATGATGTGAGCTGACAGGGTGCACACACAGTGTCTTGCAGCTTGGTATCTATGGAAACCAGGTTACTTTTGAAGACATTTGAAGGGAAAACCCTCGGGCCCCAGTTTGTGCTCTGACTCAGTTTCAAGACAAATCTTAAAAGAAATTTGGGCCTTCTGATATTACTCAAGTGCTTCAGTCACAGCAAAACCTTGTAGAAGAAGGTGTGTGTTTGGGGGGGGGGCTGATTAACAGCCCCCACCTTTCATGTGCTATCTCAAAGGACAGCATGTTCGCATCTGTGTTCCTGTAGCACTAGGCTGGAAATTTTACTCAGCACCAAGAGAGGCTTCTAAGTTGGAATACAGGTCCACAAACATAAATGCTGTGAACTGAATTCATTATGGAGTCATTATGCATTGGAGGTTGAGACTGGATTTATTTATTTATTGCTATTTCTTTATTATTTTGAGTGCCGAGCTAAATAAGGAGTTAATAAAAGCATATCTAATTGTCCTAGCCCCATTATAATATTGTTTACTCTTTGAACAGGAGAGAAACTCACCCTTGCAGGTGCAATTGTGATATGATCCACAGAATTCACACTTGTGCAATCTAATCGAATTTGGTAAAAAAAACAAAAAAACAACATTGGTATACTGAGAGCTTTTTTCACAAGATTTGAATATTAATAGACCCAATTAATTTAATGTTAATAAAACATATTTTATCAAATGATCTCTTTAACCACTAAACCTGAATCTGTAAGACTTACCTCTATCCTGGACAGCCCAGAGTAAAATTTCTGCTAAATGACTGAATGCATTTGTGAACCACATGGGGCACATCACATTAAACAAGTATTATAAACAGGGCTGTGTTGAATTTCATTCTGGCTGGCAACCAGGTCCATAGGGAATCACATTGTCACACTGTTTAGATTTATTACCCATACTGTATCTCACTAAGTGAAGACAATCCCAATGATCGCTCTGCATCACTACTGCATGTCTTCTGTGCTTCTGTACTGCTGTTTTATTGCATGCAAATACACAGTGTAATTTAAAGATGTTTACTATTGAATTGGGTGCTATACATATGTTATTAACCATTTATTAACATATAATAGCACATAATTACATTACTGTAATTATTATAATTGCAACTGCCACATTAGCATGATACTATCAGCACTGTCCACCTGTGCATGCTAACCAGTCTTATTAGAGATCAAAAGACCACAGGGATGGAGCAGTGTTAGACATATTTCTGGATCATTTCAGATGACAAAAGTGAAGCTATACGGCAGGGTCTGAATGCAAAAATCCTCTAACCACATAAATCCCTGGACCTAGAAATTTCATATCCCTCCAGGATAAACCCTGAGCCCTTCAAATGGACATTTTAGAGAAAGCAGTTTAAAGAATTGGGAGCTCTTGATAGCGTATTCAAATGTGAAAAAAGGAACCTCTCAGCAAAGATACAGCTTGTGGTTTAGAAACTATTAGAATCTTTAAAGAAGCTACAGCACCAAGCTCTGATGATACTAATACTCATTTCCATCTGGACATACAGTAGCATACCAAAAATGTTTCTCTAGTAGCTCTATATTAAATAGTTACATTTGGCAAACACCTTTATCCATAGTGCATACAATTTGATCAGTATGTACAGGATGTTTTCTGGGAATCAACCCTTGGCATTGTTAGTTCCACGCCATACCTTATATAAAAATAGCTAAAGGAACACATTAAAACAACCATTAACTAAAAATGCATAAAACATAACCTTGCTATAAAATATCATTGCTAGGTTTGAATAGATCCATCAAGAAGTTTCTTCTTTTGATTCATTTTTCTATTTCTTCTGGAATCTGACCTTGAGTACCATCTTTAACTTATATTGTGTGCTTACAGTAGTCAAGTAATGACAAATGTTTTGGAAAGGAATGTGAAACTGAATGAAGAACAAAAGTTCTAAAAAACACTAAATTAGATCTGCCCTAAGTTCTTTGAACTGTCAGTAGAGATTTATATTCCATTTGAGCAAAAAAATATTCTGCAATCCGCAGGAAGCCCAGGAAGATATCTTCATGCATGATCTCAAATAAATCAAGCCAGTCAAAGCTGTGGGCAGAAAGCGTTCTTACAAATATTAGGAAAAATCATGATCAGTATTCTTCCCTGTGAAAACACATTTAAGATAGAAAAATAAAAATGTATTCCACTGCCATCTCAACATTATTGTGATAAAACCCATAGAACCTGTATTTCTATAAAGCTCCCACACAAAATGACAGATCTTTCTTCCCTCCTCCCTTTTATTTTAAACTAATGTTTACACTGTACTTGTCAGCAGTGTGGGAGCGTCTCCAGTCCATTTGTTCCATTGTAAGCAAATTCTCTATAATCGTGAAGAAATGAGTTTGAGCCTCTTTTCCACCTACATGCATAAGAGCCATTCATGGGTGGAACACTTTTCAGTTAGAGCACTTGATATTGCCGAAACATAACCTGCAAGCATTGTTTCTTTGAAAACAGATTATAGGTCTGTACTGTAGTTCCCAGTATCTGCTATAACTTTAATTACATCTCATCAATTCTGCAGTGTGAGTGTGTGTGTATGTGGTTCCCCATCTGTCGCTCACTTCAACGTCGTGTCGAAGAAGCAACACTAGCGGTCTCTCTTGAGCGCCGAATATGCCTCTGATCTATGAAAAAAGGCCAATGAGAGTTGGCGAACAGTATTTGCATACCCCGCCCCCGGACATACGGGTATAAAGGCGAGGGAAATACGCTCGTTCATTCAGTAATTTTCTTCGGAGTCGATGGTCGTGTATGCAGTCAGCAGCGAGTGACAGAACTGTTTTCCTGCTTCTATCCTCTGACGCTCTGCTTTGCTGTTGGATCTACGGTGCACTTCAGCGGCTTTTCTCTTCTCTGCACGGCATGCAGTTTGCCCCTGGGTGCTTCGACAGCACAGAGTTAAAAGAGTTTTCTATATAAAGAGCAATTTTCTCTGTAAAAGAGTTTAATTCTCTGAAAGAGCAATACACAGCGGTGTTGAACGTCCTTTTCAGGACGCGTCTTTTTAAAGATGCCATTCAACACCTGTGTAGTTCCTGGATGCAGTAGAGTGTTCTCCGCTTCAGACGGCTACAGGCACTGTCTCGTGTGTCTGGGCGCCGACCACACTGAGGCAGCGTTTGTGGATGGTTCGTGCTCTCACTGCGAGAGCATGACCATGGCAACGTTGCAGCCACTCCAGCTGCCCCCCGTGTCGCTCCTTCTTCCCCCGGGATTGAGGACGATGCGGCTGGCGATGGAGGCGATTTGGGGACATGCTCGAGGCAACGGCGACTCGCCTCCGGGCCGGTCTGCCTATCCTCTGGAGCTCGAGGTGGATGAGCTTGCCACTCCATCGGAGAGCGCGGCGTCTGACGCTGACGCCTCCCCGGGGCTGCCGCCTTCGGCCAGCACGCCCAGGCTGAGGCTGATGCGCAGATGTCCGACGTGCTTACCCAGGCTACCGTCAGTGTGGGGTTGGATTGGAACCCTCCGTCCTCCCCACACCCATCACGGTTGGATGACTGGTTCCTGGGGTCTGGGCGGCGCTCACAGCCACGCCACCCCCCACCCCCCCAGTTCCATTTTTCCCAGAGGTGCATGATGAGCAGACGCCTTCATGGAGAGCCCCGCTTTCCCTTCGTCAACAGCCCTGCTCATCCGCTCTTGCTACCCTCAACGGCGGGTATACGGTGATTCCCCAGGTGGATAAGGCCGTTGCGCTCCATCTATGTCCCAGTATCCCTACCACCTGGCGCGGGCACCCTATACTCCCTTCCAAGGCCTGTAGGACGACATCCTTGTTAAACAATAAAGCCTACAGCGCCACGGGACAGGCCGCTTCCGCCTTGCACGCCATGGCCATCCTGCAAGTCCACCAGGCCAAGGCGCTCAGGGATCTGCACGAGGGTAGCCCTGACCCCGATGTGCTGCAGGAACTGCGCTCAGCCACCGACCTCGCCCTCAGAGCCACGAAGGTCACCGTGCAGGCACTCGGGCAGGCGATGGCCACCCTTGTGGTCCAGGAACGTCATCTATGGCTCAACCTGGTCGAGATGAGTGAGGCCGACAAAGTTTGCTTCCTCGACACCCCTGTCTCCCAGTTTGGCCTCTTTGGCGACACCGTCGAGGAATTCGCCCAGCAGTTCTCTGCGGTGAAAAAGCAGACGGAGGCCATCTCACATATCCTGCCTTGCCGCAAACCTGCCGCCACGGCCACTGCCCCGTCTGCTCGCCGAGGGCGTCCCCCTGCGGCCAAGAAATCTGCTCTGCCTCAACCCGGGCCCAGCTCTCAGCCCCAGCGTCGAGCACACCGCAGGAAGCAGACGCCCCCCACCAGGGACCCGTAAGGCTCCCAGGCGCTCCTGAGACGGACGACCCAGCGACAGAGATGTTAGCTCCAGAGGTGGTAAGACCGCTCCGTCCCCCGGTGGAGGACCGGGAGGAGAATCTTTTGTTTTTAAACAATTTTCATTTGCCGTACCCACATTCTCAATAAAAGAGCTTTCCTATGTCTCTGGGTCACCTGGCCTGCAAATGCCGTTCTCACGGCACTCTGCCACCAGATCTCAACAGTCCCGGCTTCCTGGACATGGACCACCTGTCTCCAGCCCCACGACTGTTCCCTGGCCGGCCGGTTCCGACGAGTCTAGAGGACGCCTACCCTGGACCTCCTCCTCAGTCGCCAACCCGCCCCCTGCCGGGTGTGCGGAGCAAGGTAAGTGCTTTGAGTCTTTTCTCAGCACCCCAGCCTCGGGTCGTCCTGTCGTCGCCCGACACTGCCCTACATGCTCCGCCCCGCTGTGAACCTCCGCCGGGTACGTCAAAACGAATTGTCCCTTTGGTGCCCCTAGCGCAGAGGTTGGATGCGTGGCTTTCACTTCCCAACCCATCTCACTGGCTGGCCCGGATCATTCGACTCGGTTACGCAATTCAGTTTTGTACACGGCGAACATGCCCAGTCCCTGCACGCGGAAAACGCTACTCTCTTGTTCAAAGAAGCGATAGAGCCTGTCCCTCCAACCGAGATGAAGAAGGGTTTCTACAGCCCTTACTTCATCATACCCAAGAAAGGCGGCAGCTTACGACCAATATTGGACCTGTGAGTTCTCAACCAAGCATTGCACAAACTCCCGTTCAAAATGCTCACGCAGAGACACATCTTAACCTGCGTTCGGCATCTAGATTGGTTCTCAGCGTAGACCTGAAGGACGCGTACTTCCACGTCTCCATTCTGCCTCGACACCGCCCCTTCCTGCGGTTTGCGTTCAATGGCCAGGTGTATCAGTAAAAAGTCCTCCCCTTCGACCTGTCTCTGTCCTCTTGTGTCTTCACGAAAGTCGCAGAGGCAGCTCTTGCCCCGCTCCGAGAAGCCGGCATCCGCATACTCAATTACCTTGATGACTGGCTTATTCTGGTCCACTCGCGAGAGTTACTATGCGCTCACAGAGACCAGGTGCTCAGGCACCTCAGCCGTTTGGGGCTTCAGGTCAACTGGGAAAAGAGCAAGCTTACTCCAGTCCAGAGCATCTCTTTTCTCGGTATGGAGTTAGACTCGGTCTCAATGTCAGCACGCCTCACCAACTAGTGTGCCCAGTCAGTGTTGAGGTGCCTCGCCACCTTCAGGCCGGGCACAACGGTCCCTTTAAAACTTTTCCAGAGGCTCCTGGGGCACATGGTGTCCTCCACGGCGGTCGCACCGCTGGGGTTGATGCATATGAGACCACTTCAACACTGGCTTCAGACCCGAGTCCCGAGACGAGCATGGCTCCGCGGCACGCATCGTGTGACAATCCCCTCCGCCTGCCGCCAAACATTCAAACCCTGGACAGACCTCTGTTTCTTACGGGCAGGAGTACCCTTACAGCAGGTGTCCCGACGCGTCCTGGTCACGACCGACGCCTCCAGATCGGGTTGGGACGCCGTTTGCAATGGGCACGCAGTAGCAGGCCGTTGGAAAGGGGCCCAGCTGCGTTGGCACATCAACTGCCTCAAGATGTTGACCATCCATTTGGCCCTGTGGAAGTTTCTCCCGTTAGTTCGAGACAAACATATCCATATACTGCGCACTAATCACATCCCCGGCAACCTCAATGTGATAGTGGACGCGCTGTCACGACAACGCTTGCCTGGCAGAGAGTGGAGGCTTCACCCCCACTCGGTTCAGCTGATCTGGGAACAGTTCGGCAAGGCCCAGGTAGATCTGTTTGCCTCCCGAGAGACCTCCCACTGCCCGCTCTGGTATGCCCACTCAGAGGCTCCCCTAGGGGCAGATGCACTGTCACACAGCTGGCCAGTGGGGCTGCACAAGTACGCATTTCCCCCAGTGAGCCTTCTTGCACAGGTGCTGTGCAAGGTCAGGGAGGACGAGGAACAAGTCACTCTTGTGGCTCCTTACTGGCCCACCCAGGCCTGGTTCTCAGACCTTGTACTCCTCGCAACAGCCCCTCCCTGGCGAATTCCCCTGAGGAAGGACCTTCTTTCTCAGGGACGGGGCACGCTCTGGCATCCACACCCAGACCTTTGGAACCTCCACGTCTTGCCCCTGGATGGGACGCGGAAGATCTAGCTGGTACCCACAGTCATAGCCACGATCAACCAAGCCAGAGCCCCTTCTACCAGGCAACTCTACTCCCTGAAATGCTCCTGCCTTCTTCCCAGGAGACCCCCTAGGTCCCTGGTTGATTCCTCCCTAGCCCTCTTGGGTCCGCAGTTCAGTGGAGGAACTCGCCGACCCAGTCCACTACGGGTACCCCAGGCTACCCCTACTGGAATAGGTGCTTCACAGGTCAGGCCTCCTACGCGGACTCCTCCTGTGTGTACTTCCGTGGTACGGTCACCTTACCAGCTGACCCGCGTCTCCCTTAGGCAGTCTTTCGCTGCCCTCCGGTCGCCATGTTGTAGCAACTCCCCCCTCCTTGAGGCTGGATCTACCACCACGCCATTCTTCCCACATGTGACCGAAGAGGCCATGTGATGTATTTTCGCCACCTTTACCTCCCCTTCGGGCGGGTGTGGCCTCCGCAGGTTCTTTTCCCCCTGAAAGAATAAGAATTCGGGTAAGACCCCTTCCCACAATGCGGTAAGGGCCCCGGCTGCTCTTGCTCTATGCCGAGAAAACATAGAGAGAAAAGAGGCCCAGCCAGGCTTGGCCCATTCCCTAGTTGGAAGCGTCGCCTTGTTCCCCTCTAGGGTAACCAAAAGGATTCCGACGACTTTTTTGGGGCATTGGGGAAGAGTAGGTGCAGTCTGAAACACAGTTGGTCGCTTGTGCATGTGAAATACCTGCCCGCTTCTGTGTCAGCAGTACACGTACACGGCTCAGCGCATGGCGTGATTTGAAGTGGACCCCTAGTGTCGCTTCTTCGACATGACGTCGAAGTGAGCGACAGACGGGGAATGTCTCGGTTACTTATGTAACCTCCGTTCCCTGATGGAGGGAACGAGACGTTGTGTCTTCCCGGCCACGTCGCTGAGCCGAGCCGCTGAGGTGGCCGGAACACTCCCGGCTCCTCAGAAAAATCCTGAATTCCCTCACCTTTATACCCGTATGTCCGGGGGGCGGGGTATGCAAATACTGTTCGCCAACTCTCATTGGCTTTTTTCATAGATCAGAGGCATATTTGACACTCAAGAGAGACCCCTAGTGTCGCGTCTTCGACGCGACGTCTCCTTCCCTCATCAGGGAACGGAGGTTACATACATAACCGAGACGTTCTCTGATGCACAATCTCTAATTCTCTAATTCTTGATCAAAGGACAAAGGGTTACAGTAAATTAAACCAATGGGGCAAATTCACTAAATGGTTAAAAAGCAGGCAGTAAAAGGGATGTTTTTGTATGTTTTCTATGTTTTCTATTAAATCATGACAATAATTCATAAATTTACCAGGCATATATCCCACTGTACAATGTAGATGAGCACTGCATTTTAAAGAGCCGATTCAGATGCTTGCATTAGAGGTTAAACAATTTAGCATTTTTTATCAGCAAAAATAAACAACTATTGTTCACAGTTCGGTTTAATTTTCTGTTCACCATTCTTTATCCATATTTGTATTCTCAGTTTAATGTGTATTTTGTTATTTTGATTACATAATCATCAATTGTTGAAGCATGGCATGCAAAGAATAATGCAAGAATGGAAACCCCAGTCAGCACATTGTATCTCCAACATCATACTGCTGAATAATATAAAGTCATCTAGTAAAATATACAGGCCATATGTATAAAAACTTAATATGTTGAATGCTTACATATAGGGTTTTGTAACAGAGCTAAATCTCTGTGTAGGCTTGTGTATAGATAAAAGTCCCGCGTTATGCACCAAATCTTTTTTACGGTAATGGGGATTTTGGTTGTACAATGAACTGCATCTGGGATTTGTATTAAATTTAGACTCTTGTAGCTTTTACATATGGGCACAGGAAAGACTAAGAAAATGTTTCCGCCTCTTTTATTGGATATCTGCTTTCTTCCAACATTTTACAAGTTATCGGTATCTGAAAAATCCAATATAGGTCAACTTTTTGCCTGCCTCACAGTGGTGGAGTGATCATGTAGTCTGCTGCATCCTCCACAACCAAGCACTCAGAACCGACCCACAATATTATGAATTGCACCATGCAAATTACATTCAGTACAAAATGTTTGGGCGTTTTTGAAATTACCTGGTTTTTGCACAATTTCTTTAGTGGTGCTAATACAATGCAGACATGGGCAAATAAACAACACTGTAGGCACAAATCAATTCTTAGTGTATTCCACCCCCATATTTTTTTTTATTTTTGTGTGATATAAATAAAAGTCCTTACCCATTTGACCCCTCTTGAACTAATTTCAATTTCTTTCTATCTGTCTCACTGTTTTGGCCATCTGTTTGTCCATATTGTGTGGCCCATTACTTCTGCCTGGCTTTAGACATAACTACTGGCCTCCCCATCTGTGTGATAATAGCGTGTGGATTGGCACTGCTGTTACTTGCCTCATTGATCTCCTGGAAGCTGTGCTGGGTTCCTTGGAGGAACAAAACCCTTTCATCCAGTTCTGCCGCCCTTGCCCCAGAGGACTGTCCCTCACTCCAGTTACCATCTCTCCTGCCGAGTCCTCAGCCATCTGAAATCGCTATGGCGAGTGAGAAGGAAAAGTATCCCCTGGCGTCGTTGGGCTTACTGGAGGCAGCTGTTAAAATAAGTCACACATCTCCTGACATTCCTGCCGAGGTGCAGCAGTCCATGAGGGAGCACTTTTTGCGCCGGACACAGCGCATGCAGAGACAGACCACTGAACCAGCGTCATCAACCAGGTAACAGATCCAAAAGGCATGCAGGAACACACACACACACACACATTCTCACACATATTACAGAATCTTTCTTTAACTAAGAGCACTTTTAGCCTTGTGAACTTTCGTTTTGAGAAACCCATATCTCAAAACATACTTATGACTGGTTTGCAAGGCTGTTAGACTTTTATTTTTTTGTCTTTTTTTGCTTTTTTCTCCATTTCGCTTTTTTAATTGTGATTTATCGTTATTCTACTGCGTACATCCATTTTTCATTGTGTGATTTTTATATGGATATTGAAGCGATCTCAAACCCCTGCTTCTCCGGAACCACAAAAAGGAACAACCAACACCTTTTTCAACAAACAATTGTGGTAAGAAATGGCACCATCACATGTTAATGTCACCTGCACAGCATGGGTTTGCATTGCTTAATCCAACAGCAGTAAGGGATTCAAGGAATTAGTTATGTTGACGGATAAGATTTCTGAGTTAGAGACATGCATCCGAACGTGAGATAGAGAAGCCATTAGATACTGTTACAGATGTGGCCAGTACAGCAAGCCATGTACAATTTTCGGTTTCAGTAGTAGAGCCCCTGCAGAAAGGCAAATGGGTGATGACTCAGCGGCATAGCCACAGAGAAAGCAACACCACTCTCCTGTTCCTTTTAGGGATTCCAACAGGTTCTCCCCAGTCATTGAAGCACCCACTGAAAATCCTGTTGAAAGTGCTCTGGTTATAGGCAATTCTATTTTAAGGAACTTGCAAATAGAGACTCCAGCCGCCATTATCCAATGTGCCCTGGGGGCGAGAGGACCTTGACATTAGAGCAAACTTAAAAGTGCTTGTTAATGCTAAACTGAGATTTTCTAAGATTATTTTTCATGCCAGCACTAATAATGTCTGGCTTCGCCGGTCGGAGATCACTTTAGATCTCGTTAAAGAGGTGTGTGTGCACTTGCAAAACTAATGTCATAGGATAGGCATAGGATTTATAGACAATTGGATGAGTTTTTGGGGTAGACCTGACCTGTTAAAGAGAGTCAGACTCCATCCGTCTAGGGTAGGTACTGCTCTCCTCTCTAGTAATTAGGCTTATAATCTTAAAAGTGTTAGTTTTTGACTCACCAGAGTCAGGACAGGAATAAGACAGACTGGCTAAACTGACCGACTGCTAGCTGCCTTGAGATTTCACACAGGTCATGTAAACTATAATACATAGAGACTGTATCACCTAGATATCATATAGATCTTGTGTCTGTTCCCTGAACTACCAAACATAACTCTGATTTAAAGTTAATGGCATCTACGCTAATTGTATTCTTTTTGTTTCCCTGTTTCATTCTCGGGATACATACCAAAGCCTGCCAGATCTAACTCCAACTAGACAGGGAGGACTGCTTCGATGATCACTGTCTGCATTACTACAATCTATTATGATGGCCAACTCCAACAAAGAGATACTTCACTGTCCACTGCCCTTACCTCGGACTTAGATTCTACTTCACAGGGAATGAACTGCCACAAGCTTCCAGCTGGACTGTGGGGCACATGCTGACATCTGCATGCATCATCTTGATCAAAGGATGAACTACACTCTCATAGACAATAAATTAATGCCAACTATACCCTACATCAGTCAAAGAGAAAAGGAAACTGCCTCTACATGGACTTCCAAAGTCAATTCAGGATGGACTTCAAAGGCACTTAATCATTAATCTTACAGTTCAATCAACATCCTTTAGTTTTTAAACATTATCTACCAACATCTTACTTTACTCAAATAAAACATGACTTGTATTACACATAAATAACTAATATCAGCAACATATTCATGCTGTATAGCCAGCGGGGAATTTGCTCCCCCAGCTGAGCCTTGATTCTCCCAAGATTTTTTTTCTCTCTCTCTCCATTAATATCTTATGGAGTTTTAGGTTCCTTGCCACAGTCATATTTGGTTTACTCACTGGATGCTTAAAGACAAATAATTTTGTATAATCAAAATTAATTAATATAATCAATATAATCAATCTTGTTTTTCATTTAAACTGCTCTATGAGGACTTTAAGACATTACAGACATTACAGCATCATTTCCTGTAAAGCTGCTTTGAAATTATGTGCGTTGTGAATAGTGCTATACAAATAAAATAACTTGACTTTTCAAACTCTCTCTTTGTAATTTTTGTAATTTTTCTCAAACATTACAAACATTTCCACCACAATGTAATTTTCACCACATCTAAAATGATGTATAGTGTTTAATAGCATTTTGTGGTGGAAATGATGGTAATAGAAATTACCATTTAACACTTTGACCATTTTTGTTTTTTAAATATAAAGATTCCTTTGACTTACTAATGGTAATTTTATATCTAGGATTTTTTGTTTCCTAAATACACAATCAAATCATATTTTGACACTTTTAGCATTATTTGACAAAATTATTTATATATTTTTTTTTATTATTGAAAATGACGCACAGTAAAACGTGTCGAAGATGCGACACTAGGGGTCTCTCTTGAGTGCCGATTATGCCTCTGATCTATGAAAAAAGGCCAATGAGACGTTGGCAGACAGTATTTGCATACCCCGCCCCCGGACATATGGGTTTCATTCAGGATTTTTCTGAGGAGTCGGAAATGGTCCGGCTTCAACAGTGGCTCAGCGATGTGGCCGGGAGGACACAACATCTCGTTCCCTCCATCAGGGAACGGAGGTTACATACGTAACCTAGATGTTCCCCGTCTGTCGCTCACTTCGACTTTGTGTCGAAGAAGTGACACTAGGAGTCCAATTTAAATCATGCCATGCGCTGAGCCGTGTACGTGTACTGCTGACACAGGAGCGGGCAGGTATTTTATGTGCAAAGGCAACCAGCTGTGTCAGACTGCACGTACCCTTCCCCAATGCCCCCAAAAAAGTCATCAGAATCCTTCTGGTTACCCTAGACAGGGGAACAAGGCGACATTTGCTAACCTGGGAACGGGCCAAGCCTGGCTGGGCCTCTTTTCTCTCTATGTTTCTCCGCATAGAGCAAGAACAGCCGGGCCCTTGCACGCATCGAGGGAAGGGGGTCTTACCGGTTTCCTATTCTATCAGGGGGGAAAACACCCTGTGGAGGCCACACCTGCCCGAAAGGGGGAGATGAAGGTGGTGAATACATCACATGGGTTTTTATGCGGCATGTGGAACGTGGCGCAGTGGTAGATCAAGCCTCAAGGAAGGGGGAGTTGCTACAAAATGGCGACCGGAGGGCAGCTGGAACTGCCTGAGGGAGACACGGGTCCACTTCATAAGGGGACCGTACCGCAGACAATACACACAGGGGGAGTCCACGTAGGAGTCCTGACCTGTGGAGCACCGATTCCAGTACAGGGTAGATTAAGTACCCACAGTGGATTGGGTCGGCGAGTTCCTCCACTGACCTGCGGACCCACAGGGCTGGGGAGGAATCATTCAGGGATCCGAATGAGTGGGATTTCCTCGGAGAGAAAGCGCACAATTTTACCTCGCCCGAGGGAAAGGGCGCTAGGCTCAAGCGGTCCACCTGGTCAATCCGCCAGCATGTTACCGAGTTCTACTGGCTCGGGCCAGAGAAAACACGGGATGAAACTGACTCTACCCTGAGATTGTAAGATCTCGCAAGGGTGTTAGGTGTTGCCCAACCCACTGCTCTGCATATGTCTGCCAGGGAGATGCCTCTGGCCAGTGCCCGTGAGGACGCAACACTCCTTGTAGAGTGTGCTCGGACCCGTAATGGAAGGAGCATGGCCTGGGTGTGATAAGCTAATGTATTGGTGTCAACTACCCAGTGGGAAGGCCTCTGTTTGAAGACAGCGTTCCTTTTCCGCTGTCCACCAAGGCAGACAAAGAGCTGCTCAGAACATCTAGAGCTCTGCGTGCAGTCCAAGTAGGTATGCAAAGCATGTACCGGACACAGCAATGAAAGGGTTGGGCCTGCCTCCTCCCAGGGCAGCTTTGCTTGCAGGTTCACTACCTGGTCTCTAAAGGGCGTAGTAGGAACCTTGGGCATGTAGCCCGGTCGCGGTCTTAGGATCACATGTGTCTGCTGGACCAAACTCCAGGCAAGTGTCGCTAACAGAGAACACTTTCAGGTCCCGACCCTCTTGAGAAGGTGAGCGCGATCAGCAGGGCCGTCTTTAAAGAGAGGACCCTGGGTCCATCTGATTCTAGCGGCTCGAAGGGGGGGGGGCTCTGGAGGCCCGCGAGGACTACTGAGAGATCCCAGGAGGGGCAAAGGCTTAGCCGGGAGTGGTTCAACTTCCGGGCGCCTTTTAGGAACCTGATGATTAAGTCGTGCTTACCCAAAGACTTGCCGTCTACTGCGTCGTGGTGGGCTGCGATAGCGGCGACATACACCTTCAGGGTGGAAGGGGACAGCATCCTCTCCAGCCTCTCCTGCAGAAATAATAGCACTGACCTAACTGCGCACCTCTGTGGGTCTTCAGCCCGAGAAGAACACCAATTTGCAAACAAGCGCCACTTTGGGCGCTTGCCTGGTAGAAGGGGCTCTGGCTTGGTTGATCGTGGCTACGACGGCAGGTGGTAGACCAGCTAGATGTTCCGCGACCCATCCAGGGGCCAGACACGGAGGTTCCAAAGGTCTGGGTGCGGATTCCAGAGCGAGCCCCGTCTGTGAGAAAGAAGGTCTTTCCTTAGGGGAATTCGCCAGGGAGGGGCTGTAGCGAGGGTTACAGGTCCGGGTGGGCCAATAGGGATCCACTAGGGTGACTTGTTCCTCGTCCTCCCTGACTTTGCACAGCACCTGTGCAAGAAGGCTCACTGGGGGGAATGCGTACTTGCGCAGCCCCGCAGGCCATCTGTGTGCCAGTGCGTCTGCCCCGAGGGGAGCCTCTGTTCGAGCATACCAGAGTAACGGGAGACACTTCCACAGGGCAGAGAAAACAGTCAGCAACTTTAGGCCATTGATGTGCCAGCGCCGCGAGCCCGTTTCCAACGGCCTGAAGCCAAATTGGAGGCGTCGGTCGTGGCCAGGACGCGTCGGGACACCTGCTGCGAGTGGACTCTTGTCCACAGAAGGCAGAGGTCTGTACAGGGTTTTGACGATTAGTGGCTGGCAGGGGTGATGGTCACACAGTGCGTGCCACGGCACCATGCTCGTCTCGTGACTCAAGTCTGGGGCCAGTGCTGAGGCGGTCTCATATGCATCAACCCCAGCGGCGCGGCCACAGCGGAGGATGTCACATGCCCCAGGAGCTTCTGTAAAGGTTTTAAAGGGATCATCGTCAGAAGATGGGGAGGCATTTTAGCACTGACTGTGCACGCTCGTTGATGAGGCGTGCAGATATTGAGACTGAGTCTGACTCCATGCCGAGAAGAGAGATGCTCTAAACCGGGGCGAGCTAGCTCTTTTCTCAGTAGACCTGAAGCCCTAAACGGCTGAGGTGCCTGAGCGCCTAGTCTCTGTGAGCGCATAGTAACTCTCGGGAGTGGGCCAGGGTGGGCCAGTCGTCGAGGTAATTGAGTATGCGAATGCCGGCTTCTCGGAGCGGAGCAAGGGCAGCCTCTGAGACTTTCGTGAAGACGCGAAGGGACAGAGACGTGCCAAAGGGGAGGACTTTGTACTGATACGACTGGCCATCAAACACGAGCCGTAGGAAGGGTCGGTGTCGAGGCAGAATTAAGATGTGAAGGTATGCGTCCTCAGGTCTGCCGCTGCGGACCAATCTAGATGCTGGACGCAAGTTAAGATATGTTTTGCGTGAGTATTCTGAACAGGAGTTTGAACAGGAGTTTGAACAGAGCCCGGTTGAGAACTCGCAAGTCTTCATTTTGTTTGGAGGGACAGGCTCTATTGCATCTTTGTTTAGAAAAAGAGTAGCGATTTCCGCGCACAGGGATTTGGCATGCTTGCCGTGTACAGCGGTAAAGCGGACGCCCGCGAAGGGGAGCGGGGGGCCTGGCAAACTGAATTGCGTAACCGTGTCGTGGTCCGGGCCAGCCAGCGTGACGGGTTGGGAAGTGAAATTCACGCATCTAAACTCCGTGCTAGGGGAACCAAGGGGACGGTTATTTTTGACTTACCCGGCAGGGCTTCGCAGCGGGGTGGAGCAGGCGTCCCGAGGCTTTAGTGCTGAGAAAAGACTCGAAGCACTTACCTTGCTCCGCACACCCGGCAAGGGGCGGGTTAGTGACTGAGGAGGAGGTCCGATGTAGGCATCCTCTAGACTTGTCTGGACCAGCCGGCCGGGGAACAGTCGTGGGGTCCGCATCCAGCATGCCGGGACTGTAAAGATCTGGTGGCAGAGTGCCATGAGAACGGCATTTGTGGGCTAGATGACCCAGAGACAAGGAAATAGCTCTGTTATTGAGAATGTGGGTACCGCAGCCCCATATAGGGAGGGGGGGGGTGGAAAATGAAATAAATTCAACAAAAGATTCTCCCCCTGGCCCTCCACCGGGGGACAGAGTGGTCTGCTTACCAGCTCCGGAGATAACTTCTTGGCCTCTGGGTCGAGCGTCTCAGGAGCGCCTGGGAGCCTTCCGGGTCCTCGAGGGGGTCCGTGAGACGGGGGGCGTCTGCTACCTGCGGTGTGCTCAACCGGCGAGCAGACGGGGCATGGCCCATGGCGGCAGGGCAGGATGTGTGAAATGGCCTCCTTTTGCTTCTTCACCATGGAGAACTGCTGGGCGAAGTCCTCAACAGTGTCGCCGAAGAGGCCGAACTGGGAAACAGGGGCGTTGAGAAAGCGAGCTTTGTCGGTCACGCTCATCTCGACCAAGTTCAGCCACAAATGACGTTCCTGGACCACAAGCGTAGCCATTGCCTGCCCGAGTGTCTGCGCTGTGACCTTCGTGGCTCTGAGGGAGAGGTCGTAGCGCAGTTCCTGCAACACATCGGGATCAGGGCTACCACCGTGGAGATCTTTAAGTGCCTTGGCCTGGTGGACTTGCAGGAGGGCCATGGCATGCAGGGAGGAAGCAGCATGTCTGGCGGCACTGTAGGCTTTGGCAGTCAATGAAGACATCGTCCTACAGGCCTTGGAGGGGAGTACAGGGCGACCCTGCCAGGTGGTAGGGTTTCCGGGGCACAGGTGGAGCGCAACAGCCCTGTCCACCTGGGGAAATCGCCGTGAACCTGTGGGCCGCTCCGCCGTCGAGGGTAGCGAGAGCCAATGAGCGAGTAGCTTTGTGACGAGTGGAGAGGGGTGCCCTCCACGAAGACATCAGCTCATCATGCACTTCCGGGAAAAACGGGACCAGGCTGTGAGCGGCGCGCAGACCCCAGGAATCAGTCATCCAACTGCGATGGCTGTGGGGAGGACGGAGGGTTCTAGTCCAGCCACACGCTGGCGGCGGCCCGGGAAAGCATGTCGGTCATCTGCACGTCAGCCTCAGCCTGGGCATGCTGGCCCGAAGGCGGCAGCCCAGGGGAGTCATCTGCGTCAGGCGCCGCGCTCTCCAATGCAGTGGCGAGCTCATCCACCTCGAGCTCTAGAGGATAAGCGGACTGGCTGTGAGGCGAGCTGCCATTGTCTCGAGCATTGACGGGAGTCAATGAGCGTGCTGGGGGGCGGGTGGTCCAAGGGGGCATACCCGGCGGAGCTGCACCCGCTGCTGTCCCCAGATCACATCTGATCCCCCAGATAGGGGAAAATACTCTCTTATAGAGAAAATCACTCTTTTAATAAACTCTTTTATCTTTCTGCGCTGTCTAAGCGCCCAGGGGCAAGCTGTACTGCCGTGCAGAGAAGGAGAAAAGCCACTGAAGTGTGCCGTAGATCCAACAGCAGGCAGAGCGTCAGAGGAACAAAGGCAGGAACAGATGTGTGACTCGCAGCTGACTGCATACACGACCATCGGCTCTGAATGAAACAGACGTATTTCCCCACGTTTATACCCGTATGTCCAGGGGCGGGGTATGCAAATACTGTCTGCCAACTTCTCATTGGCCTTTTTTCTTAGATCAGAGGCATATTCGGCACTCAAGAGAGAGACCCCTAGTGTCGCTTCTTCGACACAACGTCGAAGTGAGCGACAGACGGGGAACTATTCTGTTCACAGGTGATTTTATTCCCTTCATTTTTTTTCTACACACATCACATTTCATATTTTATCTAAACATTTTGACTTTATCTAAAGATTTTGACATTTTGATTTTAACTTTTTATTAATGGCAAAATTGTTGGTTTTCATGGAAAGGTGGTCGTAATTTGTGTAAAAATTACAATTATTTTCAAACTATAAATATTGAAATTGTTTATGAGGCTTTCTTGAGATTATCAGTTTTCAAATACACAGTGACAATTAATATTTTCTGATGCATTTTTATTTAGAAAACATTATTTAAGAAGGTACTGTAAAATAAATAAATAAAAATCCCTGGTACAAAGTGCCCATAGTTGAAGAGAAACACCCTCAAACATATATTTTATACAAATTCAAGTACGTTCCTAATGCTTACAGGATCAGACAGTCATTTACACACTGTACATATTTACACTTTTCATTTCTATTAGTCACACATAGAAGTGTATACACCTGAAGGCAATGCAAACTGTGAGCCAAACATACACACACACACACAGTCAGAACTCATTTGAAGTCAGACCACCACCCCTGAATATACAGTTAGTTTTGTACTTTCCACTGTTTGCAAGGTGGACGTGACAAAACAGTGATTCTTGCAGTAAGAAATACCTCTGAAAGCATCATCAATCACAAGTAGCTCATAACAGAAAAATGCCCCAGAGACAGAGCAGGCGAAGTGTAATCTTCTGAGAAACAACAATATCAAGTTAAGAAATTTGAAAAGTATATAGCTGATGATGCACAAAATGTTAAGAAGCTAGTGAAGTCTTTCATCTGAGTCTATTATTTTAGTCTGTTTCTTTAATGTATATCTGTGTCAAGTCAGGACGTGTTGAATGTTTAACTGTTCCCTGGATTCTAGAGTAGTGCTGCTCATGCATACTTGATTAATTGGACATGGTTCCAGGTCACTTAATTAACGCACAAATTAATTAATCATCATATATGTTGGGCCTGTGTAGTACATGGTAATGTTAATACATATCCGTGGTTCATTTTAAAAGGATTGTGTCATCAATTAGATGCATCAACCTCATGTTGTGAAAGTGAATGGTGACAAATGTTGTCAATCTGCCTAACATCTCTTTTTTTGCTACACATAAAAAAGAAAGTCATACAGGTTTGTAACATCATGAGGGTGAATAAATTATTACAGAATTCAAATGAACAATTGATATGTATTAATATTAACATTTACTACACTGGCCCAACAAATATCTCACAATATGTTATTGTTGGCATCTGCCTAATTTAGCTAACTTTTAACCATAATTATTTAACAGTAAACCAACTCTCTCCAAACAATACTCTGTCTCAACTCCCTAATTTTTACTCTGTTTCTCAATTTGTTTCTCCTTTAAATTGTTTTTTCCAGGCATAGTTCCTTCAAACGCCACCTGCCTCGTCAGATGCAGGTTGGCAGTCTGGACCTGGGGAACGACTATGATGTGGATGAGCAGCCAACCAGCATCGGTCGCATCAAGCCTGAACTCTACAAACAGATGACCAAAGAGAACGAAGACTCGGGCAATAGTCAAGGTGACAAAAACTGTGGGAAGATACATTTTTCTCTACGCTATGATTATGAGAATGAGATGTTACTCGTCAAAATACTCAAGGCCTTCGATCTACCAGCCAAGGATCTTTGTGGCAGTTCTGACCCTTATGTCAAGATCTACCTGCTACCAGATCGCAAACAGAAGTTCCAGACACGTGTCCACCGCAAAACGCTCAACCCCACATTTGACGAGTCCTTCCAGTTTCCTGTACCCTATGATGAGCTTCCTGTCAGGAAGCTCCATCTCAGCGTTTTTGACTTCGACCGGTTCTCAAGGCATGATATGATTGGGGAGGTCATATTGGACAATCTGTTTGAAGTGTCTGATCTCTCGAGGGATACCTCCATCTGGAGAGACATTCAATATGCTACCTCTGTAAGAAAACCCCAGTATTTTATCTTCTCTGTTGTATTGGCCTGACTGTACTGTCATAGTACACTTCATATTGTTTTTTTTATGAGGATTTTTTTAAAGAGATGTATAGGTGTATAATAAAGAAGCAGATATAAATGTCAATACCACAACATAATATAAAACTACCATGCCTACCGTGCTTCAAAGCTGATATACTGTATATTGTTCATCAGCAAATAATTTAACAGTCGTTTGTAAGAGATAGAAGAATCTTAATGAACCCCCTTGAAAGTGCTCTGGTCAGACTGTTTGTGTTTTGTGCAGATAAGAAAAGCTATTGACTCTTAAAGGAAAAGCTTGCCCAAAAATAAAAATTTGGTTGCAAATTTATTTATTTAATTTATTTACTCACCCTCATTTTGTTCTAAACCAATGTGCTGTTATTTTGTTTCCATGGAACACCCCAGAGGAACTTTTTAATGAATCTTTACTCAGCTCTGTCCATATGACAACAGTTCGTAGTGACCTCATCAACCTCCAAAAATGACAGAAACACAATATTCACAAATGCTATATTCCAAGTCTTCTGAAGCCATACAATAATTTAAGCCATACAATTGTGTGAGGAACAGACCAAAATTTAAGTCATTATTCACTGATAATCTCCACCTCCGCCGAAGCTCACGTGCCTTTTTAGATTCAGGTTAAAAAATGTCACATCACATTTGTTTACAACATTTAGAAGACTTGGAATATAGATTACGATTATAGTATGCATGGACTACTTTAATGGTATTTTTTGGTGAGTGAGTTTTATTTTATTTTTCTATCTTCTTTCATTTGTTTTGTGACTTGACAGACATGGTAACTTTAAACCAGGTCTATTCAACTGGCCTGTTTGATAATTTCAGTGGCCTGCATGAGGTTACCAGTTGTCTTTGGGACTGAACACATTTTTTGCCTGATCACGCTTTTTTTCATTTGTATTCTTATATAATCTTGCGCTAGATGGAAGTCTCACCAGGTCTCTATATTTAAACAGTGTCTTTTGCAGGATAGCCATGTTTTTAAACACTTTCAGAGGTTGCTCTACAAATAATCATTATCCGTAATTTTGACAAAATGGGAAGATTAAAGAACTAAAATCATGAATAAATGACAAGTGTGAGTTTGGAGAAAAAGAAAAGTTTTATTCATTAATTTACAACAAACCTTACTGTTATTCTTCAATACATTATTCATTATCAATCTGATTTACTCTCTCAGACTCAGCAATGTTGAACCAGTTTTAAAGCACTTTTTAGTTGATCCTTTTTTTTTTCCTTTTTTCACTGCTGGGCAATTTCACTTTTGATATTTTAGTTATATAGTGAACAAATAGTATAGGCCTATTATACCACAGTATCTGATAGCAGCTTTTTGTTAACAAAATATTCTTGCTTGTTCCGATGCCAAGATTTTTTCCATCTATGAATTTGAATTGCCCTGCTTTAAACTGTCATTGCAAGGAAAGAGCTCTATAAAAAAAATATTGTGTTCCACTGAAAAAAACAACAGCATACAGGTATGAAACAACATGAGTGTCAATAATTTAAGGATTTTCATGATTTATGTACTATTCTTTAAACCATATAATAAAAGTAAGGCTGTTAAATGTATCAGTGCCAGCTAAGAAATGTAAATTAGCTTGCTATTGACATGTCTGCCAAAATACAAGCCCAATATTCAGCACTGTCTGTTATACACCTGTTAAACCCCAAATGGCAAGAGAGCCAAATTAATGAGCATTCATGGATATACCCTCATTAGAACACAGATAAGTTGGTAACTGACATGTGAAGTTGACGGCGCATGCAGGTTGTCTGTGTTTGGACAAAGTAATTGCCTATTTTTTCCATAATGGGCACTAATAATAGCAATCACAGCAGTTCAATCACAGCATGCTTAAAGGCTGAAATATTAAATGCTGAAGTTAACCTCAAAAGTATATTGAGGTCATCTGAGGTTAGTTGAACCCCCCATAATGTCAGACAAGATCAACTACAACTGACATTCAATTGGTTTTATTTCTCTCTCATTTCTAGATTTAAAGCTATCCTCAGATGAGCAATTCAATAAACTTCTGTTTATTGATTTTGAGGCAGGACGCCTGCTGCCCCTTGAACAAAAGCACACATTCTATTGAACTTGGCAGGAGATTTGAATATTGAAAATAAGGCACATCTTCGGAAAGATGGAAAGATATTCACACCGGAGCAGTGCCACGGACCACAACTTTAATGTAATTTAATAGTTTTCCAATAAATTTGACCCAAATCATTATCAAAGGACAAATATTATTTACTCTTGCCATCACTGGATGATATAATGTGTAAATGTATCTTTCATATTTTCAGTTCTAAGTATATCTTTCTGTGGTTTAACAGCTTGAATGAAAGACCTGATCAATGCTACATACAAAGAAATTGCATAATAAACATCGCCATTTCTAATCGTTCGGTTTGCGCAGTTACAAAAGATTCATACGCTACCCTGCAAACTCATCGATGTCACTTTGTTCATTCTTGAAGAAGTACAAATACCTTCGTAACTTTGGACTAACATCTGCAATGCTGCATCAGCTCAACCTGTTTGTGTGTGTGTGCTTCAGTAAATGGTATATCACCCTCTTGTGGTCTCCCAACGTTATAATGCCAGACTGGAAAGCATGCAAATTAGGCTTCTAATTTAAATGTCGACTAATATTAATATATTGATGCCTCCAAAATATATAAATAAAATAATGTGCCAATCAATAATCAATATATCAATATTTGATGACATCCGTAATAGTGTAATTTCTGGCTCACCAGCGTAACCTAACAATATTGTAAAAATAATAACTTTTTTTAAATAGGTTTTTAGAAACCTAGTTCCAGTCCCAAACTCATGCCAATGTTGCTACGTCAGGCTGGTCAGGATGCGTAAACAGAGCAATGTTTTCAAAGCACCACCGTATTTAAAAAAAATGTAAGATATCAACCTACATATAGCTTACTTATACTGTAGTTGTCTCTGCATATAAAGCTGGATAGGAAAAAGTATTTTAACATTGAAAAAATTACACATTTCACCTTTAATGAGCAGAGACAAAGGATTAAAGCAAAGGAAGTTATTTACTCTGTAAAAAAAAAAAAAGTTTGATTGCTTAACTAATACATTTTGTAGCAGTATCACTTTATACTCTTATCGCATAGTGAGACAGTAATATTCAATGACACCGTTACTTATCCATAGTGTTAACTGTGTACTTTTTCTTTCTTCTTTTGCAAATACTTTTGCATGATATTTTTACAGCTGTTTACTTTCAAGGCAAGCATTTGGCTCAAACATCAACCCTCCAGTCTCCCCTAGATAATACTGAAGTGCAACCTACAAATAATCACCTTAGAGGGCTTGAGAGACATTAAGCCACAAAGAGTGGAGTCATGGGGTATGTACATCTGAGAGAGGCTCACTGAGCTAATTTTATGTGATTAATACTTACACCAATCTTAATACTGCTGAAGGGATGAAGCAAACCCAACGACCATGAGCTAACTTTTCACTCTCCCTATGAACTTTTACTGGATATATTTGTTTTATTAAACCTGACGCAAGCAGACAAGCTTGGAGAAGCTTTGAGGAAATGATGGCTCACGCACAATAGCTTAGCCTTTGTGGAAAAGCTGAAATGTTTAGGAGTGTTGGCGTTTAATTAATGGTTTGCTGGAGTGGTGTCCAGGAGAGAAACATGACTTGAGAATCAGAACAGCTAATTGGTCACTGTAGCTATATCTGTCCAAACAGTACTCCCTTATTCCTCGAAATTGAGGCACAGGCTTATTAAACTCAACTGTTAAACATATCTTTGAAGCCACAGGGAAGTCACTGACATCCTATTAACATAGGATCTTTTTCTATTCAGCCATAGTGCAGACACAAATGTAAATAGTTGCTGATCGACATTAATCGTACAGATCAAGGGCTGTGACTCATAGTTGCTCAGGCAACAATCACAAAAGTTTGCTGAATTGTAATATTTGAAATTACGTTAGAGTTTTGTTTTTACTACACTTTGATGCATCAAAGTTCTGTGTTCAGTAAGATAGGACTTCCTGAGCTTGTGAATTTTAAGGTACCATAAAAACAAGACTAAGCTATACCCAGTGATAAATATTTCACTTCTAAAAAGAAGACAATGACTTTTGGTAAAGTCCCTTTAAGGCTGTGTGGTGTCTAGATTTTCCTAAGGTTTATATAATGGCAGTTTTGGATTTATGCATAAAATAAGGTCTGTAGTAAACATTACTTGAGGATACTTGGACGCTTTGTTTAATAACATAAATTCCCAAGTCATACCCAAACATAAATTTTGAAGCCGCCATTTAAAAAAAAAAAAGTATGTTGCTAACAAGTTGCTAGATAAGAACTATGTTTTCTGTGTATGTACAGTTTCATCATGCACATCATGTATTCTCACATGTTTGTGGAAGCTTTAATCCTTATATAGTAACTTGTTATAAAAAAAAATAATCATGGCAGCTTCAAAATTCACATTTGAGGTATGACTGTTTGTAATATATGTTGTAGAACAAAATATCATTATCTTCAAATAATGTTGTACCATAGACCTTATTTTACTTATGAATTGAAAACCACTGCAACCTAGTCTCACAGAATGAATGTTACTATATCTACATTTTTGCAAACTGAGTTTTTTTGTGCCGCATTCTAAGTTTTCGCCACAGTTTCATGGCGAAAATAACACTAGAGGCTCTAGAATAACTGTGTTTAATTCACTTTTTTGACACAAATCACAACAACAGTTGATTACGACTTTATAAAAGCATATTTTCCACTCTATTACCCACAAACTGCTATGTTATATCGAAACTCTTTTACTCTAATGCGTCATTTGATTGGTACAGAACCACCTACATTTACACACTTATTCCAATGTGATTAATTTGCGCTGTTGCTCACCTGCCAAGCCCAAGCTCAAGCCCAGCCAAAACAAACTGA
The DNA here is from genome assembly GCA_032164185.1 of Moxostoma hubbsi. NCBI lineage: Eukaryota > Metazoa > Chordata > Actinopteri > Cypriniformes > Catostomidae > Moxostoma > Moxostoma hubbsi. Next base: position 23,392,368 of record JAVLUX010000020.1, on the reverse strand, counting down.
CACGTGAGCCGAAAGTTTCATGGAAGCGACACAAAATTATGTGTTTTCTTCAAAAAATTTGCTTTTCATGTCACATTTGCTTTTAGATGAATATTGGTTAGTTTTAGGTGTTGGTTAAGGGTAAGGATGTCTGTTTTGTTTTTTTTACCTCTCATTTACTTTTAGGACACTATCAGTTAGGTTTAGGGTAAAGTTTTAGGTTAGGGAAGGGCATTTTACTCATTAAAATCTCCATCTAATATTCACCTTAAAATCCTTGTCTGATTATGACACTGTTTCCTTCGCTTTTGGCACCCACCACTGGGCATTTCACTTTTATAAAATGTTTCAGGGTCACATTATTTTTATGAGATCATGATGGAAAACCCCTTTTGTAAAAATCCATAGACAATTCCTGAGGGAACTTTACAGGTTTGCCTACAAATTGACGTCATGGCTGAACAGCTCTATTATAATTCTGTCTTTCCAGTGCTACATATTTGAGAGAGAGAGAGAGAGCACAGTTTAGGTAAGCATGTTTGTTCACTCCCTCTGCTTTATTTCTGCGTTCGCAATACAATGTGACAAATGTAGCGTTATGTGACGCCACGCCTCTCCTCGTTGGAAAATTAAGCTCATTACTGGAAAAGCTACACTCTTGTAAAAAATTGCACCGCTACTCTCATGCTAATGAAATGTGTAATTAAGTTAGTAGTGACGCTATTTTTAGGCAACCCCCCCCCCCCCCCCCCCCCCCAGTGTATTCTAGGGGATAGGCAGGCATATCACGTGACACCACTTATCATTCAAAGAAGTTTGTGTATGCCCACCTAAAATGAGTTATGAAATGTGTGGCTGCCAGAAGAGAGAGGAGGCTTTTGACCCATACACTTTAATTAGTGTACAGATATTCTCTCTAATCACACACTGAGCAGCGGGAAGCGGAAGCGCTAGACTGAAGGTACGGGCAGAATTGACACTTCTACTCAGCTGAGCTGCCAATCAGAACGTTCGTTTTAGACACGATTGGATATTTTTATCCTCTATAAATTCACAGTATGCCCACCTCTTCAGACAATACTACACCACTGCCCCCAACACTGTTAATTATATACCTTTTAATATCTGAGCAGAAGAGTGTCTTTGTGCTTGACAAGTGCAGTTTTCATTTTTGTGTTGACAATTTGGGTGTGACATATCCAAGATTCATCCCTAATGAGCTAATAGGCTTTAGTTGTCACAGCAGTGAATCATGATTTGCTACTTGCTAATCAGTTGCATGTGGTATTAGGGGGAGGGACATTTTCATTCTAGAGAGCATGTGATCGGACAAAAATCTAAACAGTGCAAGATGAGTCATACATTTAACTTTTAGGACTATATTAGCATATCCACCGGTGCCATTACGGCGAGAGACTTCATCTTGGATGGGCAACACTTCAGCAAGACTAATGTGACTGGTGATTGCAAGCAGCTGAGGCTCTGGATGAATATGCGTTGTTATGGGGTGATATAACAACTACACGTGGCTTAAAACTACTATAAAATTAATGTCAAAATTAAACAATAAGCTGCCACAAAAGCTGCCAATGCTGAAACATTTCGAGTCAAACCAGACGTAATAAGCAGAGGTTGCATTAAACAAATTCTCTGTCACTAGCCATTTTTTAAAACATTGACATAATTCCAAATTATATCCGTCATTTTGGAAGATAACAAAGTTGAAAAACATTTAAACATTATTGTTTTTGTTTTTTTATTAATCATCTTCATGAGGCTCATATCTCATGTAGCTCTGTGTGTATGTGAATGAGGGAGAGACAGAGATGTTCTCAGCAGAGTGTGTGAGAAGTCGGCACTTGTTAATGCAGAAATAATGCCATAAATCATACGATTTTTGAATGGAACCTATGATGACCATAGAACCTCTTTTCACGGATATGTCCTCTTTTTCGAACCTTAATAAAGCATTCAGTCGGATTTCTAGATTCCCTAAATGTCTGGGATTTGGCTGTTTTCATATTGAAGTGCACAACAAGAAACGCAATGAAATCTAGTGCATCATATTCATGGACTCATAATGGGTCATTTCACTGCCTGTGAAAAAGGTGGATAGACATGGACCAAAAGCCATAAAATAAAATAAAAATATTTCATGGGATCTTTAATGCTTTTTCACAATTTAATGCATGGCAAAAGCATTTGTTAAAGGCCTGATCAAGACCATTAGGATTGTGTTGTTTGTGGAGATGCAGTGTCTTCTCTATACAAGTCGCTTATACACCACATTACTGTACAATTACTGTGTTTCACCTCTCTTATCTCACTGATTCTATTTAATTGAAAAGGTGAATTTATAGCAGATCGTGCAATACATCAGGTTGTTACATTGATTTGTGTGTGTGTGTCTCTCTCTCTCTCTCTCTCTCTCTCTCTCTCTCTGTGTGTGTGTGTGTGTGTGTGTGTGTGTGTGTGTGTTTCTATCTGACAGGAGAGTGTGGACCTTGGAGAGATTATGTTCTCACTCTGCTATCTGCCTACAGCAGGGAGATTAACACTCACTGTCATCAAATGCAGGAACCTTAAGGCAATGGACATAACAGGATACTCAGGTAGTTTTTCTAGCACTCAAAACACAACTATGTTTAAGCATTCATAATGTATACAAGAGATTAGAAGTAGAATTTGTAGGCATTTAAAGCCAGATACTTGTGCAGATAATAAATAAATAACAAACAGTGAACAAACTGATTTGATGCTGACACACACCTGTATTCAACTAAAGACTGTCAGGATTTATGCATTGGCAAGTTCAGTGACACTTCACATAATCTTTTTACGAGCACTACAGAGAAGAATTGAGAATAAAATGCAAATTTTCCTAGGTATTTTATTTGAAGCTTCGGTTTACATCATCGATTTATCTTTTGTGAAATAAGGTTGACATCACTTCTATAACAGCTTTTTTTTTTTAAGTCTGAAGTTTTGACTGCACCCAGCAGCTAAGCAATTAGCATAAACACATTTGAGTGAATAAGCCGGGATAAAAATGTGCTCACCCAAAAGTTGTTGGTTCCTGTTTTGGAGAAGAGTGTAAATGAATTATGGCCAGACATGCTTAAACATGAGCGTTCCTCCGGCACTGGACAACGGATCACTTGACGAGCGCCGATGTTTTTGCATGTGTTGAGCGTTGTTAAACTCACCGCTGAGTTTGCGCAGAGAGAGCTCGGATGTTAACCGCCAAAATTATTTTGAATGTCAGATAAAAGTGATTGGCTGGCCTCATCGCATCACGTTACATTAAATACAGACATTGTATTTATAATCTTCACATTGTTTCTGGAAAAGTGGCGGTACGCAAGAAAACCTGCCGGTACTCCGTAGACCAAATTAGAGAAGTGCATGTACTGCTTACCGCCCCTCTTCAAGCACTGAGTTCAAGCCAGCTTGAGAGCATGCTGTCATTAAACCAAATTCTAAGAAACTCTCAAATGTATGTTATTTTTTAATTTTAAAAATTCCCTCAAAATTTTATGCTGAATATAATTTGCAACATTTAAAAATAAAAATACAACTTAGAAAAATGCAAAAGCTTTTCCACTTGTGTGCTCAGACATTTGGACCTCACTGTATATTGTTTGAACCCCACTGTACATTGATTTATGTGACAAATTTCTTGGTATGAATTCCATTCAAACTATTCATATAATCAAAAACAAGCAAAAACATCGGTGAAAGAGCTAAGCAAGACAGTTTGAAGTAGCAAGTACTAGTACAATCTTAAGCTTCAATAACATAAATATCTCTCACTGTCATGGTTTTGACTTTTAATTTTATTTCACCCACCACACAGAGTAAACGTTTTTCATTGCAGGGAAACTGAATTTGTATGTGCTGGATCATATCTATTGAGAAGTGCCCTGAGCAAATTTGGTGACAGAACAAGTACCTTTCTTATGGTTTGTTCTGCCTGAGTTGGAGTAGTTTATGGCTTACTAATGTACAGGCATAAATGATCAGACAAATAGTGTAATGACTGAGAGGGATACAAATCAGTATGCAACCCTCATGTCAGAATCAGTGCTCAAATAATTTCATTAACGCACTAAATCTCAATGGCCATCCATTCACACTGAATATTTAGTTGGCTCAGTGAAGATACTCTACATTAATTTCTAATCTTATAATCTGATAGTCAAATCATAAAGCTGTTGTAAAAGGTTTCATTAATTTATATAGTGAATACTAAAATAAATTTAGAGATAAAAGTTTAGACTACAAATGTGAAATTTACCCTCTGGAGGATATCAAGTGGACAGATCTTTAAAAGCTAGTTTTAATCTTTTATGGTGTGATATTATATCCAAACCACTGTGGATAATTAATTTTGATCCTTCTTCATAACTCTGCATGACTGTCCTTTTTATATGTCATTGTGTTTTATATTCATGACAACATAAATTCAACATGGCTAACAAAAGTGCTGATGCATCAAATATCTGGGATATTTACCATTATAAATGCATATGTGATACTCTGTCAAAATTCTTAATTTTGTGTAAAAATGAATTAATATATTTTAGTTTTTATGTACAAAGACGTGTTAAGATATTTCTCCCATGTGTCAGAGAGTTATAAATGCAAAATAATGGCTATATGAATTGATAGCAGATTTCTCTCTGAGCAGATCCCTATGTGAAAGTATCTCTCGTTTGTGACGGGAGACGTTTGAAAAAGAAGAAGACTACAACAAAGAAAAACACCCTGAATCCCACTTATAATGAGGCCCTTATCTTTGACATCCCTCCTGAGAGCATGGACCAAGTCAACTTGCACATCTCTGTCATGGACTATGACCTGTATGTAACACAGTTTCAACTCGTTTTAACATTTTTTAATGCTTCTGACATTTAAATATTAAATTGACATATAATTATTCTAATGCATTTGTACATCAACCTCAGTGCATACAGCATAATGCACAAAGTTTTTCGTGACTGTGAAACTTGAAACATGATGAATTAAAGTTGCACTCAGTAATTTTTTCCTCATTAAAAAGTTGAACACCTAAAGACATGAATTGTAATTTTGCAATATATGTAGGAAATCATGACCACTCACATTAAAATGAAGACTCCAGTCATATCAGAAACCTTATAAAAGCGGTTTTATTCTACATGGAGAGGGTCCACACATGGGGGCTGCCATGTAAGAATCACATGACCAGCCGAATACTACTCACTTAATCTCAGTAAATGTCTTGTTATTTGACACTTTCACTCATTGATTAAAGTAATCATGGCTGGCTGTGTATTCTAAATTTCTACAATGGCATCTGAAAATGAAAACTATTGATTTTAAATTATGCTGCATCCAAGCCTCTAGGTGTCAGTCCAAGATGACACAAAGACAAAAGTTACTGAGTGCACATTGTAAATAAGTGGTTTTCAACTGGCTTTGCTTAAACAAAATACAGAAAAATATTAAATAAAATAAAACTTTATAAAAGTGAACAAAAAAGTCCTTAAAATAAAACATTGAAATGTATTAATATTACCATGAACAGCATATCTCAACAATATACAACATTTTTAACATACAGTCTATGTATTTGGTTAATACATATCTTACAAAAAATCCCTAAAATGACATGTGAACCTTTATGAAGTATGGATCATATTTTCTTTTACATTGCGTTTTACATTTTGTTCATGGTTTTCTAAGATGTCTTTTCTTACCTGTCCATGTTGGCATCTGCCTACTGTGGCAAGCTTTATCCAAGTAACAGATATATTTTGCAAATATATCATTGAGTTTGTTTAGACACACAAACTTTGATGTCAACAACAGAACATATGGAAAGTGTTATCGCCAGCCTTTTAAAAATATATATGATTGTAACGTGTTCACAAAAAGGAGGATACGGGAACAGGGTTCAACACAACGGTAAGGCTTTTTAATTACAAATAGCAGACAGACAGGGGGTAGTGAAAAAACGAGCTATACATAGACTAAGCTAACAGCTAAAGAATGCTCTCTAATGCCAACACTGGACTGGCAGCTCTCTCTCTCTCTCGTCTGGAGGCACTGGTGCTCTTTTATGCCGCTCTCCCCGTACTCACTGAAATTAGAGACAGGTGTTAGACATAATTTAGCTCAGGTGCAAGCGCCCTTACCGCTTTCTCCCTTCGGACGGGCGCTTGACCACGCCCCCGCTGCCACATACCCCCACCGCCCGACTCAGGCCGGGGCGTCATCCGGCCTGCCTACCACTCCCCCCCCCATTTCTGGAGAGGAAGTCGGCGACAGCCATCTGCATCCCCGGTCTGTGGACCACCTCGAACTTAAAAGGCTGGAGAGCCAGATACCAACGGGTGATCCGGGCGTTAGTATCCTTCATGCGGTGGAGCCACTGCAGTGGGGCATGATCCGAGCAGAGAGTGAAGGCCCGCCCCAGCAGGTAGTAGCGGAGCGTGAGGACCGCCCACTTGATGGCCAGACATTCCTTCTCCACGGTGCTGTACTTAGTCTCCCTTAAGGAGAGTTTTCTACTGATGTACAGCACCGGGCGCTCCTCCCCCTCCACCACCTGCGAGAGTACGGCCCCCAGCCCTCTGTCTGAAGCGTCCGTCTGCAATAAGAAAGGGAGAGAGAAGTTAGGTGAATATAAGAGCGGCCCTCCACAGAGTGCGGCTTTAACCTGTGTAAATGCCTGTTGGCACTGCTCCGACCATTGGACCGGATCTGGAGCCCCCTTTTTAGTGAGGTCAGTCAGCGGGCTGGTGACATCCGAATAGTTAGGCACAAATCTTCTATAATAGCCAGCCAGCCCCAGGAACTGCCTCACCCCCTTTTTGGTCTTAGGTCTAGGGCAAGTCGCAATCGCCGCGGTCTTATCAATTTGGGGACGGACCTGGCCATGACCCAAGTGGAACCCCAGATACCGCACCTCCACACGCCCAATCGCGCACTTCTTGGGGTTTGCTGTGAGCCCCGCCCGCCGCAGCGACTTCAAGACCGCCCTCAGGTGTTGTATATGCCGCTGCCAGTCATTACTATAGATAATAATATCATCTAAATAGGCAGCGGCGTAAGCGGAGTGTGGGCGGAGGATACGGTCCATCAGACGCTGGAACGTGGCTGGAGCCCCAAACAAACCGAACGGAAGTGTCACAAATTGGTGTAATCCGAACGGCGTGGTGAAGGCGGTTTTCTCACGGGAAATTGGTGACAAGGGGATCTGCCAATAACCCTTTGTCAAATCCAATGTCGAATAAAAGCGAGCAGTACCTAACCGATCGAGCAGTTCATCAACACGAGGCATTGGGTACGCATCAAATTTAGACACCGCATTGACTTTTCTGTAGTCCACACAGAACCGGACAGACCCGTCACTCTTGGGAACAAGAACGACCGGGCTGGACCAGTCGCTGTGGGACTCTTCTATTACCCCCATATCGAGCATCGCATCCAATTCTTCCCGAACAATTTTCTTTTTATGCTCAGGGAGGCGATAAGGGCGGCTACGAACCACCACCCCCGGCTCGGTCTCGATGTGGTGTTCAATGATGTTCGTGCGACCCGGTAGAGGAGAAAACACGTCTGCAAACTCTTTTTGCAACTTGGCAACCTCTGAGCGTTGGCACGGGGAGAGGTGGTCTCCGCAAATGACCGGGGCATTGTAATCGGGTTTTGGATTCACCTCCGGTCCGAGCTCCGCCCTCTCTGGAACTACCGTAGCCAATGACACAGGGACCGCCTCCCTCCATAATTTAAGGAGGTTGAGGTGGTAAATTTGACGCGCGTCCCCCCTATCGGTTCGTTTAACCTCATAATCGAGATCCCCCACTCGTCGTGTGACCTCAAACGGCCCTTGCCACTTGGCGAGTAATTTGGAGCTCGATGTAGGGAGCAATACAAGAACTTTATCTCCCGGTGCAAATTCCCTTAGCTGAGTACCCCTGTCATACAGCCGGCGTTGGCGTGCTTGAGCCTGGAGCAAATTCTCCTGTGTTAGTTTCCCCAATGTGTGGAGTTTTGCTCGAAGATCAAGAACGTACTGAATTTCATTTTTACTATTCGAAGGTCCTTCCTCCCAGGCTTCACGGATGACGTCCAGCACACCGCGCGGGCGCCGCCCATACAGCAGCTCAAACGGGGAAAATCCCGTGGAGGCTTGAGGGACCTCTCGTACTGCAAATAACAGGGGGTCAAGCCATTTATCCCAATTCCTAGCATCTTCGTGCACGAATTTACGAATCATATTCTTGAGCGTTTTATTAAATCGTTCCACTAGGCCATCCGTCTGCGGATGGTACACGCTAGTGCGAATCGATTTAATGCCCAACAGATCGTAAAGTTCGCGAAGGGTGCGTGACATAAATGTTGTGCCTTGGTCGGTGAGGATTTCTTTCGGAATCCCCACCCGGGAGATTATTTTGAAGAGCGCCCCAGCAACACTACGTGCAGAGATATTGCTTAGAGGCACTGCTTCCGGATATCGTGTTGCGTAATCCACCAGGACTAATACAAAACGATGTCCGCGTGCTGTCCGATCTAATGGCCCGACGAGGTCCATTCCAATTCTTTCGAAGGGGACCTCGATTAATGGAAGAGGGCGCAATGGCGCTTTTGGGGTGGCCGGTGGGTTTACCAGCTGGCATTCACGGCACGCCGCACACCACCTGCGGACGTCGCCGGAAATGCCCGGCCAATAAAAACGGGCTATTAGACGGAGAAGTGTTTTTCTTTCTCCTAGGTGACCCGCCATAGGATTATAATGAGCCGCCTGGAACAGCATTTCCCGACGACTCCGTGGAATTAACAATTGAGTAATATTTTCTTTTGTCTGAGTGTCCTGCGTCACTCTATACAACCGCTCATTTATAATCGTGAAATAGGGGTATGCGAGAGCGATGTCCGGCTGGAGACGCTGACCATCAATTGTTTTCACCTGATCAAACGCGTGCTTAAGGGTTTCATCCCTCGACTGCTCCAAAGGGAAATCTACGTCAGGGAATTCCCTGCGAAGGGGAGGGGCGGAAGGCCCGCCCCTCTCCTCGTCATCCCGATTCAGAGCAGCCGAGGATGGCCCCGGCTCCGCCTCCCCTGCCAAAGCATCGCACATCGCACATCTCCCCAGTCTAATGCAGGACCCATCCTTCCCAGTTCCCCCCAATACATGCTTAAACGCAGGCCAATCGGTCCCCAAAATCAGAGGATGGGTGAGGCGGGAACTAACCGCTGCCTCCACTTTATGCTTTTTTCCCCGAAATTTAAGCAGCAAAGTCACCATCGGATAGCTGTGAACATCCCCGTGCACACACCTCACCCTTACCCGCTTAGCCGTGCCCAAAGCCTCAGGTTGAACCAAGCGTTGATGGATGGTGGTTTGATTACAACCGGTATCCAGCAAAGCTTGGTGTGTACCCCCCTGGATTCTTACCGGAACCCGGTACGCTCCAGCCCGATCGGGGGCAGCGTGAGGGAGATCGGCGACCCGGACCACCGCCCCCACCTTCATCAACGGACACCGCTCGTGGAAGTGGCTCGGGTCCCCGGACCTCCGACAGGCCGGCCCAGGCACCACACCCGTACCTGCTTCAGCGGACGCCCCCACCTGAGGGGGAGAGCGGCTGTAAGATATGGAGGGGGAATGTGATGATGCTGTCCTCTGGGCTGTTGAAGTCTGCCAGGCTCCTCGCCTGCATGGGGCAGCAACGGGACCTGGAGAGAGGACAGAGGAAGAGGGTTGGGGGGAGTGGGGAAGAGCGGAAGTAAACAGAGGGGAAGGGGGAAGAGAGAGAGAGAGAGAGAGAGAGGGCTCGTCCGCCCTTGGGATCGCCGCCATGTGGTCCTCTGCAAACTGGACGGCTGCCTCCAGCGACGCCGGGCGGTGGCACTGGACCCACTCCGCCGTTCTCTTGGGCAAGCGTTGAATAAACTGCTCCAGCACCACCTGATCGATGAGTCCCTCGACGTCGCGGTCCCCCACTAGCAGCCACCTTCGGCAGGCGTCACGGAGCCGCTGGGCGAAGGCAAACGGGCGGTCGGACTTTTTCAGCTCCGACCAACCCGCTGCAGAATGGCTTTTCTTAAATCAGCGTAGGCCAGGAGGTTCGTTGCCGGCAGTTGTTGAGCCGCGAGTTGGGCTTCCCCGGACAGGAGAGGAACAAGGCGGGCTGCCCACTGGTCCTGTGGCCAGCCCCAAATTTCAGCGGTTCGCTGGAACAAATCTAAGAATGCTTCGACATCATCAGCTGCCCCCATCTTCTGTAACGTGGGCGGGGGCAGCATGGCACGGGTGTCCGGGGTCGCGGCTGGGGCTGGAGCGACCTCCTGGCTGAGGAGGCTCCGGATGGCCTGTCGATCGTCTGCTTGAGCCCGCACGATCTCACAGAATCGCCGATCTTGCTCCTGTCTGAGCTCAAGCAGGGACTGTTGGTGGCTTTGATGTAGAGCAGCGAGGGACTGGAGGACTTCGGCCAGCTGGGAGGACTCTACGGGGCGAGCTTTCTCCATGGTAGAAGATCCAATCTTCAATTCCCGGGTTTCGGCACCAGTGTAACGTGTTCACAAAAAGGAGGATACGGGAACAGGGTTCAACACAACGGTAAGGCTTTTTAATTACAAATAGCAGACAGACAGGGGGTAGTGAAAAAACGAGCTATACATAGACTAAGCTAACAGCTAAAGAATGCTCTCTAATGCCAACACTGGACTGGCAGCTCTCTCTCTCTCTCGTCTGGAGGCACTGGTGCTCTTTTATGCCGCTCTCCCCGTACTCACTGAAATTAGAGACAGGTGTTAGACATAATTTAGCTCAGGTGCAAGCGCCCTTACCGCTTTCTCCCTTCGGACGGGTGCTTGACCACGCCCCCGCTGCCACAATGATTATTTATTTTGCCATCCTAACTATACTTGCATAAAAGGTGGTTCTCTCTTTCTTTTTGCAATTTATTTTCTTTTTTGCATTTTCTCCCCCTGTTCTCTGCAACTCTATTGGAACAGACAAGAGACTCATATGACAATCTGTGCTGGAGCCCCAAACTGTCTGAATGATTACATGGTACATCGCTTAAGTTGGGGAATAAAAAGGTCAGGTGTGAGGGCATACAGTGCTCACGTCTCTACAGGCGAGCTACTGGGGGAAGAACCAGGAGCATATTTACTCCACTTTTTCAAGTCTTAAGCAGTATGTTCAAAATTTGGTCTGGTGTATGGAGACTTTCCAAGATGAAAACTAACACACCATTAGATGACATGTCGGGAAGTGCTACTTAAAAAATGTATTTTGTGTGTTCATATAAAGGAATCACATAAAGTTCTGTGCCATTGAGGTAAATGTATGCTGATATATTTCCCCAGTGGCACTTTAGTTCCTCTCTCTAAATCACAAACACAGATGCATTTAATGCATATAACAGCAGTATGTCTTGCAGTATGACATACTAACAAACGGAAAAAGTATGTTTTGGGGTCATATTGTCTTTCTTGTCAAAAAATATTACTAAATTACAGTGGCTCCAAAAAGTGTTTGGACACTTAAGCCATACTTAAAAATGTATGAACCTTTTTGCATTATAAAAAATGAAATGTATAACCAAGAGGCATTTATTTCAAATGAATATAGCAAAAACACACTTTTCAAGCATATACTTTTTAAAGTGTTTCTCAAAGGCCGTTTGCTAGGTTTCAAATTATAAAACAATAGAAATACTGTTCAAAATATGTACAAAAAGTATTTGGACTACGTTTGTTTTTTATACTTGGTGGAACTACACCTGTGGTTACTTTGGACGCCTGGGCGAACTTAAGATAAAATGACTTAATATCTAGCATAATATTTTTGCAGATGCCATATATTTTTTTGTCTAATGCAATGAAATTCATACCTTTTTAAGTGTCTAAAAGTGTCCAGATATTTTGTGGGGCCACTGTATATGGAAAAGAGCCATGTTTGCAATTACAGCAAAAAGTGTATGAACGATGAAAGTTCTATTTGAAAAGTGGTATCTTCTGTTTACTGTTATTTCTCAGTCCTTACTACAAAATAGGTACTTCACAACTTGTAATAGTAGAACGGGACTTTAGTTGGGTTCTGCCTCTGCCTTCTGTGTTATGCAAACTTGGTTATGTACCATAATTCATTGTCAGGGTGGATGTGCTCATTTGAGTCCTTCAGGTTACAATTATACTGTATAGACAGTTCGAAACCATAATAAAAAAATGTTTATTTTTTTCTTTCCATGCAGGGTGGGCCACAATGAGATAATTGGTGTATGTCGTTTGGGGTGTGCTGCTGAAGGTTTAGGTAGGGACCACTGGAATGAGACGCTTGCCTACCCTCGTAAGCCAATTGCACACTGGCACCCCCTGGTGGAGCCCAAGAAATCAGAAAAAGAGGTAAGTCCCCCCACACCAAATGAAGATCAAAACACAAATGTGAATACAAACAGTGCAAATATTCTTCTGAATATTGGGGCAGATATAATAACCCTCAGAATCAGTGTTTCTAAAAATATAAGAACAGTTTCAAAAGCAAATTGCATTGCCAGAATCCATTTCTAACCAGTTGCCAATTTCCCTTTGTAAACATTCAACCCCCACTAGTCACCTCCTCATACTTGAATTGTGGATCATGTATAATGCATGAGTAGAATATGTCAGTGCTGGTTTTAATTTACACACTGAAATGCTTTCCTCTCCTCTGACCTGTGGTCAAGAGTAAACCATGAAGAATCAACCATTTCAATGAAACATTTGCTGTAACAGTGGGAGTCATTTAAACCACAGTGCTCTATAATGTAGTCATTTGTGCCATTGTGTGTCTTTTTGTAGTGAAATATTAATGTAAACTCTGCTATTTATCAATATGTTTTCAATGTAGTTATATTCTAGTGGTATTTCTACCTGATCTAACCATAAAAAATAGTTTTAAAATTATTTTTCATGGCGTGACCTAATGTATTCAGGTTGATCTTGTGATGTTAAATACAGTTTTTGATTGAAATAAAACCAGTTATTTTAGATGTTACTACATCCCTACTGAAGAGACCAGTATTGCTGGTCACCAGAATGTGTTGTGTTCCCTTTACAAAAAGCTTCAATTATGATGCTGTGCTTTGCTAAGCGCTTTGGGAACGACCCTAGTCATGACCGAGCTGTGAATATGTGTGTAACACGTCAATGAACATTGACTGGAATTTATAGCCTCGGCTGATGTGATCATTAGACACACCTGAGGCCAGGCTATAAATGGATACGTCACCAGGTGCCGTCAGATCCTCTTTTTTCAGAGTGATTCTGTGTGTGTGTGCGTTTTACAACTCTGTCAAAACTATCTTTCCTCTGCTAGGAGTAAGAATTTGTCAAACAGTGTGCAGTGAACCTTTTCTCCTTTCCCTTCTGTCTAGAAGATATATATATTTAAAAAAAAAAAAAAAGAAAGAAATAGAGAATGACTGAAAGCCGCAAACGAGCATCAGTTTTGCTCTGTTTGTTTGGGGGTAGAGCACGCTGCTCTAGCGTTGCAGCAGGGCGGGTGCGAGCACTGCGATTTGCTTTCAGGCAAAGTGCTTCGCGCTCGCCTCGCTTGCTTCTGGGACTCAGCACCCACGCTTAGTTCGTGGGGTTCTCGAATGGATTCGGGTCAGCACCCGTGCTTAGTTCGTGGGTCTCTCGAATGGATTCGGGTGCGAGCACTGCGATTTGCTTTCAGGCAAAGTGCTTCGCGCTCGCTTCGCTTGCTTCCGGGAGTCAGCACCCGCGCTTAGTTCATGGGGCTCTCGAATGTATTTGGCTGAGAAGCAAGAGACGGGTTTTTCCCTTTCTCCCTCTCTCTCCCCAAACCCAGTTGGTCCTTCACATGATCTCGGAGTGCGTTCCGACGATTCTTCGGTTCATGAGGAGGATCACGATTCTATTCCCGCCTCCGAGCTTTCCATCTGCGATAAATCTACGGAGGAATTGCTCGATGTTATTACTCGTGCGGTTGCCAGACTCCAGTTGGACTGGCCACGTGAAAGAGAGACCCCCAAACCCTCCAAATTAAGGGATAGATTTTTATCCTCCAATCTAAAAAAGGGAACGCCTCATGAGTCCCTTCCATTCTTTGATAACCTCCATGAAGAGCTTCCTCGCTCATGGAGGAACCCCTATTCTTCCCGTGTTCACATACCCTCGACGTCATTATATTCGACTATCGTGGGTGCTGAGGCACGGAGATATTCAGTGATGCCGCCGGTCGAAGAGACGCTTGTGGGCTATCTCTCGCTGGGCTCGGCATCGTCACTTAAGAAGCCCCCTCAAAGCCGTGTAGGACAACCTCCACTCTAGTGGGAAGGGCTTATCAAGCAGCAGGTCAGGCTGGTGCAGCACACTATGGCTGTTCTACAGGCATACCAGGCTGACCTCCTGGATGACCTGAGTGTTGGTTCTGTGCTCGGCGAGCAAGCCTTCACTGAGCTGGACCACAGATCTTTCTCTCCGCGTGACCAAGCTCGTGCAGCTCGTGCTATTGGCCGGTCTATGTCTGCCTTGGTAACCGCAGAGAGGCATCTTTGGCTCAACCTTTTGAGCATCAAAGACAGGGACAAAAATTCCCTTCTTGATGCTCCGGTTTCGCCCACTGGCCTATTTGGAGACGCCATGACCACGGCTATCTCCAGGTTCCAGGAGGCGAGAAGCCACGAGGAAGCCTTTGGGCAGTTCCTCCCTCGCCGCACACAGGGGGCGGGTCCTTCGGCCCCCCCAGACCCGCCTCGGTCCTGTTAGAAGGGAGGCTCAAAGGCAAAGCGTGGCGAGTCGTGTTCCTCCTCCCAGGGATTGGGGACAGTTTCACCTCACCCCTCCCTGTACCCCCTCGAAGCCCCTCCATTCCCCACCTCTTGGTGTTTCGGGTGGCAGAGACTCCCATCAAAATTGGGTGTTTTCGCTGTTCCTGCATTTTATTCAGGACGCGAAACACTCGATAACCCCTCAACAGGAAGTGTTAAAATCTAATACCCGTCTCAGAGATCCTGGCAGCGTGGAAACTTCTGCCAGATATCTTTCTTTGCTGTGGGTCTTAAAAGGGCGTCAGGATTTAATTCACTCGCCGCCTTTCTGTGTTTCAACGGCGTGGTCTCACTACCGTAAACCGGATTTCTTTTTATGTCTGATATGAATAGCAAAAAAAAAAAAAAACTAAAATCTCCTGGTTAAAGGGGCCATGGTATGTGTTCCCCTTCCAGAGAGAGAGTTAGGTTATTACAATAAATACTTCCCGTTTCCCATGGAGGGTGAGGGGTGGTGTCTGGCTTAGATCTTAAAGCTTGAACTGCCCATGGGTGTTCAAGTCCTAGATGATGCCTATCAAGACGGTCGTGTCTCAAGCCCTACAACTCGTTTGGCTGGTCACCATCGATCTTATGACACACTTCTATACTTCATTTAGAAGTTCTGCCACAACATGGAAAGTTCCTGAGGTTCGCTTCCGGGGGCGAAGTCTTCCAGTGTCACCAGACCAAGGTTGCACTGTTATCAGTATCAACGATTTCCAGGTCTCAGGTCGACCGCGTCCTCGGTGATCCCTCTGGACCTTCTGCTCATGAGACCGTTGTTGTTGTGGCTCAAAGCCAGGGGTTTTCTTCCAAGGGCCAAAACCCCTAGGCTAATAAGGGTTACGCGCCTCAGGCTTCGTTCCCTTTCTATGTGGTTCAGACCCTGGTTTTCTGCCTTGGGTCCCACACTAGGTGTGTCTTGTTGTCGCAGGTTGCTAACGACAGACGCCTCCCTGACGGGTGGGGTAGCGGCCTTAAGTGGTCGTCCAGCTTAAGGGGATAGGAGGGTCATCAGCTCGGTTGTCACAGTAACTGTCTCGGGTTGATGGCTGTATTTCTGGCCCTGAAATACCTCCTCCTGAGGCTGCCATGTCTTGGTGCGGGTGGACAATACAGCGGTAGCCTCTTACATAAATCATCAGGGAGATCCACGTTCTTGTCAGCTGTACTTCTGACGCGTCGGATTCTCCTTAGGGCCCAGGGCAAGCTCCTGCCACTCAGGACAGTTAGATCCCTGGATGCCTGTATGTGGACTTACTGTCCAGACAGAAAATACCAACGGGGGAGTAAAGAACTCCACCCTAAGGTAGTAGTTTCCCAGAGTTCGCCAGCAAGGGTTTTTGCCTCTTACTGATAGCACCGCGCTGGCCGTACGGGGTTTGGTTCTCAGAGCTAATTTCTTCCCTCGACGGCTCGCCTTGGGCGATTCCGAACAGGAAGGATCTTCTATTTCAGGCACAGGGCAACATTTTATCCCTGCCCCGGATTGTGGAATCTTTCATGTTTGGCCCCTAAGGGTACCAACTGAGGGACACAGGGCTTTCTCTTGAGGTTATCGAGACCTTCTTAAATGCTCAGGCTTTTTTCCACTTGGAACAAGTTCGGGCAAGATCTTAGGGCAGAAGAGGACCTCTTCGCCTCAATGAATAGCGCAATGTCTCCTCTACTTCTCCCTGAAATCACCCAGCCCCCCCTTGAGTCTGGACGTTAAGACACATACATGACCTAGAATGCGTCTGTATGCGTTTCTTTCCCCGTTTTCTCTGCTCCCGGGAGTCTTGTCAATGTTCACCAGCAAGGGTCTTGCCTCCTACTAATGGCGCTGCGCTGGCCGAACAGGATATGTTTCTCGGAGTTAATACCTCTCCTCGACGGCTCGCCTTGGGCGACTCCGAACAGGGAGGACCTTCTCATCCTTGGACTAATTGTAAAACCTTTCATGTCTGGCCCCTAAGGGTACCAACTGAGGTTCACAGGGCTTTCTCTTGAGGTTACCGGGACCATTTCAAGTGCTAGGGCTCCCTCAACTTGGAACTGATCTGGGCAGCTCTTACAGGGCAGAAGAGGACCTCTTCGCCTCTGTTGATAGTGTAATGTCTCCTCTACTTCTCCCCGAGTCGCCCAGTTCACACACCCCCCTCTCGGGGGGGGAGCTGATCGTCATGATGCATACATGGCACAAATGCGCCTGCATGCGATTCCTTCTACTAAAGTTCATATTACAGAACCAGCTAACTGCCAGTTTGCTTCAATTCTGGATTTTCTGTAGAAAGAACTGTCAGTGGGCACTTGCCTCGCCACTGCCAGGTTCTATGTGGCCTCCACTGCGGTTTGCCACGCCTTGGCGGGCGGGGTGCCCCCTAAGAGGCATCCTTGCTAGGACCTCTTCATAGGGTAAGACCCCCTTTTTAGACCTCTAGAGTCAGCGTTTGGTAGACTTCTGACTCTCAAGATGGTTTTTCTTATGGCAATTTCGTCTCTAAGGAGACTTGGGTAACTACAGGCTCTGTCTCTTTTGCCGGCCTGTTTAGAGTTTGCCCCAGCTATGACCAGAAGCATTCTTTGCACCCTCACCCTAACTGCCTGCCCAAGGTGCGACCCTTGGCCGGTTGTTTTCTATGCCTTCTGTTCCCTGCCGTTTGTAACGCCGGAGCAGCTAAGACTTCTCAGACTTTGTCTAGTCTTTACCCTTCAGACTTATGTCCACCACATTTGCTAGTGGTGTAAAGTCAGGGCAGCAATTCTTCACTTGGGAGCTGTGACCGGGGGCGGTCACCTCCTGGCAGACTATGTCACTTTGGCTGAGGGACATTATTGCACGGGCTTCGCCAGTAGGTTTTAGGGCGCACTCTACCAGAGGGCTCTCCTCCTCTAAAGCCTTGGCTAGAGGTCTCCCTCTGCAGCAAGTTTGTGATGCGGCAGGTTGTCATCTCCGCACACATTCATTAGACTTTAATAATTTGGATGTTCTGCCACTCTGGGCTCTTATGCCCTTGAGTCGACATCTCAAGCTCATGTCTGGACAACTTTGTGATGCGGCGGGCTGGTCCTCTCCGCATACATTCAGCAGTTTTTATGACAAGTTTGTGTTGCGATAGGGTTCTCTTCGCACACATTCATCGAACTTTATGGGTTAGATGCTTTGCTACTCCGGGCTCTTATGCCCTTGAGTCGACATCTCCGCTCATGCCTGAACAAGTTTATGATGCGGCAGGCTGGTCCTCTCCGCACACATTCATCAAATTTGATGGTTTAGATGTTTGTTACTCCGGGCTCTTATGCCCTTGAGTCGACATCTCAAGCTCGTGTCCGAGACCTCTCGCATTCTTGTAAGCACACTGCACAACCGTAGGGGTCCAGACAGCCCCAGTGCGGAGGCTTGGGTATTGCGTTCCCAAAGTGCTTAGCAAAGCGCAGCATCATAAGTGAAGCTTTTTGTAAAGGGACCATCTCGTTCTGCTTTTTTCAAGGAACAAGGGTTACACATGTAACCCGAGGCGTTTTGGGTGCTGGTCCCCCATCATGGGTTGCCTACATGCTGGTGTGTCCACCAGGCTTTTAAACTAGCTTAGTCAGCTTCATCAGAAAGACCATTCTAGACAACTAGCTAGACCAGCACCAACCTAGCACTAACTAGCATAACCAGCCTAGACCAGCATGGGAATTGTATGGTGGTTAAGGTGGTCATTTTAGCAGGGATTAAGCAATTATTTTTAGGTAAGAATTTTTACAGTGTAGTATTTATTGTTGTATTTTGTGTAAATGTATCTGTTAATATCTATATAGCCAGTTTTGGTGAGTAACAGGATACTTGTAATGGGAATATGTATTTAAAATACAAAATATAAGTAACTGTCATCCACTACAGTTACAATTTAAATCATTGGTAATTAGAATACAGTTACATTCAAAAAGTATTTTGATTTCTGAAGAGATTACTTTGCATTGTATTGTCATTTGTTTCATTTAATATTTAATCCTTTCAGATTGAAAACATTTATACATATAAATTATGCAAAGTGCATTTGAACAGCGGTGAAACACTTTCTTATGATGTATCTGGACTCAAGATGGTGCCGAGTATGGCTGCTGCGTTGCGAGCTCCGACACAACACTGCAGTATATTGTTTGTTTTGTTTACAGTTTTTTTTTTTTGTCTTGGATGTTTGCCTTATTGCATACGACAGACAAACGCATTTGGACATTGGTTCGGCAATTACACACCGAAAACCGGACTTCAAATTCCTCATTGCCGACCCACTGTTTACAAACATGCCACGGAGCAACCATTATCACAGCTGTGTACATCCCCCCACAAGCCGACACAGACCGGGCACTCAGGGAACTGTATGGGAGTATAAGTGACCCTGCGGCTGCGTTCATTGTTACTGGGGACTTTAACAAAGCCAATTTTAAAACAATAGCACCAAAATACCACCAACACATCAGCTTCAACACACGAGGGGTCTGGATTTTGGACCATTGCTCTTCTCCTTTCCGGGATGGCTACAAATCCCTCCCCCGCCAACCATTTGGCAAATCAGACCACTCTTCCGTTCTGCTTCTGCCCGCTTACAGGCAGAAACTGAAACGGGAAGCACCCACCCTCAGAACGATCCAGTGCTGGTTGGACCAATCAGACTCTGCGCTACAAGACTGTTTTGATCACCCGGACTGGGAGATGTTCCGGTCCACCTCTAATGACGACATCGAGGTTTATGCTGATAGCGTAACATGTTTCATCAGACAGTGTGTAGAGGACATTGTTCCGCCCAAAACAATACGGATCTACCCCAACCAGAAACCATGGTTTAATTGCGATGTTCGCGCGGCACTTAATGCGCGGACCTCCGCTTTTAACTCCGGAAACGCGGAGGAGCATAAACAAGCCAGTTATGCCCACAGTAACTCTATCAGTGCAGCCAAACAACAGTACAGGCACAAAATTGAAGGACAGTTCAACACCACCGACTCTAGAAGTATGTGGCAGGGAATTAACATCATCACAGACTACAAATGGAATAAAAACTCCGCCGTGAACACCGCTGCCTCTCTCCCGAATGAGCTTAACATATTTTATGCTCGTTTTGAGGACACTACAATCGACACCACTTCAAATGAGTGACAGAAGGGGAACTCAGATTACCACTCTGCACAATTGTAGTGAGCAGAATAACATCTCAGAAAGCACAGCACGTCGAAGCTTGAGGCAAATGGGCTAAAACAGCAGAAGACACGTCGGGCACTTTATTAGGACAATAGTGTTCCTAATAAAGTGCTCAGTGTTGTATATATGCATGTATATGTATGTATATATATATATATATATATATATATATATATATATATATATATATATATATATATATATATACTGGTGGCCAAAAGTCTGGAAAGAAATTGGTGGCATTCAACTGATCACAATGTATAGTCAGGACATTAATAACATAAAAAATTACTATTTCAATTTGAAAAAAACTTCTTGAAAGTGTTCTTAAAAAAAATCCTCCGCATGCAGCAATGACAGCTTTGCAGATCCTAGGCATTCTAGCTGTCCAGATACTCAGGTGACATTTCACCCCATGCTTCCTGTAGCATTTGCCATTCTTTATTGACGTTTTTGACCTAATATTGACCTTAAGACATGCCAGTCTATTGCATACTGTGGGAACTCAAAAACAAACACAAAGACAATGTTAGGCTTTATTTAACAAACCAAATAGCTTTCAGCAGTTTTTAACATAATGGCAATTATAGTGATTTTCTGGTACCAAATTAGCAATTTAGCATGAATACTCAAGGATAAGGTGTTGGAGTGATGGCTGCTGGAAATGGGTCTAGATTTGATCAAAAACGACTTTTAAAATAGTGATGGTGCTGTTTTTTTTACATCAGTAATGTCCTGACTACACTTTGTGGCCAGTTGAATGCCACTTTGGTGAATTCAAGTCAAAATCAAATCAATCAAATCACTTTATTGTCACACTACTGTGTACACGAGTGCAACAGTAGGTGAAATTCTTGTGTGCAGTTCCGAGTAACATAGCAGTCATAACAGTGACGAGACATAAACCACTTTACAATAAACAACATATTTACACAAAACAATTTACATAACAAATGTACACATACTTACACAACAATTTACATAACAAATGTACACAATACACACAATGTAGAATACACATACACTAGATACGGGTATAAATATATATAAACACTAATTGAATTGGGAGAATATATTGACAGAGTGATGATTAATAAAGTGCAGTGCTGATTGTTGATCGTGAGAGATCATGTGTTCAAAAGTCTTATTGCTTGTGGGAAGAAGCTGTCATGTAGTCAAGTACCATTTTCCTGTCATGCTGTCATGTAGTCAAGCTGTCATGTAGTCAAGTACCATTGTCAAGTACCATTTTCCTTGAAAAATCTATATGAAATAATCTAATGTGTATTAAAAGAAGGTTCCCTAACATTGATTCTCACTTTGCTTGTTTTCTCACATGTATTCTCTTACAGTGGAAGGCTAGAACGGCCAGTTTTGACAGTCAAGGGTCCTGCCCCTCCCCCAAACCTCCTGCCAGCCCTTGATCAGAGCCATACGCAAAGCAACAGGCTCGGCATCCTTGCTCTTTAGCCGTTGTCTGTCTGGCAGTCCAAGGTAAAAAAGAGAAAGAGAGAGAGGGACATATATGTTCTCCAAGCCCTTCTATTTCCAAATTCCCACACAAGTTGCTTTGATGGTTCCTGAACACTGATCTAAGGTCAGACTCTGTTGTGTTTGCCCGATGTTCCTTGTACTCAAGCTGTTACAGTTCATTTGATCCTCCGTCAGTTCTTGGGACTGTTGTGCAAACCTCTACACCTTGAATACTCTACAATGCCAACTTTGTGTTCCTAGAATAGCTTGGTATCGTCAGCAGAGATGTTTATATCCTATTTGAATTTTCCTCCAGACAGAAGCATTTGAAATTGGGCTGTGGTGCTCCGCAAGCAGTCTGTGTGCATATAGAAGTTTCTGCAGAGTACTGCAGTGCATTGTGGATGGCTTTGCTCAGATCCTTAGACTTTGAAAGTAGGACCAAACATCTGGGAGACTGGATTGCTTAAGAATATGGTCAGAAAGGATGAAGGTATATCAGAGACTGAGGGAAAAGGACAATGTATTGTGTGAGTGAGAAAAGAAAATAGAAAAGAAGGAAATGGATTTGTCAAGTGCTATAATATGAATTAACTATTTTCTCTTTAAAATCTGTTTGAAAAAAAAACCATGTGTGAGTGTATAAATTTTATGAAGAATATTAAAATATTTATCAGTTTATAGATGTTATATAAATGTTATGTGTTCAAAAAGACTGAATTTCTTCAGAGCACATTTTTTCCCCTTTCATATACTTTCCAAAACAATGACAGTTTACATGTAAATTAGTTAACATTCACACACAAAAACACTTCACATGTTGCTGAGTCAATTTATTTTATTACATTAATATTCGTGTGTGAGTACCGGGTGTACAAAATTGGGCATTTAAAGTAACAGTGCTTATGTTTATACTGAAATATCCATCTATATATATATATATATATATATATATATATATATATCTGTTTGGTTCAAGTGAGATGTTCTATTCACATTTTTTATTTAAATGAGTTTGAGGAGGTAAATAAGGGGTATACTTGAAGCATTGTATTTAACAGACTCGATTCCTCTTTGAACACTCCTGCTGTTCCATTTTAAAACTCTTACATTGACATCTTATTCAGTTGACATCTTTTGACATATTTTGACACATAGTTAAATTGGACTGTCATAGTTTTCCATATTTTTACATATTTTCCTGGAAAATGTCTGGAGTAAGCAATGTATGCTCAAATTTTAAAATAGCTTAATATTCAGGTCTGTATGAAAAGAGCAGGGTTGGCATTACATCATAAAATTACAGGTAGGTAAAATTAACATTCATCTTATTAATAAAGATTTGTTGCATTTCACACCAATTACACTACAATGATTATGTTTAGAAAAGATGGATAATTGAAAGGATGTGTATAAATAGGTGTGGTACATAATGTATGTTACATATAGAAATATATATGTTAATCAAATTTCACATATATAATTAAGGACAACTGTTTAGTGCTGGACAATGCTAAAAGCAGTCAAAATAGGTAAATATGTTACTTTTTAGATGCTTAATATCATAAAGGATTTAGCAAAATATAACACTTTTATTGTTTGGCATGATTTTCAACAAGGATTTTCAATATATAATTTTTTGATCCCTGAGGTTAAAAGTTTGTATTTTCTCTCCTATTGGTCTTATTTACTCGATCCTGGTTTCTAACTTTTGTTTTACATTGTTATTCATCCATTAAACAGAAATTATCTGGCACACCCTGCTGCTAAATTAAAAGGTTAGTTCTTCCAAACATAAAAACAAATCTGCCATATTTACTTACACAAACTGTATGTCACTCCAAATGTGCATGGCATTTTTTCTTCAATGGAACACAAGGGTAGATTTGGAAGAAATTTGTATAACTTTGGAACAACAGTGAAGATTAGTAAATAATGACAGAATTTGTATTTTGGGTGAACTATTCCTTTAACATGACTTAAGTTGCTAGTCCAAATTTGTGTAATAAAGTATTTACTGCATATGTTGGAAACATAACATAAATGTATAGAAATAGCATAAGATCAGAGCTTCCCTTTCAATGTCCTGTACATCTTGACACTTTTATGTTTAAAAAAAAAAAAAGATTGCAAACAGACAATTTAAAAGCATGCAACAGCGGTTACAAAGGTACAACCCCTGGTAGAGTGAACCTACTATGCAGGAATCTCATTGTCAGTGCTGCCCAGACATGGTGGGCACAACTCAATATCCCAGTGCATTGACTTTTCACTCATTTCCAGTTGGTGGTGTTGAAATATCTTGAAATACATATGGCACTTAGGGCTAGTTTTAGATAACATCCTCCATCATCTCATAGGGTAATTGTTAAGCTTAAAATATTTCTATATAGTAAGATTTAATATTTTAACAGAATCTTGAAAAATCCCTGTCAACTTGTTGAACAAATGGTTGTGACAAAGTACAACTTTTTGGTCTTACTTGTTTTTACTAAATTAATAATGTTGTAAAACTCTGATAATTTAGAGTGTGTTTCTGTAGGTGATTATGAAATAATATTGTTAAGAAATACAATCTGGTTCTTTACCTCACCGCTAACTATTGTGTGTTATGTTTTAACAAACTGTGTTTTCTGCCCCCGTATGAATCAAAATACTTTCTAATTTTGTATTGGTCATTTGTACTTGCAATATAACTTGTAATGTTTGAAAAGGTTCTTGTATTTAAAAAATGCTAAAATAAAATGTTCGTTCAGTCAAGGATTTTATTTTGTTTCTTTTAGTTTTGTGAAGTTCAATCACTGAATCAAAATGAGAGTTAATATCCACTGATCAGTCAGTTGTTGAGATATACAAGTATAGGAAGTCTCCTGATAAAGTTAAATAAATACACTTATGGACAAAAAAATATCTAGTCCTTTAAAGACACCATAAAATTGCTGGACAAGTACAGTTTTCTGAATGTGTTGACATATTTCCTATTTAAACAGGAAGTTTGGGCAGGACATATTGAAGGACTTGTCCATTGTTTAGCCAAAAGGATTTATTTTCATCAACACCATGAACCATGAATTGCTTCTTGCATTTCAGTTGCAGGAGGAAGGCCATTCTCATTCTAGAAAGCATTTGATTAGAAAAAAAACGTGAAGTGTAACAGTCATCAATATTTTTGGTTGGTTTTCTGGAAGGGAAAGACTATAATTTAGCCCTTTAAATTCAGAAGGTGTTTTAAAGACTTCCTGTTTCAGTGGCATGCCTAAAATTAAAGGCTTATAACAAATCAAATAAATAAAAAAACAAAGAGGGTCAATTGTTTGATATTATTTTAAAGAAAACTTGAAAAAAGTAATATAGATTATGATAAATTAAAATACTCTCAGCGAAAGAAACTGCAAAAATGTAAAAAAAAAAATGTGAATAACTGACATTATATATCTCAGGGTGCAAATAAGGTGGCTCCAAAAAACTGTTGTCATCTAAGTGAGATTTAGTGTTCATATGACAAAATATGTAAAGTTATTACAAAAATGATTAATGGGTCTAGATTTGATCAAAAACAACTTTTAAAATAGTGATGGGTGCTGTTTTTTTTACATCAGTAATGTCCTGACTACACTTTGTGGCCAGTTGAATGCCACTTTGGTGAATTCAAGTACCATTTTCCTTGAAAAATCTATATGAAATAATCTAATGTGTATTAAAAGAAGGTTCCCTAACATTGATTCTCACTTTGCTTGTTTTCTCACATGTATTCTCTTACAGTGGAAGGCTAGAATGGCCAGTTTTGACAGTCAAGGGTCCTGCCCCTCCCCCAAACCTCCTGCCAGCCCTTGATCAGAGCCATACGCAAAGCAACAGGCTCGGCATCCTTGATCTTTAGCCGTTGTCTGTCTGGCAGTCCAAGGTAAAAAAGAGAAAGAGAGAGAGGGACATATATGTTCTCCAAGCCCTTCTATTTCCAAATTCTTAGTGTTTTTAGAGATTTAGTGTTCATATGACAAAATATGTAAAGTTATTACAAAAATGATTAATCCTAGTGTCCAAAAACCTCTCCAAGCAAATAAAACATCATAATTGTACATAAGAACTAATTATACATCCAAAAACAACGATGACTAAAGGTATGCTCTCTCTCCAAAGCATGCTGACATGAGTAACGAGATCTCATTCAGTTCCATTTTGTGTCATTTGAGTCATCATTGAGTCTATGTTATGTACTTGGCGCAATTTTCTGATGGCCATATACAATTAAAGTTAATGATCCTCGCTGCCCATATTTGGATGACTTCCACCTCTGGTTGCAGCATACTGAATCCTAATACAATTGGTTAAGTGTTCCATGATGCTGGACAACGTACTACATAATTTCTGATGAAGTCATCTGATCCAGGAAAGCTAACGTGTTTTAGTCATATAGCACTTTACAGTATGTGCTGTGTGCACATTGTGCTTCATTTGAATTATTTAATGTTCTATGCTTTCTATTATGTTGTGTGTGCGCTCATTTTAAAGATAATCAATATTATCATTACACCAAGTAATGGTATATGATATTTCATCTTCTGTTCATTTTTCTTGAAGGTATTATCATAAATGCGGCTTACCTTTTTATATGTAACATGCATGTCAAAGACATATACTTAGCTATTACTCACTTTATTTTTGTCTGTGAGTAAAACAAATATGCTGGTTGTATTCTATTCTATTGTGAGCTTTCCAACAACATATGACACATGGCTATTTGATTAGTTTGATGTTTGTACTGATAACAAAATATGTACAGTGCAAAATTTTTAATAAATTATCAAAACGGAACACTTCTGATTTGTCTGCATATTTCAAAGCACCTGTTCAGTTTTGATCATAATGCCTACATTCATTGTACAGTACAGCTTCTAAGCTTTAAAATGAAAATGAAAATTTTGTGTTGGTTAAGACTTTAGTTCACCTTCTGTCACTCACTTGACATTGTGTCGAATGTAGTGACACAAGGGATCTTTTTTGAGAGCCTCGAGTACCTCTGAACTTGAGAAAAGGCCAATAAGAAATTGGCAGACATAATTTGCATGTACATACGGGTATAAAGGGAAGTCAGTCTGGTCTGTCAGTCAGATTTTTTCTTCGGAGTTGTACAGCAGCAAGCTGATTTTCACTACTGTTCACTCACCTTTGTAAGCAGAGCATTGCTGCTGGATCTATAGTGCTATAGTTAGATCTACCAGCGGCTTTCTCCCTCTCTGCACGCTGTGCGCTTCAATAGCGCTTCTGTAAAAAGTGTGTATACTTCCAAAAAATACATATTTTCCCTCTAAAAGAGTTTATTTTCACTCACAAAAGAGCGTTGAACGTCCTTTTCAGGACGCGTCTTTTTAAAGATGCCCTTCCGCCCTTGTGTAGTTCCTGGATGCGGTCGATATCCCTCCAAATCTGACGGTCATAGACGCTGCCTCGTGTGCCTGGGTAGCGATCCCACTGAGGCAGCGTTTGTGGATGGTACATGTACTCACAGCAAGAATATGACCATAGCAACGTTGCGGTCATGGCTTTCATTTCTCAAAGTGAATGCCACTTCAGCCACCACCTGAGTTGCTCCCTCTTCCCACGGGATTGAGGATGACCCGGCTGGCGATGCAGGCTATTTGGGGATGGCAGCAGGCTTGGTTTCGCCGAGTGCGTTCCCACGAACCACCCGCCCCCGGCACGCTTGCTTGCTTCCGTCCGGGCTTGAGGTGAGTGCGGCTCGCCTCATGGCCAGCCTCCCTCCCAGTTCTCTCTCGAGCCCCCTGAGCTGGATGATGACGTTGCCGCTGAATCGGAGCACGTTCAGGCATCTGACGCAGAAGACTCGACTGGGCTGACACCTTTGGTTCAGCCCTCCCAGTCTGAGGCTGATGGGCAGGTGGTCGACATGCTTTCCAGGGCCGCCGTTAGAGTTGGGTTGGACTGGAACCCTCCGTCCTCCCCACAGCCTTCACGGCTTGATGATTGGTACCTCTGGTCAGGGGGCTGCTCCCAGCCACGCCCAGCCATGCCTCTCTGCCACCGGCCTCGCATGGGCACGCATTCAGGTGGGCGATGGCAGCCCTCGTGGTCCAGGAATGCCACCTCTGGCTGAACATGGTCGAGATGTGCGATGTTGACAAGGCCCGCTTTCTCAACGCCCCCGTCTCCCAGCTTGGCCGCTTAGGCGACACTGTCGATGACTTCACCCAGCAGTTTTCGGCAGTAAAGAGGCAGATGGAAGCGATTTCATACATCATGCCGCGATGGTGCCCCAGCGCAGCCCGCGCCCCATCTGCCTGCCGATGGCATTCCACTGTGTCCAAGCAACAGGCAGCTCCACCTCAACCCAGGCCCAGCTCTCAACCCCAGCATACACCCCCCCCCCCCCATTTCCAGGACCCCCTCTAGGACCCGGAAAGCTCCTAAACGCTCCTGAGATGGAAGACCCGGCAGTCAGATGTTCGCTCCGGAGCTGGTATCAAGACCACTGCGTCCCCCGGTGGAGGGCCGGGAGAAAAACCCCCAGGTGGTCCAGCTAATTTGGGGCCGGTTCAGCATGGCACAGGTAGATCTCTTTGCCTCCAAAGACAATTCCCACTGCCCGCTCTGGTACTCCCTAACAGAGGCCCCTCAAGGGACAGACACGCTGAAACACAGCTGGCCCCAGGGGCTTGCCAAGTATACATTTCCCCCAGTGAGCCTTCTTGCACTGGTGCTGTGCAAAGTCAGGGAGGACGAGGAACAAGTCACCTTAGTGGCTCCTTACTGGCTTATGAATAACATAGCATTAAGATAGCTCCAGCCGCTTTATGCTCTATGAAGAGAAACATAGAGTGAGAAAAGGCCACGGCTGGCCGGCTTACTCCCATGATAGTCATGTCGCCTATTCCACCTTTAAGGGTTCAGGGAACCTAAGGTCTGTATATGACACCTTTTTCGGGGGGCGTTGGGGAGGGTTACGTGCAGCCGATACAGTTGCTTCTAGCACGCAGTAGCTTGCTTACACCTGTGTCAGCAGATCATGTAACACGGTCTAGTGCATGGTGTTTTTAAATGGGACCCCTTGTGTCACTACATTAGACACAACGTCAAGTGAGTGACAGAAGGGGAACGTCATGTTACTGTTGTAACCTTTGTTCCCTGATGGAGGGAATGAGACGTTGTGTCCTCCTTTCCATGACACTGGACCTACCACTGTAAATGGCCATAACTTATTCTCAGCTCCTCAATGCAAAAACCTGACTGACAGACGCATACCCGCTTCTCTTTATACCTATATGTCTGGGGGCGGTACATGCAAATTCTGTCCCCTTGTGTCACTACATTGAACACAATGTCTTGTTCCCTCCATCAGGGAACGGAGGTTACAACAGTAACCATGACATTATTCATATTTTGATAACATGATAACAATTTTCTCATTAGGCCCGCTGGCAGGCTTATCCGAGCTTAAATGTGTATGTCTGCTAAAAGTGCATTTTATCAATACTTATGAGTACACTAGGATACAAATGGTCTCAAAGCAAACACACATGGACTAAAAGCAACAACATTCATTTTAATTTAATGGGGTCTTTAAGAGCTGCAAAGGCACACCTTTTATTCCTCAGGTGGTGGCATTATTGCCCATAGCTTCTTCTGCAGTGCAAGCTTATAAAGAATCTGGTACCCATCATCCCACGCATAAAGCTGCCTCTCCTCAGAATTGTATTTAAGACTGGAATGGGCCCCGTAGCGCCTGGGGAAATAAACCAGAGGGACCTCACCACTGCTTACCATATCATTCACATCAAACACACACTGCACACGGGAGCGACTCGGTGGCTTGGTGTTGTAAACCACATAGACTGTGCCACAGACAATAAAGGCTGCTTCAGCATTGTTTCTCGGGCATGCTGTGTCCCACATCTGCTCTATGTCTAGAGAGTTGGAGTCCATCTTAGCAAGGTTGATTGTGTCTCCAGCAGCATATAGTGCCCACAGCCCATCTTCATCTGCCACTAGGTCCACCAGAGTCTCTGAATTAAGGCTGTACACTGGGACGTGATCTTCTACTGGAAACACTGCACTGTCTGCAGTTGAACCATTGTTGAGGTCATATTTAATAACTCGGAACTCAGAGTCCTCACTGACATAGTAGAGGAAGCCATCATTTACTACATGACCAGTCCCATTCCAAGCAGAGGGCAGGGTAATTTGCCTGCCTTTAGATATACCTGATGATGCGGAGAGCTCTCGGACAGAGTTGAACTCGTACAGTGTGTTATCAGACGTGCTGTTGAAGACATAAACTTTTGCTGATCTGGCATCTTTTGTCCAGACACCTTTGGGACTCCCCAGCCTCTTAAGGATCTTCATTGCTCGAATACTGGAAACAATGTTAATGCACACTGTCAATGAAAACAAACATGATTAATGTGAATGTGGAGTATACTTTATGAATAATATGGCAAACTTTGAAGCAATTTAAACAGACTGCTTTGCATCTTGATTTGCACATGCAGTGGATGACAGCGCCATGAAAAATGGAATCAAAATTAGGCAATTAGAGAGTTTAAATCCTGATCATAGCCTTGAGATTTGGAAGAGAACATTAGATTTTTTTTTTTTCTTTATTGATGGAAGCAATAAAATAAAACCCCAGAGAACTCAAATGCAAATTGCAGTGAAAAAAAAGACCTGTTGGAAATGGAGTTAAAATTAAAGTAACATCAAGCAGATGCCTTATAAGCCTCCATAATCCACATCTTCCATCCAAAACAGTTAATGGATCACCTTTAATGCCACACATGTTACTGTAATTATATAAGATGTAGAAGATTGTGGAATATTGTGAGGATGATGGCTTAATGTAATTCATCACCATGATTTTCTGGTGCCTGACTGTTTTAGACTACAGACCATGTGTACTATTTCTGAGACACATGATTTACTGAAAGCTTTGGGTTAGGATTTCTGTCATGATTTGTCACATTTTGCAGATAAAATTATGCATCTCTTTTGAATTTTACATTTTGAGTAGGAGAGGTGCAAAACTGACTGTCAAAAATCTATCTTCAATGCTTTAATTATATCCCTTTTGATGCTGAACTAATAAAAGGCAAGCTTGTACAAAGTGTATAACTTTTTATGTAAAAATATTTTCTCATATTCCATCTTAATATGCAGACAACTATAGCAATTTGTACACTGATTTCCTCAAAAACTGGAAATACTGTGTCTTTATGATGCTATACAAATTGCTCTGAGATGCTATACAAATTTATTTTGAGAGACCTGTCCAGCTGATACAACATTGTCTCAACCAATAGATTAAGTTTGGGATGGGACTTTCTTTTTGTTTGATCAATTGCAGAAAAGGGGAGTGTTAAAAATTGCTGTTTGAAAGAAATTTGTATTTTTGGTGATGCTAATAAGGGCAGAAATTACACACTTCATCTTTTAGTTATTTATGTGCAAAGTCCCTTTCAAGGCAAGTCATACCACTCGGCAGCAGGGGTGGAAAGAGTACTGAAAAATCATACTCAAGTAGATGTACTGTTACTTCCCAATAAATGTAGTGTGAGTAGAGTAAAAGTAGCTGTCCTAAAAACTACTCAAGTAAGAGTAAAAGAGTTGCTCATTTAAAAGTACTCATGAGTAGTGAGTATTGAGTACCAGGTTGCAAAACCTATGCCCCATTATAATGAACACTGTATGCCAACATTTAAAATACATCACTTATCTATGATTAACACTACATGAATGCTGCTTTTATGTGCTTTTAGGAGCATCAAAATTTTGGCACCCATTCACTTGCATTGAATGGACCTACAGAGCTGAAATATTCTTCTAAAAATCTTAATTTGTGTTCTTTTGAAGAAAGAAAATAATAGAGAGATGGCATGAGGGTGAGTAAATTATAATTATTAATTAATTAAGAATTATTTCTTCAAGTAGCACATGGGGGGCCACATTGTCCTCCTTTTGAGATACAATGTTCAACATTGATTTAGTTCTTGTATATTTTAAGCCCAGAAATAGTTGTGTTCTCATTCTAATGCATGATGCACAATTTTCTGAAGATTGTAAGAGGTTGAATGTTCTGCTGAAGTATTGCTCAACAAATGTTGATACTTTTCTATGTTTATAAAGACTAAGCATAATTATAAATTATTTTATCATCTCTAAATTCCTGGAAATTTTGTATACCAATTAACACACTCTCTACATCAGGGGTCAGAATTATAAAAAAACGAACAATATTTTTACACAATATTTTTATTAAAAATGTCACTGTTTTATTCTATAACATTAATATTTTTAAAGTTACTCAAGTTATTGGGCCAAAAGTAGTGAGTGGTTTTCTCGTTTCCTTGTTAATGTTGTTTGATTAATAGCCTTTATATGACATAGCCTACTAGACAGTGCTCAATTCGGTTACATGGACACTTCAAGTCCGACGTTTTGATGCAAATATTCTTTTCGTCCAACTGTTTAAATTCACTTTAGACATAAATGACTGTGTTTTCATTAAATCCTCATCAAGATGGGCGATAAACATCTAGATCATTTTATTGCCCAGCCCTATTGATAACATTGTATTAATCTCTCACAGCATCCCAATAAACACAGTGATAGATAGTTAAATTACAGGCTAATTTTAGACACACATAATCTAGTAAACAGAAATATGAAATATACCTCAAAATATTTCTTCAAATTAGAGGGAGGATTAATGCTGATATCTGGCTTGAGCAAGTTAAACTCACATGCCATGATCAAGCAATTGGCCTTTTTCACTGTGAAAACCCCTTCCATGTGCTGCTGTGATGTTCAGCTGTAAACTGTGCTTGAGGCATTCTCCACAGTTTGCACCAGATCTGCAGCTGCCGTACAAGCTTTTTACATCTGATTAGATTTGACGGGAGTCTCCCTAGCCAATCAATCAAAGATAAAACTAAAATCAGGACAGGGAAGTAGCGAACACAGACGCTGGGAAAGTAGCACAGTAAAAGTAGAGTTACAGCACTTAAAATGTACTCAAGTAAAAGTATACACTTTTAAAGTACTTAAAAAAAAAGTTAAATTCTTGGGGAAAAGTAGTTAATTACAGTAACGGGAGTATTTGTAATTTGTTACTTTACACCCGCTCAGCAGCGTTTTCTATGTTAACATGCAGCACAATAGTACAGCTCCTATCTACTTGAATGGGGACTGACCGAAATCTCCAAAATGGTTGGTCAAGATTAAAAAACATATTTAAAATCAGCAGTAAAATCTGAAAACAATGGTATCATAAATTGTGTTCTTAAGCTCAGAGCATGCAAAAAAAATACTGTTTCAGCTAATACTCATGTGCATCCTTGAGTTGACAGACAATGTCTGTATCTAAAAGTCTCCCTTTTTCTTTCTTTTTAAAATCCTCTGGTTTTCCAATGTTCCAATTTCTCCCATTCATTTTAATACCAGTATTCTGTCTCTGTAAAACTGTCTCTGCTTATGTGTCAGAAAAGTATGTTGTCGTACAGACTGCATCTTTTAGTAAATACTGTCTTCTGGTCTTGTACGGAATTGTAGGATACTGTGAACTCTAAATGATCAAATCTTCAGTACAACCAAAGCGTTAGCATAACCTTGGGTAACCCTGCCTTTAATGCAAAATGTAACTGCTCAATTGAGACTGTCACACAGCATATGTACAAACCACTTTAGCACAATCCCATTATAGCTGAGAGTAATTGGGAAGCTAATTCTTAAAATATACAAATGATTTACAAATCAAAGCACATGCTCTTCATTCACCCTCTCTATATTGAGTTGCAGCAATTTCCACCAATTTTTTTCTTTATATTTTCCAGTATCAAAGTTTTACAGAGACAGGTTCTCCAAACTAGTACACTATGTAACGAGAAGCTAAATATAGCCAGTCTCCTTCTCTTTGCCAACACCATTTCAAGGCTAAAACTGAAACTAAATGATCAAAAGCAAATTCCTAGTGGTTTGAGCTAAGCTTCAGCTGCCATTCCCCATACTCACCAGAGAGCTCAAAGAACTCTTGCTTCTTCCTCTCCCTGACAACCACGTCCTGTTCCACCATCTTGTCTGCTGCTTTAACACAAGGCTTTGGGGGATTCTTGGTTTCAATGTAGTCCATCTCACGCTCCACTCGGTCCACCCGTGCTCCGGCACCCTCCAGGTCTGAATGCAATTTAGTATACTCCTTGCCCAACTTCTCCAACAGGTCTGCAGCTTGCTGTCTAAATTCCTTCAAATCAGTATTGTAGCGGTTGTTCTGTTCATGCCACAGGGCAATACGTTCCTGGAAGTATAAAAACAAATGAGTCATGTAATTGTTAAAAGTCTATAATTGGATTCTGTCAGATCAAAGTATGCTAGGAATTCTTTCCAAAGAAACTGTTGAATAGTTTTCTGTGCATTAAAAGGTTGTTGGCAATAAATGTACAGAAGAGTTACTCTAGAAATCATCTGCTGGTCTCTGAAGATTTCTTTATTTTGTATTCAAGGCAATAGATGGGCAAGGTCAAAAAGATCATTAATTGTAAGGTTATGCTAATTGTTATATAGAGCACATGTAGAACCTGAGTAATTTCTGAGGGTATTACCGAAGGACTTGAGCAAACTCATGAAAGTACACTAGAAAAAGTGGTAACCTGCAATTGTTACTTTAAAGGAATGTTCTAGGTTCAATAATCAATTGACAGTATTTGTGGCGTAATGTTGACTAACACAAAAACTAACTTTGACTCATCCCTCTTCAAAGAGTTTACAGTGAGGTACTTACAATGAGGCTTATAATGTTATAAAAGCACTTACATTAAGGGCTTCTATTAAAACTTGTGTATTATTTCAGCTGTAAATTTTAAATGGTAATTTTTGGAAATTACCAGGATTGCATGGTTTACATTGTTACATTGTCATGGTTGTAAAATTGGAGTTGTAAAATTTTAAATAACTTTCAAATTTGAAAAGTTAGTAAGCTATTTTATCACACTAAAATCATGTTCACACACATATAGATTATGTCTTGTGGCAATACTTTTTTAACAGTGACAATTTAATAGTTTACATATTGGCCCCATTCACTTCCATTGTAAGTGCCTCACTGTAATTTTTAAAAAGGAGGGACAAGTTTAAATACAATTTTCTTGGTGATCAACATTATGTCACAAATGCTGTCGATTGAGTTTAACTTGTATTGAACCTGAAATATTCCTTTAAGGGGCTATTTCTACCTTAATTATCCTACCCTTAAAATTAGTTCTGTTGGTTTAACCTAGTGTATTCAGGTTGATTAAGTAAAGTTAACCAATATTTTTACCTGAATCAAACCAGTTAATATAGATCTTACCACATGAAGCACATTTCAGTCAGAACCACTTTTGTCTAATGAAAATTTTATTGACTTATTGAAACAATCTGTTGGTGTTGGTGGTCTGATTCTGTTCTGTGACAAAACCACCCACTAGGCTGCTCAGAGAATGAATGAATGGAGGACCTAAAAAAGACCTATTCTGAAATGTGTCTGAATTGTATTGGTACATCATGATCAGCAGAACCTCAGCTAATTGCAAGCTTGATTAACATGACCTGCCTGAACTAGCGTGATGCTTTATGATTTAGGTTTATAACATTTTTCTTCAGTGTACAACATAAAAATATTTCTCCAAATGTAAATAAAATAATTGTCCCTCTAAATTAGTTATCAATCAATTCTTGTGAAAATTATGGGCAGAGAGTGTCAAAAATGTTCTATTCAGTCCAGGTACTAGTTATAGTAAGAAAATGTAAATTAGAAATGTAAATGATAGGAATATTGAAATAATAAGACATCTATGTTTGTAACAGCTGTTCAGTGGAATAATAATATTACATAGCATCCTGCTGATTCATATGATCAAAACATACCTGCCTGAATAATGAAACATATGGAGATTCACTGAATAAATCGTATTAACCTTATGAGGTGTCTACTTAATCATGAAAAAAATATATTGCTTACTGAATCAGTCTACTCATTTTTCAGCTACACTGAGAGCAAAACTGCTGAGCTACTGTATACAATTCTGTCAATCAGAGGGATGTTTCTCTGTTCTGGAATACAACTTCACTCAAGGCAGTGTGCCAAAGTTAGACTAAAATAAAGAATTGAACATTCAAAGAAGATGTCAGACACCACAGTAATGGCTTACAGTAGATAATGTCTGTTGATCCAAGTCTTGGTTCTGTAGTGAGATAGACTGCTCTTTTTTATAATTCCCCTGGTTTTGTCAATTCAGTTATATGTTGTATGATGGTGAATTTCCCTTTTATGCATAATATAATTTAACTTTAATGCGACCTGCATCATGAAGTGTTTTTACAAGAACAACGCTGGGTTTTGATAGCCTATCAACATTCATTCATGGTGCATATTAGGGTAGCTATGTGCCGCCTTGACGCACGTCACAGTCTAATGGCCACCCCTTTTCTGGTATCGGATGATTGTTCAAGGCTCGTACCTAGCTTCACTTGCCGACTTTTGCCTTCCTCCAGGCTCTTTTTGCCTTTGGTGTGTGTGTGTACGTGTGTGTGTGTGTGTGTGTTAGTTTGCAGCCGTG
Source organism: Moxostoma hubbsi (assembly GCA_032164185.1). Classification (NCBI taxonomy): domain Eukaryota; kingdom Metazoa; phylum Chordata; class Actinopteri; order Cypriniformes; family Catostomidae; genus Moxostoma; species Moxostoma hubbsi. Next base: position 23,356,321 of record JAVLUX010000020.1, on the reverse strand, counting down.
CTTATGGTTGTCACTCCAACATTTTCAGTGAAATAAACTGCTCGTCAGAATGTGTCTGTCTGCATTGAAGCTGCAGAGCTGATCTTCCAGCGCTGCTGTTTTGTTTTTTTGTGTTGTTGTTTCCATTTAAAACTAGGTCGCTGGCTCTGAAAGAGCTGTTCAAATACTGTTATGTATGCCTTGAGCCAATGAGGTTGTCTGAGTTTGAAAACTGTTATTTTGTTCTGATTTTAAAGGGGACCTATTATGCTAAATTCACTTTTACATGGTGTTTGTACATAAATGTGAGTCGGCAGTGTGTGTACACAACCACCCTACAGTGTTAAAGGTCCACCCGCTACTCTTTCTTATATTTCTCTTCATCAAAAACAGCGAAAACAGATTTTAGTTTCTGCCAGGAAGGGCTGATGGTGATCCGAAAGTTGTGGTCCATTCTGCATAACGCGGCATTGCATACGATCTTAGCACGGCCCATTCGGCACGTTTCTCGGCCGGCCCACCAGCCCGCTCAGTTCTCCCGATGGGTAGTCTGCCTCTAATCAGCCCCCAAGTGCGTTGGTTTGCCAGATTACCAGTCCAGCCCTGGTTTCTGATCTAAAGTGATGTCACATTAGAGCAGGCCTCGCCCACGACTGGTGACAGACTCCACCCTATTATCATAGATCCTCCCCTGAGTGATCTACACACAGTCCGCCATTTTTTCCCACACTGAAGCAGATACAGTGAGAAAAATAGTGTCTCAGCTTCGTAAGTATCATAAGTGTTCTCTTGTTGGCTGTAAAAGTGAACATAAGAGTCTACATGTACTCCCGGCATCAGAACCACTGAAGACTCAGTGGACAACTTTTGTTTTTGAAGGAAATGTGCCCCAAAACATACAATAATGTGTGCTTTGTGAATGTGTCAATATAAAGCAGGATTTTCAAAAATGTTATTCTCAAGCATGGATCAGTACCAACTGTTTATGTTCCAGGTTTATATCCTGAATATGTAAGTATCACACTTTATGTTTTGTGAATGTTTGCAAATCGCCTTTCCGAATGTGCTTGTTAACTGATTCCACAGCTAATGCAGCTAAAGTTACCATTGTCTCTGATTGTATTCACAGAGACCAGAGCTATGTCGTTATTTTTAGCTTACTGTCTGTATAATTCATAACCGCAACTTTATTATGAACAATACAGTTTTTGTACTACAGAGAATTGTACTAAAAGTGGAATGTTTACTTGCAAAGGCCAGCACATCTGCACAACATATCAGCACCACGAAGGATGTTGGTTGCCAGACTGACTCACCGCAGCTGTGTAGTGTCAATTATCCATTCAGAAACGTCCTGGTTCATTCTTACAGTTGTGACTTCTGCCGAAATCTCTCCTTCATCAGTGCCCGACTCTGATTCATACATATATGGCGGAACTCTGGTATTTACGCTGTCAGTTATATTTGTTCTGATTTATTGTTGCTGTAGTATATGTAGTATGCTGTAGTGACCCTCATTGGCGAGCCTCTTCTTTTTATATAAAAGTTTTTTGGCAGTTTCTGTGAAACTTGCTAAATAAACAATATCTAGAAATAATATGTACATTTTTAACTAAATATCAATAATTTTTTTTGCCAATTTTGTCACTTATGAAAAATCCGCCTGAAGTAATGTGAGGCAGAGAGCAGAGTTTATTTTATTTTTACGCTGTTCACGAGCTGTAAAGACACAGCCCTCTTCCTGAAAGGGGGCGGGGAGCAGCAGCTCATTTGCATTCACCCAAAAAGAGACATTTACAACATGGTATAAGAAATTATCCGTGGGGTATTATGAGCTGAAACTTCACAGACACATTCTGGGGACACCTCAGACTTCATTTATTACATCTTGTAAAAAGGGGCATAATAGGTCTCCTTTAAATTATTTTCATTTTTCACTTGTGCCTGACAGGAGCACTTTTGATGCACGTGCTGGTGAGGCAGCAGGAATTGGGCATTTAGTTGGGCACTGGCTCGAAACAGAGCAAGGGTGAACCAGCTGTTATGTACTCCATTTGGGCATAAAGTGTCTCATAGCCTGTGACTGCTGCTGAATTGCGACGTAACACACAGCAACTTTATTCACAGAGCCTAAAGAGGCTGGCTGGAGACTACTTACAGCAGCGCCATATACTCTGTACCACCTTTGGGTGTAGTACGCTGCCCCCTAAAGCGGCAGACTCTCTTTAGATGGTGCTTGCTGATTTAGAAAAGGTCATGAAGCTTCAGCATAATATTCCTGGCTAATTCAGAGTCTAGGGGACAAGGTTTTAACATCTCTCCAGAAGTTATGGGAGAGAGACTTGAATTTAGTACTAGAAGATGGAGAATGTGGTAGGGTTTTTAAAAATGTCAAATCTATGTCTAGGGATGCAAGGGTGCACCTCATTCAATTTGAGATTCTGCATTGTATTTATTGGACCCCCTCTAGACTGTATAGGCTTGGCCTTAAAAACACACTACTTGCTGGCGATGCCTGTGTTGAGATTCAGGCGTTTTGGTCGGGGTTCAGAGTTTTGTCTGTGAGGTCTTGGGCACTCAGATTTTATTCTGCCCCAGACTTTGTATTTTGGGTGATGGGGCAGGTACTTTATATTTTGTGAATGTTTGCAAATCGCCTATCCCAATGTGCTTTTTAACTGATTTCACGGCTAATCAGCTAAAGTTACCATTGTCTCTGATTGTATTCATGGAGACCAGAGCTATGTTGTTTTGTTTATTTATATAATAAATAAACACATAAGAAACTGGGTCCTTACAAGCGTGATGATCGGCAGGCAGGTCATACTCAGGGGATGGATGTCGCCGGGTGCACCCTCATTTCAAGAGTGGTGCACCAAGTTGGGCAGAGTGGTGGCTTTTGAGGAGATATGTCATAGAATACTGAGCAGGTTGGGTGATTATGGCAGGAAGTGGGGCACTTATTTGGCCTTCCTGGGGGGTTGAGTGGGAGGAATAGTGGAGAGGGACAATTGGGTAATTTCTGTAATTAATATGTGGAATCTTTTTTTCAGTTGGTTTATTTCTTTATGTCTTTTTATGTCACAGAGAATTTTCTTTGAACTGCATGTTTATATGTGTGTCTGTTATTATTTAATGTCTGACTACTGGGATGTATGTTGGGTGATGGCAGGGAGGGGGGAGGGCATATATGGATAAATGTTGATTCCATGTTTTCATGTGTTGTCTGTTAATTTTAATTTTAGAGTCAATAAAAATTGTTAATGACAACAAAAAAAAAGACGCTAACACGTAAGTGACCCTTTTAGATATATAAATATATATATATATATATATATATATATATATATATATATATATATATATAAAACAATATACAATTGCTTTTTAAGGATACGCAAACCCTGCCAAATCACTGCAGGGAATCAGGATGCTGAGGCCTGAGTTCACCAGCGAAGCATCAATCGTGTATATCGACGGCGAATGTAGAGGGCTTCTAGACAACAGATGATCGCTGTCTTGAAGGAAGAAATTCTGAGTAAATGGTGTTTGTTCACCTGTTTTTATAGCGGACAGTTTCGTGCCAAAACAGGCAGGGCTCAAACACCATAGCCAATATTAGAATATTGGCATTTATTGTAGAGAGGTTTCAACTAGGTATTGTAAGAAGGCACTCCCCATATGCATTAATAAATGCAATGTCAAGAGTACTGAGTCATAAGCGAACTGGATTGCTCATGACGTCATATCGGTGAAGCCACTGTGCCGCCATATTGCTATGCCCAACTCCATTGTCCCTATTGACGTAATAGGAAATCATCTCATTTCAGCAGGTAAACATTAGTCATTCGATTACAGATTTATATCTGAAATCTGCATGTACATCCGTACAACACAGACATCCTACATGAAATTATTTATTTATTTAAAGTCGAGAATTTGTCCTGTTTGAAAGCCTGAGCGAGTTATGTGTATCTTTATCAAACAGTATCCACCACTAACTGACCTCATCAGTGAACAGATCAGCTGAATGTAAACAAGCTCACTGAAAATGAGGCAAGATACAACAGACATTCTTATTTATTGTGATAATAAAAGTGTTTGTTCAATTACTTGTTTTATATTTTCATCAAAAAAGTGCCTTATTCAAGTCATTTGAATAAGAGCGCACGCTCTCGCCCTCTATCACATGCGCAGAGAGGGAGATCAGCAAAGCAAAACAAAAATTTTACTGATACACTACCAAGTGTATAAGTGAAATTTTTGTTATGGCAAACGAACACGTAAATTATGACATGTATCCATGTATGACTACAGTGAGTGCTTCAATATGAAAACAGGCAAATCCCGGGCATTTTAGGTGAATAAAAATCCCAGTTTTCATTTTTTAAGGAACCTCTGAGGCAAACAGACATGTTGTCAACCCAAAACAAGCAAATATTACAGCTTTTCATACTTGCATTACAACTTGTGTATAGTTTTGCTGCTTCCGTTGGTGATTGTTGTGCTGGACTGATAGACTGAACACCTGGGCAGGTGAATGCTCTGACATCATGATCCGTGTACATCTTCTCCCTCGTAAATAATATTATCCATAACAGCTAATTAAACATAATTGTCACTTGAGGGGAAATGCAACTCTACTTATAATTGTAATACTCTTTTAAATAATTGAGTGTCCAGTGCCCTTCTTATATATGTATCTTAAAATAAAGAATACATTTTTTACTTTGGTATCCATGTCTCTTGCCCTTTTGTTTTGGAACAATGAACCTGTGTGCCCTTTCTGTTTTTAATTGGGTTTGTATTTCCCTGTTAATAACAGGGTGGTGTAGTCAGCTTTTCTGTTGATTTCCCCTAAAGTATTAGCATTAGCAGGATTCTCCACCTTCTGCTTATGCTACAGCTCTGTTCTCTAGTCCCACCACTCCACTACAGTTCCATGGATCTGAAACATTGTTTCAGTCACTGCTGTGTTGGGACTCTGTGTCTTTAGGAAAGTTGCATTAAGTAGGTTACTTCAGATCAGGCCAGAGGTGAGTGTATGCACTCACTTTGCATGCTTCATGCTTCAACAGTTATAGCCACACTGTAAAAAATCCTAACACACTAAAATTGAAAAGTTTAAATGCTGCCTAAAATTTTAAGTGAAATCAAAGTGGTACCAAAGTTACAACCTACTGTGATAAGTTCATTGCAATTTTTTGACCTGAATTTAATTACTGATGAAGAAAATAAACTCTGAAAACAGCATTGGAAAACCCCTCTATAAATTGTGGAACAAAATCTAATGGATGGAAACAAAATGCTATTAAAATTTGATGAAAAATATGTTTACAGTACAACCTTAAAGTGTCATTGAATGGAATAAAAGTAATGAATTCTCTAAATTATCCTGAGCTGTACGGAAATAACTGTGCCTCAACTGCTCTAGAAAAGAGAAAGTCTTTGTAAAATGGCTGAAAACGAACAGGACAGTAGACTTGGACATCACAATTTGTAAAGACGGAAGAATTCGGCCAGACAAACCCAATTATTCTTACCTCCATAGCAAGCATCCTGTTTTCCAAGTAGTTCATCAGGCCCTGGTAGTGGTACTGACATCTGGAACACTGAGTATAAATGATAAAGAGTATGAAGAATATGGTGGCTTTCATGGTGGGTATGGACAATTTACACTTTCTTTAAGATACTCCACTAAACAAAAGAAAATTCAAAATTCTGTGAGATTGATGTGAGCTGTAGCTGGTTATGGAGCGTCTTTGTCCTCCAGTAAGTGTGCTCACAAGGGGAAGGGACCAGAAATATGGACTTGCGGGGTTTCAAATTCGCTGGTTCTCTCATTTAGCTGGAATGTTTTTACTAACACTGAGGGAGGAGCCATGTGTCTCTGGCCTCTTTCTATCCTCATAAGAGAACGATGTACTGTGCTTGAAATATAAAGTCTCTAAAGTACAGTAAAATGTATTAATGACAATAACAAAACTTTATACTAATCATTATTTCCAATTTCTGCTGCCAATCGTTGTCTTTTAACCCTCATATTTTGTCATATCCATATTCTATTTTGGCAGTCTGAGAGACTCTGAAGTCCCTTTAAAAGTATCAGGTTAATAATTTATGACTTTTCATAATCTTTAGAGGAATTATTATAAACAAAGCTTCAATTCAAATGACTTCAGTGAAAATTATTACATTACAAGTTTTGGGTCTCAGTTACCTCAGATAAAAATGAAAAAAACATAAAAATATAAAGATTTTTCACAAGCTAAAATTTACTTGAATGTTGTTTAATTGTATTTCTCTACTATGTAGAGAAAAGTCTTTTACTGGGGTCAAATTGATCCCAAACATAAACAACATTACTGGATAACAATCTAAAAAATCTAAACCTTTCTAAATATTTTAGGCTTTCTTTGTTATAAAACATAGAGTTACAGCTTTAGAACTGTCTACTGGGATTTGATTAAATCAGAGCAATGTATAAAAAGATATTGAAGATTACATTTAAAATGTATTACTATTTTTATATATACAGGACAAACATAAAGAAAGTAAAGTCAATCTCACCAGAACAATATCATTTCTTCTAAAACTAAAAATAATAAAATTAAAACAAATAAAATCATCAGATTTAAACACTGCCACAATTTTTAATCAGAAAATTATTATACATGGATAAGGAAATCACATAATCCCTACTTATGCAAATACCACCGAAAGGGCACTTGGTTTGTTTAAAGCTAAATGCAAGTGAGGATTACCTGGAAGGCAATCTGAATTATGCAGAGTGAAATTCAGTCACATTTTTGCAATTTTTGATTGTTTTGTTATTGGAGTTATTTTGATGAAATGCCTTGTCAATTTTTCTCAATTCTCAAAAGAACAGCTCTGGTGATTGAAAAGAATGTTGTTCAAAACTAATGTGTTATTTAACTGGGTCAACATCTTGAATTTGTTTTTAAATACTATGTACATGACATTTTTACAGATTCTCAGCGATTTTACAATTTTTCTGTATGCAATTTTTTGACTTTGTCAATGTGCTCTCCAGGCTAAGTGACTGAAGAACCTGACCTTTGTTTTGACAGACAGTTGAGCTTTATCAAGGATCATTACAGCCTGAGCTAAATATCCGAGGATAAAATGTCAGAATTGAACAGTTTGTCATTAAAATCTATATTATGTGTCATTGAAAAGAGATAACCGAAAGTAGCCAACACAAACCCGAACAAAGGGGAAATATCCTGCATGGCCACAACACTTGCTGGTAAACTCCAAAAAAATATAGATTTAATCCTGTTGTTATCCTGCATGTGTTGTTACATAAAATAGATTTACCCCCCAAAACAATATTATTATTATTATTATTAAAAATAATAATTTATCATTCCTTTCAAAGCCCATGCCATATCCATTCATAATAAAAATAAAAACATTAACACTAACATTAACTTAGATACAATTATACAATTAACTAAATAATAGATTATTATAATAGAATTAAAACCTTTTTATTCTACTACAGCAAGACAACATTTCACTCAATAGGCCTTTATATAAATAAGAAGGCAGTGAATGGAATTAGTAGTTTAGTATATTTACATTTATTACCAATATTTATTTCAGCCACAAACTGTTTTAAAAACAAACATTTTTACAGTCTTTGTCATTTGCATTTATATCAGATAAGTCTTGTAGTTTTATAAGTTTAAATATAATAAATAATTACCCTGTAAGGATGCACTTAACAAGTGTTTGTTTCTTCACATTTTGTTGTTTTTCTGTTTTTATGCCTTGTGCAGTGAGTGTAGTCTAAGCAACATTGTCAGCTGCTTGCTTGCAGACTTGAGGCCATGATGATGATTTCATTGTTGGATTCTTACTGTCTTATCTATGTCCACAAGATGGAAGTATAAGCCAGCTGCAAAAATGAGTGAATATAGTACTAGGGTTTCCAAGGACAGGGGGGCTCACATTCCATAACATTCAAAATAAATAAATTTATGAGCGTAATTTTGGTTCAACCATGTTATGAAACAGCATTAATATAAACACACAAAAAAGAATGAAGATTAATCATAATGATGCTTACTGCACAAATAACTTAAAAATATTGTAACACTATTCATATGATTCTTGTAATTCCTAAAGTTCTATAACTATTAAATCCTTAAACAACTTCTTTCTTTGGTCAGTAGTGATGTTGAGGATTTTATTAATTCATTTATTTATTTGTTAATTCCTCCATATTACGAAGTGCACATTAGCATCCAGTCCAAGACCCACATGTTGGTACCGTGGGTTTCCACCACATTCATTTATGTGAGTACAAAGTTTAGTTTTGTGTTATTTATGGATCCACTTTGAAAGAAGGCAGTCTTATTGTCAATATGGTCCATGCAGAGAAGCAATTCGCAGGTAGCACTTTTCCACCCCCTAATATACAGCCTAAATTCATATGAAAAGAAAGATTTTTATTGGGTCGAAATAATGATTGAGTAGGTCAGAAAGCAATGATCATCTAGTGCCAGGTCATATAATAGAACAGACTGTGCAAAAGTACCATAAATCCCTCTGCCTCTTGTAAATAGCTTTAATATACCCGAGGCGCCAAATCACTTGACCTGTGTTAGCCTCGGCGTTTGAGAACTTTCTGCTTGACTGGATGTTCTGGACCCACCCCCTCTCCTCTCGTTCTCTTGCTGTCAGTCCAGGTAATAGTCAAGGCATAATTAGCAGCATGCTCGCCTGACATTTATTTTGTCTGACTCCAATTTCGGGCACACTTTGTGCTCTTAATCAAGTCGTGGGCCTGAGTGCTTGCCTCCTGGACCTTAAACTGGAGTGCTCTCTCTCCCTAAAGTAGTTTATTGTAATATGTTTCTTTCAAAATTATGCACTATAGTGCAGACATGGCTGTAAAGCACTTATTATTATTTTATTATTATTATTATTATTATTATTATTATTTGAAGGGGCACCAGTGGCAGGCTCACTTGATGCCCTAGACCAGACTTGATCTCCCTCCTTGCCTCCTTAAGTTTTACGTATTTCAGTTTCACAACAAAATTCCATCAAATTGAACTGAGCAATCTTTTAAAAAAAAAAGAAAAAGAAAAAAAACTAAATATTTTATGTTTTATTCAATTAATTTTGTATAACATTACACAGTTCTATTTGATGGAATTTTGTTATGAAATTGGAATGTTTAAACCTTAAAGAATATAGTGAAGAAATGTACTTTGTAATAAGCTGATTTTTCTGGAGTAGCCTTATATTACATGTATAAACCTGAAGAGAAATTTCAATTCAATTGAAATCTATTTATGGTCCTTAGAAACCAGAATGAACATCTCGGTTACGTATGTAACCTCCGAATCCCTGATGGAGGGAACGAGACGTTGTGAGGGTCACTAGGGGTCTCTCTTGAGCCCAGAATATGCCTCTGATCTATGAAAAAAGGCCAATGAGAGTTGGCGAACAGTATTTGCGTACCCCGCCCCCGGATACGGATACGGAGGAGCTGGGAGTGTTCCGGCCACCTCAGTAGCTTGGAGGTTACATACGTAACGAGACGTTCCCCGTCTGTCGCTCACTTCGACGTCGAAAAAGCGACACTAGGGGTCCACTTCAAATCACGCCATGCACTGAGCCGTGTACGTGTGCTGCTGACACAGAAGCGGGCAGGTATTTCACATACACAAGTGACCAACTGTGTTCAGACTGCACGTACTCTTCCCCAATGCCCCAAAAAAGTCGTCGGAATCCTTTTGGTTACCCTAGAGGGGAACAAGGCGACGCTTCCATCTAGGGAACGGGCCAAGCCTGGCCGGGCCTCTTTTCTCTCTATGTTTTCTCGGCATAGAGCAAGAGCAGCCGGGGCCCTTACTGCATCGTGGGAAGGGGGTCTTACCCAAATTCCTATTCTTTCAGGGGGGAAAAGACCCTGCGGAGGACACACCCGCCCGAAAGGGGAGGTAGAGGTGGCAAAATACATCACATGGCCTCTTCGGTCACATGTGGGAAGAATTGCGCAGTGGCAGATCCAGCCTTGAGGAGGAGGGTACACACAGGAAGTACACACAGGAGGAGTCCGCGTAGGAGGCCTGATCTGTGGAGCACCTATTCCAGTAGGGGTAGTCTGGGGTACCCGTAGTGGACTGGGTCGGCAAGTTCCTCCGCTGAACTGCGGACCCAAGAGGGCTAGGGAGGAATCGACCAGGAACCTAAAAGGGGTCTCCTGGGAAGAAGGTGCACTGTTTTACCTCAGCAGAGGGAAAGGGCGCTGGACGCAAGCGAATCACCCTGTCAGACCGTCGACGTGTACCGAGTTCTACGGGCTCGGACCTGAGAAAACATGGGAAGAGACTGACTCAACCCTGAGATTGTAAAATCTCGCAAAGGTGTTAGGTGTTGCCCAGCCCGCAGCTCTGCAAATGTCTGCTATGGAGGTACCCCTAGCCAGTGCCCATGAGGATGCCACAATCCTGGTAGAGTGGGCTCGAACCCGTAAGGGGGGGGGGGTGGCACGGCCTGGGTGTGATAGGCCAACAGAATGGCGTCCACCACCCAGTGGGACAGCCTCTGTTTGGAGACAGCGTTCCCTTTCTGCTGTCCCCCAAAGCAGACAAAGAGCTGCTCAGAGCGTCTGAAGCTCTGGGTGCGTTCCAGGTAGGCACGCAAAGCACATACCAGACAAAGCAGTGAGGGGGCTGGGTCTGCCTCCTCCCGGGGCAGCGCTTGCAGGTTCACTACCTGATCTCTGAAGGGCATGGTAGGAACCTTGGGCACATAGCCCGGTCGAGGTCTTAGGATCACATATGTGTCTGCCGGACCGAACTCCAGGCAAGTGTCGTTAGTAGAGAACACTTGCATGTCCCCGACCCTCTTGATGGAGGCGATCTCTGAAGACTGGCGAGGACCACCGAGAGATCCCAGGAGGGGAACAGGTTTGGCCGGGAGGGATTTAGCCTCCGGGCACCTCTTAGGAACCTGATGATTAAGTCGTGCTTACCCAGGGACTTGATGTCTACTGGGTCGTGGTGAGCTGCAATAGCGGCAACATACACCTTCAAGGTGGAAGGGGATAGCTTCCCCTACAACCTCTCCTGTAGGAACAGGAGCACTGACCTAACTGCGCACCTCTGTGGGTCTTCTGCCCGGGAAGAACACCAATTCACAAACAGACGCCATTTTAGGGCGTAGAGTTGCCTGGTAGATGGGGCTCTGGCTTGGTTAATCGTGGCTACGACCGTGGGTGGTAGACCAGCTAGATCTTCCACGTCCCATCCAGGGACCAGATGTGGAGGTTCCAAAGTTCTGGATGTGGATGCCAGAGTGTGCCGGACAGCACCACTGCGGGCAGTGGGAGGTCTCACAGGAGGCAAACAGGTCTATCTGGGCCTTGCCGAACCGTCCCCAGATCAGCTGAACCGAGTGGGGGTGAAGACTCCACTCTCCACCAGGCAAGCGTTGTCGAGACAGCGCGTCCGCTATCACATTGAGGTTGCCGGGGATAAGAGTGGCGCACAGTGACTTGAGGCGACGGGCGAGTTTTGACATGTGGTGGGCGCTGCCAACCAATCTAGATGCTGGACGCAGGTTAAGATGTGTCTCTGCTTGAGCATTTTGAACGGGAGTTTGTGCAACACTTGGTTGAGAACTCGCAGGTCCAAGATTGGTTGTTGGCTGCCGTCTTTCTTGGGTACGATGAAGTAAGGGCTGTAGAAACCCTTCTTCATCTCGGTTGGAGGGACAGGCTCTATCGCGTCTTTGAACAAAAGAGTAGCGATTTCTGCACGCAGGGACTAGGCATGTTCGCCATGTAATGCGGAAAAGCGGATGCCCGTGAAGGGGAGCGGGGGCCTGGCAAACTGAACTGCGTAACCGAGACGAATGGTCCGGGCCAGCCAGTTAGAAGGGTTGGGAAGTGAAAGCCATGCGTCCAACCTCTGCGCTAGGGGCACCAAAGGGATGATTAAATTTGACGTTCCTGGTGGAGCTACGCAGCGGGGCGTAGCAGGTAGTGCAGCGTCGGGCGGCAACAGGGTGACCCGAGGCTGGGGTGCTGAGAAAAGACTCAAAGCACTTACCTTGCTCTGCACACCCAGCAGGGGGCGGGTTAGCAACTGAGGAGGAGGTCCAGGGTAGGCATCCTCTAGACTCGTCAGAACTGGCCTGCCGGGGAACAGTCATGGGGCTGGAGACGGGTGGTCCATGTCCAGGAAGCCGGGACTGTTGAGATCTGGTGGCAAAGTGCCGTGAGAACGGCATTTGCGGGCCAGGTGACCCAGAGACAAAGGAAATAGCTCTTTTATTGAGAATGTGGGTACTGCAATCCCATCTAAGGGGGGCAGCAAATTAAATTTGTTTAAAAACAAAAGATTCTCCTCCCGGCCCTCCACCGGGGGATCGAGCGGTCTAACCACCTCCGGAGCTAACATCTCTGTCGCTGGGTCGTCCGTCTCAGGAGCGCCTGGGAGCCTTACGGGTCCTCAAGGGGGTCCGAGAGATGGGGGCGTCTGCTTCCTGCGGTTTGCTCGACGCTGGGGCTGAGAGCTGTGACCGGGTTGAGGCGGAGCAGATTTCTTAGCTGCAGGGGGACGCCCTCGGCGAGCAGACAGGGCAGTGGTCGTGACGGCAGGTTTGCGGCGCGGCAGGATATGTGAAATGGCCTCCGTCTGCTTTTTCACCGCAGAGAACTGCTGGGCGAAGTCCTCGACAGTGTCGCCAAAGAGGCCAAACTGGGAGACAGGGGCGTCGAGGAAGCGAGCTTGGTCGGCCTCATGCATCTCGACCAGGTTGAGCCAAAGATGACGTTCCTGGACCACAAGGGTGGCCATCGCCTGCCTGAGTGCCTGCGCGGTGACCTTCGTGGCTCTGAGGGCGAGGTCGGTCGTTGAGTGCAGTTCCTGCAGCACATCGGGGTCAGGGCTACCCTCGTGCAGATCCCTGAGCGCCTTGGCCTGGTGGACTTGCAGGATGGCCATGGCGTGCAAGGCGGAAGCAGCCTGTCCCGCGGCGCTGTAGGCTTTGGTATTCAATGAGGATGTCGTCCTACAGGCCTTTGAAGGGAGTATAGGGCACCCGTGCCAGGTGGTAGGGTTATTGGGACATAGATGGAGTGCAACGGCTCTATCCACCTGGGGAATCGCCGTATATCCGTGGGCCATTCCGCCGTCGAGGGTAGCGAGAGTGGACGAGCAGGGCTTTTGACAAAGGGAAAGCGAGGCTCTCCATGACAACGTCAGCTCGTCATGCACTTCCGGGAAAAACGGGACCGGGGGGGTGGCTGTGAGCGGCGCCCAGACCCCAGGAATCCAGCCATGACGGGTGTGGGGAGGATGGATGGTTCCAATCCAACCCCACACTGACGGCGGCCCGGGCAAGCATGTCGGACATCTGTGCATCAGCCTCAGCCTGGGAGTGCTGGCCCGAAGGCGGCAGCCCAGGGGAGGCATCAGCGTCAGACGCCACGCTCTCCGATGGAGCGGCGAGCTCATCCACCTCGAGCTCCAGAGGATAGGCAGACCGGCCCGGAGGTGAGACGCCATTGCCTCGAGCACAGATGGGGGTCAACGAGCATGTCGGGGGCGGGTGGTCCGAGGGGTCATACCCGGCAGAGCTGCACCCGCTGCCCTCCCCAAATCGCCTCCATCGCCAGCCACATCGTCCTCAATCCCGTGGGAAGAAGGAGCGACACGGGGGGTGGCTGGAGTGGCGTGCTTTCTATTGAAAGCGCGCCGCGACCGCAACGTTGCCATGGTGATGCTCTTGCAGTGAGAGCATGAACCATCCACAAACGCTGCCTCGGTGTGATCGGCGCCCAGACACACGAGACTGCACCTGTGGCCGTCTGAAGCGGAGGGCAATCTACCGCATCCAGGAACTACACAAGGGTTGAATGGCATCTTTAAAAAGACGCGTCCTGAAAAGGACGTTCAACGCTGCTATGTATTCCAGAGAAATAAACTCTTTTACAGAGAAAATTACTCTTTATAGGAAACTCTTTTAACTCTGTGCTGTCGAAGCGCCGAGGGGCAAACTGCAGGCTGTGCAGAGAAGAGAAAAGCCGCTGAAGTGCGCCGTAGATCCAACAGCAAAGCAGAGCGTCAGAGGATAGAAGCAGGAAACTGGTGTGTCACTCGCAGCTGGCTGCATACACGACCATCGGCTCCGAAGAATATTACTGAATGAATGAGCGTTTTTCCCTCACCTTTTTATCCGTATCCGTGGGCGGGGCATGCAACTCTCATTGGTCTTTTTTCATAGATCAGAGGCATATTCGGCACTCAAGAGAGACCCCTAGTGTCGCTTCTTCGACACGACGTCGAAGTGAGCGACAGACGGGGAACCTAATTTAAAATTTGGTAAATTATAAAAAAAATTCCTTTGAAAAAATTTCCTGTAGTTTCAATTTCCAAATAAGTTATTATTTTTTCTTACGCTGTGATAATGTAATGGTAAAAGTTTCATTTAATCTGGTTTCAAATCCTTATCATACAGTGCATCCGGAAAGTATTCACAGCGCTTCACTTTTTGTTATGTTACAGCCTTATTCCAAAATAGATTAAATTTATTATTTTACTTAAAATTTTACAAGCAATACCCCATAATGACAATGTGAAAGTTTTATGTTTAAAATCTTTGCAAATGTACTAAAAATAAAAAACGAAAAATCACATGTACATAAGTATTCACAGCCTTTGCCATGACACTCAAAATTGAGCTCAGGTGCATCCTGTTTCCACTGATCATCCTTGAGATGTATCTACAACTTGATTGGAGTCCACTTGTGGTAAATTCGGTTGGTTGGACATGACAGGCACACACCTGTCTATATAAGGTCCCACAGTTAACAGTGCATGTTAGAGCACAAACCAAGCCATGAAGTCTAAGGAATTGTCTGTAGACCTCCGAGACAGGATTGTATCGAGGCACAGAGGAGAGAGGAGAACCTTCCAGAAGAACAACCATCTCTGCAGCACTCCACCAATCAGGCCTGTATGGTAGAGTGGCCAGCAAAAGTCAATCTTCAGTAAAAGGCACATGACAGCCTGCCTGGAGTTTGCCAAAAGGCACCTGAAGGACTCTCAGACCATGAGAAACAAAATTCTCTGGTCTGATAAAACAAAGATTGAACTCTTTGGCCTGAATGGCAAGGGTCATGTCTGGAGGAAACCAGGCACCGCTCATCACCTGGCCAATACCATCCCTACAGTGAAGCATGGTGGTGGCAGCATTATGCCGTGTGGATGTTTATCAGCGGCAGGAACTGGGAGACTAGTCAGGATCGAGGGAAATATGAATGCAGCTATGTACAGAGATATCCTTGATGAAAACCTGCTCCAGAGCGCTCTGGACCTCAGACTGGGGAAAAGGTTCACCTTCCAACAGGACAATGACCCTAAGCACACAGCCAAGATAACAAAGGAGTGGCTACGGGACAACTTTGTGAATGTCTATGAGTGGCCCAGCCAGAGCCCAGACTTGAACACGATTGAATATCTCTGGAGAGATCTGAATATGGCTGTGCACTGATGCTCCCCATCCAACCTGATGGAGCTTGAGAGGTCCTGCAAAGAAGAATGGGAGAAACTGCCCAAAAATAGGTGTGCCAAGCTTGTAGCATCATTCTCGAAAATACTTGAGGCTGCCAAAGGTGCTTCAACAAAGTATTGAGCAAAGGCTGTGAATACTTATGTACATGCAAGTATTATTTTTGATAAAACTGTCCATTGGTGTGGTTCATGGTTAGAACCCCTATTTGTGTGTTTTATTTAGGTGTGAAACAGTATATTGCACGATTAGTCTTGATGGTCACAGAAACCGAGTCTTGTGCAATAAGGTACCCTCAAAGAAAACAGAAGAACTTGCTGAAGCATGTTTGAGAATGATGGCGCCTTCATGTGTCATAATGTTAATTAGCTCATGTGGGAGCATTTATGTAAACTGAACTGAATAAAGTGATGCTTATGTAGCATATGTTTGCGTGCTGAGTAAAAAACTGTAGCATCTCTTTTACCAAATCCATTTTTGAAATGTCATAACACCCCTAATTTGTATGTTAAACTATGTGTGTTAGGTCTGCATTACAGACATCATACAGGCAGAGGACAGTTGGCACAGCTTGGAGAAATTCTAACAGAGCAGCATTCATTTAGGAGAGCACACACAGTACAGGCCCCCATACAGTGGGCTGGCCATTGGAAATAAAGACACAGTATCTAGACATGTCCATAGAGAGCAAAATCCCCGGCCAGTCATCCCAGCACAGGAGCTCACAACTGCCTGGAAAGCTGTTGTACCCCCCACATGGTCTCGGCTCTCCACAGGCTACGTCAGCGGCCAGACTACACCACCTCACTCTGCTCACTGAGAACCAAAAACAAACTCTCTCATCAAAGACAAACCTGTTCCCTCGTACCTCACACATGTTCTCCGATGCACTCCAACAAGTGGGCTGAAGCAAATTAAAGGTACAGTACTCCCAAAAATCATTTACTCATCCTCATGTTGCTCCAAACCCGTTTTACTTTCTTTCATCCATGGAGCACAACTGGAAATATGCAGATGGATAGCCTTTGTCACTATTTATTTCATTGCAATTTTCTATAAAATAAAAAATAATGCGATGGAGACTAACATTCTGCTTAAAATATCCTTTTCTGTTTCGCAGAAGTAAGTCAAATATTGATGAGTAAAGGATGACTTTTGAAGAACTTTTATTTTCAGGTGAAGTGTCACTTTAAGCTGAGCGCCGCTACACCTGGGAGCCACTTGTTGGCTTCATATGTGCTGTTGGTCTGTGGCCAGCCGTCATGGACAGCTTAGACTGAGTTGACCAGGCTGAGACCGTGATGCCGGATTGCCAGTGCTACACTTTTTCTTGCTCTGAAAAGCTTTGTGTTGAGCTGAGGTCCTATCAACAATAGGGCATGACAGCAAAACATGTTGGCTCACGCTCAACTCCAATAGTGTAGCTCTCAGTGCAAGAGCTGTAATATGACTAACAAATGTGGAATGCTTCAGAGTTTTTTCATTCAGTCAAAAGTGTATGCTGGATAATACTATTAACAGCATCACAAGCTTAATTGTTCTTCAGAATACAGATTCTGATGGTTGGGGACCTGGGGAACAAAAATGGTACAAAGCATGCAAGGCAGTTTAGTTTCTGTATTTGTAAGAAATTTGTAGCACATAACACTCAATGCATCTAACAATGCATTATTGTTATTATTAACATTTCACAATAAAAATACACTCACTTAAAAATTTATTAAGAATACTATGCTCCTATTAATGTCCCTTACGTGGTCTTCTGCTATTGTAGCCCATCCAACTCAAGGCTCGGCATGTTGTGCCTTCTGAGATACTATTCTGCTCACTATAATTGTATAGAGTGGTTATCTGATTTACCTGAGTTCTCTCAGCTCGAACCAGTCTGGTCATTCTCTGTTGACCTCTCTCATCAACAAGGTGTTTCAATCTGCAGAAATGCTGCTCACTGGATGTTCCACATCGGGTTCAGGGCTACCCCCATACAGATCTTTGAGCGCCTTGGCCTGGTGGACTTGCATCCGCGTCAGACGCCACACTCTCCAATGCAGCGGCGAGCTCATCCACCTCGAGCTCTAGAGGATAAGCAGGCTGGCTGTGAGGCGAGCCGCTGTTGCTTCAAGCACGGACGGGAGTCAACGAGTGTGGTGGGGGGCAGGTGGTCCGAGGGGGCATACCCGGTGGAGCTGCACCCGCTGCCATCCCCAGATCGCCTCCATCGCAAGCCGCATCGTCCTCAATCCCCTGGGAAGAAGGAGCAATATGGGGGGTGGCTGGAGTGGCGTGCTTTCAAATTGAAAGCAAGCCGCGATCACAACGTTGCAATGGTCATGCAGTGAGAGCATGAACTATCCACAAACGCTGCCTCGGTGTGATCGCTGCCCAGACACACGAGACAACGCCTGTGGCCATCTGAAGCGGTGAGTACTCTACCACATCCAGGAACTACACAGGGGCGGAATGGCATCTTTACAAAGACGCGTCCTGAAAATGACATTCAACGCCGCTGTGTATTGCTCTAATAGAGGAAAATACTCTTTTACAAGAAATATCACTCTTTTAATACTCTTTTATGCTCTTGCGCTGTCGAAGCGCCCAGGGGCAAGCTGCACTGCCGTGCAGGGAAGGAGAAAGCCACTGTAGTGCACCGTAGATCCAACAGCAGAGAGCGACAGAGGAACAGCAACGTGTGTGTGACTCGCAGCTCGCTGCAGTACAACTATCGGCTCCGAAGAAAATTTCTGAATGAACTCGACGTATTTCCCCGCTTTAATACCCGTATGTCCGGGGGCGGGGTATGCAAATACTGTCTGCAAACTTCTCATTGGCCTTTTTTCATAGATCAGAGGCATATTCGGTGCTCAAGAGAGACCCCTAGTGTTGCTTCTACGACACAACGTCGAAGTGAGCAACAGACGGGGAACTGTATTTTTCAGGCTGCTCCAGCTTATGCACATGTGCATTCTCGAGTTGCAGTTTTTCTGAATTGCTAAAACTCTAAACCCCTGAACCAAATTCTCAGTGACCTAAACCCATTTGTCAAATCAATCACTCTTTTTGCAAAACTCACTCTTTTTGCAAAAATCACTCTTCGCAGCAAAAGTTAAACACAACTTCAACACAGTTGTCATTGTTTACACACAATGAATCAAAATTGTTCACACTTGTTTCTAACGATGTATAAACATGATGATGAGGCAGAATTAATCTCTCATTGACTTTGATTTTGCAGTTGCACAATAATTTTGAGAGAGTGTACTGTATTGTGTTTTTCATTTAGAGCTTTCTTTGCTCTTTGGAGGGTTGTAGTTGGACTTCTGTATTTTTACAGTATGCAAGTACTGAATGTACAGACATTCAATACTGTATTATTTTAAGTACATACAGTATACTATATATTCACTGTACTACTGTAAGTTGTGATTACTACACTTTGTTGACAGTCATTGCAAAATGCACTTACTATATACAATAATAGAAATAAAAATCTGTAACTTCATGCCCTGGATGCTGTGATCTCCATTTTCTGATGTAGTGTCTAATGAATGCTCTGTAGTGTTTATATTTTGACCTGCTGTGTGTATGATCTGAAAGCATTGTTTGATTTGGAGCACATATTAAATAGTTTTGAGACGATTGTTTTATTTTGCCGGAAAAGCCAGGGGTTTTTGTGAATGTAGTTTGAAGATTTGTTTTTGTGTTTAAAGTTGTGAGAAAATGTGTGAAGGTTTCAAGAAATGCGTTTTAGCAATTGAGAAAAACTGTAAATGACAGGCAATGTATCTATCAAAAAGGATATATTTTACATGTATGGCTGGACTTTTCTAAACCTGCCACATTGGACATTCCAATATCTTTCATTCATTTTAATACAAGTGGTCCATCTCAGCTAAACTGTCCAGGAGAGGAGAGAAGAGGAGAGGAGAGGAGATCTGATATGACTGGATTGTTAGCAGATGTTTCATAATTTCACATGGTAAGGAATTGCAATGTTTGAGAGTCAAGCAAATTGTAAGTTTTCTTTTTGTGCTGGAGTTTAATAAGAATAAGAGAGTGGTGGGAAGGAAAATTCACAAAGCAATAGTGATATTTAAATAAACAGTGTTATTTTTGTGCCTAACCACAGATTAGGGAAGAAGAAAGAATGAATGAGGGAGTGGGGGGTGAAAGAGTAGAGAAAAGAGAAAGATGAGAGTTTGTAAGCAAGAAAGAGATGCTGCCTCACAGTCAGACTGTCTGGCTACAACAGGATCCCCGGCACTCAGCATCACATGATTCCAGAGGTCAGAGGTTATCCCTGCTGATGAATATCAGGCTGAGGCCAGTCGCACTCACTAGTTGTTTTCACTCCCAGAGCCTGGAAAGTTTATTTCAGGAATTTATTCTGCTAACATGAGATTGTAAACCTGTCCCACATTGGGAAAATTATGTCCACAAATTTTCCTTTTCCCCCCCAAACGTTATTATTTAGCTGCCAAAGTATCTGCAGGCCCTTTATATTTAGTTTAAAGGCATTTATGCATTATCTTATGTGGTAGGTAAAATAAATAGATAAGTGTAAGGTTTCTGGTTAAAAACAATACTTCTAGGTTACGTATGTAACCTCCGTTCCCTGATGGAGGGAACGAGACGTTGTGTTGAAAAAGTGACACTAGGGGTCTCTCTTGAGCGCCGAATATGCCTCTGATGCATGAAAAAAGGCCAATGAGAAGTTGGCAGACAGTATTTCCATACCCCGCCCCGGACATACGGGTATAAAGGCGAGGAAATAGTTCATTCAGGATTTTTCTGAGGAGCCGGGAGAGTCTGGCCACCTCAGTGGCTCGGCTCAGCGACGTGGCCGGGATGACACGACGTCTCGTTCCCTCCATCAGGGAACGGAGGTTACATACGTAACCTAGACGTTCCCTGTCTGTCACTCACTTCGACGTCGTGTCGAAGAATGACACTAGGGGTCCACTTCAAATCACGCCATGCGCTGAGCCGTGTACATGTACTGCTGACACAGGAGCGGGCAAGTATTTCACGTGCCAGGACGACCAGCTGTATCAGACTGCACGTACCCCTCCCCAATGCCCCATAAAAGATGTCGGAATCCTTCTAGTTACCCAAGCAGGGGAACAAGGCGAGGCTTGCCAACCTGGGATGGGCTGAGCCTAGCCGGGCCTCTTTTCTCTCATAGAGCCAAACGGCTGGGGTCCTTACCGCATTGTGGGAAGGGGGTCTTATCCATTTTCCTATTCTTTCAGGGGGAAAATACCCTGCAGAGACCACACCTGCCCAGGAAGGGGGAGGTAACGTGGCAAAATACATCACATGGGTCTCTACGGTCACATGTGAGAAAGAATGGTAGATCAAGCCTCGAGGAGGGGGGAGTTGCTACAACACGGCGACCGGAGGGCAGAGGGAACTGCCTAAGGGAGACGCGGGTCCGCTCATAAGGGGACCATACTGTGGAAAATACACACAGGAGGAGTCCGTGTAGGAGGCCTGATCTGTGGAGCACCTTTCCCAGTGCAGGGTAGATTTGAGATATACCGCAGTGGATTGGGTCAGCGAATTCCTCCGCTGAATTGCAGACCCACAGGGCTAGGGAGGAGTCATCCAGGGAGCTGAGTGAGTGGGATCTCCTGGGAGGGAAAAGCACACTGTTTTACCTCGGCCGAGGGAAAGGGTGCTGGGCGCAAGCGATTCACCCGGTCAGACCGTCAGCGTGTACCGAGTTCTACCGGCTCGGACCTGAGAAAACACGGGATGAGAGGTTGTAAAACCTTGCAAAGGTATTGGGTGTTGCCCAACCCGCAGCTCTTCATATGTCTGCCAGAGAGGTGCCCCTAGCCAGTGCCCACGAGGACGCAACACTCCTCGTTGAGTGTGCTCGGACCAACGGGGGGGGCACTGCCTGGGTGTGGTAGGCCAACAGGATGGCATCCACCAGCCAGTGGGAGAGCCTCTGTTTGGAGACAGCATTCCCTTTCTGCTGTCCACCACAGCAGACAAAGAGCTGCTCAGAACACCTGAAGTTGTGCGTGCTGTCCATGTAGGTGTGTAAGGCACGTACCGGGCACAGCAACGAAGTCAAAAAATTTTATCAGTCAAATTGATCTATCTTTAAAGGTGCACTCATGTGCACTTATGTTGCAATGGTGATAATACTGACACCAAGGCGTGGATCCAACGATCATTTTTGGTTACCGATGCCATTGCAGAAAAACACTATTCACTGTCAGAAAAGATACATTTACTCTGTGTGTGAAAGTGTCCACAGTAGGTTGACTTTTCTTTAGCTAAAATCGGTCTATGATTACAGTTTTTCTCAATCGCTTTGGCACAATCGTCGCATGACTATTAAACTTCATCAAACTATATGACTAACTATATGAGCATGAGGTCATTTGTTCAAGTGACTATAGTCAATTATAATTGCTTTGGCACAAAATGCATTGCACATGTTCATTGTGTAAATCCCTACATGCTAAATAGAACAACCAACAATCACAATAACCTGTCACTCATATATCAGATACATAATAGTTATGTAGCATTGTTGCAATAGTTGTCAGATGGATAGACTTAGGCTAGATGGGGAACAATTCAATTTCCTCACAATTTAGAGCAACCATATGCAAATGTTGTCCAATTTAGCTGACAGGTGAAACTCATAGACTATCGGTTCTCAAACACATTTATACTGCAAGGGTAAGACTGAATTTCATACCTGTGGAACATGGAGCAGGCAGGAGACAGACAGGGGCAAGAGCCTGTTCATGCAAGAGGATGGGTCATTAGAGTGTGGGGTGGTATGGTGAAGGGGAGAGGGAGAGGGAGAGGGGGGCACAGAGGATGAGGAAGAGCCAGAGAAAGGCAAAGGCACAGAAAAATCTCAAATGAGATATGGGCAACAATTATAGACCATGTCATCAACCATGGCCTAAGTATGACAGAGGCTGGTCAGAGAGTGCAGCCTAATCTGGGCCGGTCCATGGTGTCATCAATAGGCCAGACATTCAGGAGAGAAAACAGGTGTGTAATCAAAGATTGTACTGCAATATTCCTTCACACTGGTATTCCAGTTAACAGCCATTGCATGTCTCAGAATTTATGTAGAATAAATTGACTTTACTGTGCTGTATTTTCTGTCTAGGATTGAACGTCTGCCCCATGGTGGTGGCAGAAGATCAGTTTTCACTGCTCAACAAGAACTTAAAATGTTAAATATGATCATAGCAAACAATGCTATAAGACTAAAAAAAATATTCAAAGTGCAGACATACAAGATGACAGCATCTTTCAAAATGTCAACTACATCAGCCTCTCCACAATTGACAGAGTGCTGAAGAGAAATCAGATCGCAATGAAGCAACTCTACAAGGAACCTTTTAAGAGGAATGGTGAGAGAGTGAAGGAGCTGAGGTACCAGTATGTACAGGCAAGAATTCATCATTGTACACCACACAGTGCTGTAATTTCCTAGTCTTTCAGTATTGACAAGTACAATCTGTATATGCAGAATGTTACACAATGTGGGATATGTGTAACTGTATGATTTACAATATCTACTGTAAATTATTTTTTAAATTGCTTTCCTATCTTTTATGGAGTGATGGAGCTGGAGGCTGATGTATCCCCACACATTTGTGTGTATGTTGACGAGGCAGGATTCAAATTGACCAAAGTCGGAAGAAGTGGCCGTAACTATTGGTCACCAAGCCACTGTTGATGTGCCAGGCCAGCGTGGAGGGAACATTACAATGTGTGCTGCCATATGTGGGAATGACTCTGCCACATTTCCATCATTGGGCTCTATAACACACTACATCTCAATTTCCTGGAAACTCTTTACAGGGATCTCATTCCTGAGAATGAGAGGGGGTTTGTAAGAAATTACTTGCCAACGTAAGTTTCCATCGTTCAAATACAGTCAGGGAATGTTTTGTTGCCCACCCATGTTTTTTGATGGAGTTTGTCCCATCATACTCCCCATTCCTAAATCCCATTGAGGAGTTATTTTCTGCATGGAGATAGAAGGTCTATGATTACCTTCCTCACGACCAATTGTCCTTACTGGGTGCAATGGATGCTGGTTGTGAAGATATCACAGCAGATTGTTGTAGGGGGTGTCTGTGCAATGACAAAAAAAAAAAAAAATTCCCCCTTGTTGCATTGCAAGGGAGGATATCAAGTGTGATGTAGATGAAATGTTGTGGTAAGACAGATAGGAGAAATTGGAAGACCCATGAGGTTGATGAACTTGCAGCATGTTTTCTTTATTCTTGCACATATTGTAGTTTCTGAATTTTGCTATTGCCGTTTTTTTTTTTTTTCCTGTACAAGTTTTATGTATTTTCCATTGGCTATAAAGTATGCACATACAATTAGAAATGTTTGAATAAATGTTTTGTTGAAAGTATAGTGTGTGTGTGTGCCATGGCTTTTTGACATCAATACTATTCAGCTGCCTAAATATACAATGTTAGCAAAAGGACAACATTACAAAGTGGGTAACTATCACACTTTCATAATACACTTTCATTTTGACCAGATGTCTTTGCATTACATTTTGACTGTCTTGGATTTTGACAATGAATGACAATTCATTGATGGATTTACTTTCATTTGAAATATGAGTTAATTCTTTGAGTAATCACCTTTTGCGGGTCACATGAAGTGAGGACTGTACTTATAGTTTTGACAATTGTAAGTTGTTTCAGTAAATGTGCCAAATCGACTGAGGAAAAACTTAAATTCCAAACACTGCCCCCAGTGGCCAAAGTGGAAAATGTTGGGCATATGGGCACATGTGAGCTCCATTTTCTGGGTTTGATGTCCACGGAGGGGCGCCAAAGCAAATTGTGAAGCGGTTTGTATTCAGCTGTAATATAGTGAAAAGGAATGCATATTTTATCAACTGTAACCAAAACCCAATTCTAAGCCTATCCATAAGTGGAGTCAAAATGAAACCTCTGAATTTCACTCATCACTGATTATGCAAACGCTATTACTTCCTGGATTCAACGTGGAATCTGAACCCAGGTCTCCCATGCTGCTAACGCAACTTGGTTCCGGTCGCACCACAAGGGGAAGGTAGACATTCTGGAGCCGATGCAAAACTGTCTGGTAGGAGTTAACGCTTGTCAGTGAGTATAATGTGGCAAATTCTAAGGTACTGAAACTCTCAGAAACAAAATGTGTACTTCCCGTGTGATTATGTTGACATGTTAGCCCCCATTAGGGAGCCCAGATCCATGTAAAATAATAATAATAAAATATAATACGTTTTCATTAGTCCACTGATATGACTGGATTATGGAATCTTCATTTTATGAGAGTGAATGAGATTTTAAGCATATTTTTCAGAAGCACTATTAAAAAAATATAATTTCTTTAAGTGTAAAAACAAAAACAAATTCTAAGCAACAAAACTAGTGCATCTTTAATGATCCCTCAGACCCAATATCTCTCACATCAATATCTCAAAATGCAAACATAGGTCACAGAATTCTCATACAGAAGGCAATTCATATTTATATTTTATAAGGTATAACATCTTCCACTGGATTTTGGGGAAAGCACTATCATTATTGCAACCATGTGGAGAAGGCAACATTATAATCTGAAAAGCTGGTACAAATAGAGAACTAAGCCAGACCATTATATCAGTCACAACCTCAATATATTCTCACCTAGCCGTGACCTCACACTCAACCTTGCAACTGAAAACTCCACTCTTGTATGTTAAGGGAAAAGATCTGTTGTACACTCCGCATTGAAATATTATTAGGTGGCTATGGTATGTGATTATTTCCAGGGCCAGAGTTAAAGAGCCAAAGTTAAGACAGTTATGTGGACTAATATATTTAATTTGTTTGTGAACATTTTCTTTCGCTTTTCATTTCCACAATAACTGTTCACACACTAGTGTAATCATGAACAAAACAAATTTAATTAAAAAATTAAATCTGTTAATTGTAATAATAAAAAAAATAATTGGTAAATCTAATGGAATTCTAAAATGAAGGTTCAGGAGGAGCTCCATTTTATCCTGTCAGTCACTGGAGTAGGCCTATAAACAGCCACTTACCTCTTTACTGTAACTGTGTGACAATTCCAGCATCCCTCTACCACCCCATCTCCTGTTTTATTTGATCTATCTTCATTACTTAATTTATTAAGTAGTCCAGGGGGGCTTTTTAGTGCTCAAGCAGAGTCTTGATCTCGAGTGCTCGATGCTGGGAAGCAAGCTAAATCTTTTTACCTCAAATTTACATCAAATTCTAGGCTTCTATGAATATGTAAACCCATGAAACAAAAATAAATAAAAAGAGTACTAATTCATTTTATTTTTGTGTTTTTGATATACTGTTCATTTGATAAAATATTAAACCTTTACAACGTGCCTTCATTAAACATGAAAATACTAATACAGTACATAGCGATAACAGACAGTCGTGAGAAATTTACTGCTGTTAAAATAGTTAAATTATATAAATTTATAGTTTACAAAAATATGCTTTATTTAAATAAACTAAAACTATCAGTCATACGTAAAATGTTATATGAGGTAGGTCTAACTTAAAAAAAAATATTCATGTGGTCTAAACATATTAATTAACTGGTTGAATTCAATTAAAATATATCATTCAATCTGACAGAATTTTCCAGACAAATTAGGTCACTCCAACATAAGTAATTTTAAGGGTCAATCATCAATCAGATCAAGTTGAAATAGATTTTTGCTATCAAATACCACTTTGCAGATGACCACTTTTCTCAGTGTAGAGTGAAAACTAATGAAAACTAAATTCAATTGTAAAATAGAAATAAAAAGTTTTTGTGGTGAAGTAAATATAGCAGAATATTTACTTTCTAAATTTCTTATTTCTAAACATTACTGATTCATGATAAAAAAAAATAAAAAATCTGTTCATTGGTACAGTCATCATGTTTTTGCATGTGTTCAGGTCACCGTGCACTCTAGATCTTGTTTCTATTGTCAGTAAATAAAGGTGATGTTGTCTAATAGACTACACAGCATGAATTAAGCTCCTTTAATGGCAAGCTTCTGTGTGTCATGTGGTAAATGACTAAGTTTGTTTAAAATATTTAAAACATTGAAATGCGAGTACATTTTTAAAAGCTTGGCTTAATTCAGTTTTACATTGCTTGAGTAAAATGTACAAACAAGGAGTGAGTAAATGTACTCAAAACAAAAGTATTGCAAAGTATAATTTATTTGAGAATTTGTAATTAAAGCCGCCACGAATTGTGTGTAGCCTTTACTTGAAAATATGGTCTGTTAAATTTTCTTGTAATTTCTGCGTGAAAATTGTTTCCTAGGTTTTTTAAGTAAAACCCACTCCAAATTATTTCAGTGAAAACTAAACATTAAACTAAACAGTAATAACCCTGCCACCCACACACACACACACACATTCACACACACACACATCCTTCAGAGAAAGCCTGCAGACTTCTCTGGGCTACTGTTCCCCTCATCACAGCAGGGGCTGAGAGGCATCCACAGAGGGAAGCAGAGCAACTCTCCCTCAAAATGACACGACCAACACCCTATCATCACCATGTAAAAGATCACTTTCCTGAAATGAGCAGAAATGGAGGGAGCAATGTCCTCATATTTAAAGGCACTGATATTTTTGACATTTGTTAACACTGTTAAAAGGAGGTGATTGAGTGTTGAAACGGTGGCTGGCTTGGATGAGGAGAGGGGAGTTTGTGTGTATGAGGTCTGCACAAAGCTGTTTCAAACTATACCACATACCATCACCAATGGGAGAATGAGAAATCCATTTGGATTGTTGACATTGAACTTTATGAACCAGACAAGGCAATATTTCATATTTTTCTGGCTGTCTTCATCTCACTCCTGTGTTACTCCTGATTTTCTCTTGGGGAACCTGGAACTCATAATCATAGACTGGTGTTCAGTTTAAAGGAAAGGTTTACTTCATGTCTATAGGTGATTTCTGGATGTGATTTAATAAAAATAATTAAAAAAAAAATGTTTTTTAATGCAACAAGGGATTAATACATGTTTCGGCCTTGGCCTTCTTCACTGTGGCTTTGTTAAGAATTGCATACTTATTTCCCTCTCTAAACATTGCTGCTGTATATAGTATGTATAATATGTATATAATACCTGTATAAGCTACTACATTTGCCAAAATAAGAAATATACACTACAACAGAGCTCTCTTTATTTAATCAGACTGCCAAAGACATTTTTTACACAGAATTGCATTAAAAATGCAAAATATCTTTTTTATTTCCAAGAAGATTACTGGACGACACTGATGTGGTAATGTGATAAACATAGAGCTGCCGTGGCAAAAATTTAGCATGCTAGAACTGTTTGAAAATTTTAGCGTGGAATAATGCCTTGTGTTACACTTACTATAAAAAAATACCACGCAGTATAGCAAGCTAAAATAGCAATCTTGTATTCCATTCCGAACATAGCCTGTGTTAACTCACTTCCCATTTGGAACTTTTATTACTATCCTTTCAGTTTTCAAAGGAGTCATTAGTTAAATCAGCAGTGCTAAACTCAATCAAGTCAATAACTAAAATTCATGGTAAAAAATTATTTAAACATTGATCTGTTTCTCACCCACACCTATCATATCGCTTCTTAAAATATGGATTTAACCACTGGAGTCATATGGATTACTTTTACTCTGCCTTTATGTGCTTTTTGAACCTTCAAATTTCTGGCCACCATTCACTTGAATTGTGAGTACCATCAGAGCTGAAATATTCTTCTAAAAATCTTTGTTTGTGTTTATTAGAAGAAAGAAAGTCATACACATCTGGGAAGGCTTGAAGCTGAGCAAATGATGCGAGAATTTTCATTTTTGGGACAACTATTCCTTTTAAACACCAAATTCAGAAAAAATAAGGTGTTGCTGGCCATATCAATGTAATAGTTAAGATGCTACTAGACATCCAGTGTTCAGAATAAGAATTTCATATAATTTCTCAAAAGCGGGCCAAATTCTGTTCTGTTTCTTAAATCTCTCGTGGGCCGCACCAGAGCAGTCGGCGGGCCACAGTTTGGGCATCCCCAACTTAAGGCTTTGTCACATTTACCTTTACACAGCGAAATTTCATAGGATAAGAAGGTTTGAGCTGAAGTTGAGCGTGTGTGAAACCAGCAAAATACAAGTTGCGAAGCAACCTATTTGTAATGCTGCATGTTACACTCTGTGAGAGAGAAATTAAAAAACTTGCCGCTAAATTTAAATTCTTATCCATTGTGTATATTCAGTGTAGCTGTGTACAAAGCACCACCCACACAGAGGTCACTGCCAAATCAAGCAACTACCTATTGGTCAATGCAGCAAATTCTCCTGTCAAAGATCTCCAAACCTCCAAATCCACGAGGTGAAATTGACTGTATTTCACTCACAGAATTTTGCTGTTCTAAGGATGGGTGGTCACAACACATTTCGATCTCCATTCACTCCCATTTAAACGCATCCGAAGTAATTTCGTACTACGCTGCATACCGAAACCACCGAAACCACGAATCTGTGGCCAATAGAAGATCAAAACGTCACACCCTGACCTCTTGAAGAATACATATTTCAAACCTGTGTGTGTTCTTTGTAGCAGGACAGTGAGTAGATTATATATATATTTTTAAATTATATAATAATATTTGTTATTTGTTATTTGTGATTTATTATTTACTTACACCAGAAACCCTCCCACGTGACATCATATCCTGGACCATTGCATTGTTTGAAAAAAGGTGCGTGGTCAAAGCCTAGCGTGACTCCTTCAAAGGAATAGTTCACCCAAAATTGAAAATTCTGTTATCATTTACTCACCATAATGTTGTTCTAAACCCCTATGGCGTTTGTTTTCCAGGCAACACAAAATGAGATGTTAGGTAGAATGACAGCCTCAGTCAGCATTTACTTTCAGTATGGAAAAAAAGATGCAATGAAAGTTGATGTTAACATCTGCCTTAATTGTCAGAATGTTGGGCAGACCCTGAAGTGAAATGTTTTTATTGTGCTGTATTTTATGACAATTTACTCAACACTACAAGCCCCTGACATTTTAACAGTAACATGAAAAAAAAAAAAAAAAAAGCTTTACCACAGATGCTTTGAGCCATTTTGTGGCTCTAAACTAACCTTCACAGCACTATCGGATTCAGTATGTATTAATCCATAGGACTGATTTACATTTTAATCTTTCATTGTTTTATTATGTGAAAATAATTTTTGTGCAGGGTTGGGTAGAAACAGATTACATATAACAATGTTACTTATTGAAAAATACAAAATTTCAGTAACTGTGTTCCCTTATTGTTGGTTATCAGATTAGATACAGTAAAAAATCTTCAGATTACTGAAGTGATTACTTTGAATTTTACTGTCATTAATTTTAAATGTACTTTATTCAGAATAGCATGTGTTCTGCAATCTAGTGAAATTCTTTTTTTTTTTAAGTAGCCATCCTGTATTACACCAAATATTTACTCTTTAACCATAAACAATAATATCTGGAATATAGCTTTGAGGTGCAGATTATGGATATATTCAACCTAGCCGTCAACACATTTTTAAATGTGGTCATTTTTACTGGGGAGCGGAATGCTGGTTTTTGATTTGTTTACTCTATCATCCTGTCAAGTTCACTACTGCATTTTCCCATCAGTCTGGCAAGGGGTACCACAGACAATCCCCTAGTCTTATCACTCAGAGCTGAGATAATAGGAGCAGATTTACCCTGATTAGTGCTATTAGTTCTATCCCTGTCTCCTCATAAGAGATGCTTGACATGTTTCTCATAACGGCCCAGCACAGTGGCGCTGAGCAATGAGCTTGACTGATGGCTGCTCCTGGATATGGGTTTGAGTGAGGACTGTGGGAAGTGACAACCTGACCATTGCAGATGATTGAATGACACATTGAATAAGATGCATGCTACAAATATAATAATATTGCATATGTGGTTTCATTGGATATCATTTAATGGAAAAGTTCTCCCAAAAATGAAAATTCGGTCATTATTTTTATCCTTATCCTTTGGACTTATACTCATGTCCCAACTCATATTACTTTCTTCTGGGGGGGATTGCTTACTACCTTGTCCATATTCATAAAGATGATGAATGGAAAAACGCATTTAATACCCCTTGTGGTCATTATGAATACTTGGTTATGCCTTTTGGTTTAGTTAATGCCCCCGCTGTGTTTCAGGCTTTCATTAATGATGTCCTATGTCATATTCTTAATAATTTTGTTTTTGTTGACTTAGATGAACCAAGAGCCTCCACGAACATGTACAACATGTCAGACAAGTCTTCCTTCACCTCCTGAAAATAACCTGTTTGTTAAGGTGGAGAAGGGCGAGTTCCACTGGCCCACTGTCTCATTCCTTGGGTTTATTGTCTCGAATGGTCACATCCAGATGGACACTCGCAAGACTCAGGCAGTTACTGACTGGCCACGCCCCACCACAGTTAAGGAGCTACAATGCTTTTTGGGGTTTGCTAATTTCTATAGACTTTTTATGAGGAATTTCAGCTCCATAACTGCACCTCTCACTGCCCTAATTAAAGGTCTCCCTAAGAAGCTTTCTTGAACTCCAGAGGGAGACAAGGCATTCAACGATTTGAAGAAGCGTTTTGTCACAGCTCCAATACTTACTCTGCCTGAACCAGAGCTCCCTTTTATCATTGAAGTTGATGCCTCTAACGTGGGGGTGGGGGCTATACTTTCCCAACGAGCAAGCACTGATAGGAAACTCCACTGTGCACTTTTCTCTTGTGCCGTCTCTCTCCCAGTGAACGTAATTATGACATTGGCAACAGAGAACTGCTTGCGGTGAAGGTGGCATTTGATGAGTGACGACACTGACTAGAGGGGGCAAAACATCCGTTCCTGGTCTGGACTGACCATAAGAACCTGTTTTACATACAGGAGGCTAAGTGATTTACACTGCGCCAGGCCAGGTGGTCACTTTTTTTAATCGCTTCCACTTCACCTTGTTCTACCGCCCAGGCTCTAAGAATCAGAAACCAGATGCTTTGTCCAGGCAGTTTGATACCCCCAGTGCAAGTTCTGAATCCGGAGCCGATCCTCTCAAGCACCCGGATTGTGGCACCTATCCAGTGGGGAAGAGAAACTATTGTCAGGAGGGTTCAAAGAACAGAGACAAACACAGGTAAAGGCCCACCAGGCTGTATATTTGTTACCAAATCTGTTCATTCTTAAGTACTACAGTGGGGGCACTCCTCGAGACTGACAAGGCTCCCTGGCAGTGGAAGGACACTGGAGTTTCTGAAGCAACAATTTTGGTGGCCCACCATAGAGGAGGATGTCTGTTCATTTGTTGTGGCCTGCCCCACTTGCGCTCAAAGCAAGACCCCAAGGATGCATCCTCAAGGGTTGTTGCTCCCACTTCCCATTCCATCCCGTCTCACATCTCAGGATGTTGATTTTATCACAAGACTTCCCCAATCTGAAGGTAACACCATAATATTTGTTATTGTTGACAGATTTTCTAAGGCTTGCCATTTCATACCCTTAACCAAGCTGCCCTCTGCCCAAGAAACAGCTAATCTCCTTTAGTAATATGTTGTCTGACTGCATGGCATTCCTCAGGACAATGTGTCAGACCGTGGACCACAATTTACTTCTTGGTTCTGGAAGGCTTTCTGCAGACTCCTGGGTACATCTGTTAGTCTCTCTTCTGGGTTTCATCCTCAGTCCAATGGGCAGACTAAGGGCATGAATCAAGAGCTGGAGACCACCTTGAGAAGCCTTGTTTCATACAATCCCATGTTAAGGAGTAAAGAACTGTTTTGGGTGGAATATGCTCACAACACCTCCTCAACAGGTATGTCACCATTTGAAGTTCAGTTTGGTTACAAACCTCCTCTGTTTCCAGAGCAAGAGTCTGAGGTCGGTGTACCTGCAGCAGAGTCAATGGTTCGTCACTGCCATCGCATATAGAGAAAAGCAAGGTCAGCCCTACTACAACCAACAGGCCAGCCAACGACGCAGACAAGCTCCACTGTTTCACCCGAGGCAGAGGGTTTGGCTATCCACACAAGATCTTCCATTGCAGGTGGAATCCCACAAACTCCTGCTCCTCGCTACATTGGCCCTTTCAAAGTACTGCGGAGAGTTAATCCAGTGGCATACAGGCTACATATTCCTCCAAACATGAGGGTCCATGCAACCTTCCATGTGTCACAAATCAAGAGCTTTGAGGGGGGTCCTGTGATACTCCTAACAATTCCATGGTTGGCCACTAGGAGGAGCAATGAACTTTTGAACTCTCTCCACTCTGTTTGATTAATAGTCTAGTTCACCTGTGCCTAGTTTTGTCATCTGTATTTAAACCCAGTCTTTTCAGTTGTTATTTGCTCTGTCTTCTCTTGAAGTAAGTCAGCTTCAGTTCTTTCCCTGTGCTATATGCCTGTATGCTCTTATAATTTTGAGATTTTTGACTTCAGGAACTTTGGAATTTTTCCCTTATTTTGATGCCTCTCCATGTGGATTACACCTTTGTTGATGTTCTGGAATTGCCTTTTCACCTAAGACTGATTTGTGCCTTTGTATCTCCTGTTGGATTATCATTTGTGTTCAGTAAAGACAGCCTTTGGAACAACGCACTGTCTCCAGCCTTGTGTCTGCATTTGGGTCCAAGAACAAAAGTGTCTCCAGTAGCTCAGTGAGTCCAGCAATACTTTTACGCTAGAGACACTGGTTTGATCCGACTTGGGCACCCATTCTTACAGAATGATTGATTCATGAATTGTAATAATCTGAACTGATCTAAACTCACTGACACAATTATACATTTGTAGTGGTTCTCAAGTTAAGAGCTCATTTGAGAGAAAGATTGTCAGGGAATAACAAGCAACTTATGATTTCAGAAGACTTGGAATTGTAATGTTGCTGGCAGGCAATGGCACAGGAGCAGACAATGACGATGATATAAGAACCAGGTGCAATTTATTTACAATAGTGACATCTAAAAACCATCAATCCACAAGTGAAACATAAACATAAACATGAACTTGACAATTCTCA
Source organism: Moxostoma hubbsi (assembly GCA_032164185.1). Lineage (NCBI taxonomy): Eukaryota > Metazoa > Chordata > Actinopteri > Cypriniformes > Catostomidae > Moxostoma > Moxostoma hubbsi. The sequence goes on along the minus strand of JAVLUX010000020.1, from coordinate 23,322,704 downwards.
AACTAAACTTGACTTTATAAGACACAACACTACACAAACAATACTCAACAAAGGACAATAGCAAACATGAGGGCTTAAATACATGGACATGGGGAAACACAAGCCAATGAACAAACAGAACTCTAAACAAGATAACAAGACAATAAACATAAACCAATTACATGAAAGGACCAATAACAAGACTAAGAGCCAATGAAAACAAGACACATAAACATGGAGGGAAAACAGGACATCACACGACTAGGAAACGGGAACAAAACTTTTCAAAATAAAAGACCAGAAAACAAAACATGACCAAAAACACATCTAGACATGATAGGAATGTAGCGCATCAGTCAGATGAACCTCTTTTAAGATTTTATAAAAGCAAGTTATAGTGCTTTTGCATACTTTAAGCTCCAGTCCCCATTCATTATAATGCATGGACAAGAGTGACCAAAACATTCTTTAAAATTCCTTCTTTTGTGTTCCAGAGAAGAAAGTTATACGGGTTTGGAATGACATGAGGGTTAGTAAATAATTTTCATTTTTGGTTAAAGTATGGTTGGTCACAAGGATAAATTAGGGGAGCATATACACACAGAGACTCCAGAAAACAAATGAGAAGGGCCACGTTCCAACAGGCACAATTGTGTCTGGATGCAAGACTCAAATCTGTACATGCAATTGTCTCTAATTGTGACATTGATTCTGGGAGATCTGCATTCTTCAGCCTCTTACAGTTTACCCATGTGGCTCTCAGAGTCTGGGGAACCATTAACACGATACCAATCTAAACCAATGGCTCCAGTTCGGCCTCCCACAGTCTCTCAGGGGCAACCTGTCCAACCCTAAAGTCCCTAAATGCACCCTTCCCCCTCCATTTTTGTAGACAGAAGGGCATTAACATGAGCTTTGTGTCAATGACAGATGCATGTCAGAGCAGGGGCAATTATGAAGACGTTCTCAAAGAAAGCCTGTGTCATCACATCCCACAGTCGCCATTCTGAAGTGAACATACCCAGCCGCTGTGCGTTTGTCAGGTAATTAACTTAATGATGTGGCTATGTGAGTCACAATCTTTTCTCAGGGTGTTACTTTGCAGTTTTGGAGTCTGAGAGATTATGAAATTGGAGAAGAATGCAAGATGGAATTGCGTAGCAAGTGCGGCTGTACCGATAATGACTATATAACTATAATTACCTGCAATTAGTTTTATTTGCTCATGTATCAACATACACTGCATTATAAAGAATGAAGCATTCTTCACCAAAAATATGTATTTAATTTAATGCTATAAGAGAAAATGTACCATGAAACTGCATTTGGTATTTTGTTTATTAAAATTATAGATTGTACTGTTTTGTTCCTTGTATATTAATGGCATAAAGTACTGGTCATTGTGTGTCACACTTAACATCATACTGTTATTGTCACTCTCAATGTCATACTGTATACGAGCCATTCTCCATCTCAGTCAACTCCACAAGTGATACTAAAATGCGAAGAAGATCAAGATAGAGATTTTATTTTTTTCCTCATAGTATCATTTTGATGACTTAAATTTTCTTTATTTTCCTCACACATTGTATGACTTAAGAAGACTTGGAAAACAGGGCATGACGGGCTACTTTGGGCTACTTTTGTGATACTTTTATGGTGCTTTTTGCATCCTTTTTGTAAGAGACGTTTCAATTTGTATTATTGATATAATTATTATTATTATAAAAAAAAAATTGTGTTCTGAAACATTACAATATTTACATTATGAATGGTTTGACACTCACTGAGCACTTTATTAGGAACACCTGTACAACATGTGTTTATCTAATGCGATTATCTAATCAGCCAATAATGTGGCATCAGTGCAATGCATAAAATCATGCAGATACGGGTCAGGAGCTTCAGTTTATGCTCACATCAGCCATCAGAATGGGGGGAAAAAAATATTTCTGTGATTTCGACCGTGGAATGATTGTTGGTGCCAGATGGGCTGGTTTGTGTATTTCTGTAACTGCTGATCTCCTGGGATTTTCACACACTACAGTCTCTAGAGTTTACTCAGAATAGTGCCAAAAACAGAAATCATCCAGTTAGTGGCAGTTCTATGGATGAAAATGCATTGTTGATCAACAGAGAATGGCCAGACTGGTTTGAGCTGACAGAAAGGTTACAGTTACTCTGTAAAATTGTAATGATCAGAATAGCATCTCAGAATGCACAACACGTCAAGCCTTGAGGTTAATGGGTTACAACAGCAGAAGGCCACATCGGGCACTTTATTAGGACCATATTGTTACTAATAAAGTGCTAAGTGAGTATATACACAATTTTATCACTTAGATCACTAGATCTCCAAACTCAGTCATGCTGAAATTAAGTTTAGCAGTTATCCTTTCACAACCCATAATGGTGAGCACTCATCCCACACCTTTCTATCCCCTTACTCTCTGACAATTTTTGCATGCAGAATGAGACAGAGGAATAGACAGAGACAGGAGCGTAGTTCTCATTCCTGGCAAGACCTTCTGTGTCTTACCAGAGCCTCACAATTTATAGGAAAATCAATTGTTGCTCACTGTCTGTGTACTTTGCTCATTCCAAAGCTTTACAGTGCTGCACATTGTAATGTAAGCTTGGAGAGACTTGTCAGGCTAATTTATTATCCAGAACACCACAAATACAACTGGGGTTAAAAAGGAGAGTAGGACGAAAGAAAGAAAAATTTTTGCCAGGTGGGGCTTAGAGACAGGCAGTGAAATAATAATAATACTAGTAATAATAAACTTATTTTATAGAGCACATTTTTAGACAAGGAGTCACTTAAAATATCCTTACTGTTAAATAGACACCATGATTGAGACATTAAAAGTTGAAATTATTTTCTGCATCACTACCGTCACCAATTGAAATTACAAAAATAATCACTATTTTCAAATAGATTCCAAAAAAACTATCTTCCCTATCTCCTATTGGTTGAACAAAAAGATAGCCCCGCCCTTAACTCACACCATTGATCGAGCCAATGTTGCTGTGTCGGGCTGGATGGGCTTCTCAAACAAACAGAAGAAAGTTTTGATAGCACCACAGATTCAGTGTTTGACACTGAGGTGAAATTAATCTACAAATGGTTGAACAGTATTTGACTCTGTATATTAAACTGGGATATGAGAAAGAATTCATCAGCTTTGATTTGCCCTCACTCAATTTTGTGTCCATTAGACCGGAGAGAGACAGGATTGAGCAGCTGCTATGGCAACCGTTTTGTTTGGTGGCGACTGGTATCAGTGGGGCTGTGGCTGCACAGAGCTGTTTAGAGTAACTCGGTTTGCCATGAAAAAATCCTAAGCATGCACAAAACATAATATACAGGGACTCTGCGTCACCCAGGGAGAGAGTCTCTCTGTCTGCTCTGCTCTCAACAGGTGGCCTTGTTTGGAAATGCTGACAAATAGGAAATTTGGAGCAATAGTTGAGAATTATGGCTCATTCTAAAAGCAAAGTCCACCGTGATGGTTTTGTATAATGTCCAGGTTTCTTAGACAAACACTTTATGTGTCTTACTTTAGAAGGTTTTGGTCATTGGGTTACGGATCTGAGAGCATATATAGGAGGAATTAATTATCTGTGTTTTCTGAAAAGCCCACAGTTATAGTAGGGGAGGGAGGACTAGTTGTCACATGAGGAAGTTGTCACAATGGTTATATCTCAGTAACTATAATGTTTTGAAATGTGTAATTCAAATTGTTTTCTCAAGTTTTTCCACTATCTCGGTTTCAAAGACCTAGTTTTTATTTACAAAACAATCCTGTATTTGTAAAAGCTGAACACAATACAAACTGATATATATTATACATACAAAATATTGTATATTAGGCAAAGTTCAAGTACTTATGAAAGTCAATTTTAAGTTTTTCATAAATGTCAGGAAGAGATTAGTTGTTAAATGTGTGCTAGCTTTTTCATTTTGCTCTTTCACTATATTGTTTTGGGTGTCATATTTGTTTTATTGTTTAATTTTAGCTTAAAAGTTATCAAATAGCCTTTAATAAAGTTTAAATGCAGATACATGTTGAAGAAAATAGTTTTGTTTACTCTATTTAGTATTTTAGCTATTCATCTCAGACAAATGTACTCTATCAGTTTCAGTAAACAGCAGGTCCCCCTTGTGACATCTTACCCCATATAGCGTATCAAAAATGCAATAACAACATTTCTAAATGTCAATTAGGGTTATAAGAATATTTTTGAAAGTTCTAGTTTGGCCACTTTTATTTGGATTTGATAAGGGTTGTCATTTAGATCTTATCCAAGAAAATATTTTGCATTGTACAGTACCACAATGAAGGCATAGATTCATGAAGAGGAAGTCGGTTATGGGTCGGTACTTAGCATCTAACGTTGCCTGATTTTATCTTGAGAGTTAATCCCTGTGAGTCCATGCTGTTATCTGTCTACCTGTCCAGTTGTCGGGGATAAGGAATCTATTAATTAAAAACTCTGTTCAACCTATATGCTACAGCCATATGCTAGGGTTGTTTATACAGTGCAGAACGAACAAGGAAACTCGCACATTCACAATGGAACCATTCATAAACTTTCACTCTTCTCTGAAAAAAAGAGAGTTGCTCTTAGCATTTGGGCAAGAGGTAATTGGGATCACTCAGCTCGTCTGATGCTGATAATGGGGCAATGGGAAATTCCTGTCAGAGAGTTTGTGGTGCAAGGCGGTTTCGCAACCACCTTGGCAGGCTTTGTACACTCCACACTAGGATGGTGTATGAGTTGAAGCATGCTCGCATAGCTATCATTACACATATTTAAAACAACAACATAATACCATAAAAAGGACAAAGCTGTAAGTTCTCCTACTACTTTACTATTTTGACTATGTTAATAGCAGATGATCAGTACTGCTGTGGACTATAGGTAATACTTCGGCATTGTGAAGGGAAAATGCTTTCTGTATGCAGCATAACATGAACATATGGGGTGAATGTGTTTAGCACCTGCAGTTGTTGTTGGGGGCACTTTTTAAATTAGTTACATTTATTTAAATGTTGTGTCCAATGTGAATGAGACATGAATGTAAATAAGAGAAAAACTAAGGACCCCTGCCATGTTACACATTATTAAAATGTAATTGTTTAATAAGAGAAATATTTAGATAACAGAACATTTTAAATGTGCTGTTGCCCAACCATGTGACTCATTTCGTGGGCATGAAATTCCAAAATCCAGCCTAAATGCCTTTAAATGTCTTTAGATCCACAACACATGTATGTTTATTATATGGTGCTTTGATCCCGACATGTAACAAAAGAAAAAAAATGGTAAACTTTGACTTTATATATCACAATTATGACTTTTATTGTTTTTGCAACTTTATTTCATTTAATTGCGACTTAAGGCTATATTTCACAATTGCAATTTATCTTTTTTTTTTTTAAGATTAACATATTTATTGATTCATAGAGATGACAAAGAAAAACAAAACATATATACAATGAATCAACATTTAACTCCCACTACTACCCTTCCCCCTCCACAATAAACAACCCCACCCCGACCCCCAAAGAACATCCCAGTGGTCTAAGATTATTACACACACACAAAAATGTTTTAAAAAATTAATAAAAAATAATATATATATTAATTATACACATCTAAAACTATGCCTCTCTCTGCACAGTCCCTCCCCGAGAGTCCCCCAAAAATGTCAAAGTTACTACCCCATTTCCCATCAAATGAATGAATCCCAGATCCCCAACCTTCTACGCAACACCTCCTCAAAAGCTGCCACCCTCCCCATCTCCTCGCACCACAACCGAATTGAGGGTGTTCCATCCAATTTCCATCCCCTTAAAACAATCTGCCTGCCTATCATAACACTGGTCAGGACCCAATTTTTTATGTATTTTTCTCCTATATCGATGACTGCCCCATCACCCAAAACACAGAGTCTGGGGCAAAACGAAACCCGTGTGCCCAGCACGTCACACACAAAACTCTGAACCTTCAACTAAAATTCCAGGATCTCAGCACACCACCAAAAAACATGGGCCATGTCTCCATCCTCCGATTGGCATCACCAGCAGGTGGGTGTGTCTTTAAGACCAAGCCTAGGGGGCCTGGGTAGCTCAGTGAGTATTGACACTGATTACCACCCCTGGAGTCACAAGTTCGAATCCAGCGCATGCTGAGTGACTCCAGCCAGGTCTCCATGGCAAATAAATTGGCCCGGTTGCTAGGGAGGGTAGAGTCACATAGGGTAACGTCCACATGGTCGCTATAATGTGTGGTTCTCGCTCTCTGTGGGGCACATGGTGAGTTGTGTGTGGATGCCATGGAGAATAGCCACCTACCCACCCATAGCTTGAAAACCTTTTTATTTATGGGTCAAAATTAACTAACTAAATCACACAAATTAGCTGGGAATAAAATGCCCAAATATTTAATGCCCTGTTTGAGCCACTGGAAGACACCCGGCTGAAAAGCCATTGCTGGGCAGCACGCTGTCAGAGCCAAGCTTCAGATTTAGACCAACTGACACTTAGAACATAAAAAAGGAATTCATAATTCTGTTGAGGCAAGGCATACAGTTGAAGTCAGAAGTTTAAATACAACATAGCCAAATACATTTAAACTCAGTTTTTCACAAGTCCTGACATTTAATTGTAAAAAACATTGTCTGTCTTAGGTCAGTTAGGACCACTACTTTATTTTAAGAATGTGAAATGTCATGATAATAGTAGAGAGAATGATTTATTTCAGCTTTTATTTATTTCAACACATTCCCAGTGGGTCAGAAGTTTACATATTTGGTAGCATTGCCTTTAAATTGTTTAACTTGGGTCAAACATATTGGATAGCCTTCTATAAGCTTCTCACAATAAGTTGCTGGAATTTTGACCCATTCCTCCAAACAGAACTGGTGTAACAATGTCAGGTTTTTAGGCCTCCTTGCTTGTGCATGCTTTTTCAGTTCTTCCCACAAATTTTGCCACAACTTTGGAGGTATGCTTGGAGTCATTGTCCATTTGGAAGACCCATTTTGTGACCAAGCTTTATCTTCATGGCTGATGTCTTGAAATGCTGCTTCAACATATCCACATAATGTTCCTTCCTCATGATGCCATCTATTTTGTGAAGTGCACCAGTCCCTCCTGCAGCAAAGCACCCCCACAACATGATGCTGCCACCCCCATGCTTCACAGTTGGGATGGTATTCTTTGGCTCTAAAGGCACACCATTTTTCCTCCAAACATAACGATGGTCATTATGGCCAAAAAGTTCAATTTTTGTTTCATCAGACTATAGTAAATTTGTTCAAAAACTTAGATCTTTGTCCCCATGTGCACTTGTAAACTGTAGTCTTGTTAATATAGGACTCATTTTACTGTGGATATAGATACTTGTCTACCTGTTTCCTCCAGCATCTTCACAGGGTCCTTTGCTGTTGTTCCTGGATTGATTTGCACTTTTTGCACCAAAATACATTAATCTCTAGGAGACAGAATTCGTCTCCTTCCTGAGCGATATGATGGCTGCGTGGTCCCATGGTGTTTATACTTGCATTGTTTGTACAGATGAACGTGGTACCTTAAGGCATTTGAAAATTGTTCCCAAGGATGAACCAGACTTGTGGAGGTCCACAATTTCTTTTTCTGAAGTCTTGGCTGATTTCTTGTGATTTTCCCATCATGTCAAGCAAAGAGGCACTGAGTTTGAAGGCAGGCCTTAAAATACATCCACAGATACACCACCAATTAGCCTATCAGAAGCTAATTTCCTAATTGCCTAAAAGCTTGACATCATTTTCTGAAATTCTACGCCACAGTTAACTTAGTGAATGTCAACTTCTGACCCACTGGAATCCGATATAGTCAAATAAATGTGAAACAATCTGTCTTTCCAACAATTGTTGGAAAAATTACTCTGCACAAAGTAGACGTCCTAAGCGACTTGCCAAAACTATAGTTTGCTAATATAAAATCTGCAGAGTGGTCAAAAAACGAGTTTTAATGACTTAATGACAACCTAAGAGTATGTAAAGTTCAGTCTTCAACTGTATCTTGCTACTGGGACTTTATATCTCGTAATTGGGACAATACATCCTTCAATTGTGACATTAGTTCTCATAATTACAAATTTTTTTCTCACGATTGCAACTTTATTTCTTGTTATTGCAACTGTTTCTCATATTTGTGACTTTATTCCTCGTAATTGCAACTTTACTTCTCGCAGTTGTGACTAGGCTATATCTTGCAATTGCAACTTTATTTCTCATGATTCTGAATTCATATCTTTCATTTGTGACTTTATATCTCACAATTGCAATGTAATTTATTGCAATTGTGAGTACATATCTTGTAATTATGAGAAATAATGTCGCAATTTCAAGATACAAAGATTTTTTTCTTCCATTGCAGGATAAAGGCACCTGTTACAACCATGTCTATTGTTAATATTCAGGTTTTAGTGTACATTTTGTCTATTTCAAAAAGTAGCTAGCATTGCTTCTTTAAATACTCCTGTTATACCTTTCAGTCCATTCTAAAATCTAATAAAAGAGTTAAAGAAAGAGTTAAAAAAGAGTTTAAAAGTTAATTATCTATAATTAACACTCCTGAAAATGTACTGAAACATCTTAGTGTCCTTAACCACATGTTTCAGTGCTCCAATTAATGTTATTCTACGAAAATGGCCATGCATCCCTTGAGCCAAGAGTTTTTATGCCAGGCAAAGCATAGTTAGTTTTGAAAACCACATGTTCCAAAAACCGCAGTATAAATTTGCAGCAAAATTGTGGAGTTTAGCTGTCTATGTTTTCAAACATTTCAGTCGTGTCTAGTAATCATGTCTAGAACATGAGTCATTTACACAAATTAAATAGCCTTTTTTAAGAGTGAAAATAAAACAAACAAAGCTACAATTTTCACAAATATGAAGGGTTTTTATATGTGGTTGTTTGAGTTTGGCACAACATCAAGGGTGTGCTCAGGTGCGTAGTAACATTTACATGCATTTAATTGAACAGCCTTGTAAAAATACACCAAACCACTCTCCAGAGTCTTTACACACCTTAACGATATATTTAGATATATGGACCACCCAAGCACAGCAATAATATCACTAATTAAATTCTGTAAGAAGGCCATGACAGTTTTCCAAACAGCAACTGAACTGATGATTCATTTTTAGCTGATTGATGCTAATTTTTATGTCATAAATGCAGGGGGAATCTTTCGTATTTAGATGGAAAATTATATATTTAGGGGTAGTTTACATACACCGATCAGCCACTACATTGAAATAACCTGACTAGTATTATGTAGGTCCCCCTTTTTGCACCATTCTAAGTAAATTCTAGAGACTGTTTTGTGAGAAAATCTCAGGAGATCAGCAGTTACAGAAATACGTCTAGGTTACGGATGTAACCTCCGGTCCCTGATGGAGGGAACGAGACATTGTGTTGAAGAAGCGACACTAGGGGTCTCTCTTGAGCGCTGAATATGCCTCTGATCTATGAAAAAAGGCCAATGAGAAGTTGGCAGCCAGTATTTGCATACCCCGCCCCCGGACATACGGGTATCAAAGCGGGGAAATACGCCGAGTTCATTCAGGATTTTTCTGAGGAGCCGGAAATGATCCTGCCACTACAGTTGCTCGGCTCAGCGATGTGGCCGGGAGGACACAAAGTCTCGTTCCCTCCATCAGGGAACGGAGGTTACATCCATAACCTAGACATTCCCCGTCTGTCGCTCACTTCGACGTTGTGTCGAAGAAGCGGCACTAGGGGTACAATTTAAATCACACCATGCGCTGAACCATGTATGTGTTCTGCTGACACATGAGCGGGCAGGTATTCTACGTGCAAAGGCGACCAACTGTGTCAGACTGCATGTACCCTTCCCCAATGCCCCGCAAAAGTCATTGGGATCCTTCTGGTTACCCTAGGCAGGGGAACAAGGTGACGCTTGCCAACCTGGGAACGGTCCAAGCCTGGCTGGGCCTCTTTTCTCTCTATGTTTCTCCGCATAGAGTAAGAACGGCCAGGGCCCTTACATGCATAGAGGGAAGGGAGTCTTACCCAGTTTCCTATTCTTTCAGGGGGAAAAGACCCTGCGGAGGCCACACATGCCCGAAGGGGGAGGTAAAGGTGGTGAATTCATCACATGGGTTTTTAGGCAGCATGTGGAGATGGCGCAGTGGCAGATCCAGCATCGTTAGGAGGGGGCAGTTGCTACAACACGGTGACCGGAGGGCAGCTGGAACTGCCTAAGGGAGACGCGGGTCCACTCGTAAGGGGACCGTACAGCGGAAGATACACACAGGGGAGTCCACATAGGAGTCCTGCCCTGTGGAGCACCTATTCCAGTACAGGGTAGATTAAGTACCCGCAGTGGATTGGGTCTGCGAGTTCCTCCGCTGAACTGCGGACCCACAAGGCTAGGGAGGAGTCATCCAGGGATCCGAATGAGTGGGATCTCCTGAGTTGAAAAAAGTGCACAATTTTACCTCGGCTGAGGGAAAGGGCGCTAGGCGCAAGCGGTCCACCCGGTCAATCTGTCAGCGTGTTACCGTCTACTGCATCGTGGCGCGGCGACATACACCTTCAGGGTGGAAGGGGACAGCCTCCCCTCCAGCCTCTCCTGCAGAAATAAGAGCACTGACCTAACTGCACACCTCTGTGGGTCTTCAGCCCGGGAAGAGCACCAATTCTCAAACAAGCGCCACTTAATGGCATAAAGTCGCCTGGTAAGGGGGCTCTGGCTTGGTTGATCGTGTCTACGACGGCAGGTGGTAGACCAGCTAGATCTTCCGCGTCCCGTCCAGGGGCCAGATGTGGAGGTTCCAAAAGTCTGGGTGCAGATGCCAGAGCGTGCCCCGTCCCTGAGAAAGAAGGTCTTTCCACAGGGGAATTCGCCAGGGAGGGGCTGTCGCGAGGAGTACAAGGTCCGAGAACCAAGCCCGGGGTGGGCAAATAGGGAGCCACTAGATTGACTTGTTCCTCGTCCTCCCTGACCTTGCACAGCACCTGTGCAAGAAGGCTCACTGGGGGAAATGCGTATTTGCACAGCCCCGCAGGCCAGCAGTGTGCCAATGCGTCTGCCCTGAGGAGAGCCTCTGTTTGGGCGTACCAGAGCGGGCAGTGTGAGGTCTCTCGGGAGGCAAACAGGTCTACCTGGTCCTTGCCGAACCATTCCCAAATCAGCTGGATCGACTGGGGGTTAAGCCTCCACTCTCCACTGGGCAAGCTATGTCATGACAGCGCATCCGCTACCACATTGAGGTTGCCGGGGATGTGAGTGGCACGCAGCGACTCGAGTGAGTGGCGGGAGCATATGCCGCCTTGGCGATTTATGTAGGCTACCACGGTGGTGCTGTCTGACCTGACTACTACATGTTAGTCCCGAACTAATGGGAGGAACTTCCGCAAGGCAAGAAAACAGTCAGCAACTCTAGGCAGTTGATGTGCCAGCGCAGCGGAGCCCCTTTCCAACGGCCTGTGGCTGCGTGCCCATTGCACACGGTGCCCAAACCCAATCTGGAGGCGCTGGTCATGACTAGGACACGTCGGGACACCTGCTGCAAGGGTACTCTTGCCCATAAAAAGCAGAGGTCTGTCCAGGGTTTGAATGTTTGGTGGCAGGCGGGGGTGATCGTCACACGGTGCATGCCGCAGCGCCATGCTCATCTCGTCTTGGTCTCATATGCATCAATCCCAGCAGGCACGAGCGACGTGAGGGGACAGAGACATACCGAAGGGGAGGACTTTGTACTGATACGCCTGGCCGTCGAACGTGAACCGTAGAAAGGGTTGGTGTCGAGGCAGAATTGAGATGTGGAAGTACGTGTCCTTCAGGTCTACCGCTGCGAACCAATCTAGATGCCGGACGCAAGTTAGAATGTGTTTTTGCGTGAGCATTTTTAATGGGAGTTTGAGCAGAGCCCGGTTGAAAACTCGCAGGTCCAAGATTGGTCGCAAGCCACCTCCTTTCTTGGGTGCAATGAAGTAAGGGCTGTAGAAACCCATCTTTGTTTCGGTAGGAGGGACAGGCTCTATCGAGTCTTTGAGTAAAAGAGTAGCGATTTCCACACGCAGGGATTTGGCATGTTCGGCGTATACTGCGGAAAAGCGGACGCCCGCGAAGGGGGGCGGGGCCTAGCAAACTGAATTCCGTAACCAAGTCGAATGGTCCAGGCCAGCCAGCGTGACGGGTTGGGAAGTGAAAGCTCTGCATCCAAGCTCCGCACTAGGAGCACCGAGGGGACAGTTATTTTTGACGTACCCGGCAGGGCTTCGCAGCAGGGCGCAGCAGGTAGTACGGTGTCGGGAGTCGAAGACGCGTCCCGAGGCTCTTGTGCTGAGAAAAGACTCAAAGCACTTACCTTGCTCCACACACCCGGCAGGGGGCGGGTTAGCGACTGAGGAGGAGGTCCAGAGTAGGCGTCCTCTAGACTCGTCGGAACCGGCCAGCCGGGGAACAGTCGTGGGGCTGAAGGCAGGGGGTCCGCGTCCAGCATGCTGGGACTGTAGAGATCTGGTGGCAGGGTGCCGTGAGAACGGCATTTGCGGGCCAGGTGACCCAGAGACAAAGGAAATAGCTCTGTTATTGAGAATGTGGGTACCGCAGCCCCATTTGGGGGGGGTTGAAATAAATTCAACAAAAGATTTTTTAAAGATGTCTTTCCGCCTCTGTGTAGTTCCTGCCCCGGCAGGCAAGTGCTGACGAGTTCTGAAGATGCCTTTCTAGGTCCTCTTCATCCGTCTCTAACCCGCTCCCTGCCGGGTGCACGGAGCAAGGTAAGTGCTTTGAGTCTTTTCTTAGCACCCAAGCCTCGGGACGCTCTTCTGCCTTCCGACGCGCTATTACCTGCTCCCCCCTGCCGCAAAGCCCCGCCCGGTATGTCAAAAGCAATCATCCGGTTAGTGCCCCTCACGTGGAGTTTGGATGCATGGCTTTCACTTCCCAATCCTGGCTGGCCAGGACCATCCGACTCGGCTACACAATTCAGTTCACCCGGCTCCTGCCTCGTTTCAGTGGTGTTCGCTCCACTTCCATGTACGGTGAGAAAGCCAGCGCCTTATGAGCAGAGATCACGACCCTGCTCCTCAAGGATGCAATAGAGCCCGTCCCTCCAGCCGAGATGGAGAAGGGTTTCTACAGCCCTTACTACATCGTACCCAAAAAAGCAGCGGGTTGTGACCAATCTTGGACATGCGAGTTCTCAACCGGGCATTACACAGACTCCCGTTCCAAAATATTGACAGCTAGACACTCTCGAGAGTTACTGTGCACTCACAGGGACCAGGTGCTCAGGCACCTCAGTCGTCTAGGGCTTCAGGTCAACTGGGAAAAGAGCAAGCTCGTCCCGGTTCAGAGCATTACCCGTTTATGATAAAAAAAAATATATATATATTTATTGATTTTTACCATTGTGGTGTGTTGAGGTCTGCATGCGCTGTTCTGTATCTTATTTCTTTTGCCAGTATAGCAAGGTTATTTTGTCTAATAGACTACATAGCATGCAATAAGCTTCTCTAGAAGGCTTGTGTATGTCATATGGTACATGACTAAGTACTTTAAGAAGTATTATTGAAATAATACACTTTTAAAAGCTTAAATTAATTATGTGCTACATTGCTTGAGTGATATGTACAAACAAAGAATGTGTTAAGTTTACTTGAAACAAGTAAACTTTACTAGAAAATTTCTAATTAAAGCCACCAAGAATTGTTAAGCCTTTTCTTGAAAATATGGTCTATTAAATTTACAAGCAATTTCTGCCTGGAAATTGTTTCCTAGTTTTATTTTATTTCTTAATTTTCAATTTTTTTTAAGTAAACCCCACTCCAAATTGTTTTTATTTTTTTATTTTAGTGTAGTTAATTTTAAATGGTCCTGCATTTTCAAAATAATTTACATTTTTTAAAGTTTTTAAATATTTAATGTATTCTCTCAACGAATATAAGGTCTGCACGCACAACTATTATAAAGTAAATTGCCAAATGCTGTTTAAAATAGTTTTAGAATGAGTCACACTGCAGGACACTTTCCAAAAATATACACACAATTATATCAATTCATCCTTTTTAGCCACCCTCTGATCACAGATGAACATAAGCTTACAAAACATATTTCTTTTTAGTAACTGCACTGAAGTCAATGGGGGAGAGTTCAAATGTGCCAGGGCTACTGTGCACATGCTTATAATGATAACAGCTGAAAGAGATTACTTGCTGACACTGTGAAACTAGTACTCACGTTTTAATCATTATTCCTAAGTGCAAAGGAAAAGTTGTGCAACATTGTCACAAGTTTTTGGAGTCTTTCATGTGTAAATTGTTCACATAATAAGCTTCTAACTAAGTCAAGCTGTTGTAAAACTGAGTCATCGTCACAGATTTTCTTTTCTTTTTTGTATTTAGCTGTTTCCTTCTTTTTCCATGCATAATGGAAAATCTGTTCATTATCGATAATCAGGCTACTACAACATGCTATTTGGAGTCATAAATAAAACATTGTCTAGCTTATGATATTTAAAAATACACAATACAATCACGCTCAAGAGGAGGTGTGCATTTTGGGTTAAACCTCCAAAAGGTATTAGACCATTATGCCCAGTAGCGGTTTTAACCACCATGCAAACCGTGCAATTGCGTGGGGCCCCGGACATCGGGGGCCCCTCGGCCCGAGCAGGAAAGCTCTGAAATAACTGCTTCAGGATGACATGTTGTTCTGGGTACACACGCAAAAACACTGTTGACTGCAGTCTCAGAGCAGTTCACGAAAACACCGGGTTCGGGTCAGTAGGACTGTGGCTTCGGGTTTGTGCTTTTTTTTTTTGTTTTGATACATTCACATTGTTTTTCTATGTAAACGCGCAGGAAGAACGTCATTGATTGCTGTACTGTGTCTCGCTATTTCTTCAGTGTTTCACGCAGGACCGGCACATTTTTAGACACTGTGTCAAGTTAAAAAGTACATCGGGTCTCACAAACGCATCTCGAGACACCTGCATTCTGTTTCATGTTGTACTGCGTCTAGACTGTTTTTAGCGCAGGTGTCTCAAAGATGTAATATTCTGAATACGTTCAAGTTGCAAAGAGCGGACTGTTACAATGTTTAACATTATTCCAGATTTAACATTATTCCAGACACACATTATAATATATATTTTTTTGGAATGGGGCCCCATGTTGGTTGGTTGTTTGGGGCCTCAGAAATCGTAAACCCGCCCCTGATTGTACCCCACACATTAACCTGTACACTGTAAAAAAATATATATATATATTATTTAATATAACTGAATTAACCTAACTTTATTAGGTTACACCAACAAAGGACATTTTGAGAGTTGAAATAGATACTTAAGGTTACAATTCCTGGTTACCCTTATTTAACTGTGTAGCTTCTCTCCATAGAAAACAAATTGTATCATTAAACAGGACTGCAGATGATTTTACTGCAGATTGACAATGGAACCACAGAGCTTTGTACTACTTTGTATTGGCTTAAATTGAAAGTGCCATTTTTGCTCTTGAGAGATGTGATGAGAAAGGTATTAAAGCAGAACCTGATCAACGCAATACTGTCTCCAGAGAGAAATCAAATGGCAAGCTGGACATAAAAAAACAAAGTAATCATTTAAAATGCATTCTAATAAAGAGTTTTGTTCTCTAAAACAGCAACATTTCCAATTTATTCAAGATGAGGCTTGAAGGCACAGTGGATTGCAGGGACTTGAAAAACCACCTCTTCTACAAGTCTTGTAGAAAAAACATTGTGTATCAGTGCAACTGTGAGTGACTTGTTTTCCATAGGATATTCTAAATGACCCTTGATGACAAGATTAAATGACACTTAAAGACTGTATTTCAGAGATCACTCACTAGTGTGACCAAATGGCATTCCACCATCGGTCTGTCAGACGTGTGAATGTTTGTCAAGGTATTTGAGGTATCCTAGATTATTTACAATGCAAATGATGCAAAGAAGCATTTTCCACACTACTGCAGTAAAGAATATTTTCCATGAGTTACAATATGCATTGCTGCCTATGAACTTTCAAAAGCACTGGCAGCATGTCCCACCTGCTTTATTAAGCAGAGAATTAAGAATGTTAAATAAATAAATAAAGATTTCAAAGCTCATAAAAGTCATATAAAGTCAGCCGCAAGTATGCCCAGGTGAATAGATATTTTACATTTATTGAATTTAGTTTGATTTCCATTACACCACAATACAAGCTATTTCAAAGCATATATGCTTAAATAGTTTTGCTTCATTTATATTATTTTCACTTGTATTGAGATCTATTGGAAGCCTAGAAGCAACTTTAAATTGTGCATTGTATAAATGTATATTGCCAGATACATTTAATGTAAACATAAATAATTTGTATGTCAAATTACATGTGCTGATACTGTATATTTGCATCTTAATTTCTGTATTTACTAAAGCTTCTATAAGTAAACCTTTCACAAAAAAGATGCAAAACAAATCAGAGCAATACACCTACATAAAGAGAGAGAAGTTGGAGAATGCTACCCAAGGAAATGTTAAAAACAAAGAGAGTTCATTTATGACATATTTGGCATTGCAGTAAACAAGACGAGAACTCAGCAGGACTCTAATTGGAATAATCGATCATGGCAGCTGCTTTCCAAGTACACACTCCCACTCTACTGGATCAATGCTATTGTCTGGACTGTTAGCGATTGGACATAAAAATAGACTCATAGTCACTATGATTTGCTTTTCTTTATATTTGGCTATTTCCTTCTTTTGGCAAAGCATAATAGAAAATCTATTGTTTATCAATGATCAAGGTCCTAAACATGCTTTTTGGAGCTTCATAGTAAATAAAACTTATAGCTTATGATATTTAAAAATACACAATACAGTCATGTATGCACAAGAGGAGGAGGTGTGCATTTTCACCTCCAAAAGCCCATAAAGCCCATATATAAACCCATAGATTAGATCTTGTATTGGACATACTCTAAGACACTTCTCACTGTTGAAAACAAATTGTGTATATAAAAATGATTAACTATGAGGAGCAAGATGTAATAACACAATTATGCATCAATGCCAAGGTACAAAAATCTATTTGTATCTGCTGTGTATATCACACAATAGGGTCTGTTGGTACCATCCTATAAGAACACAGATACCAATGATTTTGCTTTTGGATTTGAAAAGATGTTTAATTTTTCTGAATAAGCAAGAACCTCACTGTAGACAGAACAGGGGAAAGGCAGATATGGACTGTCCTCAGTAATGTCTTTTAATTTATATCCAACTGTCTTTGTCTTTAGTTGCTTTGTTGGTTTCAATTTGTCCATGTATCTTCCATGAAGATGTATCAGCCAACAGCTTTCATGGCGGCAGTCAAATAATATCTTATGAGGAAATCTGGTGCTTGGTGATAGTCCAACGTGGAGCTATGTGCAGTCTTATGTGGCCTGCCAGATTTAGACTGGCTATAAAACAAGGCTATACACCCAACAACATGCCCATGAAATCTGAACCATTCTGTATTGTGATGGATGCTCCAGCTGCATTGTCCACAAATATGGAGGTGTACTGCCCAGCCTACCAGAAAGAAAACATCACATTATTCAAGTATTTCAAGTATAATGGCATGTATCAAGTGACATAATTTTTTGTGATAATTTTGATGTCAACAATTTATTACCCAGTATCAAACTAGAAAATGCTGCAGTAGCATCAGTTTCAGTAGCAGCTGTAGAGCACAGTGAATTACTGGCACAAGTGTTTCTTTAATGTCTCAGGCCACTCTTGCCTGAAAACCAGACTTCCATGGCACCACACAATTACACGTTTCACATTAGAAATGTAGTTTCAAATGTCATTTTGGGGGGGAACTTGTTCATCTAATCCTATCAATTACATTGCATGTGTATACACTGGCGGCCAACAGTTTGGAATAATGTACAGATTATATTGGAAAATGTCATTTTTGATCAAATCTAGACAGGCCCCATTTCCAGCAGCCATCATACCAACACCTTACTCTTAATAATCATGCTAAATTGCTAATTTGGTGCCAGAAATCACTTGCCATTATATGGAACACAGTTGAAAGCTATTTGGTTCGTTAAATGAAGCTTAACGTTGTCTTTGTGTTTGTTTTTGAGTTGCCACAATATGCCATAGACTGGCATGTCTTAAGATCAATATTAGGTCAAAAATTAAAAAAAAAGAGCATTCTCTAGAAGCTCATCAGTCAATCATTGTTTTGAGGAATGAAGGCTATACAATGCTTAAATTGCCAAAAAAATAAAAATAATGAAGATTTCATACAAAGGTGTACACTACAGTCTTCAAAGACAAAGGACAACTGGCTCTAACAGGACAGAAAGAGAAGTGGAATGCCAGATGTACAACTAAACAAGAGGATAAGTACATCAGAGTCTCTAGTTTGAGAAATAGATGCCTCACATGTCCTCAGCTGACAGCTTCATTGAATTCTACCTGCTGAACACCAGTTTCATGTACAACAGTAAAGAGAAGAATCAGGGGTGCAGACCTTATGGGAAGAATGGCAAAGAAAAAGCCACTTTTGAAACAGAAAAACAAAAAGAAAAGGTTAGAGTGGGCAAAGAAACACAGACATTGGTCATCAGATAATTGGAAAAGAGTGTTATGGATCTTATCCCCATTGAGTTTTTGTGGGATCAGCTAGCCTGTAAGGTGCATGAGAAGTGCCCGACTAGACAGCCATATCTATGACAAGTGCTACAGGAAGTGTGGGGTGAAATGGCACCCGAGTATCTGGACAAACTGACAGCTAGAATGTCAAGGATCTGTAAAGCTGTCATTGCTGCATGTGGAGGATTTTTTTGATGAGAAATCTTTGTGTTAAGAAGTTCTGAAACATTTTTTAAATTGTAATAATAATTTTTCACGTTATTTGTGTCCTGACTATACATTGTGATCAGCTGGTGAATAAAAATAGCAATTTCTTTCCTTAAGAGCAAAATCCGTACATTATTCCAAACTTAGGCCACCAGTGTATAAGCAGTCGCTTGCCTCGCTCCAGCAACATTCTACCAGCATCCCTCCTCCTCCCCTTTGCCACCTTGTTTCTAAAACCTTGTTTAACAAATCTTCCTAACCACATAACGGGGGGATAGCGCGGCTCGAGCCTGGTCCCCTCAGTTATGGACAGCACAACAAACCTGTTTATGTGATCGCGCTCTGGGTTTATGTGAACCAGCAAACTAGTGAAGCATATTTAGCCCATATGAAGCATAGAATGTGATTTAAATATAGTTAAATTGCCTCGGCGGACCAAAGGTTTGCTTTAGCGACCTCCTAAAATGGAAATGTAAAATTCATTGTTCTTTCCCTGCTGTTTGAGACCCTAGCTGAACATAACAACAACCATTTTAAGGTTGTGACCCACCAGCTGAGAAACTCTGACTTAGACAACCAAATCAAATTGGTTTACCAACAGGGTTCCGGCAGATCCTTAAAAAGTATTAAAATGTCTTAAATTCAGTTCTCCAAAATTTAAGGTTATAAAAAGTCTTAATTTTTATTTAAAGAGGTCTTAAATTTGGGGGTGAAAAGACAGAAATCATGATATGACCTAATGTGATTATCAAACTTCAAAGAATACATATTGGTACATAAACCAATTTTAATGTGATTTACTGTATATGTGGAAAACATGTATTTTAAACTTGAATATAGCCTAACCTGTTTTACTGATAAGCAATGTTAAGGTCATATTGAATTTGTGCCCCTGCCTGTTTAGTAAGAGTCTGTGATACATTATTTATTCTGAGATTGTGTGGGTTTGTTTTGGTATGGGGAATCTGTATGAATTTTATTTGTTCAGGTCTTGAAAAAGGTCTTTAAAAGTCTTACATTTTAAAAACACTGCATCAACCCTGTACCAAGCTAGTACTTTTTTCTGTGTTGATGTATTTAAGTTCGAAACAAGAAGTCTGGGCAGGACATATCGAAGATGGAATGGATCAACTTCCCTAAGGCTTACCTGAAGTTCCAGCAGTCCATGGACATACACTGTAAATATCTTGCTGTTACTCTCAAGGCCAACAATCATTTCCAAGGACCTGTGCAAAGAATAAAATAAGTTGAAAATGTATTGATTTGCAGATTTCAGAAATCATTACAATTTCCCTTGACAGGTTCAGCAGTTATTAGACTTTGGTGGCAGAAATGTGTCTTTGACACTATTCTGATCACCACTGGACAAGCTCATTAAAAATTTTCCACTTGAATGCAAAAACTAAAGCTATGTGGCAATCTTACTCTCTGACCCAGATCAGAATGCACAGCATGGGTTAGGCCCCACTAATCACACTTCAACTATCTGCTCTTCTCTGGTTGAAAGTTTTTATGGAGAATCAATCATTTTTGTTTTCTTTCTAACTGATCTCAATGAGCTTTATCTCTCATCCTTTGGATTTTCTAGTGACTCTGGTGGTGTAATGCGGTATGGGAAAACTTAATATTTGCTTTTATTTAGTTTTTTAATTTATTAATAAATAAATTAAGTAGTATAATTGCTAAATATTTCCTTCATGGTTGTTTTAGACTGATATAGATCATGTCAGAGTATTATGGTTACTCAAAGAAGTACTACATGTATATTGTTACATAAAAACACTCTTTATCAGAGTTTTCCAGTGATACATTTTAAGAATTACCCTCCTGTTTTGTTGCTAAAACCAACAGGAACCCTATGAGTCAAAGGTGGGGTAGTAAAGGTTATTAAAGTGACAAGCACCAGACTGAAGGTGAGAGGACATTTTTTTAAAGGCCTGCTCCACTTTAACACAGGAAATGCCTTGCTGGTTCCATACAAACTAGAACAGACAACATGCTTTACAGACCATGCGTTACACACAAAGAGCAAGAGACTTCTGTCTTTGCTAGCCACTGTTAGACTAACAACCAACAAACACTGAAAGAGAATTTATCCTGATTTGCCACCCTATTCTGTCTCCACCAGCTCTTGCAGCCCTAATAGTTGTTGTTTTTTCTTCCCTTTTAAGTAAGATCATTTTGGTTTAATTTGCGAAAGAGGATTTTTATGACATGCGCTCACACGCCTAAGCCACCTAAATAAAAACCACATGCTCTGAATTTAAAAAAGAGCTCAAGAAAAATGCAAATTTACATCATAAGCGATGTACTTATTAGAGCCTGAATCATGAATTTATATTGATGTGGATGTGGTTTGTGGATGCTGAGTCTAAAATCGAATGTTTGACTCTAATAAATAGACTACTTGTGGGTAAATTATACAGAATATAAACATAATTACTTTCCTAGCAAAATTGCTGGTGTCAGCTTAGTACCCTGAAGAAGGCAGTTGTGCCAATACGCATGGGTTTGCAATCCACATTTCTCCTTTTTTACTGTTTATTACAGTTTTTAAATTGTTTATATTATGAAATAATAAATAGCCACCTTATTAAAGTGGTTTTAATGAAGAACTGAAGATTGCCTTGGAACCTACTTCTTCATGGTGTCAGCTTTTCTCCTGGATAGTTTTGCTAAGAAAACTGACCTAAAGTCACTAAAACTGTCAAGAAATGTTGATTAGCCAACACAGCTTTTGGCAAAACCATTTTTTTTATATAATTCATCATTTACTCACCCTCATGTCTTTCCAAACCAGTATAACTTTCATTAGATATGTAGTGAGGTCCGATTTGTGAAATAATTATTATTTAAAATCTTTTCACTAAATCAATTCCACAAAGAGAGCTAGGGCAGATGTCAAGATTTTCAGTGAATAGCGATCTGTCTTTTCAATCTGTCTCATATGACTTCAGAAGACTTGGAATATTGCACCTGAGTCACATAGACCACATTTTCATTATACTTGCATTATATGTCACATTATAATGATGCTCTTTCCTCCTTTTTGAAGCTTGAAAGTTCCAGTCCCTATATATTGTAATTGCATTGAGAAGAGCAACCAGTAAATTCTTTAGTGTTCCATAGAAGAAATTCATACAGGTTTGGAATGACATGAGGGTGAGTAAATTATGTCAGAATTTTCATTTTAGTGTCAACTATTCTTTTAATGTGAGAGGGTGGAAACTTACGTATATCTGTGACAGAGTGATTCAATGCAGATCAAAACTCTGACATTGTCTCTGGCTCTCAGCTGGTTCTTACTTTTCTTCACCTCAGTGTGGTCTACAACAAAGTACAAACAAGCACTGTACATTTCAGAAGTTTCTCCACACCAATTCATTTTAAAATTGAAAATGAATGCAGCATCTAAGTAATATATTAAATCCAATCTATGCAGAAATACTATATTCCCCTCCTTTTTTGAAAGCAAGTCCTGAGAACACTTTTCATTAGTGCACATTAAACTGTTGTACAGTTTGATGTATTATGAAGAGGACAGGCTGTTGAAGTGTTGTGTTTGACAGAGGTTTGAATCTGGGGCCCAAGATGCCAGAGCCAGTCATGTTTGACCTCCGGCCGCGTCTAAACATTGGTCTTTTCTGTAAGTCTGCAGTGGATTTGTGAATTTGTTTGGGGATGTTGATTTTCTGCCACAGTCTACTGCAAAGAGCCAATTCCTTTTCCCGGAGCTGCATGGTGGCGCCACAGCTTAGGAGAGTTTTGCTCTGGGAGTCCCTGGGGCTTATTTTAGTGTAACTCCATGTAAGCTTTCACTCTGATAGCATGAAGTCAACAAGATCACTTAATTTTCCCTTTAGAGCATGAATAAACAATAAAAAAATATGACTGAGCACTTTCAGGCATGGCACCAAACATTTATCTTTCAACTTGCAAAATCGTGCAAGATTGCCAAAATTAATCTCAGAAAACAAATGCAGCAAGGGTGGAATGTACTGTAAGTTATGGGGATATTGAGAACGTACCAGCTCTGAAATACATTCATTACATCTTCTAATGGAGCTGAAATAGCAAAAATAGTTTTATACAACATTTTATATAACAGTTAGTTCTGGAGCTTTAATCTGGTTGGAAAAACAGCATTCCAAAATATTTAGTATATCTAACACTTCAGTAGCCATTTTTCCATCCAAGTTATGCATTTAATTAATGAGAAAATGTATATTATTGCAAAAACAATTTGTGAATAAAGCAACATTTCCATCCCATGCGTTTAAAGGAACAAAATCGGCACTTCTGGGTAAATTCGGTGCAAATTAGAAATTCAGATAAATATTCAATATTCTATATATATTGATTCTATAGGAATATATACGGTAATTGTTTTTCCATCGTAGTTTATACCCATGTCTTCTTATCTAATTAAAATTGTATTAAGTAAGCGTATATGCTATTTTTGAGATTTTTTTTTGTGCATGTGTTTTGGTGCTTCCATCCAGCATTTTTATGTGATATTTCTAAATGTTAATAAAAACACATGGATGGAAACCCAGCTAATGTTTGTATAACTTTGCTTGTCTGTGTTTGCCGCATTCCAGACAGACTGTCTGTTCATTGCTAAGTGAAACACAAGGCTGATCCTGCTTTGACTTTATACATATTTCGCTAGCGGTGCTAAAATTCTGTATACAAATAACTGGCCATACTGTGTCTAAAATGTGTCTAAAACTCAATATTAAATTCTCAATTAAGTTATATCACACTCTTAATCGTGCTGTTGTAATGAATATCAGCACAATGATGTTTAGAACAACAGCACTCTTGCTCATGTGATATTGTGTATTTATACATTTGTGTGACAAAAAAATACTGTAATTACTGTAGCATTCTCAAATCATTCATTATCAATCAATCAGTCAATCAATCAAACCAAATCCTTGTCAAATCTAAAACATATCTCTCAGACGGAAGAAGATTATCAACAAAAGACAGGGATTATGAAAGATAGAATGTTTGTTACTATTGAAGTGAACCTTTTGACCTTTCCTTACCAATATGAACATTGGCAGAGAACTGATAAATTCCAGTTACGGGAGCTGTAAATCGGCCAGTGGACTGATCCATCCCCGTCCCTCTGAGGAAGGCACCTTTGGCAGGAGGCTGAAGGTATGAAACAGGTGAGAATTATTAAGGGCTTACAATGAACAACGCATACCAAATAACCAGTTTCAACTATGAATCAGAAGCTAGTATACAAACATCAACACCAGTCACTTTTTATAAAAGAAAATAACTTGAAGAGATATAAAAGAATAACACAGGAACGCATAAACTGTTAACCACCATTCCAAGCATAAATGTCTCAAGTATACATTTTTTTCAGCAGAATACTTACTCTCCACACTTTAATAAAGCCACATACAAATCGCAGCATCCCGCATACAGTGTTAGAAAATAAACCAGTTTTAGGGCTCAGTTTGGGAGCACATAACCATTAAATGGCTAGAAATATGTAGATATCTGCCAAGAATCCTCTGATTCTGTTTTTGATCAAAACTGCATGCTGCAGCAATGCCAGACCACATTATTCTGCATTACGCCTCCAGAACCCACCAAGAGTTCCAAACCCAGACCGTTTTATAATGAATCCTCAGATTAGTGTGCTAAACACTATTTCAGTTATGCCATTTTTGTGCTGTCAGCTCAGAACACATAAAATAAATACCTTTTATTACATGTTAGATCCAAACAGACAGCTGAAGAAGAATGTGATTTCTTGATGTGTGTTTTTAAATTGGATTAATAGTCAACTTTGTGTTGTGTTGTGACATTTACAACCATTTCACCAACATGACAAATTTGAAAGAATATATGATCCTAGTTTCTCTAATATAGAAAACGTCTCAGGTTACTTGTGTAACCCTTGTTCCCTGAAAAAAGCGGAACGAGATGCTGCGCTGCTAAGCGCTATGGGGAAACAATCTTATTGTGAGCTGCTCTGAACATGTGTGTAACACGTCAATGAAATTGACTGGAATTTATAGCCTCGGTTGGTGAGATCATTGGACGCACCTGTGGCCAGGCTATAAATAGGAGGCGTCACCAGAGTGTCGTCAGAATATTTTTCTGAAGAGCGGTCCTGGGACGTCCCAGTGCGGCAAAAGAAGCGCAGCATCTCGTTCCGCTTTTTTCAGGGAACAAGGGTTACACAAGTAACCCGAGACGTTCCCTTTACAAAAAGCTTCACTTTGATGCTGCGCTGCTAAGCGCTATGGGGAACGAAATGCCCACGCCGCCGCACTGGGGCTGTCCGGACCCCTGATCGTTGTGAAGTGTTTTCACAGAACGCGAGAGGTTCCAGACATGAGCTTAAGATGTCGACTCAAGGGCATAAGCCCGGAGTAGCAGAACATCTAACACCATAAAATCCGAAGAGTGTGTGCAGAAAGGACTAGCCTGCCGTATCACAAACCTGGTTAGACATGAGCTTGAGATGTCGACTCAAAGACATAATAGTCCGGAGTAGCGGAGCATCTAGCCCACAAAGTCAAAAGATGAGTTTGAGAAGCCGATCCAAGGGCTCTAACTCAAAAGTTCGTACCATGAACTTGGATTTGGCATGAGCCTGGGATGTCGACCCAAGGACATAGTCCGGGGTAGAAAAACATCCTAGCCCATGTAGAAAATTGTAGAATGTGCGTGGAGAGGACCAGCCCGCCACGTCACAAACTTGTTCCTGCATGAGTTTGAGATGTCGACTCGAGGACGTAAGAGCCCGGAGTAGCATGAACATCCAAACTATAGAATTTAATGAATGTGTGCGGAGAGGACCAACCTGCCGCATCACAAACTTGCTGCAGAGGGACCCCTCTAGCCAAGGCTTTAGAGGAAGCGACCCCTCTGGTGGAGTGAGCCCTGACACCTACTGGCGAAGCTTGACCGCGCGCCTCATAGGCCAGGGCAATAGCATCTCTCACCCAATGTGACATAGTCTGCTTAGTAGCGGCCGCCCCCCTGTTGCGGCCCCCATAGCAAACAAACAATTGCCCTGATTTATGCCACTGGCTTGTGCGGTGGACATAAATCTGAAGGGCACGGACTGGGCAGAGTCCGTGAAGTCTTTCCTGCTCCGGCGTTAAAAACGGCGGGGAGCAGAAGGCTTCTAAAGTGACAGGATGTATTGTCGAAAAAGGAACTTTAGGAAGGTAATCAGGGTGAGGATGCAAAATTGCTTTGGCCATACCGGGGGCAAATTCTAAACAGGTCGGCAGAATAGACAGAGCCTGTAGATCCCCAATCCACTTAAGAGAGGTAATAGCCATAAGGAAGACCATCTTGAGAGTCAGAAGTCTGTCAGACGCTGACTCCAGAGGTTCAAAAGGGGTCTCGACCAGAGCCTCCAGGACTATTGTTAAGTCCCACGAAGGAGTTCTGGCCCTAACGGGAGGCCTCAGTCGCCCGGCTCCACGAATGAAGCGGGCGAGTAGAGGATGTCTCCCTAAAGGCACCCCGTCAATCAAGGCGTGGCAAGCCGAAATGGCGGCCACATAAACCCTGAGAGTAGCGGGGCATATGCCTGCTGACAGTTTTTCCTGCAGAAACTCCAGAACTGAAACAATTTGGCAGTTAACTGGATCTGCATCATGTGAACTGCACCACCTTTCGAAGACACCCCATTTATTGGTGTAAATTCTTCTGGTGGAGGGAGCCCTAGCACTAAGAATGGTTTCAATAACCCCAAGCGACAGCCCTGTGTCCCTCAGTTGGTACCCTTCAGGGGCCAAATGTGAAGTTTCCACAATTCAGGCAGGGGATGAAATATTGTCCCCTGTGCTTGAGACAGAAGGTCCCACCTGTCCGGAATCGCCCAGGGCGAGCCGTCTAGGAGAGACATCATCTCTGAGAACCAAACCCTGTTCGGCCAGCGAGGCGCTATCAATAAGAGGCAAGACCCTTGCTGGCGAACTCTGGCCAGGACTCCCGGGAGCAGAGAAACCGGAGGGAACGCATACAGGCGCATTCTGGGCCATGTATGCGCCATCGCGTCCAGACCCAGGGGGGCTGGGTGACTCAGAGAGAAGTAGAGGGGACATTGCGCAGTCTCTTGAGAGGCGAAGAGGTCCACTTCGGCTCTGTAAAATCTCTCCCAAATCTGTTGTACTACCTCGGGATGGAGTTTCCACTCGCCCGATGGTAAGTTTTGTCTGGACAGAAAATCTGCTCCCACATTCAGGCGTCCAGGGATATAGACTGCCCTGAGTGACAGTAACTTGCCCTGGGCCCAAAGGAGAATCCGACGTGCCAGCAAATTGAGGTGGCGAGAACGTAGGCCTCCTTGATGATTTATGTAGGAGACTGCTGCTGTGTTGTCCACCCGCACAAGGACATGGCAGCCTCTCAAATGTTGGAGAAAGTATTTCAGGGCCAGAAATACCGCCATCAGCTCGAGGCGGTTTATGTGCCAATCGAGTTGATGACTCTCCCATTCCCCTTGGGCTGGACGACCACTTAAGACCGCACCCCAACCCGTCAGGGAGGCTTCTGTCGTAAGCATCCTGCGACGACACAACGCACCAAGAGTGGGACCCAAGGTGGGAAACCGGGGTCTGAACCACATAGAAAGGGAACGAAGCACTGGGCGCGTGACCTTTATTTGCCTGAGGGGACTGGCCCTTGGATGAAACCCCCTGGCTTTTAGCCACAGCTGAAACGGTCTCATATGGAGAAGGCCCAAAGGAATCACCGTGGACGCAGACGCCATGAGACCTAATATTCGTTGGAACTGAAGAACAGTGCAACCTTGACCTAGCCTGAGAATGCTCAGGGAGTTCTGAATGGAGATGACACGAGCGGGAGACAACTGTGCCTGCATCGTGATCGAATTCCATATAACCCCTAGATAGGAAATTTTCTGGGTCGGGGAAAGAACGCTCTTTTTGGCGTTGAGTCTCAGATCCAGAGAACCTAGATGAGCCAAGACGATATCCCTGTGCTGAACTGCCAGTTCTTGAGACTGGGCTAGGATCAGCCAGTCGTCTAGATAAATCAGAATGCGGATGCCCTGGAGTCGCAATGGAGCCAGTGCTGCATCCATGCATTTCGTGAATGTGCGGGGTGATAGGGCTAGGCCGAATGGAAGGACCCGATACTGGAAGGCTTTGTCCCCGAAAGCGAACCTCAGGAACTTCCTGTGCTGTGGCAGAATTCCAATATGAAAGTATGCGTCCATGAGGTCGATCGTGACCAGCCAATCGAAACGTTGGAACTGAGACACGACGGACCTGACTGTTAGCATCTTGAACTTGAGCGTCTTGACCGAGCGGTTCAAGGCACGAAGATCTATGATGGGACACAACCCCCCCCCCCTTTCTTGGGGACCAGGAAGTATCTGCTGTAATAGCCAGACTTTTTCTCTGGAAGGGGAACATGTTCTATGGCCCCTTTTTCCAAGAGATTTTGCAGTTCTACCTGAAGTAGACATGCCTGTTCCGGGCTTACGGTAGTGGAAACCATGCCGTTGAAGCTCGGAGGGCGGCAAGCGAACTGAATTCTGTAGCCTTTTTCTCTGTTTTTAGAACCCACATAGAAATACCTGGCAGAAGTTTCCACGCTGCCAGGTTCTCTGAGATGGGAACTAATTTCAAAACTTCCTGTCGAGGGGGTGTCGAACGTTCCGTGTCCTGGATTATGGCAGGGAGCAACGGTACATTCAACATTTTGTTGGAAACCCCTGTCACCCGAAACACCAAGGGTGGCGGGAGTGAAGAGGTTTCGTGAGGGTATCGGGAGGGCCGAAGTCAATGATACACGCACCCCGTCCCGAAGGGAACTACCCTCACAGGGTTGGATACAAGACCGTCAGGGCTTCTTTCTCTTGGAGATACAAGCCCTGAGGTCTTGTTTGGGAGGTTGCTGAGGGCGACGAGCCTGTCCCCAATCTCTGCGAGGGGGAGCACGACTTGCCACGCTCTGTTTCTGAACCTCCCTCCTAACAGAATCAGGGCGAGACTGGGTAACTGACAGCCTCACCCCCTGAGTGCGACGAGGAAGGAATTGCCCAAAGGCTTCCTCATGGCTTTTCGCCTCCTGGAATCTGGAGATAACCGTGTTCATGGCGTCTCCAAAGAGACCAGAAGGCGAAACTGGGGCATCAAGGAGGAAAACTCTGTCCTTATCCTTGATGCCGGATAGATTAAGCCATAAGTGCTTCTCAGTGCTAACCAAAGCGGACATAGACCGGCCAATAGCACGGGCTGACTGCTTGGTGGCATGGAGAGACAAATCCGTAGCTCGACGAAGTTCAGAAAAAGCTTCGTCGTCGAGGCCTCTTCCAGCACTCAAATCTTTTAGTAGGTCAGCCTGGTACACCTGCAAGACAGCCATGGTGTGCAGCGCAGCACCAGCCTGACCCGCCGCTTGATATGCTCTCCCGACCAGCATGGAGGTTACCCTGCATGGCTTAGAAGGGAGAGCAGATTTATTAAGCGACGATGCCGAACCCGGCGAGAGATAACCCGCAAGTGTCTCTTCGACCGGTGGCATCTTTAAATACCCTCGCGCCTCAGCGCCCACGATAGTCGAATATATTGACGTCGAGGGCACGTGAATGCGCGAGGTATAAGGTTTATTCCAAGATCGAGAAAGCTCGTCATGGAGATCATCAAAGAAGGGAAGGGACTGATGAAGTGTTCCCTTCCCTTGGTCACCAGACAGAAATCTGTCCTCTAACTTAGAGCGCTTGGGGGGAACTTGGTCACGTGGCCAGTCTATTTGAAGCCTGGCCACCGCGCGAGTAACCACATCGAGCAGCTCCTCCGAAGATTTAGAATCGCGATTGGAGCGCTCAGATGCGGTTAACTCGGAATCTGACCCAAGGGAATGGAGGTCCCCCTCGTGAACTGAAGAGGCGCCGAAGCACGCTTCAGGATCACGCGAGGGACCAGCAGGATCTGGGGAGAGAGCGAGCGAAAGGGGCGAACCCGTCTCGCCAGATCCATGCGAGAGCCCCACGAATGAAGTGTGGGTACCGGCTCTCAGAAGTAAGCAAGGCGAGCGCGAAGCATCCCGACCGAAAGTAGGTCGCAATGCGCGCACCCGCCCTGTTCCAACGCGAGAGTAGCATGCTCTTCCCCCAAGCAAACAAAGCAAAATTGATGCGTGTCCCTGTCAGACATAGAACGCTGACAAGGAAACACGCATTGTTTGCCCTGTTTTTCCGCCATTTTCCCCTTTTTCTTTTCTTTTTTTATATATATATATATATATATATATATATAAAAAAAAGAGAGAAGGAAGGAAAAGACTTAGATTTTTAAACAATTTTTTAACAAGAGTTTTGTGAAAACACACAGAGAGAAAGCTCTGAAGAAAAATGTCTGACGACACTCTGGTGACGCCTCCTATTTATAGCCTGGCCACAGGTGCGTCCAATGATCTCACCAACCAAGGCTATAAATTCCAGTCAATTTCATTGACGTGTTACACACATGTTCAGAGCAGCTCACAATAAGATTGTTTCCCCATAGCGCTTAGCAGCGCAGCATCAAAGTGAAGCTTTTTGTAAAGGGAACGTCATGGTTACTATTGTAAATTCATTTTAACCAACTGATCTCAGTTCAAGAGACTCTGGGCTGTCAGTAAAGGGTTAAACTTTCGACAAATGGAGTCATGTGACAAAACAACATGGCACCAATCACAGCTGAGTTTGTCTTTGAGAGAAATGCCAACAAAACAACATCTGGTTTGAAACTTAATTACATTTTTACACTGAAACCTGTTTGAATCAAAAGATTATCCGATATGCCATTTTTAAAATGTATGCGATATATCATGAAACGCCATGCTGCTAAAAACAATGTGCACTAATGTGTACATTAGCACATTTTTTCCTTCCTATATATATTTTCCACTATCACATTGAGAATCAAAGGGTTCATCCAAAACCTGAAAAATGGTGCTTTCAGATACTTTGTATGGAGTTGATGAAAATAAGGTGCATTTCAAACTGTTCTGAGACCAGTGCAGGCAGACAGCACA
Source organism: Moxostoma hubbsi (assembly GCA_032164185.1). Lineage (NCBI taxonomy): Eukaryota > Metazoa > Chordata > Actinopteri > Cypriniformes > Catostomidae > Moxostoma > Moxostoma hubbsi. Next base: position 23,291,790 of record JAVLUX010000020.1, on the reverse strand, counting down.
CTGAAGGTTAAGTCATTCACTAAATAAGGAGCAAGGGAGCATCTTATAGCTCTCCATGCAGCTAAGTGCATTCACTCCTAAATCAGACCAAAAGTTCAGTTTCAGGCTCCAGATGATGTTTGGACCACTCATGTTTGGCAGACATGGGACAATGTTAATCAGTACATATAGTCAGAATATATCCTGTATAATTTTATTTTAACATGGTTGTCAGTGACTGGATGATGCTGGCCATTACTTTGAATCAAAATTAATTAAGTTAATTTCTGATGTATTGTCTGTAATGTCAAAAACATGAATAACCAACACTCCTGAAAACATAAAAAACTATTTGATTAAAATAAATTTGACTTTCTATGGCTTGGCTTTATTTAAAATGTCACAACTTAGTCCTGCTGTCCACATATATTTCCATAAATAATTAGGAAAACTATTTGCTCTTATAATTTGTGCTTATTTAGGAGACTCTGTCGCCTCACCAAATATTTAGTGAAATATGTTGTAAACAGTGTGGATCAAACTGCAGTGATCAGGAAATATATTAAATTCAGCCACACTTTATCAACGTTAGTATACTTCAGAATGATGCAGAGATGCTTTACACAATCAGGAACAGTTTAAGGTTTGGTGAACTTTCTGACATATTACTATAAGTTATTCTTGTATGTATGAATAATAGCATTTATCTTGGTTACTCCTTATTACTTTCATTATGACTTGGAGGTCCAAGTTTCTGATCACCCAATAAGCATCACTGACTTTTAAATGTGGAAAGTTGCGGAGGTTCAGAACAAGCCACTTTGGCAGCTTAGTTCCAATAAATGCTCTTTTTGGACAGTGGAGGAAGTTTTGAGTTCTGAAAGCTACAGTTTGTCTTCATAGTACATTGAGCTACATTCAAAGAAAACTGGATTCCTCATAATATGATCACTTACTGTCTGAAAGTTCTGGAGCTCTACCAGAGTCTTCTTGTCCACAACTACAGGACCTCTGAGTTTGCAGTGGAAGGCTTCTTCAATTCTCCTGTAGGAGGTCATGCCCTCTAGGGTAATGAGAGCAGTGGGCAGCTGACTAGGCTCGTTTGGTCGATCTACTAATGCTCGCCTCTCTGTTGCCTCTGTTCAAGAATAACACAAGTAGACACATCACACCTCATCATCATGCATCTCAGAATGTTCAACTAAGCTTCATGATGGGCATTTGATAATGAATAGAAAATGTCCGTCACAATCACTTAGATGGTTTTAGCTGTACGTGTTGGAGGTCTTCACCTTTGATCATTTCTTTGAACTCTCGCAGCAGGACCTCTTGAGTGACCTCTGCCCCGGGGGATCCTGGGGGTCCCTGAGGGCCTGGAGGCCCAGGAGGGCCCGGGGGGCCAGGCTGATAGTCAGAGAAATACAATTGTTACAGTAATTTAAAATCAACCTCAAAGTTCTTTCTACGATCGCAAGAGTACCTCATTTATGTAAAGACATGTCACAGCTTGAAATGCATCAAGGAATGTATTATGCAATGCATAAAATAGTTCTTGGTAGAGATAATTATAAGCCTACAATAAAAAATGTACATCCAAAATCCCTCAACATTTAGTGAAGTCTCCTATGTCTGCAATTTTACTTAGTAGTTCTTATCGCCACTTAAATTTAACCTCAAGCCTGCTAGGCATGTGACTCTAGCAATCTGTTTCATTAATTTGTCACTCATGCAATACTGTATATGCAATGTATTGTCGCTTAAGTCGCTTTGGCAAGTAGGGTGAATACAGGTAAAGTGGGGCACTTTCTTATAATTGGTCATTGCCATTGGTTTAAAATATGGTGCCATATGGCTTAGCCTCTCACATAATACCTTTTTAAATAGCTAAAGATCTCCAATAAGTTATACAGAGGAAAAAGGAAGAAATATGAAATATAAAAACCTAAATGGCCCACTTTACCTGTATTCACCCTAAATGTTGGCAAAGAAATGTTCTTTGCCCTCCTTGCACCACTCCAGCTTTGTCGAATGTTTTTCTGTCAATTAAGTCTCTGAAATTTGATAATATGTGATTGTAAAGATTTTCCGCACCAGTGGTCGTTTTCGCTTTCTGCATTTTCCGGGAAAGTTGCCCACAGGTCTCTTCACAAAATCCATCCATGATCCAAGAGGGTCTACTCTCTGGTTCTCACTGACCTGCTGAATCAAAACCAGATAGGATAAACGTCTAGGGCATGCATGTTGTTTTTTTGGGAATGTATCTCTTTGTATTGTTTTTAGTATTTAGATAATAAGGATGTGATAGCGAATTTCTCTATATCTTAGGGTTGTTTTCCAACATAAGCGTGAGAGTGTGGGAATGCTACTCTCATTTTTACATTTGATGAGTCATAGAGAAAGTATTAACTAGGTGATTGATCAGATATTTAAGCCAAAGATCTGTAGCTTCGCAACTAAATCCAATGAGTCATAATTTCTGTTTACAAACCCTCATAGGAAAAATGTCTAAAGATGCTATTAAATGGTGCCAGACATCAAGGCAGGTTGCACTCTTTACCCTTCTACTTCTCAATCTCTCTCTCTCTCCTCACGACTGCTGTAAAGGAATTGGTCTTTTTTGTGGCATGCAGCACTACCTCATGCCAAACACATTCATGCAAAAAAAATTTGAGCACTTTACCCTTTAGTTAATTATTCCTTCTTAGTAATTCACTTAGGTGCGACGTCAATTTTGCCCAGTAGGGTCTGTGAAAAATAAACAGCCTTTATAAACTGGTCTCTCTCAGCAAGTTTCCATGAGCAAAACATTACTGTTCACCTAAAAATGAGTGGCCAAGACATGTTGCATTACACTGTGGGTTGCTTTATGCAACTGTCTAAACACATACAGTACAGTGGGTTACAGTGGAAATATTGCTGGCTTCTTCTTTTCAATAAGCTTTCACAGCCTGATGTTAATTTTTCAAAGGAAGCATGCTAACTCAAAGAGAGGGAGAGGTTATCAAATATGCAATCTTTGATATAACTCATTCTCTTTGGCAGTGGTCTGAACCTTCTAAATCCAGAACTGGAAAGACTTATCAGCCAAGCGAACAACATCTCCCTTTTTTGGGAAGATTCTAGAATAATTTTTTTAGTAGTTTTAAGAATTTCGAAAGGGTCTGTTCCAAAACTTAGTTAGCTGTCTTGCTAACTATTGCCTAAATATGCAGCTTTCATCTAAGGCAGAATCCTGAAAATGGACCCTCATAAGTGAATGATTTTGGAACACTACCCTGATAGCACACACACATAACCCAAAGTCTATTTGAAGACATCTTTCAGGTTGTTTGCTTATCTGCAACACATCTACAAGATGTTTCCTCTCTGCTGTGAATGAGACAATAAGACATTTCTAGCAAGTTAGTCCACTGGTGGCCATCTTTGGAACGCTCACTGGGAAGGTATTTCCAGTTATGACATATACTCGAATGGTGAAAGACTGAAATCTCCAAAACGGTTGTTTGAGATAACGATCAAAGAACATATTTCAAATCAGCAGTAAAATCCGACAACAATGGTATCATAAAGTGTGCTTCTTTACCTCTGATTTAGCTAAAAACACAATATTCCCAGCTTGTATAAATAATGTGCATTGACGTTCTCGAGATGATTGACAGGTGTTGTTTGTATCTAAAAGGTGATTGGCTCTCTTACCTGTAAGGTGGGACTTCCTTTCTACAATCGTTGACTTTTGATCATTTAGAGCTCCTTGGTTGGCCACTCCAATTTCTCCCATTAATTTTTATAGAAGCCTGTCTCTGCTAAATAGTCTCTGTAAGACATTTATCAGATGTCTTTAAGATGTTTATGATTTTGAATGTTTTTAAATCTGATCTTTTTAAGATGTTTGGCAGATGTTAATTAGAATGAAATGCTTTGCAGATGAAAAGATGTATGTGTGCTATCTGGGTATACATAGGAATTAACACAAACGGGGATTCTCACATGAAGACCACGGCAAGATCGACTCACAATTGAGAATAGAGTTAGCGTGTTGCTAAGCTAACAATCAACCTATCAGGTACCAAGCGGGGAACCTGGAATCGGCACGATACCCAAAAATGCATAAAACTATTTTTTTAATCAAAATTTTTTGTACTGAAAGAATTATATTTGACGTTTCTCTCGCTTTGTCTGCCATCTTGGATTTGTTTTTTTAACAAAGCCCATCGCAATGCATTGTCTGCCTTCTCCATGAAGGATACATGTAATGCTGCCTTAAGCCTAGTGTACACTACAGGACTCAAGCTCGTTTCCGTTGATTGGCCTATGATTGAGTCTGTGATTGGCCTGTGACGAGAAGTCTCAGATCTGACGACGAATGATCTTGTTGGGTGTGCACTCCTGCGACATGCCGAGACTAGTCCCAGACACTAAGACAGTTTTCAAAACAGCTTGATATCTAGACGTCTTGTCATCATGTGTACACACTGCCCGACAAGCGAGAGACCGACAATGAGCAACAGCCAATGAAATAAAGAGAGAGTGCAAGAGGAGGGCAAGGTATTAGCAAGCAGAAGACAAAACATAATTAGAAAATAAAATGTAACTTCACCCACATCTCCCTACCTTTATTATTTTCAGCTGTTTTTTTTCCTTCGCAAATGGTGCCAATACGAGCTGTACTTTCCTGTTTGTTGACATTACGAAAACAAACAATGAGATTTTGTGAATGAATTCCGGTATCTACATTTTAATATGCATTTTAGGCCATCCGTTTGAAACAAGACAACGCTAAAGGCAGCTGTTGGCTGGAGCATCATGCACGTTAGAAGCTCAGTTACAGATACTGTGCTAAAAGAAATCTGAATTCTGCTCTAAAAGTTATTAAGAGTAATTAAGAGAAACTCTGTGCCAGTTTTTAGCACTTCTTTTATTCTCATTGACGATGCACAGCCAGTGCTGAATCAGCTGATCTGCAGGAGAGTGAGATAAAGGGGAACCGGAGGTGCCAGTTCGAGAGAGAGAGAGGCACACGCGGCTGCACTGCATGTGTGTCTGTGTTTGTTTTATGTTGTTTTAAGTTTGAGTTTTGACATTAAACTTAGGTTTACTGTTCATCCGGTTCCCACCTCCTCCTTGCCCATCCTTATACTGTTACAGTTGTGTCAAAACCCGGGAGGGGAGGAGGGATGCGCTGTCATGGATTCCTCACTGCTGCCATCCACCAGGGCAGCAGCCGTGGCCATCTGCCTAGGGACGGAGGGGTTGCTGCCGGCCACCAAAGGGGAGGAACGTTTCCATCCGCCAGGGGCTGGAGGACTCGGAGGAGCAGTTGAGGACCGGGCGACAGCGTGTCCGGTAGCTGGTGAGCAAGTTCTATTCTCTCTCTCTCTCTCTCTCTCTCTCTCTCTCTCTCTCTCTCTCTCTCTCTGTGTATCCACTTGCCCTTTCCCTCTCCCCACGCCTCCCCTTGTCTCTCCCCAGGTTAACCGGAGGCGGGGCGGATCACCGACTGACAGAACGGCTGCCCACTAGAGATCGTGGGGGCGGGTGGGGGTGGGGGGGTTGGGGGTTGTTCAGATCGGTGGCACCCTGGCCTGAATCGGGCGGGAGAGGAGTGTGACGAGGAGGAGGTGTGGTCAGGCCGGGATGATGCATGGCTGGCGCTGAATCAGCTGATCAGTGGGAGAGCAGATAAAGGAGAGCCGGAGGTGCCAGTTCAAGAGAGAGAGAGAGAGAGAGAGAGAGAGAGAGACGCATACGGATGTGTTTCTGTGTTTATGTTTGTTTTATGTTGAGTTCCTTATTAAACTTTGTTTATTTTTCAGTCGATTCCCACCTCCCCCTTGCCCATAATTTTTTGTGCTTTAGTGTCATTTTGTAAAACACAGACAAAAAGACTAATGTATGCCCACATAAAATCAGAGACTCTCTCCTTGAAATCCGAACAAAAGTGGTCAAAAGAGATGACCAGGTGTAACGGTGAAGTGTCTCCCCAGATAGCATACGTCCATGCGCAGATTTCGAGATCTTTTCATCTGGAAAGCATCACAGTCTAATTAACATCTGCTAAACATCTTAGAAAGATCAAATTTACAAACATTATAAATCCTAAACTTCTCAAAGACATCTACTGAATGTCTTATTGACATCTGAGGCATACTTACAGACATATGCCTTAAAAACTTATTGCAGATGAGCAAACAATGCAAAAATGTGTCTTACAGATGTAAACACTACATGAAACTGGCGACTTTGTGATGCATGTGTACTATCAGGGTAAATTTGAGATAGGATCACCCAAAATGCTCTAGTACAAAAGAACACACTGGTTGAAGAGCACTGTTCCAAACTAAATATTAAATATAATTATCACTTGAATAACTATGAAGAACTAACTACCAACAGATAATAATAATAACCACAAAAATTAATTGAATCTCCTTGAGCTCTTTCCTAAATTTCAAGTGACTGCGGTTGAGATAGAAACAAAGATAGAGACAAGTTGTAGAGGTGAGGTGTCTGAAATGGAATTTGTTTAGGTTTGGCTCTGAGACCTGGATCATTATCAGTTAAACAGATATGCTGCATCTCTTCAGATTGACTTGCCTCATTTTAAGCAGAGTAACCCCATGTTTTTGTTACATATACTGGAATGAGAAGAGCTCATATTTTTGGTTGGGTGTCATTTTTTTCTCTCCCCTTTTACTTTTGACAGGAGACAAAATAAACAACTTAACTAGCACACAAGCCTCTTGCATGTTGGATGTCTGTGTGTTATTGTTGTGAATTAAGAACCTGGAGACAGCTAAAAGACAGACAGATTTGTGAAGATACTGTTACAGCAATCCCTCAGATCTTCCCCAAACACTGGGAGAAGACATGATTTGTTTCTTTTCCATTGTCTTTTAAGGAATGCTTCATAAATATAGACTTTATTATCAGTATGTCAAAGCCTCGCCACAGATTATCCACAGGATCTTACCAAAAAGAAAGGGTTAGACAAATGCTCAGGTCATGAAGTCCCCAAAATGTTGTTGATACAACACGGGTTCACTAAGGATCAATATCTACTTTGGCAGGTCTGTTAAGTTGTTTAATTTCCTGTACCAAAAAAGATGAAATTACTCTGACATCACAGTTCAGGCAACCACGCATCAAGGTTGTTTTGAGCAGCAGATTTTAATGGTGAATGTGGGCATCGCTGCAGTCTTAATAATCTATTAAACATTAGATAATGTAAGAATGTTTGTTAATGTTAATAAAACTTATTATAAATGTTTACAGTGAAGAAATTATGCAGGTTCATTCAGAATTATTTTTAAATTGATTCAAAAGGCCTGTATGACTATGTCAGACATGTAATAGTTTGATGAATATATATTCTCACACGCTTAACACACTTCTAAAGCCTTTGAATTGTGGCATATGGAAATGAAAACTACCATGAGACATGCAATATGCATGTTAAATAATATTTAATAAATTAAAATAATATTTTAATTATAAACTGAACCAAAAAGACAAACACACACACACACAGGTGTCAGACAGCTGTCCGTAAATCTCTCTCTCTGTTGCACTGCCAAATTCGGTCGGCCTTTATCCCTCTCGAGGGCTAATTAGCCTGATTATGGGCCAGGTGTGCGGAATCATGACCCAGCCCCGCCCTACGCCGTGTCACAGGTTAGCAAGTGATTTTATCACACTAAAATCATGTTAACACACATATTGTTTATGTCTTGTGGCTATATTTTTGAAATAGTGTGTATTTTAACGTTTACGGTTTGTCCCTGTTAACTTCTATTATAAGTGTCTAACTGTAACCCAGATTTCTTTAAAAAAAAAAAATCTAAAAACATTTTTGTGATAATCAATATTATGCCACAAATGCTGTCGATTGAGCTTAACTTGTATTGAACATGGAATATTCCTTAAAGCAGACATGATTTATCTCAAATCCTGAGTTTTTTCTGATCCAACGATCCTGATGGAAATTTAAAGAAGCCCCAATTCTCCAATAATCGGTAGGAAACTTCGTGTTTTTATTTACCGCACAGAGCGAAGTTCACATTGAACACAGCTCTTTTCTGGGCTGTCAAAAAAACCCATAAGTGGTGGAACGGTGCCTTTGTTTGTTTGTTTGTTTGTTTGTTTTTTGTAACAGTATCATCTGTAATCTATAGCAGTTAAAGCCACAGAAGCCTTCTCAAACTTCAGGTTGAAAGCAATACAGAGAGAACTCTCTCTCTCTCTCTACACCTAGAGTGCTACAACCAGTTTCCACAAGATTTGCAAGCTGGACAAGTCAACACCTTCACTAAAAATACACGAGGAACCTCAGTTAGCACTAAGAATGATCAGAGACACATCAGATATGTAGCATATGGGGAGTATCCATAATTCTGTCAAGGCAAGGATTAACTTGCCTAAAGTTGCTGCTTGGAAATGTTGAAAAGTTTGTGGAGACACATTAATACTCCATGCAACCTTTTTTTTTTTTATCATATTCTCTCATGTTCTCTTTAACACAAAAAAAACTCAAACCAATTTTTTGCTCAATACTGATATGCACTCCTAGGAACAATGATTCTGATTGTAACTGAACATCACAAAATGACCATTTGTCTGGTCAGACTTCAACACAAATTGCTAATGGTCATTGGAACCATTTTTTGGATAAGAAAGATTTTTGGGTTGATATGGAATGTGCAGTGGTTATTATAGCACGGTACAGTTTTCAATATTTCAGTGCACTATGTACACAGTCGATGCAGTTGACAGTGGTAGCATAGCTTGTATGAAAAGCCCTATGCTGAAGTTATTCATATCATGACAGATCATGGCAAGCTGTTATTATCTCAGCATACCACAGGGGTGGATTTTTCTCTGATGAGTTTGTTTTGGGGCTGTTAAAACAGCAGACCTTTGTCAAGCAAAGCTGCCAAATGCTCCATTAGAGAGAGTGTAAAAAAGTCAGGCAGAGAACCTCAAAGTACTCTGAAAGAAAGATGAAAAAAGGGGATTAGACAAACTACTATGGTAACTACCTAGGTATACTACCTACTACTAAGCAAATTAATTATATGGAAAATGTTGTGTATTGCATATATTTTTGTAAACTGGTTTAAGTACATATTTGACAAATACTATGAGCATTCAATAACCTGCACAACATGTCTAGAAATATTTACTCTACTAACTCTGTAATTACAGTCATTTATTTATGAATTATGCTCGTAGCACTTTATTTTACAGTACTGTTCTACATTTACATACTATATAATTACAGTAACTATAGTAAATACTGGGTACTAACCATAAACCCTAACTCAAACCTTAACCCATATTAAGTACATGTACTGTAGTTGAGTAAGTAAAATGCAAGTATACTGAAAGTACACATACTGTACAACACAGTGCAACCATTATTGTAATTGCCATGTAATTGCAAATACAGTTGTTTGCCAAATTGTAATTTCGGTTTTTGGTTTACCAGAACAAAGCTCCTCTGTGATTCAATTCAATTTGTAGTACACTAAGTTTATTAATTTTAGTACACCAATTAGGGTGTTAACAGTCAAGCTTCTGCTGATTGATCAAAATGCATTGCTGTAGTATTTAACATTATTTAGATAATGATGGAATTCTCTTTTCAAATTTTCAAATATTAAAATTCCAACATACATTGAACAGATTAACTTTTTGATTTAGGGCATGTAATAACAGTAATAACTCTTTAGAGCTCAATATTTGTTTAATATTTAGGGAAAATTAGAAAATGTTTAGAAATGTGTTTATTTTGAGATAGAAACATTGGAGACATTTTTTATGGCAGCACGCCACAGCAAACATAAACATACTGTAGCCATAAAAACTTGCCTTGAGGCCACAATCTACAATTATGCAGCAGTGTTTGATTGTGGAGAACCTAGCCTCACCTGGGCTTTATATCCATTTCATTACACATTTTGAATACACAAAATGGCACAAAATCATTTCACTTCACATTAACTCAGTGATAAGTAACTTTAAATCTAAATTTAAGTATGTTTACACAGTACTGAGTTTAAATTACATTTAATGAAAGAAAGAATAAAAATACCTTTTTTACCAGATGTTTACTGGATATTACAATTCATCCAAAAAAGAAAATTCCTTAATCTTTTACTTACTATCATGAGATGTGAATAGAGAATGGTAGTCTCAGTCACTATTGAATAAATGAAGGCAGAATTTTAAAATATAAAAATCTAAAATATATCGCTAAAACATTTATACTATTCTGAATACTGCAAAGATGGAATAACCATATTGTTGACATGGCAAAATAAAGATCCAGCTTTCAATGCCAACACCTCAGAAAAAGCTGGCAAAGCCAGTATACAGTGAGACAGAGTGACTGAGGGCTTTCCCAAAGTCATTGTTGTTTCTAGATGGGTGTATCGTTACTGGCTGTGCATTCATCCATGCATGGCTTGATGATTTTACCCATCCCTTGCCTTTGGGGAAGGATCCCCCCATGCCGTATCATCACGAGGATCCTGCGTGCATCATCTATGTCACGCACCCATCTCTCCATTCACCCACCGTTTCACTTCTATACCCTAACTGACAAAAGAGAGCATGATGGATAAGCCATGCAATACACCAAATATGGCCTTACACAGGTCTTATTAAAGGGATAGTTTACCCATAAAGGAAAATGCTGTCATCAATTAATCACCCTCATATTGTTACAAACCCATATGACTTTTCTTCTTGTGAGGACAACAAAGGGAGATATTAGGCAGAATGACACCACCTCAGTCACCATTCATTTTCAAGTAAATGGAGACAAGGGCCAGAGCAACTTGAACATTCTACTAAATGTCTCTTTTTGTGTTTCATGGAAGAAAGTAAGTCATATGAATTTGGAAAGGCATGAGGATAAGTAAATAATGACAGAATTTTTGGGTGAACTACCCCTTATTTATTCCCTTTCGATAGGCAGTCGCCATGCTGAGAACCCGGTATGTGTGCGAGAGAACAATGTGTGATGGTGGTATGTTCCCAAACACAGCTTTATGGGTCAGTTAACAGATTTATGGATTTTATTATTTGAACGCAATCACAACATACCTCCAATTCAGACCTGCAATTAAGGTTTCTTTTGGTACCAAGTTATAACAGCTTTGGAACTCAACAAATAGATCCAAATTACAAATTATTATTTGGCTCCATATCAAGCAACAGAAACCTTCAAAAGCCATCATTTAACAGGTAACAGACACAGCACCACTGTATATTTCATTTCTGAGGCCTCGTTATTCTGTAAATCCCTCCCTGTGGACAAGGTCTGATAACAAATACACTCCAAGTTGACAACAGATCTTTTTTTCACATGTACATTGAATAATTTTTTGGCAGTCACCATAAAGGTCCTTTCATCACATTCTTATGTGAGCAATGAAGCAGGCAGTTAACTGCTGTGTTATTACTCATGGGGGGAAAGTTGGAAATTCACCCATTAAGCCCACAGGTCATTTAATAGTGACATCACAGATGGCTAAATCTATTTTACTCAGATCTAGCGCACTCTTACCAAGCACAACATCATGTATGTATGAGACTACATTCGTATTTTCAAAAAACAAACATACTGTATGAGCGAAGTAATGTGGTCTTTGTGCTGTTTTAATAACTCTCCTTGTTCCATGACAATGTATAGCAGTGTAAACATAATTTAGATATTTATATGTATATATATCAAGTGTGCATTCCTGACTAGTGAAGACATGTGAGGGGAGAGAGGCACAAGGCCAATTATGAGATCTGCTGAGGAATTATCGTGCACTCCCCTCACCATAAAAAAGTCAAAGACTTGAAGAGTGTCTGAATGCAGCATCACACCTGCTTTGTGTTCAAATTATAATGTTGAGCTAGTTTGCACTAGTGCTCATTTCCCTATTATCTGTGGTAGGTCAAATGGACAGCTAAGACATTCTTCAGATATACCACACCTACAGCAGTGTACCAAGCTGCATTCTCTGGGAGGGAAATAACTCTTGTGGTTTTAAGGTTCTCATGAGTAATTTTGAACTTGAAAAGAGATAAAGTGAATAATTGAAAGATTACATCTCAGGAACACATTTATTTAACTGCTTAGCCTATAGAATCATTCTAAACAAAATACTTCAATTTCAGCAAAAAAAAAAAAAAAGTCTGCAAGACATGTCTAAAGTAAAAATATAAATATATGACCACAGTTTAGGTCAGGTTTTTTAATTTGAGTTATTTTAAGTCCGTTATGTCTGTACATGGTGTTCCTCACTGTAATGTGTGGTGGTGGCACAGTGGGCTAAAGCACAGAACTTGTAAGCAGAAGGTTGCCTGTTAAATCCCCACAGCCACTACCATTATGTCATTGAGCAAGCACTTAACCTGTACCTGTAATAAGTGCACTGTTAGTTGATTTGGATAAAAGTGTCTGCCTAAGGAAATTATTTCACTGTACTGAGTGTCCCATGTGAGTGCTCCAATGGCCTTAAATGGCCAGTGTTCAGTAAACGTGTGGATCCTGGGTTCATGTCCAAACTGTATCCTGGTTGCAATCCCCCTATCTCATCCCTGCATTCCTATCTACACTCTACTGTCCTAAAGACAAGAAGCCCAAAAAATAAAATAATATTAAAAAGTGATATCTAACAACCTTATTCAGGAATACCAGTTTCAGGGGTCTAAATGTTTCTTTTAAGAACTCAACAAATTAAGCCTTAATGATTTCTTCTGGTATAACAACTGAAACAAACAAGAAAAAACAGTAGCTCACTCTAATACATACTTAATATACTTAATACAAAATCGAAGAACGAACGCTTGTGTCAACAAAATCTGTTTTTGAGTTAGTTTCAGTGCTCCAAAACAGCTTGCCATTGCAAAATTTTTGGAAAACTTCTGATCGGCTGCTAAACACATTCTTACTGCCATTGGTCCACATCATCGGTTTGCGTGGCCTCCACCTGCTTTGAGGCATACAGCTTATTGTGTTTACAATGTTCATTCAGTTAAGGTAAGTCAACATGAACACGCCGGAGAGTAGAGTTATTAGTGAGCTGGAACAGATTTACCTACACCTGTACGATGGTTCACGTAGAGACATTTTCCTTTGATTTTTCTTGTTAAATTAGTCTACAAAAGGAATCAAATCTACTCAAATACTCTTAAGTACCCATTCACTAATGTGCAGTGGCAGGCCGTGCATTAAAAGTCTAGGCCTTCAGTGTGATTCATTCCATTAAGACAACACAGTTTGACAATGAATAAGACACACTATGCCTTTGGGCATCATACATTATATCGCAGCTAACTAAAAATACCAATTGACATTTTAAAAACACGTCCACACACGAAAGCCAGAACTTGAAATTACACTTAATGCTCAAGCAATCCTAATTTTAATTGCAGCATGACTGTTTTGTGAAATGAGCGTCTCCCGAACAGACATTCAAAAATCATAATTTTTCACATAAATCTACCAAAGAGGTCTATAATATCCAGAAAAATCTATCTAATAATATTTGCGAATTAAATGTCGCTTGCAATAAATAATAGGGTGTAAATAGTAAATGGCATAGCAGTGGTTTGACTCTCATTAGACATGTCTCCTAGCAACCCAACTGATAAACATGCTTCATCACAAAGATTTGTGCTTCAGGTGTACGATTATCAAAAGAGATTATAATGTTTTATTTATTTCAAAGTGTTTTTATTGTTTTAAATGTACATAACACAAACAAACCAACATGCGTTCTCTTATGTCATACAAGGCATCCTCATCCACAAACCTCATACTTTGTTTACATTATCTCACATATCCCCCTTTCATCGCAGATTGGCATCCAAGGTTTGTACAAATACTGAGAATGCACACAGAGCACGCACAAAAAAAAAAAAAAAAAAAGGGAAGAAAAGAGAAAAGGGGAAGAGAAGGGGAGACGAGAGCATACATTTTTAATCTAAAGAATTAGCATCAAATGCATTCTCATAATAATCCAAGAAAGGTTGCCATACATTCTGAAACCTTTCTGCTGAGTTTTGGACTGTAGTTCTTAACTTTTCAAGCTGGAGGAAGGACATAGTTTCGCACACCCAACGTGAGTGTTTTGGGGGTGAGGAAGATTTCCAATTTGTAAGGATCAGTCGGCGGGCTAACAGTGTAGAGAATGCTATTAATTGAGATTGGCCTCTTGAAACTCCAACTTTACTAAGTACCACCCCAAATATTGCAATGATAGGATCTGGATCGGTATTCTTTTTACAAATGTAGGTGAATGTATTAAATATCTCCGACCAGAATGTTCCTATGCTTGGGCATGACCAGAACATGTGAGCCAGAGAAGCAGGGGCTTGGTGACAACGTGTACAGTTGGGATCCACATCAGGATATATTTTGGCCAATTTGGTCCTAGAGAGGTGCAGGCGATTAAATACTTTAAATTGTATCAACCTGTGTCTAACACAGATAGACGATGTGTATATTTTATGTATAGCTCTTTGCCAAATTTCGTCCGTCAATTCTGTATTTAGATCCTCCTCCCACTGTACCTTAAGAGACAGAAGAGATGGGCATTTCATGTCCAGAATAGCAGTATACAGCTGGGAGACACCACCCGAGAGATGGGGCTTGACCGTCAGACAATGATCAAGAGGGCCGATATTTGGTTTTAAGGGGAACGAACGAAACTGGGAGCGGACAAAATCGCGGACCTGAAGATACCTAAAAAAATGTGTTTTTGGTAAACTTAGTTCATTAACCAAATAATCAAAAGAAACGAACGTGCCATCTACAAAAAGATCTCCCACACTGTTTATGCCTTTTCTAGCCCAGGTGAGAAAGGCCGTATCAATAAGCGATGGCTTAAAAAGAAAGTTTGAGGATAGACACCAAAGCTTGTATGTGACCAAAATGTTTGCGAAATTGGGTCCATATGCGTAAGCTGCCTCTTACAATAGGATTGTCCGTATGTGCACCCACTGCCACTGGCAGTGGAGCACACAGCATTGAGGCCAAAGAGACGGACGAGCATGAATGTTGTTCCATTAGACACCAACTCGGGCTACTCCCACCAATAGAGGCTCCATACCATATCACTAATTTGTAAATGTTTGCAGCCCAATAATAGTATAAAAAATTTGGCAGAGCTAGTCCAGCATTCTCCTTGCGTCTCTCGAGAACTGTTTTCCGTACGCGAGGTATAGTTTTGTTCCATATAAATGTACTGATGTGCCTGTCAAGCTCCTTAAAGAATGATTTGGGTATAAAGATTGGGACTGTTTGAAATAAGTACAAGATCTTAGGTAACGTTACCATCTTTATTGAATTAATACGTCCAGCCAGGGACAGAGGCAGAGTAGACCAACGATTAAGGTTCTCCTTGATCTGTCCTTAGGCTGATTTGAAGTTATTTTGGAATAGGTCCTTATATCTACTTGTGACACTTACTCCCAGGTATGTCATGGGGCCCTCTGTAATCCTGAATGGGTATGAGTCAAAGGATCGATTCCGAGCCAAAACATTAATTGGAAACAAAACACTTTTGGTGGGGTTAATCTTGTACCCAGAAGATTTACCAAATTGAGAAATGGTGTCTAGGCATTCTGGGATTGAAGTCTCCGGATCTGATAAAAACATCAGCAAATCATCAGCATACAAAGACACTTTATGATCCAGGCCACCCCTCGTGATACCCTGTATATTGTTATTACTTCGCAATGCCACAGCAAGTGGCTCAATGACCAGATCAAAGAGAAGAGGGGACAACGGACAACCCTGTCGTGTCCCTCTCTGAACAGTGAAATATTGTGAATTAAAGTTATTAGTCCTCACTCTAGCTTGGGGTGCTGCATACAACGTCTGAATCCAAGAAACAAAGACTGGACCAAAGCCGAATTTGCTTAGAGTTTTGAAAAGGTGTCCATACTCAATTCGATCGAAAGCTTTATGCGCGTCAAGTGAAATCACTATTTCTGGCGAGTGAATCAAATGTTTAGAATATATTATGTTAAAGAGGCGACGTAAATTGTGAAAAGACTGCCTGCCCTTTACAAAACCTGTCTGGTCAGGATGCACAATTTTTGGTACTATAGATTCCAATCTTAAGGAGAGAATCTTTGTAAGTATTTTATAATCACATGTGAGTAGGCTGATCGGGCGATAGGACTCGCATTTAGTGGGGTCTTTGTCCTTTTTGGGAAGCACAGATATTGTGGCTTGGGTCATAGATGTAGGCAGCTTCTCTTGTTTGAGTGATTCATTGTAGACGAGGCACAATAAAGGTATCAACTTATGGGCAAAAGCCTTATAGAACTCAATTGGATACCAATCTGGGCCTGGCGCCTTTCTATTTTTCATTGATCTAATTGCTTGATTAATCTCAGTTTCGAATATCGGCTGCTCAAGGATAGCCTTATCCTCCTCAGCTATAGTCGGGAGAGTTACATTGTCAAGAAATACATGGTCACTAGGATTGTCTGAAGAATATAAGGATGAATAAAATAATCGGAATTGCTCGTCAATGTCTTTGGGGTCAAGCTTAACTTCTCCATTCGCAGTTTGTATTTTTGTAATAAAATTGGCAGCAGAATATTAACGCAGCTGGTGAGAGAGTAACCTACTTGCCCGCTCTCCGTGCTCGTAAAAGTTTTGTCTAGATTTCAGAAATTTCCCTCCTGCCTCCGAGATTATAATGTTTTATACACCTGTTTTTGCAGGCATTTGTTAAACAAGCCTTAATATCATGTAATGTGGAAACTAATTTATCGATATTACTTAATAAAGTGAATGTTTGTCACTTTGTATATCTTCCTGAATGTCAACATGTTTGTGTGACATCATGCCCCTGCATCTCGGCAAAATCGGAGTTGAGAATTTCTGCACGAGCTAACAAGTTGTAATTTTGACTTAAAAATACATTCCATTGCAATTTTCCTAGTAGGAAGTTGTAAAATCCGACTTACCAAGTTGAACGGAACGTAGCACTACTTTTCAAAACTTGATCCGAAACCGAATGCTCCAGTAATCTAATTTACACTTAGAAAACTCCTGATGTTGCTATAACAGTGCAAAAAGCACTTAACAATTTGCTTGAAGTGCAAATCAGGCCTCCTTTCATGATTAATAAATAAAGCAATCACACGGTCATGCAGAACATCTCAAGTTTTTAAATCCGTAAGGATCTCTTTCTCAATGGCGATAGCGGCAGTAATGATAGTCGACTTATCAGCTTGATCTTACTCTCTTCGCTTTCAAAAAACTTCACTTAATGCGTAACTCAAGGCCAGCTAGAAGGCCTCAACCGGGACATATCCTAAAGATCACACCCACCAAGAACAAATAAATCAATCTGATTGGCTGATGAATCTGACAATCTTCAGTTGCCCATACATTTGCACTGTTGAAGGATTCTGTGGAAATTCTGAAGACCTGAGGGGGTGGAGCTTAATCTCATACGCTGCTTCTGCTAACGAGCTTGGCTTTCGGCATGCGATTGGTGAAACAGTTGACACACTTTGCTTGTAAGCATCAAGGAATAATTTCTGACTGGATAAACTTTTAATTTTTCTCTATTTTCTCTATTTGTTTATAGATTAATATAGAGTGGAAAGCAATAAAAAAATAGGTGATTAAGAAAGAAAGGAGGAAAGATATTTATTTATTTGGCATGGAAGGCCAGCAGAGAAGGCTTTGCTGGCCCAAAGAATTCACCACTGCTTATTTGAAATCTGAGGTGAAAGCCATTTACACATCTGCCCTAAGATATCCCTCTCTTATCACCATACTATTGTCTTCATTCTGCCCAATAACACTCTTTTATACACCCATCTTTGCATTAGTATCAGTGTCAAAATAAATTACAATAACAGAGTGTAGTCGCCGCATATTATGGCTGCATGTATAGCGGGTTAGCGCATTAGCGTCATGAATACAGAATGTAAACGAGACAAATTACACATCTACTGCATATATTCATTTAATCATCACTGAGTGGCTATAACAGCTTCTTTTACTGATCTCATGTGAATTCTACTCCTAGAATGAGGCATTAAGTCATTGATAACACTTTTTAATGTTACATTAGTTAAGGTTTTAAATGTGGTCTTCCGAGTACTTCTAAACGCCTCCCAAAGAGGTGTTGCGGGTGTTTGAATGTTTGCCAAAATTATACCATTGCACGGCAGTTTCAAACTTCTTTTTTTACCCCCTGACCATGTCAGGGTACCAGAACGTTCAGTAGCAACATGTAATTCCAATGTGATCATGTTGTTATAGTATGTTGGTAGTACTGTAGGTCAATTAACAGCACAGTGATCTCTTCTCAGTAAATGTCACCTTAGACAATTATATCAAAGAGTGGTGATGAAAAGCTTTATGGATCTGTTAAAGAGTTCTGTTATGGTATTAGAATCACAACAAACCTGAACACTTACATGAAACTGGGGTTTCTTTTGGTACCAAGTCATGGAAACTCAAGATAGAATTACAAAAAGGAAATTATTATTTGGCTTTATATCAAGCAGCAGAAACCTTCAAATGGCATCATTATATAGATTTCCAGCATGTCTTGTAGCATGTAATGGTAGTAGAACAATAAATAGCACATGGATCCAACAAAATCTCACATATACCTCAAAAAGGTGATCTCCATCCCTAACTCTGAATGTCACCTTAACCCTGGGTCCCCAGACCAAGTGACACTTCTTGGCAGTGACACAATCTGGCATAACACTGGGTTTAAGAGTGATTATGTCATTACTGTTTGATTGTATGGGACAAGATGAAAAGAATGTAAGCAAGGGGAGGGAAAGTGACTAATCCTTCTCTAGGTGTCCTCTTTCAAGACCCTTTCTATGAGGCTTTGTAAGGGGCTTATGCGGCCTGCTGCCCCAGTTTTTTCAGGGGGCAGCACCGCCCCTATCGGATGTCCTAGACACAGCGGAGTCAGCCTGGCCTGTGAATTACAGAATCAATGGGCTGGGAAAGAGCTCTGCCAAGGGTCTTGAAATATCTCCCCACCTAACTTTCCCAGGAATTACATCATGGCAGTCTGCCTTTGCAGGGCCACAAATGGAAGAAGAAGATGTGGTGAAGGAGACATTTAGGGTGCGATGATGAGAAAGCACAAAGAAGTCTCAGTAAGTTACAGCCTCGAGAGGCCATGGAGGTTGACTCAAGGTCACTGGTCATAGCCTCTTTTACAGGGGCCAAGCACTTCAAATAAACACGCAGTACAGAGATAAGGCACAACCAGATGTCCACAACATACTACAGTGATGTGTAAAAACTAAGAACTCTCTTTCTCTGACATTTATCTGAATAACACAATAACCCTTGTCAACAAGACCACTCAAGCAGACAAGTTATAGTGAGAGTGGTTGGCACAGGGGTAGAGGGGGAGAGTTATTTGAGAATGCCATCTCTATGGGTGGGCTAGGACAAGAGCTAATTTTCCAATGGAAAACCCAATATCTAAACAATACTGCAGCAATAAACAAATAAAGGATTGAAATAGAAATATGTTGGCCATGCTGGAGCCAGAAAATGTCAACGCACTTATTGTATAATTCAGCTTCAGAGAGCATGATGACATTTTCCAAGGTTTCCAAGAAATGAATGGTAATTTTCAGATTTTAAAATACACAGTTTATTTTAAATATATGGGTAGCAATACAATAAGGCTGCATTTGTTAAAATTATTTTGTTTAATGCAATAACATGAAATAACAGTGAAAAGTTTAACAGCATTTCTAATCTAATGCTAAATACTGTATGTTGGCTTGAAATAGATGTTCAGTGCTTTACCAAAAAACAAACCAATAGCTAAATTTCCAATTTTAACTCCTACATTCAGCAAATGTGGCACAGGCCTTCAGACTGTTTTGCTTCAGGTTGCTACGACTTTTCTAACTTTATAACATAAAATGTAACTAACATGAAAGATTAATACATACTGTAAAATCATTATTCATTGCTAGTTTGTAATATCTAATGCATTAACTAATGTTAAGAAATAGAGCATTAATGTTACCAATACACGTGTCAGGTTGAGTTGTCTATTGTTATCATCATCCATTACCTACTGACACAGCAGAGTCTCAAATAATAAACAAGCCCTTTCCTTTAGGTTCTAACAGCAGTTCTGGTGGAGAAATCCTAACATGAGGACTAATTGATGCTCTGATGAGTCCCACTGAATGTGCATTCTTCACATAACTCAGGCAGTTATCCAGGCTGTCATCCATTTAACACATTAGAGCCTGCGCTTTGACTTTCACACTATATCGTATCTGAAACACTTGCAAAACGTTTCTGTCCAAAACATTTTTTACACACATTGAATCACATTCTATTGAGCTGTTTGAGAATTACAGCTGTCAAGGGCTCTAATTCTCTAGAAACATACATGTTTGAATCTGTGCCAAGCTAATAAGAAATAGTTGTATCAGCCCCATCAAGGGCTTTGGATGTGCTCTTTCTAAGCCTGTTCAAATAGCCAAGGCTTGCAGAGAAGCTGCAAAGTTTGAGGAGAGACAATTGTAATTGCCAAAAGCAGTCTTGCTTTCTGATGAGTCTCCAGACCTATTTAAGAGCATTTATAAAACATCACTCAAGTACACAAAGTATTTTCTCTGCCTAGTTGTTATAGTGTGATTTTGACATACAGTACTCTGAGGAAGGCTCTGTTGACGAAATGCATTAAATTTGCATTTGGC
This sequence comes from Moxostoma hubbsi, assembly GCA_032164185.1. Classification (NCBI taxonomy): domain Eukaryota; kingdom Metazoa; phylum Chordata; class Actinopteri; order Cypriniformes; family Catostomidae; genus Moxostoma; species Moxostoma hubbsi. The sequence goes on along the minus strand of JAVLUX010000020.1, from coordinate 23,271,075 downwards.
AGATGATTTTATCCAAAGTAATTTACATCTCACTTGAGGTATACATTTTATTGGATTGTGTGTTTATTATGCGATTTAATCACATAATTTTTCAGTTAATCACAATTAATCACAGATTTTGGAAGTGCTGAAATTTTACTCTAAATTTACTACATTTATTAATCAGCCAGTAGACTGTGGATATCCAGTTTGTTACAGCAATCTTGAAGCTGCATTCATGATTCGTGTCAGGGTGTCAGCGACAAAAACGTCTCATTCTGCATTTTGGTGATTGTTTAGACTTGATGTGCCTCAGTGGTAATTAAAATGTGCCTTACATAGGCTAAAAATACATGATTTCTATCACAAGACCCATCTAGGCTTGTTTAATGCAACACATAGTGTTAAGAGGTTCTTTCCCCATCACTTTATCACTGACACGAATCACTGCTGTGTGTATTTGTTGTGTGCGGGTCAATGTAATAACTCTGGACGAACATACTGCAAAGGTTCCACCATTCCAGAAAGTGTTTATGCTGGTTTATGGTGTATTAACGGTAAATGTGTTAATCGTGATTCAGAAAAATTAACACGATAAACTTGGCTGCATCTGAAAACTGGACAATGCTGCCTTCAGAATCTGTATACAGAGGTAGGATAAAAATAACGTGCTTTTCAAACTGTTCTGAGACCATTCAAAAATGCTGTCAGTTAACGTTTTCAGATGCACAATATACACACACACACACACACACACACACACACACACACACACACACACACACACACACCAATGAGCCAAAACATTATGACCACTCACATCTCCAAACAAGGCCACATGTCAGGGTCTGGGTAGATTAGATTTTAAGCGATCAATCAGTGGGGTGCTTCCGGTCAGCAATGGTGAGTACCTACCAACAGTGGTCCGAGAAGGGACAAACCACAATCCTGCAACAGGGTGTTAGGCACCCAAGGCTAATCAATGCGCAAGGGCAACGAAGACTATCCACTCTGGTCCAAACCGACAGACGATCTACTGTAGCACAAGTCACAGAAGGAGTGTGTCACAACACAACCGCTGTGTATGGGGTTGTGTAGCCGCAGACCGGTCAGAGTGGCCATGATGACCCCTGTCCACCATCGAAAGCACCTACAATGGGCATGTGAGCATCTGAACTGGACCTTGGAGCAATGGAATAAGGTCACCTGGTCCGATGAGTCCTGTTTTCTTTTACATCACATGGACGGCCGTGTACATGTGTGCCGTTTACCTGGGGAAGCGATGGCATCAAGATGTACTGTGGGAAGACGATAAGCTGGTGAAGGGATTGTGATGCTCTGGATAATGTTCTGCTGGGAAAACTTGGGTCCAGCCATTCATGTGGACATCAATTTGACATGAGCTACCTACCAAAACATATTTACATACCAGGTACACCCCTTAATGGCAATGTTATTCCCTGATGGCAGTGGTCTCAATCAGCAGGATAATGCGCCCTGCCACTCTGCACACATTGTTCAGGAATGGTTTGAGGAACATGATGAAGAGTTCATGGTGTTGCCCTGGCCTCCAAATTCCCAAGATCTCAATCCGATTGAGCATCTTTGGGATGTGCTGGACCAACAAGTTCGATCCACAGCGGCTCCACCTCACAACTTACAGGAATTAAAGGATCTGAAGCCAATGTCTTGGTGCCAGATATCAGAGGACACCTTCAGGATTCTTGTAGAGTCCATGCCTCAACGGGTCGGCGCCGTTTCGGTGGCTTGCGGAGGACCAACAGTATTTTATGCAGGTGGACAGAATGTTTTGGCTCAGCAGTGTATATACAGTGTATGTATGTATGTACTGTATATATGTATGTATGTACTGTATATATATATATATATTAAGAAACTTTAATTTTATTAAAAAAATTAAATGTTACTTTGTCACACCACAGAACAATGCTGAAACTGCTTGAAATGTTATGTCAACTACCCAGATACTATATCACTAGGATGTCAGAATAGGGTATCATCAGGCCTGTTACCTTTGAGCTGCCATCCAGTTCCTCACTGTTGGAAAGGGTGATGTTGAATGCTTCGGTGTGCTGTGGAGTGAGCTCCTTCGGCCTCTTCTGCACCTTCCTGCCCTCAGCCCACCCTAGAAGGATGCACTGGCTCCAGAGCACTGCCGTCACCACAGCTAGCAGCCAGCAACGCATCTTCAGTCCACCAGCCAGAAGACTTTTGTTGGGTCAGAAAGCAGACTCGCTCACTCTGTCTGTCCTCTCAACAGGAAGTTCTTGGTCACTCGGCTTTGAGAAATAAAAAGCAACAGCGAGAAGTCCCCTGGCTTCAAATCATATGCTTGACCTCACTGGAAAAAAATACTGCAATAGACAGGCAACGTGATTAAGGGACTTCTCCTCCCTGTGGGAAACAAGTTGACTGATACCTCAGCTTGGTCTTGATCTTCCAGCTCTCAAGCTCCTTTGGCAGAAACAAAGTAAAGCTTACTCGTCTATGAAACGTGTCAAGTGAAGTGATCCTGGGAAATGACAGGTCGTGGCTGAGCTGACAGTAAATAAACCCATTAGTGAGATTTTTCACGCTTCCTGCCCTGTTGGGGGTACCAGAGGGCAACTGAGGAAGGTCCAGGCAGATGAAGAAAGGTGGGGAGGGGGGAGTGGATGGAGATTACTCAGATTCCCTCACTCTTTCTCTGGTTCTTTACCTCTGTCTGCTGTGGAGTCACTGTGGTCAGAGATGCAGTTGAGTTGATTCTCTGGTAAGCTCTGAGCCCTTGCCCCATCAGTCTTCACATGTGGTTCCTTCTTGAAGCTGAGTTGAGAAAAATGTCCTGAGGGAACTGGAAATTTTTGTAGCCTTCAGCCTTCTATTGCCTTTTTTACCTTGCAGGGAAAAATTGGTCCCCTACGGCTGCCTCGGAGCAACTTCAAAGAAGTGAAGCACTTGACGGGACGATCGCAGTCTGACACCCTCAAACGCACCCACTTGCACACTTGAGATCACCAGTCCTTATTCATCAGGGTGACAAAAACAAATGCACACTCACCTCTTAGTGCACAATATGCCTTGACTTTGTGGTAGGTCTTGCTCACTCTGTGCTTGCTTGTTCAACACAGTTGTGTTTTCACTCTCTCCAGATCTTGTACTGCTGCACTCTCTCACTCTGCTTACAGGAGTGCTCACGGCAGAGTTATCACAACCCCCTCTCTGTCTCTCTCCCTCTCTCTTTCTGATTTCCCTGCTTCTCTTTTTCTCATCAGTAAAACTGGCAACCCAATTGGGCTCAGCACTGTTTTATCTCGCTAATGAATTACTTAGGTTTTTAGAAAGCAAAGGAGAGCTTTCTGCAGGCAGACTCAAGCGAACGTGTGTTCTTGTGTTAAAGTATTAATCTGTTTGAGGACTGTCCTACTTTGGAGAAGCTCTGCACATGTGACATTTAGTCCAAGAGAATCCAAAAAACTCACAAAGGGCTTCTTCATGGCATCACTTAGAAAGAGGTGCTGAAAATACATTATCTTACTAATCTGATAACCTGAAATGTAGCCACCTGCATGTACACTTCGTGACATAACTGTGTCAGAGACATATCTATAATGCAGACCATACTTTTCATAATATGCAACACAGCACTTTTGAGTAAAAATCTTCAGAAAAAGACAAGATGAGTGTAATATTAGTGTTAACATACCCTCTCATTTCACAATTATTTCTACAATATTACCACCAGAAGTTAATGTCATCCATTCATTGTTTTACATTTACATAAAATGCATAATGCTATTAATCAATGCAGCATGGTATTAAATTAAATTATTAAATTATGTAGATTTTTGTAACTTTGTAGATTAATGTGGAAAACCTCTCTCTGTAAAGCATCAGTAATGGAAGATGTTCTTTGCCACTTGACGCTCTTACCCCATCTGGTGGCTAACAATAATACTAATCAAATGCATCTTTGTTCAGTTTAATACATTTTCAGTTTAATGTTATAATAATAATAATAATAATAAAACTTTATTTTATGTAGCGCCTTTAAAAGTTGCATCTCAAAGCACTTTATAAGAGAAAAATTGAAATACATTAATACAAGAAAACATGTAATTAGAAAATGTTTAAAATAATACAATAATAAATCACATAATAATCACAGAAAAGCAACCCTAAAAAGTTAGCTTTAAGAGAAGATTTAAAAAATACTAAAAGATTCAGCATGTCTAACCTCAGGGGGAAAAGAATTCCGCAGTTTTGGAGCAAAAGAAGAGAACACCCTGTCACCCATAGAACGTAGACGAGTAGAAGGAACAGTTAAAAATCTCAGAAATACATTGTGCAAGAAACGCGACAGCCACACAATCACCAGGTTTTGAATGGATGTAAATCTGTGTGTCATCTGCGTAAAAATGATAATTAAGGCCGAGAGATCTCAAGAACTGACCAAGGGGAAACATGTAAAAGCTAAAAACTAAGGGCCCCAAAATCGAACCCTGAGGAACACCACATTTAACCAAACCAAACTTGGACCTACATCCACCAAAGGAAACAAACTGCCAACGATTTGAGAAATAAGACTTAAACCAGTTTAATGCAGTAGACTGTCTCAAGACGTGTTAGTAAAAGAGAATGATCTGCTGTGTCATAAGTGGCACTGAGATCAAGGAGGATCAGAATTGAAAGACAGCCAGAGTCCAATGCCATTAACAAGTCATTTGTGACCTTTATTAATGCAGTTTCAGTACTGTGGAGTTTGCGAAAGCCAGATTGAAGGGGCTCATAAAGATTGTTTACAGTGAAATGAGTATATAATTGAGAAGCCACAATTAATTAAAAAAATAGGGATGAAAGTTGTTAAGATTGTCCAAATCCAGTTAGTCTTTTTATGTACAGGGGTTACAGCAGAAGGTTTAAATGCTGCTGGCACAACACCATTGCACAGGGAGTCATTTATTATACTCAAGACAACAGGACACAAAGAGGCAAAACATGATTTAAACAAGCAAGTTGGAATAGGATCACCTATGGAAGTGGCAGCTTTCATTTGTGAACCATCATTATCAAGAAAAACCAGGTTAAGTGAGGAGAAATTTGAGAAAGAGGTGCCAGAGAAATAAGAAATACAAAGAGGAGAAGCAGATGAGACAGGTGTATTAAGAATGCCTTTACGGGCATTGTCAATCTTGGTGCTGAAATAAAAAAATTAAAAAAAAAAAAATCAGTTACATAGGTGAGTTGATGCAGGCACAATAGAGGAACTGTTACATTTGAGCAATTTGTTAATGTATGAAACAGTTGTCTGGGATTTCTTTGATTATTGACAATTATCTGAGAAAAATAACGGGACCCGGCGTATACATTTTCTGCCTTACATTCATGCAGGTGGTCTTTCCAAGCCTGGTGATGTACGTTCAGGCCAGAGAGAGATGCCACCTTTGCTCTATTTTGCGACAAGCTGCCTTCATAGAGCGCAGCTTATTATTACCAGGGGGCGGAACGCACAAAGGAGACAGACCGTGTTTCCATAGGAACAAATGAGTCTAAGCCACAGAAGAGAACAGTATTTAACATAGATATTTTGTGCTCCAGTGGGTCAGATAAAAACTAATTAAAGAAGAGTCAATAAAGTCAGTGAAATCAGAGAGATCAATGGATTTCCATTTGCAATATTTTACAGTGCGATAAGAGGAAATGTTACTGTGTGGGAGTTCAATATTAAAAAAGATAGTCAAATGGTCAGACAGTCCCAAATCAGCAATGGAAAACTGAGACACAAACGAACCATTTGCAATCAAAAGGTCTAATGTGTGACCTTTATTATGTGTAGCACAGTCCACAAGCTGGTTCAAATCAAAGCACTCCAGTAAGGACAAGAAGTTCTTTGTCATTACAGAGTCTTTGAATGTTGTCTTTATTATTCAAATATGAAAGGAAATAAATATGCATACTGGTGCATTATTTTTAGATTATATTAAGTAATTTTTGCTCTTACTCCTTGTAAAAAGTTCAAATATAAAAATTCAGTACTGATACTTCTATCCAATATTTACAGACTTGTAGTCCTAATTACATACAATAAAAAATAAAAATGTAAGCATTCTAGTACTGCTAGATGTGTCTAACCAACTGTATCATGTTATATAAGATATAATAGGGATACTATGACTAAGATTTTTTTTATTATTTCTTACATCAAAAGTGAGTGAGTGAGTGAGTGAGTGAGTGAGGCCCATCCATTTAGCCTATTTATTTTAAGAATTAAAGATGAAGTTATTACAGAGCCAAAGAATACAAAAACAAAAAACAAAGAGTTCTGATGCAAAACTACTGCTTCTGGTCCAATTTCTTCCCAAATGCAACAGTGTCCCAAACAGTCATGATAAGCAGTTTAATTCAGATCACAGGAAGATATCTATCAATGCTAAGTGATATGTTTATTTTCTAGTTGTTTAAGAGCCCTCCAGACTCAATTTAATGTTCTTACAGATAAAGGATGATTTGACTGAGCAAGGGGAAAAACTAAGCATTGTTTTCATTGCAATCAAAGGTATCTTCTCAATATCATTCCTGAAATGTATTCTTCATTGTCCCCTATATAACCATTTGTGCAAATTCAGCACACTTTTGTACAAGTACTTGTCAATCACACTGAGAAAAAAAAGGCAGAACAGTGAAATGATCCAGAGATGCTGACATTTTTACATTGGGCACAGTAGCAGGCCATACAGGGGTTTATGAAAAAGACTAAGTCCAAGTGTATCTTGTTTAGCATGATTAGGGTATATCTACGATATAATAAATGCATGTATGTGAAACTGAGATTTGAGTTTTAATTATAATTTTTTTTCACTCCTTGTAGATTAGCTTAAAGCTTCTACTAAGAAAAACTGTCCATTACAATGTACAGAAAAAAAGAGCATAGCAAAAACCACTGCAACAATATGACAATCAGGTACTAAAAACAAAATGTTTTTCATTTTGGTTCGCTCTGACCAGAAAAAGTATAAAAAAATAAAATAATAAAAAAAGCCTCCTTTCTAACTGGTAACTGGTTAGAACAAAATAAGGAACGATTCATTACAAATATAATTACATACATCTGGCCATCTAAAATCAATTAATAGCCTACATTTCTCTCTCCTGCATACATGCACACATGGCGTGAGCATGTTTTGACTAAACATCATCTTATGCAGGCCAAATCATTTTATTTTAATTATTGAATAATTGTTTAATTATTTTATTTGAATTATTTGTTTTAATTACAGATCTGCTTCTCAGTCAAAACCCAGCAGCATCAAATCTGTTCTAAAGCATCATATCTAACAATAATTCAATGAAGACTTGGAAACAACTGAGAAATGTACTTTTACCACAATATTTTTCCTTGCATCTGGATGAATTGTTTTTGTATATGTAGTAATTATATTTAGTTGGCAAAAATGTCTTCAACATGTCATGGAAGGCTACATCTGTCAGGTCAGCCTAGTCTACAGATTCCATTTCCCAGCAAGCAACGTGGCCTCCAAACATGGCCGCCCCGGACTCCAATTCCCACAAGCACTCTCGATCGCCATGCTTCTGAATACACACACTTGCATGCAATTATGCGCTCTCTCTCTTACAAACACCCTTTATAAGAGACTTTCAACCACAGTCACTTTGTGAAGTATACGCTATATTCCTTGTCGTTACTAAGCCTGTATATTCTCTGCCTGATATTTACTGTTTTTTGAGTCTTTGTATCTGATATTCTGTTTGCTGATCACCTGGCACTGGCCTGTTCCTGTTTTGATTCTTGCACTACGTTAAAGTCACCTAATGTCACGATTCACTGTTGTCTGGCCTGTGTTTCTCCCGTCATCTGTTCCCGGACTACACTTCCCATAATTCCATAATTTTTAAAACACAGGTGAGGAACAATGGGGAACAGCTGGAGCCTGGAGGTGATCCGAGCACGGAATTATGGGAAGTGTAGTCCGGGAACAGATGACAGGGGAGAAACACAGGCCAGACAACAGTGAATCGTGACACCTAAACTGCACTTGCATTTGTCTTAGTCATCACTGACAACATCCACAATGTGAAATTAGGCAAGGAAATGTGTGATGTAGCAGTTTCCTTCAGCCTCAAATTACATGCCTACCATGTTCTATTAAAAAGAAAGGGGGAAAAATCCCTAGAGAAAGTGGTGTTGTTCCAAAAATGTACTAAATGTGATAAACCATTCAGACTTCGATTTCAGGAAAATTAATTTGCAATAATTTTAACTGGTTATCAACATTTAAAAATACCGTTTGTACTCTGGAACAACTGAAAGAGACTTTCATTCATCGAATCGTTTTTAGTCCCTGAAATGTTTATTTAAATGGATACATTTTTCTATGTACTAGATATGTCTTCCTCTCTCCAGTGTATCACTTACAGTTTTGTCTTTCCTCATAAATAGCTTTAACTGGTAAGCTTATAGACATCTGTCAAAGGTTTCATGCTTTTTTTTCACCGAAAAGGTGCCGGATGCACTATAATTGCTATGCAGTTCCTTGTACAGTAGGAGGCGATATGAGCGTTATTCCTCCAGTTTACCGCCTGTTACACGAGAGGAGGAAGTGAGATCTTGACAACGTAGCAATGTTTCTATCGTGAACGCTCCCGTTGTCAGCTGCGTGAACTCCTGCGTTCATCGCTATCTCTTTTATGGGGTTGCATGTTTGATCAGAGTACACACACACACACACACACACACACAGGGAGGAGGAGCAGCAGGTCATTTTCAGCGCCATAAACTGCTTCAGTGACCAGCTTTTCATCTCGAGTGGCGACGTGTACAGGAGCGTACACGCATAGTGTATAGACAGCAGGCCATTTGCTACTTTTCATTTTAGTGACCGTTTAAACGGACAGGTGGGTAATGTGTTATTTTATCTCCTTCACTAACTGACAGTCTTTGTCTTTATTTCTTTTAGCGGGTGTTGTCAAAAGTTGTGCTGCTCTACAGCCGATGTTAACTCATATTACGCTAAATAGCTGGTTCAGACTATCTGATTGTTAATATTCTGTCAAATTATCACGAGTCAAAGCAGCAAAGTCATTGTACAATTTGACCCATAAACCGCAAGTGTTCACTAAATACATGTATTCGACTCTGCCTGTGTTTGAATTAAGTCTTATTTTCTTTTCCTATTATTTCTGCAATAGTTTGTGAAGTTTGACACGGTAAACCATGAGTATTCGGAGAAGACCTCGGACTGACCGCCTGTGGGCCTCATCTTTGGCAGCAGTTGTGTTTGTAATTCTGGCCATAAGTGTCAACGCCAGGCCGGCGAATATGTCAGCATTAAAAGACAAGCATCCCAACAGTAAAGAAGAAAATGAGATCCTTCCACCTGACCATCTGAACGGTGTGAAGATGGAGATGGATGGACACCTCAATAAAGACTTTCATCAGGAGGTGTTTCTGGGGAAGGACATGGAGGAATTTGAGGAAGACTCAGAACCCAGACGGAACAGGAAGAAGCTTATTGAAATCTTCACCAAGTATGTCCACATCTGTTGAAATACGAGATATGTTCTTAAGTCTCATTCTAAAGGCAGGCCCACATTCCTCACTTAACACAATGAACAGCAAGCAATTTCTATTAGTCATCATGAATGACATATATAAGCAAATGTAATAAAAAAAAACATCAAACTTGGACATTAAGTGCATATTTGATCCCCTGAAGGTGTTGATATTCAAGATTATAAGACTTTCAATAAAAATGCATAGAATTCATTTGAAGCTCAAATACTCTATAAATGCATCTTTAGCTTTTCTTCACTGTCACTAGGGTGGATATCAATAAAGACAGGAGTGTCAGTGCTAAAGAAATGCAGCGCTGGATCATGGAGAAGACGGAGGAACATTTTCAGGAAGCTGTTCGAGAGAATAAGCTCAGTTTCCATGCCGTGGACCCTGATGGGGATGGTAAATAACATTTAATTGGCAATAGTTTTGTGCCATGGAATTGTCTAGCAGATATATTTTCATTGGATAGCAAACGCCTGATCAGGTTTTTAAGAGGTTTATATATGGTTTCCCATAGATAACATCTTCCGGTTGTAATGGCTTTTTGTGTTACACTGTTTTACAAGACTAGAGCAAATACACTTCATCTATTTAAAATTTATCCTTGTTTAAAAATGGCATTTTACAAGTAAAGCCTGCAACACTGATTTTTTTCCAGGAAATTTCAGATGTAAAGCCCAAAGTTTACTTCGATTTTGACACGACCATTCAGCGTATTTGTACAGTTTGAACGTGAGCCTGTCAAAGTATTCTCCTGTACTGTGCGCATATACGCTACGACTACTATGAGACACCGGACTATTTCTATTCAGGAGTTTAGACACATAAAGATGTCTATATTCCTTCAGACTTGAGTTACAAATGCAAGTGTAGGTATCTCCTGACATCCACACGTGCGCTCTTGATGTACACATCCACCGTTGTTGTTTTTACATTCATCTCCTGATGTTTAGCAGCGATTACATCTTCTTTGTGACAGCAATGTCTCAAATGTGAGTGTTGCCACCTTGTGTACCCACTAATTAGTGGAAATAATTCCAGGCGTATTCTGCGTGTTCAAAGATGCATGGTTAGAAAAATCGGGTTGCGCACCCTATTCAGTGCTTCAGCTCTTTGCTGATAAGGAGATTCGCATCATGTGTGTCTGGACTTTGGGCTTAAGCATTTATGCAAACGCTGCCCAGTAGGTGAAAGACGGAGCACGTATTAGTGTCTGAAAACCCTCAAAACAGAGACGTTTGTAGTGTGCCGCCGCTGGCTTTTGTCTTGTCAACAATTAAGTGTTTTTTTTTGTTTTCTGACATCATAAAAAATTTGTTTATTTTATAACACCTAATAAATGCACATTTTTTTTTACCTGATATGCTCAAATTGTTCTCTCTCAGGACATGTTACTTGGGATGAATACCGTGTGAAGTTTTTGGCCAGCAAAGGTTTCAATGAGAAAGAAGTAGCTGAGAAGATAAAGAAAAATGAAGAACTAAAAATGGATGAAGAAAGTAAGTTGTTGAGAAGAATTAATTGGATAGTGTGCAGTACTCTCAATAAACCAATTTCTAATGATATGGCATCTCCACAGCCCAGGAGGTTCTGGAGAGCTTGAAGGATCGCTGGTTCCAGGCAGATAACCCTCCAGCTGACCAGTTGTTGAATGAAGAAGAGTTCCTCTCTTTTCTGCACCCTGAGCACAGCAGAGGCATGCTCAGATACATGGTGAAGGAGATTGTCCGAGATCTTGGTAAGCATAGGAATGTCATACATATACAGACTGTCATATAATTTTGGGGTCATTAAAGTAATAGTTCATCCATCTCTCATCATACCCTCATGTGTCTCAAACCAGTATGACTATCTTTCTTCTGCTGAATACAAGCAAAGATATTCTGAAGGATTTATGTGTTTTTGTCCACACAATGTAAGTCAATAGGGTCCAAAACTTTCAAGCTCCAAAAAGGACATAAATGCAGCATAAAAGAATCCATACGATTCATGATGTTTATTCCATGTCTTCTAAAGCAATATGATAGTGTTGTGTGAGAAACTTAAAATTGAAGTCCTTATTCACTATAAATCTTGACATCGATAGTTCCCTTTGCACACTTACGTGATAATTTCCTTTGCACACTAAACCAAGTGAGCTTCCTCAGGAGACAGCATTTTAAGGAATCGTCGGAGTGCCCCTGACGTGAAGGCTAGGTAGGTATCTAAATCATGCTGCCTCATAAGATAACTCGTTTTGGCCAAATTCTAAGGTATAATTTTATGTATCCTCACTGGGTAGGCCAGAATGATGAGCACTGTGGAGAAATAAATCCAAGATGGCGGACGAAGCGCGAGAAGTTTATTATACAGCTGTGGCCAAAATTATTGGCAGTGAAATCAATTTTGTGTTTTGCTTAATTTTATAATGCAGTAGTGGTGTTGATTCACTTTGTTTCTAGATTATTGTGCAGAGTGATCAGATTCATTTTAAATAATTGCAAAAACCTTTATTGACCAAAAAAAATTAACTATCACAAAAACCCAAATTTCACTGTTTTTTGGAATTGGCACAAAATTACCAGCTAACATTTCACTAATCATATCAGCAGCACCTGGGAAAGTGTGAACGAGTACTAGACAGGTGAAATCACACTATCATTCTGATTGGATTATAAGAGCAGACTGGTTGCTATAAAAGGAGGGAAGAAGTGCTTCCAATCATTGTGTTCTTGTTAGCAATGGTTACCTCTAAAGAAAGACGTGCAGCCATCATCGTTTTGCATCAAAATGGCCTCACATGCAAGGAAATTGCTGCAAAGAATATTTCACCTGAAAGAACCATTTACCAGATCATCAAGAACTTCAAGGAGAGAGGTTCAACTTAGGTGAAGAAGGCTTCAGGACATCCCAGATTGTCCAGCAAGCGCCAGGGCCATCTCCTCCTGAGGAGTCAGCTACGGAATCGTGTCACCACCAGTGCAGAGCTTGCTCAATATTGGCAGCATGTTGGTGTGAGTGCATCTGCACGCACAGTGAGGCAAAGACTTTTGGATAATGGCCTGGTGTCAAGAAGGACTGCAAAGAAGCAACTTCTCTCCAAAAAAAACATCAAGGACAGACTGAAATTCTGTAGGAAGTACAAGGATTGGACAATAGAAGACTGGTGCAAAGATTTTTCTCTGATGAAGCCCCTTCCGACTGTTTGGGACATCTGGAAAATCGATAGTCCAGAGAAGAAAAGGTGAATGATACCATGAGTCCTGTGTCATGCCAACAGTGAAGCATCCTGAGACCATCCATTTGTGGGGTTGCTTTTCATCCAAGGGAGTGGGCCCTCTCACAATTCTGCCCAAAAACACTGCCATGAATAAAGAATGGCATCTAAATGTCCCGCAAGAGCAACTTCTCCCAACGATCCAGGAGAAATTTGCTGATGATCCATGCATTTTCCTGCATGATTGACCACCATGTCACAAGTCATGAGTAATAATGAAGTGGCTCAGAGATCATTTTATAAAAATTTTGGATCCGTGGCCAGGCAACTCCCTGGATCTTAATCCCATAGAGAACCTGTGGTCAATCCTCAAAAGGCGAGTGGACTAGCAGAAGCCCACAAATTGTGATCAACTCCAAGCACTGATAAGGCAAGAATGGATCGCCATCAGTCAGGATTTGGCTCAAAAGCTGATATCCAGCATGCCAAGAGCGAACTGCAGAGGTTATGAAGAACAAGGGTCAACACTGTAAATATTGACTCTTTGCATATATTGAATGTTTTTGCCAATAAAAGCCTTTAAAACTCATGAAATGCTTATCGTTGTTTTCCAGTATACCATAGAAACATGTGATATAATAATAATCTACAAATACTGAAGCAGCAAACTTTGCAAAACACAAAATTTATGTCACTGCCAATACTTTTGGCCATGGCTGTATATGTACTTATAATCCATTCAATACTGAAAAGAAGCAATAAAATATAGGTTAACATCATAGAAACATCATATGTCATATTTTGTATAAATGTAGATAAAAGTTAAAAGGATCCGATATTGAAAATGTTATTCACCGTCTTGAAGATTTATTGTGAATAAGGACTTTTTGGACTTTTAATGAGTTTTGGATTATTTTTTGCATTGCGGAAGACATGGATTAAACCACTCAAGTCATATGGATTACTTTTATGCAGCCTTTATGAGCTTTTTGGAGTGTAAACGTTTTGGACCCCAAAACACTACAAATCGTTTTGTGTTCCACAGAAGAGAGAAAGAAAGTCCTATGAGTGTGAGTAAAAGATGAGAGAATTATTTTTGGGTAAACTATCCCTTCAAGATCATGGTAGTTTAGCACATGAAAGATCAGAATGTGAAAAGATTTTTTTTTTTATATATATATTGTTATTATTGATAACTGAACCCTGTGTTATTAAACAGATCAAGATGGAGATGGAAAGTTGACTCTTGCTGAATTTATCTCCCTCCCTATGGGAACGGTTGAGAATCAGCAGGCCCAAGACATTGATGATGACTGGGTACGTGAAAGAAAGAAGGAGTTTGAAGAGGTCATTGATGCTAACCATGATACGATTGTAACCATGGAAGAGTTGGAGGTTGGTATTTTTTTGTTGTGTTGTTGATGGAACCTAGTACTTTAATACAGTAGTGTCTCGTTCATATTACATCTTTCTCACACAGGAGTACATGGACCCCATGAATGAATACAATGCTCTGAATGAAGCCAAGCAGATGATTGCTGTTGCAGATGAGAACCAAAACCATAACTTGGAACTAGAAGAGATCCTTAAATACAGCGAGTACTTTACTGGCAGCAAACTCATGGACTATGCCCGCAACGTACATGAGGAGTTCTAATCTCCTCAAATCTGTAAAAAATAAGAATAGTAATATGTATGTATATATCCCTTAAGGCTACACCGAGGGCTATACAAAGTGTTGCAAGAATGATGTTGCTCTTTGCTTGCCTTCCAGATTGGGCTCAGCCAGTTCATTTGAACATGGGTTTGTAACTTTACAAACCTGCAAGCCAGAAAACCTTTTTTTAATATCGCAGTACAAAGTTGATGTCACAGGTGTGCTCTCAAAGTTTTTCCAAGTTACATATGAGCTTGCCCCATACGTTCCCCTGTAATTATGTTGAGACACTTTGTCACTTTCAACTGTTGAGTGTTGATTATTTAGAGAAATATATGTATATGAGGAATTTGGTCAGGGGAGCAATGACTTAAAAATGGATTAATGTAAATAATATAGTTACTTGCAGGTGCCATAATATATATACATGTTATATATAAATGTTTTGAAATTTTGGGTGGGTTAGTTGTAAGGCAGGGCTTTGACAGGGTTTGTATAGTTAGTTTACTAAGCTGCAACCCCTATTATTTCCAAAGATGTTATTTTATTATAAGAAGCTATTTAGGGTGGTCATTTTGTGAAAGCTAAAGTGTATATAGCACTTTTTGGGATCTCATTGTTCAATGCAAAGCAGTAAAAAAAATTCAAAAGCCTAGTAAAATAATTATTTTAGTTGAGAGAGTATAGATTAATAAAGCCAGTGTGATGTATTGTATTAATTGGGCACCAGCTTTTTTTTTTGTGAGGAGTCATTTTGTTGAATTCATAATTGCAGTTGGCCTGAAAATAGTTCATTTTTTACTATTTTATGACTGCAAGTGAAAATTCAAATTACCCTGTTACCTCAGAAATCTGTCAAATGCCTAGAAGTCAGTAGTTCATTAACACTCTGACAATATATTTGAGAACTTGTTCCCAAATGTGGTCATAGCGCTTGCTCCATTAAAGTTTGTATTTAGAGATCTTGAAGTAATTTGTATAAAAAAAAGTCCAAGTATTGTACAATAAGCTTATGACAAACGCATCCAGAGGAAAAGTTATGAATTTTATTATTATTTTATGACTAATGGATGGAGAATTTAATGTATTTTCTTGTCTTGCCTATATATTTGAGCACCAATCTCAGGTTTTGGTGTTCAAAGACACTGTCTTTGAATTTGCAATAATTGTTAAGCATGCTTTGGTAAAGTTTCAGATTTTGAATTTTTCAGAAATATGTTTTTATTTTTGTTGTTGTTTTTTTTCCCTATTTGAAATATTGATGTCTAAGGCTTATTTTTCTTTCTTTTGATTTGTGGTTTATTCCCACAGAGTACTTTTTGTCTGTTTAAATAATAGCTCCTAATCTGTTTGCAATCCTCGTTGTACAGAACATTGACTAATTATATTGCCCTCATCCTGTGGAAATTGAAGTGACTGCTTGACATAAAGTTTTGAAAAACCCACTTGTCTGAGTTTTTGACTGCTGAACATTGCTTTAAAATGAAAACGCTTTGAAATGCTTTCTTAACACTTCCTGCTTAATATTGTAGTTTATATATTCATGAAAACGATTTTTTCATCCCATTATTATACACATTTTAATACACTGATCGAGCAATGGACAAAACATACCTCTAAACTTGATACACTAACTTTTAAACTTTCTTAACACTTCCTGCTTAAACTGTGCTAGATTAGGCTAAAATTTTGTTATAAAGAATTATAGTTGTACTAATTGTATTTGTATTTACAAAGTAAATACTTTTCAATTCATATTAATGACTTCTTTTGGCTTTAGTAATATGACAACATAAAAGCCAACTATTTAATTTTGCCAACAGCATGTTGTCTATGTTATTACGCACACTATTTTAATTCCCAGAATAAATGGGTCTTATATAAAAATGTATAGCAGACTTTTTATTTTAGAAAGTGAGTCCCTTACAACACAATCATCATATTTTGTGGTCCTTGGAATCAAAAGGTTTAAAAACAGACATTTTAGATTAATTTTAGAATTTTGCATAATCATGTGTTGATTGTGTTGATGTTATTAGACAAAAATGCTATAGTATTCTCCTGTAGTGTCACCATTAAGTACAGTACATTAGACTGTATGGCCATGATATGTTGCCTTAGCTAAACTTTAGCTAACTTATTACATTAGCTTTATTTGGCTTTTGGCTAATTAACTGTAAAGTTGATGCACTGGTAGCTTAATCTTTTGTTCATCACCACTCACCTCCACACAAGCCAAGAAAAACACAACTGGGATATGAGCTGGGAGGGGCTGCTGACTGCCTGACTGTGTGAAACTGTGCAGAGACACAGAGAGAGAGAGAGAGGGAGGGAGGGCATCTCCCAACCTGATATTTAGATTTTTTATTCAATAAATATATTTCTTTGACAGCGAATCTGTGCGCAATCAGGAATATATATATATATATATATATATATATATATATTAATTTATTTAAGAAAAAAAAATAAGAAAAAAAGCACCACAGAAAAAGGGCACTTTCTCATGAGCAAGAAAAAGGGCAGGTGCTCAAGTCCCCTTTGATGTCTATGTGTGCACATGTCTGCTTACACAAACACAAGAATGGTGAGACTTTAACACAACACTTTTTTTTTTACATTTGTCAAATGAAACTAATACATTTGCAACAATGCTAAACACACACTCAGAAATAAAGGGTTGAGATAATAACACACTCATATGCAGAGAACCAGAGCATCAATAAGTGGAGTTCTACAACCATCTTTTGGTCATTGTTGGCATTACAAGCCATCTGTAGTTTTCCAGCTGTTGACAGCAATCTGACACACTCCCTCACACTCGTTTGCAAAATAAAATGTAACTATAGAAAGTTTGAAATTGCAAAATGTTTCTTCTGTTTTATACTCTAATACTATTGAATTTTCTGAATTTTGCAGTTCATTTCTGTTTCTTGATGTTCATTTTCTTGACATTGTTATGCATTTGCCTTAAAATGTTATTGCATTATGAGTTATTACATTTTAATGTTTGAAGTAAATTATTGGTAGAAAAATGCTTATTCTCTGTCTTCTCTTTGTAACACCATGGTCATGTTTGATGACAAGCATAAAGACATTTACTGCAAAAACTAACACTTTACTGCACAAAACCCATTTTAAAATTATATACTTTGACAAATAATAGTTTGATCATGTCTAAATATATATCCAAATGCATATCTTATGATAAAATATAAAGTTAGGTTACCACATGCTATCAGACTACACAGTATGTGGCTACAGCCATCTAATGGCTGTTACTGGCATGATATGGTTTTCAAGTCTGTTATTTTGTTCACCAGATGGCAGCCATCTGCCTCCAATTAATGTCACATTCTAATATTATCCTTATGTTTTATCTTATAGAAGAGTAGGGTCTGAGTTGTTTATTTATTTCCAAAAATGTGCTTATTTATTTTTGCTAATTAATGGTAAAATTTTTAAATGTATGTAAAAAAAAAAGATTAAAACATCATAAATTCTCAAAAGAAATTAATCATTTGATTGTTCTTACTTCAGGGAAGAAAAATGGTATCATTATCCTCATAAAAAGGGGGGGGGGGGGGGGGGGGGGGGCTGTTACAAATCTAAACCTTTCGGTCAAAAAATTGACGCAAAGGAAGGTGCCATTTTTGATTCAACACGTGAAACTGCTCATAAAATTAATTTATTAAACATCACAGTTCAACTTGTTTTTTTACTTTCAGAATGGTTTTTCGTATTTTGGGGTCCTTGGCATCAAAAGGTTTAAAACAGACATTTTAGATTAATTTTAGATAACTATTAAATGTTGAAAATGAATGTAATGTTACCAAATTATTATTTTTATAAACACGTGAAACTGCTACTAAAATTAATTTATTAAAAATCTTTATAAATTAAGTAGTTAATCTTATTTTTTTTACTTGCAGAATTGTTTTAGCCACAAGGTGGCAGTCAAGTATCAAAATTCAGAAAGACTGTTGTTCTAGCACTACAACTCTGCATGTGCTTTGTAAATAGGCTTGTGAAAACCCAGTTAACCTGCTGCTACCACTTTTTGTATTCTTAAAATGTATGCACAGCATTCCCTAGCAGAGATTTGTGCAAGCCTCACGTATGTCTTCATGTAGAATTAATCTATCTTTAACTTATTAAAAGGAACAAGGCATTTCTTTCTCTTCAATAAATAAAACAGTCCCAAATGAATGATGAAGTTCTAGCACAGACCTACAATAGGGTGTGGCATTGTATGAAGAGCAAACAGACGGGTATAGAGAGAGGCTTTTTTCACTGCTAGAGAATGTTATGTAAGGAGGGAGAGTCTTCCCACCTCCCCTCCCTGTTTTTGTTTTTCTCAATGAGCCAGGCTCTCCCTGACACAGGCCCCTGTGCCTGTCCACTAGGCCCCTTTCCTGGAAGCAGAGCCTGGCAGGGGCCACTTAGGGGCAGGTTTGGAGGGAGAGAGAGTGTGATTGAGGAAGGGGGTCTCCTTTCCCTTCCTGAAAATCACATGGTATCAGACTTAAATCTGAGCCTTACAGAAACCTCAGATTTGGTCAAACTGGGCACAGCTCTTCTTGAGCATTGGCGATACTTGAGTTCAGGTCATTGAGTACATGCATGGACTGACAACGAGGGTAGGAGGTTCTAGGCCAGATTAAGTATCTTACATCCTGTTCAGTTATTATTAATATAAGCAAAAAAAAGTGCAAAGGATGTTTAAACATGGAAGATAATTTAGGTGTACAAACAACACACCACAATGTTGTGATAAGTTACATTTTGTATTTTATACTTACAATAATTATATTTATGAAAATACCAAATAGAGGAAAACCGAAGATAACTGATCTTAGGTTTAATCAAGTGGCATATTTTGACAATGCATATTTCAACAGCAAAAATGCTTTAAAGGACACAAAATTAGATAAAGAATAACTTAAATATTATGGTCATTCAAAATAGCACACATGCATGATCTAAGATTATAATTATAATGTTATAATTAAATATGTATATTATATATAAATATACATGATTGTTAAATGCTCAGATAAGTGTGTGCAACAGTTTGACAGTTTTCTCACTTGCTGTTCTTGAAATGTATTCCAGAGATGCTTGAGTTCAAGGGAGCATGTTTCTTATTTCGCTCCGCCCTTGTTCAAGGCACTAATCCAAAATTGTAACCTTATAAAAACACAACAATTGGGTTGCCCTTTTGGGTGAGGGCATGAAGGAGCTAGGATTACAGTTGGGTTTAATAAACTACTCCATGATGGTCCATGATTCATTTACAAGGGATCTTTTGCAGGAGAAGATTTGAAAGGAACAAATTGCCAAACAATCCTAAATTGGCAATACATAACAATTTTGCTCTTGTTACCTGTACCTGTTAGCTAGTTCTAATGGAAGAAATGGAATTAGTAATAGAAATGTTTTAAATTTTTATGTGAAAAACAGACAATAATATACTTTCTAAATAATCATTATTATTATTATTATTATTTATAATAACAAAAATTATAATAATCATCATTTTATATTTTGGACCAAGCTTATTTGCCATAACGATTATTTCAATATTAAATCAGCTCAACAGCTCAACTCAAGTTAAATTATTTTTTTATGTGATAAACATAGAAGATATTATATAATATATATTATGCATCGTGTTTTTTTGTGATTCCATGCCTTTAGTTGCACGGTGTTGCAAAAAAAAACTTTTTCAAATGCAGAACATGTTTTGGAACTCTCCTGGTTACCCTTATTTTAGTCACATATCTGACATCTGCACAACTTCAACATTTCTAAAACTAAGAATGTAAACAGTGGTACCATTCTTGTTTATGTCTTGGTTTTGTGGTATAGAATTGGTCCCATTTGGGAATAGTCAGGAATAGATTTCCAACATAGGAGATCTGGGCAGCACTCAGACTCATAACACTGTCGCTGTACCTTTCCTCTTTACTCACTAATATTTACCTCTACCTCTGTTCTCATAACTAAAAATAAATATGAGATAAACAATGTGCTAGGGAGCAGAGATTATATATTTTTTTGAAAACATGTTCAAATTGGATGCCATTGTACAATAACACTGCTTCAACTAATTCAACAGCAGCGTCGCATTAATGGGAATTATTTACTACAGTAAATGCAATTGCATGTCTGAAGTAATGAATTACACTATTAAATTAACTTAACCTTACTGGGTTGCACGAGACATAAAAGGCAACTAAATTAAAATTCTCTTATCATTTACTAACCATCATGCCATCCCAGATGTGTATGACTTTCTGTCTTCTGCTGAACAAAAAAATAAGATATTTAGAAGAATATTTCAGCTCTGTTGGTCCATACAATGCAAATTAATGGTGGCCAGAACTTTGAAGGTCCAAAAGGACATAAAGGCAGAATAAATTTAATCCATATGACTCCAGTGGTTGAATCCATATCTTCTGAAGTGATATGATAGGTGTAGTTGTGAAACAGATTAATATTTAAGATTTGTTTTTACTATAAATCTCCACTTTCACTTTCACTTTCACTTTCTTCTTCTTTTGCTTTTAGCGATTTGCATTCCTCGAGCATATCGCCACCTACTTGGTTGGTGAATTTATAGCACAGTTTTTCACAGGTCAATATTTAGCCTCTGAAGATATGTATTAAACCACTGGAGTCATATGGATTACTTTTACACTGCATTTATGTGATTTGAAGCTTTAAAAATGTTTTACCCATTCACTTGCATTGTGAGGTCCAACAGAGCTGAGATATTCTTTTAAAATTCTTCATTTGTGTTCTGCAGAAGAAAGTAAGTAATACATATCTGGAATGGCATGAGGGTGAGTACATAATGAGAGAATTGTAATTTTGGACGAACTAACCCTTTAAAGGTGCTGTAAGTGATTTTAGCCTTTCTAACTTCCATTAGACTGAGCCAGCCACGCCCCCTCCAAAACACTGCACCAATACCATTGAAACCGACACAAAGTATGTGCCCACATTTATTAAATACAACATTAGCGAAATAGCACTCTCAACTGACAAATTATAAATCAGAATATGGCAGTATGTCTCAATAATTAGCTGCAATGACAACACTATGAGAACGAGCAAAATGATTGACAAGCAGAAAGTGTCAGAGACTGGGGTCTGCTGACATATTTTTATTTGCTGTTTACAGAGACTAGAGTTGTCACAGAGACTGGTGAGATATCTCATGACACTTATTTCAGTGATATCTTTCAGGGAGTAGGCATATTTTTGCATACTTTTCCAAGAAAAAATAGCTTACAGCACATTTAATGAGTAAAAATTGGTCAAACTGGTTTATGAGATTATAGCAGCATACTGTCATAGGACAGACATGGTTGGGAGGGTTACTTTTGAAATGTATTCCACTACAGATTACAGAATGTAAAATGTAATTTGTAACATATTCTGTTGGATTACTCAAGTAATCTCGTAAGTAATCAAAATACTTTCTGAATGTAACTGTATTCTGATTACCAATTATTTATATTGTAACTGTAGTGGAATACAGTTACTAATAAATATGTAATCCTATTATATATATTCTATTACTCCCCAACTCTGAGGACAGAATATGTATCTCAGCCAGAGGCATTTTTTTCATGCAGCTCATCATAACAGTTTTACATAGAAGCTTTCACTGAGCCAAAGTCCTTGCACGGATACCATGAAATATTGTTGTCAAAGCAAACAAGTTGTTATCGAAGTGGTAACATGGTTGGAGAAACTTGATGATTTTGAAGATTCATAATTGATTTGATGTTTAATGGTCTTATAGCTGTACAGTGATTTTAGTGATGTACTGTATGACATACTCCATAATGCCAGAAAATGCTCATGCCCGAATCAGCATTACGCTTGCATTAAATGCAGTTAAAATACAAAATTAGAAACTCAATAATTGCATAATAATTATCTGAAGTTCATTGAAATATTGCAATTATATTGTTAGCTGATATTTTAAAAGGATCAATATTAAATCAATATTTCTACAATTACAATTATGATGAGGATGAGGATCAGTAAGAAAAGAAGGCAGGTTGGGTGTCATACATTTTCAAAACAAAGCTTTTCAAATATTACCAATTCAAGCGCATCCCTAATTTCCTTTGCAATGTCCTCATTATTTAATTAGCATTCCGACACTTTCATTTAGATTCAATAAGCCTACTGCATCAGACTATACCAGCACTAGAATGTTTTCAGTGTGGTGTGCAATGTACAGAAGAATGCTTCAGTTACTCCCACTTCCTGGAGATCCAATCCGAAACGACCAGCTGTTTCAAGGCGCCCCTCCGAGCCCAACATAAGCAAAACAATACACGGAAAAACATTAAAATCATCAATTATTGGCTATTTTCGATTATTTTCTTTACAAGTTATAATTCTAGGCGAATTGGCCGTATTTTGTTTTGAAAACATAATGCTGGTTATAGCCCAGCTACGGGTTGTTTATCTGTAGTAAGGGGAACTTGAAACCGTCCCGTGCCCCATGTCCTCGGTTGTTTTTCTTCTTTCGCCTGGATTCTCCATGTTGTCGGAGAAAAAGTAAGGGCTTTACCTAGACTAGAGGCGGCTACGGATAAATATACAAGCGATAAACTAAACTGAGACGCGAAGCCTAGAGAAAAGCAGATAAGAGAAAACAAAACAAAGTGCCATGCCCCTCCCATGTGGAAGAGAATAGAAGGCGGGAATAAATAAATATCAAAATAATTTGTTGCCGTAGGTTCGAGATATTTTTGCGCGAACGGACATTATTAATTTCAAGTATCGATAGCCATTAAAGCCACTAAATGCGGTCCGACTGTTTGTCGCCGGAAAAGGTTGGTTGGACGTTGAGGGCTGTGCGTTTGTTAGATGGAAAGTTCGATCATCACTCAAGTGCAGAGAGAGAATTCTCGGTTGCCTTCGAAAACAGGTAGGCAACGCACTGTCACATGCAAAATGGTAGTGTTTCAGCGCTGTCAATACAAGCGGACCTCTTTGAACTCAGAGATTCTCGCTTTGGCACTAACGCGACGTGAGACTCGGACATTGTTATTTGTGATATTGAGCTGATTGATGTGCCACATTATGGAGCGGAATTCAACAGGATATTCTGTATATATATATATATATATATATATATATATATATATATATATATATATATATATATATATATATATATATATTGTGTGTGTGTGTGTGTGTGTGTGTGTGTGTGTGTTGGTAAGATATGGCTAAATCTCAGTGTAACTGCTGATTTTTTTTTTCATTATTTAACAATGTTTTGCTGTTGCAATCAGGCAGATGCTTGATGTTTACGTAATATAATTCAAAAACTGTTTTTTTATTATTGTTTTCATCTTATAAACTATTAATGAGTCGTTTTCTATTTATTTATGTTTCCTTATTACAATATTACAAGGTTTGTAAAAAAAAAAAAAATTAAACGTCACCAAGCCTACCAAGTTCATTGTCGTTGAAATAAACTACTGTTTGCTCTTTTGTGATGTTAAACGGGCGGTGTTTCACAGCTTGTGTAATGAATAATTCAAGAGACAATTTTTCTTAACATTATGCAGATTAGGTTTCTCAACCATTCTCGGTTTGAACGCATTTCCTAAAATCGCATATCTCATACTCTACCTCGCTGAAGTAAAACTGCTAAAACATCGAGTTTAAATGTGAAAAACATCGGCCTAATCGAGAGCGCAAGGTGCCGCGGAGGAATGCACAAACACACCCCTCAGCACACGCCCTCCATCTGCCGCGCGACGAACAGCCACAGACGATACGATTACACGAATTGTAAACCTGGACGCATTCATTTAAGCGTTTAAAGGATCGTGTATGTGTGTGTGTGTGTGTGTTTATTTATTTTTTCTTTAGAGTAAAGGCCACAATGTTCTGCAGAAAATACCAAGTAGCCCTTTTGTCCCCTTACTTACTACACGGCGGACCAGCCTATCCTCTCGACAGTGTTGACGGGCTACCGGTGTTGTTTATCGTGTTTCTTCTGCTTTGCTCTTATTATAGACCTGACGTAAATACTTCGGATATGAAAGCCGTCGATCTATTGTGACCATATGTTATTGATGTTAATAAGGCTATTATAACATATTTTACGACCTCTGTATTAGTGAATTACGAGCAGCCATTATGATGGAAATGGCCAAGGCAAGTATGCAAAAAATAGTTGAACACAGTTGCACATGCTTGCTTGCATAAAGAAGTGTCCAATTACACGACTCTACCACATGCCTAATAAATGACTCGTTTGTGGCCATGACAGCAAAGAGTCCAATTATGGCGCTCAGATTGTGAACAAATAAAAAAGTGCAAATGTAAACATAGATCTGTGGCAAATAATGTTTTGCACTGTTGCATTTTGTATTGTTTTCAGTACTGTGTTTGCTTTAGAATCTTAAGAAATTCGATTAATTTAGAATTTTATACAGTATTATTAATATTTAAATGATTAAAGTGAGGATTACAGTGTATTCCTTTGTTATTCAGATAGTTGTTTGACATTCCTTTGTCAATAGCTGAGAATTATCGTCTTGTATCTATGGTTTAGTTGTACATGTGCTGGATAAAAACGGATTACATGTAATCTGTATTATGTAATCAGATTACAAAATCAAGCACTTGTAATTAGATTGATTTACATTTTTTTTTTAAAATCCTAATCACATTACAGTTACTTTTTATGGATTACATGATTACATATATTAATCAGGCCAAGGAAGTAAATTGCTCATAATTTATTGGTCCCTCTAATACTTTTTTTTTTATACACAGACGTGTTACTAACCACCAGCTATAATTACACTGAAGATGGAGCGGTACTAATCCACACATAAATGCCAAACCGATTGCATTAGTGCGGTAAAGTTAGTGTTGCGAAATGCTATTGTACACAGCTTCAAAAATGTTACCGAGCCCGCTTTTGATTCACATAGTGTTGTCACGATACCAAAATATCAATAGTACCAATACCAGTAAAATTCCCAGATTCTCGATATCAATTTCGATACCACAAAAAAAGGTCATATGCTACTGAACACTCCTTTAGCCTATTTAATAAAGTTGAATGTATCGATGGAAATAATACATTAAAATAATTGCATGTTTCCTCAAGTAGGACCCTATAAATTTTTTTTTTCTAAATTCTGTTTTACCTCCAAATTCAGTTTTTCCGTCAATTTCATTATCAAAATAGCGTCTAATTAAATAAATGAATAAAACTGCAATCAAATAAAAATAGAACAACTACTTCTCAACATACAATTGCATTCTTTTAATCAAAGTTTTTTTTTTTAAGTCAGTTAATGAAGTGCTTCTTTAAAGATCCTCACAGAATATTTTCAAAAGTTGGTTTTAATTTGTCAAATAAATGCACAACAGTGTATCACATTATAGCAAAACAATGATGAAAAATTATATTCAGTACAACAGCTCTCTTGCTTGTGAGATATTGCTTAAATATAATAATTATTATTACTACAGTAAATACTACATTGTACTATACAGTTGTTATATATGTCTGTTGTGATTTCCTTAATTCTCCCATTAAGCTTTTATTTTGAATCAAACCTTTTTTTTTAACGTTACAGATTTTCCGTTCTGTGTTTTTCACTGTAGTTTCACATCTCCAGTTAATAATTTGGTTTTAGGGTTCAGTGTGATTATTAAAGGGAAAATGCTATGATTTCATTTGATACATTTACTGTCTGCAGGCACTGTACACTTTAAACTAAATGTGCATTCTCTCCTGTCATCTACAAGCGCAGTACTTGATGCTCAAAAATTTTCCGCATATAAGTGGCTTCATTCATGCACGTGTGTGTTGAAGCGTACAGCACATGCAGACTGAATTTAGCGCGGTTCAATAATCACATGGTTTAATAATCACACTTGGACATATCCCTATTTTAGTTTGATTAGTTGTCCATTTCAATGTAAAAGGAGTAACAGAGCACACGCTCATAAGCATGTGAGCATTTGAAAGCAGCCGTCTGTCAGTCAGATAGGGCTGAAACGATTAGTCAACGTTATCGACAACGTCAACAATAAAAAATTGTCGTCAAAAAATTTAATTGGCGAATAGTCGTTTGATCTCATTTAACGTAACATGAGATCATATGAAACTCTAATGATGACGCATGAGAGCAGTACAGCAGTTCATGCCTGACTAATGAGAGGAAGAATTACACAGCTCACAGTCCAGATGCACTCTTAACTTTCCAAACAGCTTCAGGTGATGTACATCACAATGTACAAGGGAATTATACAAAAATAACAAATAAGTAAATACAGAAGCACTCTCATTGTGGAATAAGTGTCGGAGCTATTTAAAGGAAACACCCCGATGTTACATCTTAAATGCAGTTTTAATGCGTTATAGCTTTATTAAAGTTCAAATAATACAGAAGCAGGTCATGTAATTAACTACAGACTCTGGCATTCCTCTATGCGGTCAGCGCCACTTCTATGTGTTGCGCGAATGTCCCGATCTAAGGTGAAGAGATTGAAACTGCACCCGGCTGATACACACTCTGTCGCGGGGACGCCCGTCAATCGAGCCCGCACTTGCTAAAGCTAAATTATAACATGATGGCATAAAATATGTCACTGTGCCTTTCTTATCTTGGCAATAAGCAGCTTTATTAATAAGAGAGAGTTTGTTATTTTGTGAGTTAAAGATGGATTGAAGTGAACAAAATGGTGAGAGAGGTAGTCTTCGCCCCATTATACACTGAAACAAAATACTTTTACGATTTGATTTTGTTTTGGCTTGTTTTCCAATAAAAATATCTAAAGCTCATTTAAAACAATGTACATTTACTTTAGGAACTATACTGCAGAAGAAAAATGTGTTATCTGAGAATGTTGAATATAATATTAAAAATACAAATATTTTTAAATATATAAAAATCCTTTAAAAAAATATTTACATTCATCTGAGAAGCAGCATATACAATATTTAGACTTGCTTTTAGAGAATAGATCTTGAATAGGAGTATATTTTGTCTTTACTGCACTCGCAAAAGTACAACCAAGTGAAAGAAATACACTTATATTTAAGATACATCCTCTTAAAGCAAGTTTAAATATCTTAAACGTTGCTTCTCAAGTAAATGTATGTTGTTTAAGGATTTTTTGACAATTTTAAATGGAAAACAAGACAAAAATACTTGTACAGAAAAGTATTTTTTCCTCTTTAATTCAATGAATGTCATTTAAAGGTATTTTTAAAAGATTATTATTTTTCCTCTTTATTGTTAGTAAACACGTATATAATACAACCTTTTAAGCTGGGGCACGAGCTGAGTAATCGTTTTAGAGCTAATGATTAATCATTGCAATAATCGCCAAATAGTCAAAAAAAATCATTCTAATAATCGTTTGATTAATTGATTATCAAAATAATCGTTAGTTGCAGCCCTACAGTCAAGACTTTTTTTAGTATTGACTTTTCTGTACCTGTACTTTTGACACCACTAAATTCACAAATATAACTTGTCTGGATTGCATTTCCCAATAACAATCGATCTTAGCGGTTCAATAGCATTTTCTACAAACAATTTTACGAATGTTCGTTATTTTTTTACAAGCGTATCCCAAAACTGCACTTAACATGAACATGCGAGGATGTGCTTTAAGTACTACTTAAGAGAGTTCCTGTCCTTGTGACAGTGCTGAAATGTGACCATATAGTGCTGCTCAACTTTACAATTTGTAATTCACCTAACAAATTTTTTTTTAAAAACATTTCTTAAAAATTTGACCTAGTGAAAGCATATTTACATATTGTTTTTACAATAATTTTGTGCAGAACGTTCTTTTACACAATCTGCTTCCATAATCAGGTGTGCATTTGTAATATTTCATTTTCACAAATTCATCTCGATATAAAAGCTTTCAGGATTAGTGACGACAGTGGAGGCCCTGTGTATTATCCTGCTAATAACAAGCATTCATTGAATATTATTCCATATTTTCGTGGAGCGCAAAATTGGAGACGTGCTGCAGGTGTCTGCATAAATCTGTGTCCTTACGATGTTCTTAGCTCTGTATGATTACTCCAGAGTACACTTGCATATTACTTTTTGCAAGTCCATTTGGTGGCGCAAGTTCTGCATAAATTACATACCTCAGGTTTTCTTTACTGCATTGAAGCATTTTTAACAAAATTAAATAAAAATGGTTCAAGCTTATGCTACTCAAATGTATGTGACATCACATAAACAAGAATAAGGTCGGAAGAAATCCAAAAGCAATCAGATTAGATTACTTTAAAATATAGTCCAATAGATTACGTTACTGACTTTAATTTTAGTGTTGTAATTTGTAATCAGTACCAGATTACAATTCAGAAGTAATCTACCCATCACTTGACATGAAGCAAGTTGACGAGAAACAATGCATTCAAATTAAAACTTTTCAGTACACTCACAGTTTGGTGAATTCTCATTCTGTGCAATATTTTTAAGTAGGTACACAATTTTTATATACTTGAGTACACTGTAGATCCATGGCTAGTTTAATCAAATGTCCAGCAACTCATTGCATACCTGAAAAATAGCTTCCATATGTATTGATAAAACATTAAGTCTAAACAATTAGTTTTTCATTTGGTGAAGACCAGAACTAAGACATTTTTGGGTGGGATAACATTGCTGATGTTCTCCCAGTGTTTTTGGATATCTGCTCTTTAGATACATGTAAAAAAAGAAGAATAAATCTTATCTTAAAAAAGTTCTGAACAGAACTGAAAGGTTCTGGGGGCAGGTATGTATTTATGAGCTTCTCCATCCTGTGCTCTAATTACAGAAATCAAGCACATGGCCTATTACTGTTTTTTTAACTGATTCCTTGGAGTCCAGTTACACCAACCTCTTGAAACTCAAATCCATGCTTGACATGTATTTCACCTTCTTTAGATCTTTATTATCTAGGAAATGTCAATCAGATGATAATTCACCAAATTAAAGGACCAAATTAGTGCTGCAGAATCTCCAGGTTTTAGTGTTTTATTTTTTACATTTACTTTTATTCAGTGTTAAACAGAAAATTGATTTTTATAAAAGGTCTCAAATTCTCTTAATTCTAGTTACTATTAAGTTAGTAACTAGGATCCCTGACCACTTACATGCTTCTAACAGAACATTTGATGGCCCTTAAAATGGCATTCCTTATTTCAGACCGCTCAGAAATCAGTGCAGTACTGTTCCATCTGCACGTGAAACAGAAAGTAGATTTAAATTCATGGATAATTACATTTGTACTTCGTTTCCTAAGTCCTTGTGTTAAGCAGGGCTTTATCAGTGATTGTACAGATGGGCAAATACAGCAGAGTAAATGATGACGAAGGAGGCCATTTTCTCTCATCCTCTCTCCGCTGTACATGCCGCTCGTATGTTACATAAGATGATTCCTATGGCTACATAAGCCCCCAAAGGCTTCAAGAGGGAGAAAAGGTGCATGGATTGGAAATGAGGATCAGCCTCTTTTTCCCTTGCCCATCAGGATGGTCAATGCCTTCATATGAGAAAAAAAAAAAATAGAAATAATAACTAGTGCTCACATTTCATTGTTGAAATAAAAAGCAGATTCTAATCATTGTATGATTTACTCTCATGTGCAAGAGCTTTAAGGTCTATTTCTTATATTATATGCTTCGTAATCGTAACAGGCAAGTCTGGACAAAATCATGTTTCACTTACATGCATATTTGCAAGCCATAGTATGCAGAAGCCCCTAAATTTGCAATGAGCCATAAGCCCTCTGTAATGAATTGCAAAACATGCTACAGATGTCATGTTACAAAACATAGCTCTTATTTCTGTGGCTAGGAGTTGTTTTTGTGGCAGATGCATATGGAGGACTGAATGTGACAATATTAAAAATAAATAAATAAATATATTTGCAAAGAAATGTAAAAAATGTAAAAGTATACTTAGAAATAAATAAATAAATGTTTAAATTTGACATAAATGAGAATTTATACTAATAATCGACTGATTTGTGTTGATTAATATTCGATGCAGATATCTAGAGAGCAGGATGGACGATATAATGGCAATATACATATACAGTGTATACTGTAGGATATCACACATGGTAAATTACGTTTATAAAATTGTTAAGAATTTATTTAACTTTTTGTTGTGTAACAACAAAACAAACTGTGCTTATTCATTTACATGCCTTAAACTGGGCCACACTAGCCGAGTTCTCCATTGATTTTCATGTGTGAGTGTCATTTACATAATCACTGGCCAGGTGGAGGGAGACGGAGTACGCATTATGTCAAAGTGTCTGTTATCAGATCTGTTGAAATTGTGGTTTCTATTCAGATTGTCAAGATATTCAGCTGAATCCCTGATGGCTGGGATTTCTAAAAGTGTCTGACAGGTATTGTCATCCTAGGTACAAACAGTTACCATGATATGAAATTACTTAAACAGTGTTATAAAATGTTGTCTTATCGTCTACCTCTAAATCATTCATTCAGAAGATATCATTCATTATCCATTCAACCTATTTGACTCAACCTCAAGATGTCACTGTGGCCTCCAAGCTTTACTCTGGAGCACTCTGAGCTTGATTGCTATGCCTGAAGTAGAAGACACGCCCTCTCATTTACACACAGATAAAGAAATGTAGAAATAAAAAAAATGTGGGAATAAATACATGTATAAATAAATACATTTAGAAAAAATACATGTGTTAATAAATACGAAAATGCATAAATAAGGAAATAAATGTATAAATACTAATCTATGTCAGATTTGAACATTTATTTATTTATAAGTGCACCTTAATTAAAACCTTAATTTATATATAAATAAAAAATGTAAATATATTGTCAAATTCGGTCCTCCATATATGCACTTCTAGGACTTGTTTCTGCCAGACTCTCCTGTGATGAAATAGCAGTGTGTGTGTGTGTGTGTGTGTGTGTGTGTGTGTGTGTGTGTGTGTGTGTGTGTGTTGTGCTCCAATGGTACAGCTGAAATGTGTGGGCTTTCCCGCCCTCTGAGATTATATAACATATACCAGCCATGGCCAGCAGTCTCATTTAAAACAGATTTTCTGTTTCTGTGCAACGTGTGCCATCTCTGCAGAAGGGAGGCTGAGCATTTGATCATTTTGATGTTTACAATCATTGTGTTTACTGACGAAAACATATTCCATTGCAGTGCTCTTAAATATTTATAAGGTCTGTCAAGTGCCAGAGGCACACTAAATGCTAAATAGTGAAAGAAAAAAATATTGTGTGTATGTAGCACAAGATCTGTCTTATCTATCAAGGTTAAATTGATTTATCAAAAATATGCATTAATGCACACAGGGTGGGGTCTAGAAATAGTCTGTAGAACTTTGTAGTAGCTTCAAGTTAGATTGTTTTAGGGTGGTGACAACTAATCAATAAAACTGAAATGTTATTCTCTGTTAGTCAGGTCTTTTGGCTATGCATGGAGATACTCCATAAGTGATGTCACTCTACAGTGACGAAAATGTTTTTTTTTTTAATGATATAAGCACATTTGAGGCACGTGCATGCGTCTCAACCAAGCAGAGTGCAATAAAGAAACGGAGAACAACAATAAGATGTACTCCATAGTTTTTTCCTAATGAAAAAATCTTTACTCCTGAGGAAATTAACTGCAATTTTGAGTGCAATTTTAACAAAAAAAATGTACTAAAATGATAATTAACCACATAGAATTTAAATCCAACAAATAATGCAATTAACAATATTTATGAGAAGAGTAGTACAGGAATATATGATATAATACAAAATACAGGAAATGTTTATTTTTATTCGATTAATTGAAAAAAGTGTCAAAAGATGAATTGATATAGCCTATCAAAATAATTATTAATAGCAGACCTAGATTGTTTTGTAAAACAATCACCAGGAACCTTGTTATTATATGTAACTCATTTGAGGAAGGTAGAAAATGTAAAAATTCTATTTTACTGTGTTGTCCTTCAAACAGATCAGGTAAATAATAACTCGCCTCGGAAACCTGGAAGTCGGAACATCTTCAAAAAGCTAATCTGTTGCCTTCGACCTCAAGATGCCCAGCTGCCAACATCACCTAACCATGAAGCCTTGTTATCACCTGAGGACAATGGGACCATTGCTGAAGTATTAAATTATCACTGAATCACTTTTTGTGTAATTTTGTTGTTTTATATCCTTAAAAATTTATAAAAAGACATTTCTAAAGATTACTAGATTTATGTAAAGCATATTTAATTTATTTAAAGAGCTGGATTAGCTAACAGTAGCTATCTCCAGTGTAAAAATATTTTGTCTGCCAACTTTATGTGCTAACATATAAATTAACTGGTCAAAAATATTATCTAATATGAATAAATCACAATATTTTAGGCTGTACCAGCAAAAGTCATTTTTTAAGGGTCAGATCACGTAGAAATAACTGGCAGCTTCTGACAACTGACCCATTTAACTTTGAACCATTTAAACTTTTAGTGTAAACAAAACAAAAAAATACATTTCTAGCTGCATCCAATACATTAAACTTAGCTGCAAGTTGACTGAATAATGCATTGAGCAGGAAACATTTTCATGCTTGGGCTCCTGCTCAGAATTTGTTCTACATTGTAAGCCACTGCATTGTCCTGCCCAGTAGAATGAATGTGATGAAATCTTTGGGTAGAGGAACGCAAAAGATACATATAAAAACAACAAAAGAATTCCCCTCTGATTTCTTCTGAAATCAAATATACAATGAACAGACAATAAAAATATGCCTTTAAGTATTTTGTTTCTCCTGTCAGACATAAGCTGTTTTGAGTTACAAGCTCACATGGTTAGGAAATAATAAAAGCATGATTTGTGGAAACACATATACTTCCCTAAAGAGTTATGGTATCATCTCCAGATTCCAGGGGAGTGTCTTCTGCCAGCAGTGACCTCTCAGGACCAGGGGAAGATCTGTGTGGTTATAGATCTGGATGAAACACTGGTGCATAGCTCCTTTAAGGTATGCCCAGTTGAGCATTAAACATTGCATGAGATTGCATACTCATTTAAATGAGTCTCTGAAGCAAATGCCTAATGAACTAGATATATTGTCTGTAAATAAATTAAGCGACATGCAGCAGTTTTAATACTTTGTAAATCGACATAAAATAATAGGATACATAGTAAGATCATATTAAAATATAAATATTAAAACAGTTCATATAATATTCACATTTAACTGCATTGTTAATATGTAATATATTAAGTTAGATATTGTTTTTTTAGCCAATAAGCAATGCAGATTTCATTGTGCCTGTGGAGATTGAGGGGACCACACACCAGGTGAGATCTGATTAATATTTGTATATGTGAGAAACACTGGTAATCCCCTGCCAGTGCACTGGTGTTTTTCATTGACTTGCATGTGCACGGTTTTTTCCCAATGAAAAATGAATGATGAGCACCCTCTGCTGGACTGATGTGAGAAGAGAGCTTGGCAGTGGCTGAGGATTGTGATGTCATGTACACAAGTAATCACAGAAGACATTTGCCAATGCTTAGATTTTATTTTATTTTTTTACACTAGTTTGATGCAAACTGAGCTTGCATCTTTCTTTAAAAATGTCTTAGTCCTTTGTGGTTGTCCTCTTTCTAACTTTTCACCTTCATTTGGCCTTTGCCTGGTTCAAGTAATCCAGGATAGGTTAGTTCCCACTAGTACGACCTATTCTCGATTACTTGTTTCAGGAGAAGGCTACCAGCAGCGGAACTATAAGCACCACAGGCACTACAGAACATTTTGTGGTGTTGTTTTTTTATTTACATTCTCAAATCAAATAATATTAAGACTTCTTTTAGCAGTGAACTTTGCATCTACTATATCTGTGTTGTCAACCACCGACAAAAAACACTTGTGTTTTAGGTGTACGTGTTAAAGAGGCCATATGTGGATGAGTTTCTTCGGAGGATGGGAGAACTGTTTGAATGTGTTTTGTTCACTGCAAGCCTTGCTAAGGTATCAATTTAAAATAATTTGACCATATGTTAGAACATTAAGAAATTCTAGAGATACCTTACAAAAAGCAGATGTTTGTGATTCACCTGCCAAATGGTTTTAGCAAGGTTCCCACAGTCATGGATAACCTGGAAATATGAAGGAATTTGACAAGTTTGTTTTCCTGACCTGGAAAAATCATGGAAATAAAAATGTTACAATTTAAAAAATACATGAACATTTCAATAGTTCATAGATGTGTACTAGATATGCTTAGCTTTAAAATATTTAATTAGCTAAGTATCACTTTTTGTGAGTGCAAAAGCCAAAGATTCTTATTTAGTAATCACAAGTGACTGTAAAAGTCCTGGTAAAATCATGGTAGTTCATTAGTGTGGGAACCCTGTTTTAGTGAATTATGCCCTGATAGTTTTGCTTATCCCAGCTTTCCAATGTTTGTTCTAATCCTGTATTGATCCAAATTTGCAGATCCATTGCCCTTTTCTAAGTCCATCCCTCCTTCTCGTCTATCCTTTTTTTATCCCTCTGGTAGTACGCAGACCCAGTGACTGACCTGCTGGATCAGTGTGGTGTATTCCGGGCACGGCTGTTCCGTGAATCTTGTGTGTTCTATCAAGGCTGCTATGTTAAAGACCTGAGTCGCCTCGGCCGTGAGCTCCACAAAACCCTGATCCTGGACAACTCCCCTGCCTCTTACATCTTCCACCCTGAGAATGCTGTGGGTTTCATTTTCCTGCTGTCGATTAGCCTCTGTTGAACCCTGAGCTTGGCTTCTAGATTAATTCTCTTTCCATTTTACATAAATTTTATGTTTCATGCATCCACTTATTGTGAACAGAATTGGGCAGTTTAAGACTTAATTAGTTGTATTGGGCATAATATATACACTCACTGAGACAAGGAACACTTGTGCACCTTCTTATTCATGCAACTATCTAATCAGCCAATTGTGTGGCAGCAGTGCATAAAATCTTGCAGATACAGGTCAGGAGTTTCAGATAATGTTCACATCAACCATCAGAATGGGGAAAAAAAAGTGATCTCAGTGATTTTGACCGTGGCATGATTGTTGGTGCCAGATGGGCTGGTTTGAGTATTTCTGTAACCGCTGATCTCCTGGTGTTTTCACGCAGAACAGTCTTTAAGGTTTACTCAGAATAGTGCCAAAAATATACAAAACAGCTACAACAGCAGAAGACCATGTCAGGCACTTTATTAGGACCATATAAAAGGACCTAATGAAATTCTCAGTAAGTGTACATTGGTGTTCAAAAGTCTTAGTCCACATTGAAAATCTGAGACTGAAAATCTACACCAAACTACTACAATCTACAACAACAAAAAATTAAATAAAGAAATGTCACGATGTAATATTAATCAAGGGATTGTGCACTTTTTTTTGCTTCTTGGTTACTAATCAAATAAGCAAATTTGTGACATTGACCATATTAACTCCTTTGTACAAAAGGATTATGCTGGGATATCACAGATCATCTGGTTTACACAAACTTGTGTAGCCTATGCCAGCTCTAGTGCATAGTTTTATCAAAGCAAAAGGGAGACATACCAAATGTTAAAGTAATATTCTAGGTTCAATACAATTTAAGATCAATCTACAGCATTTGTGGCATAATGTTGATTGCCATGGAAAAAAAATATATTCGACAATTCGTAAACATTAAAATACTCAGTGTTTCAAAAGTATAGCCACAAAATGTAAACAATGTGTGCAATAACATGAGTTTAGTGTGATAAAATCGCTTGCTAAGCGATTTTCTGGGTAAAGTTATATTTTACATCTTCGTTGCCTTGACAGCATAATACTGTACACAACCATAATCCCAGTAAAAGTCGATTTAAGCAACTTTACAGCTCAAATAATACCAGAGTTTTACATGAAAGTGCTTTTCCTCCAAATATTGGCCCCATTCACTTCAATTGTAAGTGTCTCACTGTAACCTCGATTTTTGCTTTTTTTTTAAGAAACAAGTAAAAATATTTTTTGTGTTAAACAACAAATGTTGTCGATTAAGCTTAACTGGCATTGAACTGGAACTTTTTACTTAAATGGTGGTACTGATAATAGAATTTGTAATGAAAGCAAACTGTATTAATTCAGAAAAATACATATTCTGTACCCCACTGTATGTAACAATGTAATATGAATGTTAAAATATATACAGTAGAATACACTTTGTATCCTTAATACACATATTTTTATAATGACATGCATTTTGTATGTAATGCTGACTATATGAGGACCTCTGTCTTTTACAGGTTCCTGTAATGTCCTGGTTTGATGATTCAGAGGACACTGAGCTGCTGCACCTCATCCCAGTATTTGAAGAGTTAAGTCAGGCTGAAGATGTCTATAGCAGACTAGAACAACTCAGGGTTCCATAATCCCTACAACTGCCAGACCACAGCAAACCTAGATCTTGCATTGCACTGACTGCCAATCACACGCAAGCGGCTCATATGACAGAAGGCTCCACCCTCTGACCTAAAAACATAAACAAGTATTCTACTGAACAGAGAGAAATGTGTGTTCTACTATGGATTACACTTGGATGATATTCTGGTCAGAGGCCAACTGTCTCGGTCATAGTGCTTGCTTTTTGCAATAACAATTTACAAATTTTGTATTATTATCATTATTATTTTTTATTTTTGTTTACTATTTTATGAGTATTTTTTTACATCTATAATGCCATCTTTGGGGAGATTTAAACAGATGCTGTTAAACAGGACAATACACAGGGTCTAATCAAGTCATTAACAAACTGAAGTCAATGCATTATGGCATACAGCTGTAATGTAAGCACAATATACCTTCAGGCCAGTGTCTCTATGCAAGCTCTACCTGAACACACCCTCACATCACATGTTAATTTACATCATAAATTCATATCTATACTTACAATATTTAAAGGGAAACTGGTGTTTCTAAAGTATTCCAGACATAAGCATAATGCCACAAAAATTGTGAAATGGTTTAAATGGAATACATCTTATATTAACTATCCAACATGCTATGCATTCTTTTTTATAAATGCTAATGTGACACCAAGGACCAATACAACCTTGTTTTTGGTAACAGTTCTATTACTTTACAAAAGCCTTGTTTAAGCGTAAATAGCTGAGGTGAATGAATATTTTTAATGATATTCCTGTTTTTAACACTGTTTCATGTGAATTACAACCATATACTGTTAATTTAAGTTGACTCTTCCTGTATTCATCTTTAAGTGGCCTTATATCTGCTTCAAGTGTACTTGATGAAAGAGGTTGTTTTGATACTTGCGGGGCAGAATTAACCACATAGAATGAACCAAAGATATTTATTTTGTTGAGTTCACTTCTAAGTCTCTGAGGGTTTACACCATGCTGTATTTATGCAGACAACTACTTGCTGTCCATCATATATGTGTATATTTGGTTTAACTTGAATTTAAAATCTTTATAGGATACTGTTATTATATCTGGCATAGACCAGACATTCCAGCTCTTTTTTTCAATCTTGTAATATTATTTAAAAATGATCATTTCTATAAGTTGTTTTCATTGTAGCATAAGCATCCAAAATGGCCATGTTTTTTTTTATATATATATAAACACAAAGGGTGTTTATCTTTCCTTTGTTCAAAAATCAACATGCCCTGAATAAAGTTTGTGCTATTTAATAATTTTGACTTTTGTATTGCAGACAATATTTTGTTTTCCGCCAAATAGGAATATGGCTAGGGCAATAATATTCATCTTACATACTGTATACAGAACTACACCATTCGAAAGTAAAGCATGTGTAATCATTTGGTTATTAAAATATCTTCTATTCCAGTATAACGTTCAGAGTCAAGCAAGTCAGTTTTAGATGCCTACTAAAAAAAAAAAATGTTTAACTGTGGCACTATGGTTTGTTTTTTTGCATCTCGATCAGCCTGACATTGGGCCAGTTACTTTTTTTTTGGTTAAAAAAATAACCTATAAATTTAAAACCTACAATTAATAGGTGAATAATTGTTAATATCAGAATATTATGAAACTTTCAGATATCACAGAACCACATATATTGCAAGTAGTCTTAAATCTCTCTTTAGATGACTAAATTATAGTGGCACTGGAATCCATCTTAAACCTACATGTACAAAAAGTATGCCACATATTTTATAATAAACCACAAAAATAAATATTTCAAAGGTTTTATTGAGCTGCATGAGTGATGGCAATTGCTTAAAAAAGGAGATTATGAGAACACATTTATGGCTTTTGCAGGACAGAGTGAAAAAAAAAACAAAATCAGCACCTTACAGTATAAACATTTTACAGATATATTAACAACTTCATTATTTATTTTGTAAACATACCAAACTAATATAAAATATTCCTGACAATTACAACAACGTAAATAACAATAGTTCTAATGGCAGGCAAATTATGGATCTAACATAGTAACAAACTACTTAAAAAAAAATAAAAAATCAATAGAAAGTTTTGTGACAAAACAAGAGTGTCATGCTTAAAAGATGGAGCAGGACTACAAAGTTTATTCCTCTCTACAAAAATGGTACATTATACATAGGCATTGAGAGACTGCTGGATGACATTACACATGTTTGGGAATGTTTCGGATTGGTCTTTTGCTATGGTTGATTTATTAAAAAGGAGGTCAGCACATATTAGAAAGGATTTGGGCTGTACTACTTATCTACTAACCTATGGCTTTTTGTGCAACCACTTGAAAATGCAAGGCATTATTTATTATAATTTTTTTCTGTTGCCTATAATCCCTTTTGCAGGATTAGCATTGTCAAAAACATGCATTGCTAAACCTCGACTTGAATTGCACCAAAATGTTTTAGGTTGAAAAAATATGGGTTTGTGGAAAACATGAGCATTTCCCAATGAAAATCTCTTCTGCTGAGTAATTAACAGCATGAAACTTGGCCCAGAGTCGGATCATTTCTAACAGCTTGTGAAAAGATGTGTAAGGCAGAGACAGAATAATTACATCAACAAAAACAGTAAATGACTTATCAGCCTAGTATTCAAAATTCACAAAGAATGGTTTGATGATTATTTGCTCTTTTTTGTTTTCTACTACTTGGCTGTGGTCAACTTGGGAAAGTCCTGTGAAATTTAAATTTTGTATAAATATGTCAGTGATTGTAAGCAGGGTGATCCAATAACACAGTCATGAATTCACGAGTCAAAAGTTTTTGAAAAATCCTTGCATAAACATAACAAATAAGCCATGGACAAATTTGGGAAATAAACTAAAGTATAGACACCAAGAGAGACAAACATACAAAGTTAGGCACGGTACATGTTTTAAAAGAACTTGAAAGGAGTAACCAATAAAATGTGGTCTTGTCTTACAACACACTATTCAAAGAAATCAAATAAATAAACTGTGGAACACTGTAGCTCTTGTATGGATAGCATTTATGTTGCAGCTACAAGTTTGTTTGTTTTTTAAACACAATGAATCAAACAATCTCTATGCATGAATTTTACACAAATGCATTTTTTTATTTTCATGAAATAAGCATATTAAATTAACTGAAACACATATATTAACATTCACTTTCCAATAACTTTACACAAATTTGACCAAAGAATGTGCACTAATGTTGCATGAGAATAGCAGAACATTCTGTGAGATTAAAAACTGGAAGACTGTTGCAATGGACTCAAGCTTTCATCTTTAAAGTTAATTTAAAGAGGTAGTTCACCCAAAAATAAAAAAATAAAAAGTGTCATCCCTCACCATCATACTGAACACATTTACATGCACTTAAGAAAGCGGTTTATTCCAGCGGTATTATTTGCAGAAAGGGGCGTTCCGAAACATCATATAAAAGAGAATGTTGATTTCTTTACGCCGTTTAAGGGATTAAGAGAAATCAGTTTAACACAAACCTAGGTTTCTACCAGAGAACACGGCTTATGTGGCCATGTAAACACATGTCTAACGGGTTTTTGAAGAGTGTGCATGTGCATGGAAAAGACCGAATAACAAACGTTATAGGATGGAGCCCAACAACAAGACAACAAAACATTTCTGGGAGTACAGTAGGGAAAGCACACACAATAAACTATTTATACACACCAATGTAAAATATTGACAGTCCCTCATGTTCACGTATATGCGCTCGTACATCGAGGCAATCCTGGAGTTTTACGTAAAGGGAAACCCCACTATTGAA
Source organism: Moxostoma hubbsi (assembly GCA_032164185.1). Classification (NCBI taxonomy): domain Eukaryota; kingdom Metazoa; phylum Chordata; class Actinopteri; order Cypriniformes; family Catostomidae; genus Moxostoma; species Moxostoma hubbsi. The sequence continues at coordinate 23,230,409 of JAVLUX010000020.1, read as the reverse complement.
GTGCAATTCCACTGCAGGTCGCCATAGAGAACTAAGGAAACAAACACAGCAACAACTCTGGAATATCTGGAAATAAAGTGAAGCTACAGAGAATAAAATAGTGAAGTCTTTTTCGGATACCATGTTTGTTATTTATACAAGCATCACAGCGAAATTACGTTGCTGTAGAGAAAGCTGCTTACTGACCAAGCCGTGTGTATACGGAAGTAAAGAGTACACCGCTTAAACCATGCATGTAAACCAGAACACTGCTTTCCTCGTAATAACCTGCTTTCTGATGTCCATGTAAACATAGTCATCGTTCCAAACCTGAATGACTTACTTTCTTCCATGGGACACAGGAAGAGATATGTTATGTTATCTCAGCCATATGTTATCTCAGTGAATGGTGACTGAGGCTAAAAGAAAAGTCATACAATTTCAGAACATGAAGGTAAGGTAATGATTAACGAATTTTCATTTTTGGATGAACTTTTCCTTTAACAATATGATATCAACATCACTACTTGGCTACTAGAAACAGAGAACACGAATGAGGTGACAGAGTTGTTATAATGGTTTAAAAATGACATCACAACTAGCACACTGTAAAAGTCCTTCTTCCATCCATCAGGATAACTGAGATACAAACTTGGGTATCTTGTGTACAGGAGTAACATTTTGTGTGAGTTTTTTTCCAGTCAAAAAAATGGGTTATCCCGTAAGTATCCTCCTCCTAAAATGTCTGGAGCGTAAGAAGTATCACGAGAATCGGGGTTACAATAAGAGGTTGGTACCTGGTTATCATTCAGTCCTAACTTCTAAAACTATTTCAGCCTTGGCTACCACAGGAGGAGAGGCTGTCATAGAGAGAATCGCTCAGGGATTCAGGGGTCTCAAGGACTTGGGGATGGCTTGGAGACAGACTATCATCAGGTCTTTCTCTCACCAACTCTAGACCAGTGTCCCTGACCATCTCTGGGTTAGCAGGAATACGGCTTTTGCCTCGACGTGCCTGACCAGGTTGAGGAAGACTTCTTGGGTCGCCTTCACGGCTGACCACGGAATCACTAGTCTTGTTGCGCTGCAGATAAAACAGACCAGAAAATGCATTGTAACACAGTAGGAATGAACACATGAAGCATTTTATTTTTTCTGTTTAATTAAAACAGAAAGGATGTTATTTTGTTGAGTAATAATAGGAGTCATACGTGATGCTCACCCTCTTAAACGAACTCTTATGACTGACTGGCTCCACTCCATCTCCAACGCCAAGATAAACCTCAGATGGCTCTGCAGATGCTTTGAGGTTAGGGAAAGTCCAGTTCTTCGTGGGGCCTAATTTCACAGGTGCTCCACAGATTTCAGTGCCTGAAAATACAAATCACAGGTAGTTATCCAATGAGAAAGAAATACCTACATATCTACATATAATACAATCTGGATTACAAATTGAATTTAAAATGTGGAAAAAAAATTTTTTAGAATTTTGAAAAATGTAATACAAAAGGCACATTATGATGCAAAATAATTAAGAAATACACTCACTGGGCACTTATTAGAAACACCTGTACAACTACTTATTCATGTGATTATCTAATCAAACAACCGTGTTGCAGCAGTGCTATGCATAAAATCATTCAGATACGGGTCAGGAGCTTCAGTTAATGTTCATATGGCCATCAGAATGGGGAAAATGTGATCTCAGTGATTTCCACCGTGGCATGATTGTTGATGCCAGACTGGCTGGATTGAGTATTTCTGTAACTGCAATCTCCTGGGATTTTCATGCACAACAGTCTCTAGAGTTTACTCAGTATGGTGCCAAAAACAAAAACCATCCAGTGAGCATCAGTTCTGCAGACAGAAATGCCTTGTTGATGAGAGAGTCAACAGAGAATGAACAGACTGGTTTGAGCTGACTGAAAGGCTACAGTAACTACAGATAACCAGCATCTCAGAATGCACAACATGTTGAACCTTGAGGCAGAGGGGCTACAAAAGCAGAAGACCATGTTGGGCACTTTATTATGACCATAGTGTTCCTAATAAAGTGCCCAGTGAGTATTTTCAAAAGTGGTCTAGACTTTTAGACCCCACTGTATCGGTTGTATTTTAACAAAATTCTTAAATAATGCCTTTTAATAAATGTAAAATCATTCTATATTCAAAGGTCTCATAACTGCATAATTTTAAGGGACTGCTATGATTTTTCAGACATCTATGCTCCAAATACAGCCTGGCAATGTGAACGGGCTAGTTACAGCAAAGCGGTGTAATATTCTACAAGCTCCCTCCAAATTCAACAAGATGACAGAATAAAGCTACTCTCTATCATGGCATATTTCACATATTGGTTTAGCATGGCCATTTATAGTAATACTCTATAAACAAGTTATTTTAATGAAAAAGCACTGTATTACGAATATAATGTTCAAGTCATACCATCATGAACAATGTTTGCAATCTGGCTGGATGGAATCTTGGTTTCCATAGTGCTGGTGTGATGGTCCAGATCCTGACTCCCCATATAGTCTTCTTCTAAAGATGACAGCTCTCTCTCCAAAGTCCAGACCTTGTGGGAAATCTTCGTCCCCAAGATATTTTTTCCCTGGAGAAGAGAAGGGTCATTCTCCCCATGTGCCTTTCCTTTGGAAATGCTTTTGCAACCAGCATTTGCACTGTAGTCAGGAAGAGGAAAAGTGCCGATGCCACTGTCAAGGGTGTGTGTAGAGATTCCTGAGCCTGTAAGAGAGGGTTTCATTTTGAAAAAGTTGAAAAATTAGTATTTACTATATTATATATGCATATTTTACAGTATATACTGTATATATGTGTGGAGGTGAGGGCGTGGTCAAGCGCCCGTTTGGGGAGAGAGAAAGTGGTAAGGACATCCACCTGAGATGAATTGTGACTAATTAACATTTCTATGTTCACAATGAGAGATGGGGGAGATAAAAGACTGCCCAGTCCAGAGAAAGAGGGAGAAATACAGACCAGAGAATATGTGTCTGTTACCAGAGTGTTTATATAGAGTGTTGTGCTAAAAAGCAGAACCGTCTCATCTTTTATGCTGCAAAGCAGACTTTTGGTTGAGTGTGAAGCTGCAAAGCGATTTTCTATTATTATTGTTAATAAAACTTTGACTCAACAACCTAGTGTGAAAACCGGCTCCCATTTACTCGTTTCATCCAAATACGAACCTTTGCTGCACTGGTGCCGAACCTGGGACAAGGAGGAAGAGTACGCTGCTATAGAGTCATCTTCGCTGCTGGAGGAAGAGTTCCGATCCCTCGCCAGCATCCACCAGGCTCAACACCAGGCCCTCATGGGTGATGGGTGACATGGGTGTGGTTGAGCTTGTGCCTCAGGAGGGGGTGCACTCCGTAACCCCAGCAGCAACAAACCCCCATGTGTTACTGTGAAAATATGGGCACAAGACGATCCAGAGAACTTTCTGGAGCTCTATGAGCACACGGTCCAAGCTCTGGAATGGCCAGTCCACCTCTTACTGCTGCTGACTGGGGAGGCCCAAATAGCGGCCCAACAGCTCCCAGCAAACAAACTCCTGAGGTACCCCGAGCTGAAGAAATCCATCCTGCAGCGGGTCGGCCGCAGTCCAGAGAAGCACCGCCAGCGGTTCTGATCCCTTACTCTGAGCGAAGTCGGCAGCCCGTTTGCATTCGTTTGCATGCCTGCCGATGGTGGGTGCTGGCTGAGGTACCCAGCGACGTCTCCCAACTAACAAAAAGATCGGCAGAGTGGGCCTAATGCCACCGCCCACTGTCACTGGATGAAGCAGTACAGTTGGGGGAGGACAATCTCTCTCGTCCGCGACCAGTGCCCGGTGATGGAGGTGGGGATGTTCCACAGGCCGCTGCTGATCGAGCCAGGATGTACCAAATACCCGTGAGTACTGGGGGGGGGCTACCAAGCCTTGGTGGATTAATGTTATAACCAAACATCCATTCATCAATGCTTGGTTCAAAATGGTGTATTGATTACAAATAATTGTGTGAAGGTGAGGTGTGTGCATGGGGATATTTATGATTATCCTGCATTGACCGTCACTATTCTATTTCGGGGTCAAAAGCATAACACTGAGGCTGTAGTTAGTGTGTTAGCCTCACCCATCCACTAATTTTGGGTACTAATTGGCAGGCTTTTCCCGAATTGTTAAAAGGGTTGTGTGTGGATGGGTCTTGTAATACAGTGGGATGGTGTGGGGTGTGCAATACACTGACGGGGAAGCGGAGCTGTCTACGTCAGCTGCACATCAGGATGACGTAAGGGAGGGAGAAGCCTTGACATTCCCAGCCCTTAGGGGAATTCCCGCTTGGGATTTTCCTCTGGATCAGACACAAGATGAGACTCTTAAGCACTCGTTTGACCAAGTGAAAGTAATTGATGATCAATGCCTTCAGCTGCGCATTGCACCCACATATCCGTATTTCTCAATTATAAACGATTGGTTGCATCCAGTGATGCAGGACACTTATACAAATGAAGATACAACCCAGTTGTTAGTACCAAGGAGCCGTCAGAAAATGTTATTCCAGGCAGCTCATCATAGTCCAATGGCGGTTCATTTGTGAAAACACTAAATCATCTCATGGCCCATTTCTATTGGCCAGGCATTCACGTGGATGTTAGCCGGTTGTGTATGACATGAAGTGAATGTCAGCTGGTGAATCTGCCGGCCACTCCAAAAGCACCATTGCGCCCTCTTCCATTGATTGAGATTCCCTTTGAAAGAGATGGCATGGACCTCGTTGGGCCATTAGAATTGTCATCATGCGTGCAACGCTTTGTGTTGGTTCTGGTGGACTATGCAATGCGATACCTGGAAGCAGTGCCTCTTCGCAACATCTCAGCATATAGTGCTGCAGAGGCACTCTTCAGAATCATCTCCCAAGTGGGGATACCAAAATAAATCCTTACTGACCAAGGCACTACTTTCAAGTCGAGCTGTATTAATTATCAGGCATTAAATCTATTCAGACAATCTATTTGCGTGTACAAAACACAAATGGGCGCTTGGTCGAACTAATTAATGAGACCTTAAAAATATGATTCATAAATTCTTTCACGAAGATGCTCAGAATTGGGATAAGTGGCTCGAACCCCTATTATTTGTAGTGTGAGAGGTCCTGCAAGCATCCACTGGGTTTTCCCCATTTGAATTATTATATGGCCGTAAGCCCCATGGCGTGTTAATGAAGGAAAATTGGAAAGAGGGACCTTCACAAAGCAAAAATGAATTTCGATACATTCTTGACTTGAGAGCAAAAGACCACACACTGGGGCGTCTGTCACAGGAAAATTTGCTACAGGCTCAAGAACGTCAGTCCCAGTTGTATAACAGGGGAGCTCGGCTACAGGAGTTTGCACAGGGAGATAAAGTACTTGTATTACTACCCACATAAAGTCAACTATGAGGTAGTGCATATGGATAGGGGTGGGGCTCATCAAATTTACCACCTTAACCTACTAAAACCTTGGAGAGAGGTGGTCCCCATATCCTTGATGACGGTAGTTCCAGAGAGGGAGGAGCTCACTCCGGAGGCGAGTCTAAAAGCCAAACAGTTCACTCCGGTCCCTTGTGGAGACCATCTCTCACCATCACAACATACAGAAGTTGACAGATTGCAAAAAGGTTTCTCTGACGTGTTTATTGACTGAGAACAACAGCTCCTGCTTCCTCCTTTGATCCAAATGTAAACCTTTGCTACAATATGCTTTAAATGTGTCACTATACAAATAAGGGGCCAAATGAGCAAAAAAAGCCCCAGATCTGACCTTACTAGCACCATACTTGACTGATGGCATATGTTTTTATTGATGGTAAGCAGTGTTTGGTTTTGGCCAAGCTTAGTGGTTTTGATTGTGACCAATAAGTCAATTTCATAATTACTTACCCAATCGATTCTTATTTCTACCTAAAGTATTTACTTATTTTTGCTAATGCAGTAATTTTTCAAATAAAAAGGCTAGTTCGGATTAAATAAGGATTTTATTAAATAAGGAGTTCACAAGGAATATGATGAAAAGTATAGACATGCACATCAAACTCCATAAACCAAATTTCTGTTTGCCATGCAGCTGTTGTTGAGAATGAGTCACATTTAGTCACCGAAATGGGGGGGGGAACTCAGACACACCTAGATTATTCATCATCAGAGTCTGTACAACCAGATTTAAACCTGTTTTTTGTGACTATATGCTAAACAATCAGAATACTTGCCTCTGGAAAATGACGGCATGCATTGGAATCATAATTTACCTGCAAAGTGTTCATGGTGAATCGTCTCAGCCAGGTTTTCATCCGACGTAACATCCTTACTTAATAAAGTAGAAACCTGTGAAATATGAAGAGTTTAAACTGAAATTAAAAAAGCAACATCACATTAACTACTTTCAAATCAAAAATATGCCTGATTTCCATTCATTTCAAATGGTGAATATTTCAACTTATGAATTTACCTTTTCCATGTCATCACTACTTCTTGTGTGACTAGGAATGCCTGTGCTCTGATGACTAAATACAGGTCTGGATTTACAGTCAAATGAGAAGCGTCGATGTGCCATAGTGATCCCTGTGTCCTTCCCATCAACCCTTATGGAAGAATAAGGATAAAAGTAAGTGATCTGAAAAGCACTTTTAATTGTTTTTCTACACTTGAGTACAATGCAATATCTCACATTTTGTTCTGTTCCTCAGACAAAGTGTATAGCTTTAGCAGACTTGGAACACAGCATCAACAATTTTAATGGAACTTATATTTCCTTTCTGGAGCGTCACTGCCTCGTCACATTGTAATTGTAATATTTGAAAATTAATGGCAATTATATTCAGAGAAATAATTATTTATGTTCCAAACAATCACACACCATATATGTGGTTAGAGTAGATGGAAGAATTTTTGTTTTACACGCCGGCCAAGCTACTTTGAAAATCATCCATAAGAATTCCCAGTCACTGACAAAGCAGCTGACTAACAAGTCATTATCAACTTAAGTCTTTAATCACATAATGTCACTTTCCTTTCATGCAAACCTGCACTAAAATTACGTCAACCAGGCTATGTGTTTTTGTACACCTTGACATAAGGCCATTTTAAGTACTTTTAGTCAGAACTACAATTTTTCGTAATTTTCGCATGAGGATCTATTGTTTTTCCTTAGCCGTTTAGAGGGACTTTTTTTTAGCTCCTACTCCCAGTTAGGTACTTTTTGAGAGAATAGGGACTGTAGGAGGTGTTGCAACCTGTGATTGGTCAAAGCACAAAGCAATGAGAAACACGAGTTGATGAGTCAACAGCCACTATGAGTAAGCAAACTTGTAGCTACTAGCCTTCTATTCAGAGAATTGAAAAGAGAATTTTTGAATTTTCCAATTCACTAAAACCAACAAAGTATCCTAATAAAATCACTAGTTTCACATATTTTGTGTGTGTGAGAGGTGAGAAGAGATGCTGCATGACTTCAACGGGAGAATCGGTTTGAGTTTTCATTGCATCTGTACTGTGACTATACAGAAAATAAAGTGATTTCTGGATTACCACATTGAATTTTTCCTGGGATAACAGATATAATAATAAGATGTTTATCAAGAGTGCCTCATCTCTCCTCTCACTACCACAAGGCTCATGCACCCCAACAGAACAAAAACAAAATGTTGTATTGCATGTACAAACAATGACAGAAGAAAAATGGTAGACACTAGATGAAATCACTACTGCTTTTGGTTCCTAGGGTGTGAAGTTCCTCCTAAGAGTTCTCATCAAGAACGTTCCTAAGGGGAAAGACTATAGGAAAATGGTTGTAAAGCTTGCATTCAGTTGCAATTAATTTGGCCTTTGTGTCTGCTTGGAATGTAACCAACAAAATTAATACAAATATATAACATAGCAATAATCTATATCCCAGAATACAAAGAATGTTTCCCTAATGGTATTGTATGGTTCCCATTTGGTTATTTTTTTAGGGAATCAAATCCTAAATTTGTAAGAACATTCACTGAAGGTTTTAATTTTTTACAATCACAAACCAACCTTCCCAGAACTTACTGGGAACCAAATATTGTAAGTTGAGATACAGTTTTGTACTAACCGGTTTAGCAGTTGCTGCATGAAATTGTCAGATGGCAATCCTCTGTACATTACAGACAACTGCCCTTGGGCTTGATCCATCACCACCTCACAGGAATGTCCTTTTCCTTGGCGATCCAAAGCTACTCCATTCACATAGGCCCGTTCTTCTTCAAGTGCTTTATGTAAGCCCTCAGCCTTCTCAATTAACATAGATATGTTCAAGCTCTCACTCTCTATTTTCTTAGCAGCACCCTTGGAGTCCTTGCCAACCGAAGATATATTAAGTTTCCATTCTCTCTTGTCATCTTTCCCTTTCAGTGCTTCTGGTTTTCGGCTCAGGGCTGGTAGCTTGCTTTTTCTTAGGCCAAACCAGTTGGCAATACCATTGGAAGCCTTCTGCTTGACCTCAACCATTTGCCCTTTATCTTGCTCTTGCAGTTTTAGCATATTCTCTTTAATGCCCTTCATGACCTTCTGCTCAATAGAGGACTGAGGGCTGGGAGCAGAGTGCCTCTTTTCTTCTATAGATTCTACCGGTCTTGGTGGTGGAGGAGGAAGGCTCTCCCCATAAGAAGTCTTCTTCTTATTGGCCCTGAGATGGCTCCTGTCCTCAGATTTTGACATGTACCTCTGAAACTCCTGAGAAGGTTTCCCATCTCGTTTCATAGATGGTGGCACAGTTTTTGTCGGCGATTTGAGTGGGATTTTGTTAGGACTACTACTGTGGGGGCCAGCAACATTTTTTCCATTATATGAAAGGCTGTGGGGTGTTGTACCTTTAGCATAGCAGCGTAATGCTTGTGCAGCTTCTAAGTTAGCAGATGGTGGATGCATCTTTGATTTTGGGCTCTCCTGCTTCGCTAAAAACGTTCTAGAAGATTCATGTTCAAGTTTCGAGACTAACGAGCTAGAGGGAAGTGACCTGACTGCTTGGTCGGCATGCTGAAAGGATCCTTGCTGTTTGGAGACGGAACCATCAAGATGACCTGAATGGTAGGGTTTATCATCAGTGGATTCTGTATTTTTTGGAAGTCTATATTCTCCTGACCTACAATCAAAATTTCTTTCAGCCGTTTTGATTTTATCATTGGTCCGTGTTGGTATAATAGCAGCAGACTGAATGTCTTTCTTTTCTGCAATCTGAGGACAAGTCAATTCCTCTGGGTTCCTTAGCTTGCCAAGTGCAGCCAAACGCTCTTTAAATGAATGATTTGATTCACCTGAGTGTCTTCCAATCCCTGGTTTTCTAGGAACAGGTGGTGGATCATCCCTTTTGAAAGGTGACTCTATGATATGTGGATCATTAACTATGACCTCATTCTTCTCTTGGCTTCTGGACCTTGTGCCGATCCCGCTCTGAACTTTCTGCGATGATGACTGATTAGGCAGACTACGATGATTGACTTGCTTATGCCAAACCGGGCTCTCTGAGCTGTCTTCCTGGTCTGAAGAATCAGATTCTGGTGAGATATCATTCTGCCTCAGACTTGTTGGCTGCTCCATACCAAACGTTAGCTGCTTTCCTTTCACACCTTCTCTACTAGGACTGGCAATGCAAAGAGATGAGCTCACTTCCCCAAGCAACTGGGATACATCAGTGCCGTATGTCTTGGAGAGATCCGAGACATTTTCGTAGTGTGGTATTTTCTGAGGGGTCTTCCGAACATGAGAACTTTGTGTAGGTTTGGCTACACGACTTGTTTTAGGAATTCCACAGCTAAGCTCCTTTGTCAGTGGTGTGGAGACATCATCAGGCTGGGGTGGAGAAGTTGGAGCAGAGTGTGATTCGGATTTAGAGCCTGTCAACTGTCTTTGCCTCTCGGTTGTGGTGGCTTTTCGTGTAGCAACAGGTGACTGGTGCACCTCATAGTTGTTGCTCCGGCAAGGAATCTTTGAACTACGAGTCAATTGTGGACTGAGATGGGGTGTATTTGGTACTGCTGTATGTTCTCCAATAGTGGGTATCTTCAGGAATTTGAGAAGTTTGGAGGGAGAGGCTTTGACCTCTCTAATGCAGGAAACTTGATTGGGGCTCACTGCAAGTTTCGATCTGTTGGACTGAGGATCAGATGGGGTGCTGTCTTTCACAGGGATGGAAATGTCCTCCAATACTTTTGAGGCAGTATGGTTCTCATTGGGTGAAAATAATAGACCTTTGTGAACTGGTTCATTGCTTTCTATCTCACAGTGTGCATTGTTTTTGAGTCCAACAGTTGGCAGCTTTGAGGCAGCTGTGTTGGCTCCACAGACACAGTCAGTGTCTTCTTTATTTGCAAACTCTTCACTACCTCTTACTTTCTCAAGTCTCTGTGGCACCACAGCATTTAAGTGCTTTAAGTCAGAGTCCAGTAGGGTAACATCAATTGTGCTATCATCACAAATCATCACTTTACAGGTGCTGCCACCTGACTTGTTTGATTGGGACTCAAGCAGAATGGCTGACAGCCTATTCTTGTCTCTTGTTTCTATGGACATGTGATCGGGAACTCCTCTGGGCTGATCTCTTTCCGAGACTAATAATCTGGAGTATGACTCTTGGGCTTCTAATGAGTGGGGATCATTAGGATGGTCTGCTGAAAGAACGGACACATCAGCAGATGTTCTATTAACAAACGGTTCACTTGTACCTGTGGCAGGCTTCACAAGGCTCTGCAAGTCCGTATTCTCCTGGAAATCGGGCCAAGCCAAATTGAGGTTATTAATAGTAATGGGGTTTGAAGTGCAACAATTGTGACTACTCTTGGCTAAGCAAACAGAATCTTTATTGGACAGCATCAGGCATGTGCTACAACTACCACACTTTACATTGCTGTGCTCTCCTCCATTCAAATGCTGATGTGTGCAAACATCTGGACAGGAATGGGAACAATGTGCTTTGGGTGAATTACACCTAGATGTATTGTCTCTGCAGGCTAATACAGCCTCCTTGGAGGCAAGAGCCTGGCTGTAATCACAGATTGAGGGAATGCCAGAGGAACGATTGTACCGAAGTGGATCTGTTTCTTCAAGCTTGCGGAGGACCTCTAATATGTGTGCTTTCTTTTTCAAGAATGGGGACATGGCCTCCATTGAGGTGGATGAGCCCTGGGTGTCAGGTATGCAAGTTTGTGCACATTCACTGTTTTCCTGTGGAGAAGAATCATAAATATAAGGAAAAGTTGCTTACACTGATCTCATAAATAATAGATTTAACAAACACTGCTGCCGTGCATTTGTTCTTTGTGTATGTCACCTACCTTGGCCTGCGGAATTCTCTGAGTCTCAGTCAGTTTATTTGATTCACTGTGCTGCAGCTCACCGATGTGTTCCATACAGGGTCCTGGCTGTTGTGATAAGACACATCAAGTTAGCTTTAAGCTTCTTATTATATAAATCAATTAGTGGGTTTTGTAAAACAATGTATAACAAGGATAAATCTAGAGTAGGGAGCCCTTTTGTGAAAATGCTTCTATTTTGTTCCATTTTCTTATTTAATACAGTTTTCATTACAAATAAAAATATTAGCATAACAATTTGATTGAAAAGTTGAAATGAAAATTTCACATGAATTTCAGATTTCGTTTCATTTGGTTTGTCCCCTTTAGATTCACTGGCAGTTTGTACTTAAGCTGGCAAGGACTCCACAAGTTTGTGCAAACCCTGTTGATCCATGTTATTCCAGCATGATCTGAGAATTTTCAAAGAGCATCTTGTGTGCATTAATGGAGGGAAGGAAACCTCACACAGGTACACAGGAGTTAACATGTCACAAATTTGCTTATTTGATTAGTGACCTAGAAATAGTGCAGAATCTTAAATTTTTCTTATTTATTTCCCATCATACCATTTCTATTGGTTCACATTTTTCAAAATCTTTAAACTTTATTTCCAGGTTTAGATTTTGAATTCCTAGATTTTCAATGTCAACTCAAGACTTTTGAACCCCACTGTGCATGTATAACAAGGGTATTTTTTTCTGTCTTATACAAAAATTCCTTTTAGTCACATAAAAAATTGCTGCACGGGCAGCACTGGAAAATTAAACAGGAAGAAGTTAATTGAGACATTTTCTTCCATTTGTAAACAAATCTAATAGGACATCCCTGTGGAGTTAGAAGAATGTTTCGGGGAAAAACAGCACATTTAAAACTATAACATGACTGGTGCAGTGCAATTTTCCATCACATTTTCAACATTTAATCACCTACCTGCTGATGTACACATGATTGACTGTGTAATTTCTCCTGCAGGAGTTCACACAGTGTTCTATTCTGCCTCTCCAAATCAAACACACGCATTTTCAGCTTAATGCATTCCTCTCTGAGATCCTAAGACAAGGATGTACAACCATTAAAACAGAAAATGTTATGGCTAAAACTGTGATTGCCACTATTAAATGTCACTACCCCTATACAATAAACCCTTTATAAAATACATAAGCACTATATAAAAAATGCAAACATAGTGGTACATACATTTTGTATTTTGCATTGCATGTATTACATTTTGATAAATGAAAAAAGGTCTTTCAGATCCTTAAAGCATTTAACAGTGTTTTTACCTTTTGATTGAGTAAAGCTTGGACAACATGGTTGGCCACCTAAAAACAAACAGACATTTAAAATAAATTACTTTGAGAAAAATTGTTTATATAAATCAACAGAGAAAAAGTTTTCTGGTTTTAAGGTGTTTTTCTTTTCTTCAACGGGGTGCATTAGGCAAAACCACTGCAAATCTCTATGGCTCGGAATATGTACGTATGAGTGGAAAAATTTTAATTCTGTCAATCAGAATTCACCTCATCCAAGCACCGTTCGTATGCTTCTCTCTGACTTTCATTTGCCAGGGAAAGGGCAGAGTTCTCGGCCTACACACACAAAAAAAAAAGAATCAAGAAAGAAAAGAAACGAAATTGATACAAATATACTCTTGGTGGAAGTTTATGGTATACTTACTTGAAGTTCTTTCACTTGCTCCAGAAGCTCACTGCTACACTCTTCTTCCAGACAGGACTCAAGATCTCCCTCCTCAGACTCAAAGTCCTCATCCACTCTATGTTGGACCTCTTCTGACATTGTCTCTATCTAACAATAGAGAGATAGAAATTGTGTTTATGTATATATATATATATATATATATATATATATATATATATATATATATATATATATATATATATATATATATATATATATATATATACACACACACACACACACACACACACACACACAGGTGGAACATTTTAGTCAAAATTGTAAATGGAAAATTTATTGTGCCATTCTTAAAGGTGAAGTGTGTAATTTCTGTGCATTCTGTGCAGCACCAAATGGAATTGCAAAAATAGTTTTCCCGGAACACTTCCCCTATCTGCCATTGGTTAGAAAAACAGATAGTCCCAGCCCAAACTCACACCATTGGTTGTGCCAAAATTGCTATGTCAGGCTCTAAAGTGGCCGCCGCTCTAAACACTTATCGAAAAAATCTACCTATGAATGGCTTACTTATAGCTGTTTTTGCATATCAGTTTGGGACCAGAGAAAGTATTTTAACATAAAATAAAAATGTTTTGTTTGTTTTTTAAACAACTTTAAAGGAGCATAACATTTTTTTTAACCCCTGTATGCAAGTATTGTAAAACACTGGTCAAATCCAGCTTTCCAAACACACTTGTGAATGAGACAATGGAGGGTGCAGAAGTAGCCACATTAATAGTGTCATCGGAGCGGATTAGACAGAAGATGTCTGAAAACACAGGAGGATTCCAACCATCATGCTAACTTCTTATGACCTACTGACCACATCAGAGTCTGTTACTCATGGCCTGTATTCAAACTAAGAGGACAAGGGTGTGTTCAATCCAATGTGATAGTGTGTAAATTTCAGAATATGATATCCTAAAAGTCTGGGGTTTTCTGATATTAAATTAATTAAATATGATGACCTATTTCCCAATCACTGTGCAGAAGATTTTAATTATAGCTTGAAGTTAAAATCCTACACACTGTTGTAGATTGCAAAAAAAATTCTATATTTTTGTGAAAAGCAATGCTTCAGTCATGCAATCTTTGTCAGTCCTTTAAAAGTGGATATTAAAAAATAGGCAAATTAAAAATAAAAGCATCTATAAAAAACTATTTATATTTAATAATAAAAGGCCCTCAAATGCATTTAACAAAAATAATTAAATACACAGAAATAAAAAATAAAATAAAACAAATTTGATATGTATATACTGTATACTGGATTTTGTGATCGGATCACAAAATGATTTAGATCCCATTTAGACCTGTATTTAGCACTGATCACATGTGATCGGATCACCCGAAACATTTCTTAATACCAGGTGGAAATTAGATCCGAGTCGCTTCTCAAAGATAAAATATAAACTTGTGACAGAAAATAAATATTATATAACATATCATTATAACAACATAAAATCATTCATTAATAAGTATTGTTAGTAATTTTAATAAACTCATTAACTAAACCATAGAGAAATGCAATATAGAATAAAAGGGTTGGGATTTTATATCAACCCCTTCACTAAAGAGTGTAGATCCAACTAAAACCCAACTATATTAATTAACAGCATAACTCCAGTAGCCTTCATCCACCCATTCCCAACACTGCACTATACGATACATTTGACCTTCAATAAGAACACCGGATGTTGTAGCGGATGGACTATCATTGCAAAATTTTATAAAAAAAATCAATATGCATGTTCATGGGACTCATTCATAATTGATCCTCAAAGCATTCTTTATGCCCATCTATGTGGCAAGCCTATCCATAGATGTCTGACTCTTTGCAAGTGAATAGCCTAAATGGAAACACCATATCTGAGAGTAAATTAATACAAAGGCTATTGGGGTCAGAGGGTTGAGAGGGTTTAGCGTGTCAGAGAATAAACTATCCTTTGACAATAAAAAATGGCACTAAGACAAGCTCCAGGCTACACTATACGACTGGTAGTTCCTGCAGTGCCAGGAGGCTCCTTTCACATGACAGACTCTTTTCATAGAAACACAAGGGATAGTCTTCCAATAGAGGAAGACATATTTGTACTATAACTGTGGCACATTTAGCAGTGCAGAGTGGAAGCATGTACAGTGCATTTTTTTATTTTGAAAACCCCCTGCTGAAAAAAAGAAACAGGATAAACAAGCCTATGCTGGTCTTGGTTGGTTTAAGCTGGTCTAGCTAATCTCACAGTCTGGCCAAGATGGTTTGCCATCTGACAAGCTGCCCAAATCCCCTCTAAATCCAGTACACCAGAACAGCCTGAACAGGCTGGGAAACCAACTAAGACAAGCAAGCCAATTTGGGCTGGTTTAAGTCGTTTTATCAACATAGAATTTTTATCCAAATGACAAATTAGGAAAATAATTATCATTATTAAACTAGTAATGTTTAATCATATTCAAATATTATCCTCTATTTACACATCACAACTCTTACAAACTAATGCATGTTGCCATTATATGTTTTACTGCTATTATACCAGATATTTAAAACATAAAACATTGAACCAATTCATTTTAAAATTGTCAATTTTAATACAATTTTCAGCAATTATACACCACAATTTTATCATTTCAGTATTTTCAAGAATATGCTATGCATCCATGTGTCAATCACGTGGAAATCATGTGTCTATGCGTTGAATAGCAATAAATGAAAAAATACCTTATCTGATGTTCTATTCTGGAATAAATTAAACGTTTTAATTGGTTTGTTCGGTTTTTGATTGCTGGAAAAATACCTATAAAGTATAGAAGCCAAAAACGTAGAAAATTAATATTGTAACAATCCAAAGCCTTGGGCACAAAGGAATAAATGGAATTTTATAGCTTAAATATCATGTTTACATGATAGCCTTCTTTAGAGTGAATAGAGCCAGAGGAGTAGAAATAACTGGTATTATAGGGTAGTATTCTTAAAAATAATAATAATATAAAAACACGCTCAATTTCTCACGTGTCTGCCTAACCCATGCATGTGAAAAAGTTGATTGCCCTCCAAGGAAGTTAAATCTACATTCATATATGTAATTACACATAAGTGATTACACGTCAGTTGGAAATACACCCCACAACATTTTGAATACTTCTGGATTAGCGAGAACCATTTTTATGTCTTTGTTCATTTGTCTATTTTTACTCTGTTGTTAATGCTTGCCTGCTTTTTGAATGCTGGTGGCCAGGGCTGGGCACTCTCAGGAGATGTGATCTACCGCCAGCCTCGATCATCTTTCCTTTTCATCTATGAATCACTTGCAAGCAATGAAAAATTAATGGATGAAATGTAAGCTTATTTTGGTGAAACAGAGCCTCAAAAGCCTATTTTGAAGTCTTTAAGATATCACTGTAAGTGGAGAGATGACTGCTAGCAATGATTTGAAGTGTCAAACACGATGAGAAACTTAATTTACTGCTACTGTACATTTGTACCTTTCTTTCAAGTCTGCCGAAAGCATTACGAATATGCCACATTTTTCAAGAGTTACATTTTGACCAATCGAAGCTGACATAGTTTTAGCTACAAATATGTTTGAGGTGGTCAAAGATACCTAAAATGCGCTACAGCAGTAAGACAACCTCTTAAAACCTCTTAAAACGGCATTCCTTGTTGACATGTTAATGCATTATGAGACCATCATACAGTTGCAGGATTGAGTCGATAATCACCAAAATGATATACTGTAGCTTCCAGTCAATTTGTGTCAACTGCAAGTATCATTTCAATTGCGGTAATAAAAAATCTCTCTGTATGGCAGGAAATTGGCATTCTAAAAATCATTATATTATAATCATCATATTTCTCTCTCTCTCACACACACACACACACACACACACACACACACACGAGATATATATATGCATGTATATATAGGGGCAGACTATCTTATATGCAAGAAGGGGGGCTTCAAGGAAAAAAGGTTGGTTCTCAACTGGTTTTACTTCAAGCCTCTGATTGTACATAGAGTGGCGACCCAACACGGTTTCAAAATTGCTCACCAAGAAATTGAATTTCAATCTTTTCAAGCTCTGGCTGCCAATGATTCACCACACAAAACCTATTGAGATCGGCACATACCAATGTCATTTTGCAAGTAAAAACTGTATTTAATGCAGTCTGGGTCATATTTTTGTTTACCTTGCATAGTTTTGTTCATGGTTTTTGAGGATGAGGGAATGTCAAACAACTGGTCCATGTTGGCAGCTGCCTTATTTGGCTAGATTTTTCCAAGTGACACATGGATTTGCAATAAAATACCATACAATTTGATTGGACATATGACCTTGGATGTCAACAACAAAAGATGAGACATTTTACTATTAGTATTTAGCATTGTTTTTTTTTTACCACTGCTGTGACCCTAATAGACTATGACACATTTTGGGGTTGCAACCCACCAGTTGAGAGCCACTGTACTAGACTGCCTCAATAGTAATAAGCTTAACTATGTTGAACCAATGTCAGGTCCAAACTACTTCATTCCATCTAAACAAACGCCAAATAGACAATTTTCAGTCCAGAACTACTATACATGGTTCAAGCACTACACCACTGTGTTGGCACCTAATGACCTGAATAAGATGTGTTAGTATGGTGCCTCCAGGATGAGGAATGAAAACCATCGACCTATTATTCAGTCAAATTGCTCATAGCCACATCACTAACGTCACCCGTTTATGAAATGACAGCTCGGAATTCAAATTATGACTAATATTTACGCTGATGCACTTGCATCACTGTCAAGCTGCGCCTCTGTTGAGAACAGATGTCCTGAAGGTTTGTGGCCTCACCTGCAGTACAATTACTTCTGACACACACTTAAAGTACTATGCTCTCACTCCCTCAGTGGAACAAGGCTAATCCCCTCTGCTCTTGTAAGAACCTAAACAGATTAGCATCAGTTTGCATCTGACCCTTAATTTCATGTTTGTGTTCTATGCAGACCAAATAAGGATTGTCAAATTGCTCTTTGCTGCACACATGTGACAATCCACCCAGATTTGTAATAGGACATTTTGCGGATTAAATATATTGTTAAATACAAACTGGGACAAATAATCATGATGCATTCATGCTGGTCTCCGACTTTCACTTAGTAAATCACCAATCTGAAAAACCCGGATACTGACTTTTAAAGAATATCTTATGTTAAGATATCTTTTCTCCTATCCCAGTTTAACATGCAGAGACAACTATAAGTAAGCAATTTTATCGAAAATTAAACACGTTATCCATGCGGCACTATAAAATTCCTGTCTGTTTTGAGTCCAGCCTGACACCACACCACTGACTCAACCAATGAGTTTGCAGTGGGACTATCTGTTTGTTCTATCAACAGCAGATGAGGGGCGTATTTGGAAGGCTGAAAACAATTCCGTTCGATGGCGCTAGTGGCACAGAAATGTTTCTGGTGGGGACCAAATGTAAAAGTTAAAAAATTTAAAAGCACGGAAGAGCACAATTTATTCCACATTCAAACTACTATATCCTATTCCAGCTTTACATGCAGAGACATCTATAATAGAGCATTCACAAAGAACACGTTTTGCATCTGCCTGTGCTGGTTTTTAATTGCTGTTTTTTCAGCATCTCACGCAGGAGTGCTGCATTTATGGTCACTGCATTAAGTAAAAAACACAAACTTAAAAATTCATTTCGAGACACCTGTGTTCCATTTTATTGTTTGCACTGCATCTAGTTTTTTCTCAACAGAGGCACATGTTCAATCTAAACAGCCATTAAGTCTTCCAATTGTAGGTTGACGCCTCCAAAAATGTAAACACTGTAGCTCTGTTGTACTATCAAAACATTGTTGCATTTACACATCCAGGATAATTTTTTTCTTTGATACATTTTCAATTAAGTTTTGGAGGGGATTCTATGGTGGTTACAGCCCTGCTGTTTCTAGCCTACTATTTTGATGTGGAGCTGATTTCAGTGGCAAGCAAAAAGAGGCAAACGAGTACCCATGTCAATAGGATTCTTGGCGGCGCTCAACCACAATGCTACTCCCTAATCCATGGATATGCTGCATAGTAAACATAGCAATAAAGCACTTTTGCATTCCCTAAACAGGGCCCCAAACTCATTTGTCTATGAGCAGTGCATTTATTGAGGCTTAGCTTCTGAGACTACTGTTACTGTTGTGCATTGGTACACAGAGGCCTGGTAAGACCTAAATTCTCCCATCCTTCTGAGTCACTGGCTTGGTATGATACCCAGAGGAGAGAAGTCTACTGAATGTGACAAAGACTAGAAATCAAAGCTTTGCTCCGCAGACAAGATTCTCGCAAAGCATGGCAGAGTCAGACACCAGAGGCCACTGTCTCTTTCGCTGGATATCTCAAACACTCAATGACCTCTCATATCTGACAATGTGGAGGAAACAGACTAGGGTTCACTAAAGGCAGGCAAACTTGGACAAATGATTTAGAGGAGATGGCACACAGAGTCAATTTGTTTAAAAGAGATACCTCCTGGAGAATTATGAAGTAGTTTAAGTTTTTAAAAGATACAGGGTGCCAATTTTTTGTAGATGTAAAATAGATAGTTCCAACTCTAAATTCTGATTGAATGAGCTGCATTTGAAGCCATTGTAAAATGAATATAAACTCATACCCGTGACCACACATGCTATATAAATACCAAGCCTCTACGTTGTTTGGCAATCACAATAGCCTACAGTTAGGATAATTAACTATATAACTTGGAAGTATTTTCTTTTCCATAAATTA
Organism: Moxostoma hubbsi; assembly: GCA_032164185.1. Classification (NCBI taxonomy): domain Eukaryota; kingdom Metazoa; phylum Chordata; class Actinopteri; order Cypriniformes; family Catostomidae; genus Moxostoma; species Moxostoma hubbsi. The sequence goes on along the minus strand of JAVLUX010000020.1, from coordinate 23,210,599 downwards.
TTATTAACAAATTGAACTGTTTATTAAACATTGGTGCATTTATCATAGCACTGTTGCCACCATTTCGCATTGTACCAAAGAACACCCCTTACCATAATAAAATTATTGTATCACAATACATCAGGGCTTCAGGACCAAGAGAAAATACCTAATGACTTTCACATGCCTTCTTATGAATGTCTGTAATTTATACACTTATACACTAATTGCAGATACAAAATGGATGGCTGAAAGGTAAAAGCATTTTAATCAGGGTAATGGATACATAGGAGCAAACATGTTCAAGTCGACAGCCAATCTGGTGCCAGCCAATTCTTTACAAACATCGTTCCACTGTGTTATAGTCTTCAAAGACATTTAGTAGGCTAGATTTTGCAGGTCCTTTGTGTTGGTGTCTGCAAATCCATGTTTCTTTTACAAGCTTCTCTGGTTTCAGTCGCCGATAAACCATGAATGAAGGAATTAATGAATGGCCGATTTGGTGTTCATTTTCATTTTTTTTGGTGGAGAGCCTCATAGAGTTAAGAATGATATCTTAAATAATGCAAATAAGGATTTAGTAAAGACTGTAGATAAAAAGGGGAACTGGGTGTTGGGGGAGGCCCTGTATGGCTTAGGAGGGGTGGAATAAAGCCAGAGTGAAGGCAATCAAACAGAAGTAGGGCTCTCTGGGATCCCAAAATGTGCTGGGAGCTCCACCTACATCCCCCACACTTGAGGATTTATTAAGAAGCAGCCAATGCCCATCCACTGGGACAGTCTCGGATTATTCACACCCAGCACAATGTGCACAGAGCCCTCATACACCTTCATAACCCTATTATTGATCTATTCCTATGATTTACGACCTGATAAAATGATCACTCATGCTTAGAGAAAAAATATGCACTCCTCAAATGCATTGAATAACTGTGTTATAGCGAATTAAAACAGATGATGCCACATCCTAAAGAAAAGTAAACAAATAGACCTTCCATCAAGTCCCTAAGGGCATTCTTTTTTCCCTTTGAAGTAAATTATTCTGGGGATAAAGACTGTCTCTGAAGTATGCAAGGCAGCTTATTTTCCTTAATGTGGCATTAAATATATAAAATCTTTAATAATGTAGGTTTATACAGCCCAAGTTAAGATTTCTATTTCAAGTTTCTATGTGCTTTAAAGATAATTTTATCCACTGGCTCAGACTGCTGCATCAGTGACACTCTGACAGCAAGGCCCCAAATTTTCCTTGACTCTCTAGACCTCCATTTTGCTCAAAACATGAAAGGTAAGCCATGTTACTCTATAGCTTCCAGCAAAGTTAGCATGCAGCCATCTGCAGACTCATGCATTATTGTTGTTCCTTTAGCAGTTGTGCATCTATGTGGGCTATGTTTAGATGAAATCTCCATTTTCATAGCCCTGCAGCATGAGCTATCATAACAAAAGGTGTAAGCCATGTTTTCTCTGATCCAATTCAAACAGATTTTTTTTTTTTTTAAATTCCACTTTCACATGCAACTGCTTCTCTAATGAAATCTAAAGAATTCAGTCTATTTAAAAATGACATTAGCCCCTGTTTACACAACAATGAAAACTTGTTTGGGTCCTTTAAGCAAAGTGTTTGCTTAGCATACCGAAATAATGATCAATGACCTACCTGAAATCAATGTCCGAGAGATACTGACTTGCAAATTTTTAAACATGTGTTATATTATTGCAGCATAGTTATGGAATGCAAGTATAGATAAAATACAAATGCAACAGATTCTATAGATTTGTGCAAACTGTCTGCCAAGGGATAAATGCATACTTATAATACTAAGCCAAATCTGAGATACATTTCCAAAGGATCACGAAAAATACTACTGACAAAGTGCTTGCTAAAACAAGTCACTGAAAAACAGCGTGATATGTACAGACAGGATTCAGACATAGCTGAAAAATAGTGTTGCGAACAGCTATGCATAAAATTACCTTTAATTCCAGTCAAAGCATCCCAGGCATTTAAGTGCAACCCATGCAAGGAAAATGCGAGACACAGGAGCAGGATCTGAAAATGCCACAAAGAAACCCTCATGAAAAGGGTGAATTTTCATTGATCGTTCGTCCTTTGCAAGCACGGAAATCTTTCTCCCTTTACTTTGGAGCTGGGGTGGCTGTCCTTAGGCAGCTGTAAGGAAACGGTCTATGCCGACTGCAGTGGCCTCCATGTCCTCCCATTGTTCAAGGGAGTGTAAGGCAGGCATCCTACCCCAATAGACCCAGCCTACTACAACAGCTGTGGGCCAGCCCCCCACCTCTCTCCACTGAGTGTCTTTCCCTCCTCCAATGGCTGCAGCTAAACATTAACCCTACAACTGCTGGAGAAGCCATAAAAAAAGAGGGGGTTATATTTCAAAAAGGACAACACCGCACCCCAAACAAAGATGAGGACAGAGAAGCATATCCGAACAAGTACAGGGGAGAAATGGGAGTTACCCAGGCAACTCAGCCCATCTCAAGTAGCAGGAGCTTCCTTTCTAAGAGGATTGGACTACTTTATAAAACTTGCACTGTTTGGATTGCAACTGCAGATACCTTGGCATTATATACATCTGCATGGTCAAAAACTGGCTTGGAAAACACTGCAAGACGAAGATTCAAGTTGCAAACTAGAGACAGTTTGGGCCTATTTAATCTAATGCGGGATAAATTATTTATTGGAAAAACTTGGGAGATTCAACTCTGTGCAAGTGGTTTCTATGGCAACATTCGGAACACCAAAATGGATACATGTGCGGTTAAAATAATTTATCACTACATTAATTCACCTCAATTTTCTTGCAAAAGTTTGAAGAACAAAGAGCGAGCACCAGATAATGTTAGCTACAATAAAATGCCATTTCATAATTGTTAAGGTCGCTGCCATTTTGGTTCCTTTTACGTCAACTTATTTCAAATTCGATTGTCAATCTGTTTCCAACTTGTACTTATGAGTCCTTAAAAGACAGGAAAAGTTGGAATCTCATAATTACGGTTATTCCGACATGATACAAACGCACCATTAGCCACTTTATGTGTCTTGAATTAATCATTTACGTTTACATGGCCACCAGAGAGCAGCTTATTGCGAGAAAGTGGTGTTCCTGTTTACAAGCACTGTATAAGTGGCGTACTCTACTTCTGTATACAGGGGGAAGGTCAGTAAGTAGCTTTCTCTACAGCAACATAATTTTCCCAAGATGGGGAATTGCTATTTTATCCTATGTAGCTTAGCTTTATTTCAGATATTCCACAGTTGTTCACGTGTTTATTTTCTTAACTTTCTAGCACAGGGTGCACTAGAATTGAACTGCAATTTGCAAAAAGAGGGTTTCCCTCTTACATAAATCTCAAGATTCCCACAATGTACAAGCAAATATACAGGAATGTGAGGGACTGTCGATATTTTACATAGGTGTGTATTAATTGTATAGTTTATAGTGTATGATATTTTCCTCACTGTACTTTCAGAAATGTTGAATTCTTTGTGCTTTGTTGACTTGTTGCATGGGCTCCATCCTATGACATTTGTTATCCGTTCTGTTCACGCACATGCGTTAAAATGACCACATTAAGCCACGTTCTCCGGGAGAAAACTTTGTTTGTTAAACCGTTTTCTTTTAATCTCTTAGAGGTAAGGTAATTGCCATTCTTGTTTACAAGTTGTAAGAACATCAGAACATCGCTTACTGCAATATCCCTGTAATAAACCGTGTTTAAGTGCATGTAAATGTGGTCAGTAAGATTGCTATCTATTAGGTACTGTATGTACATTTAATTTACACTTGGTCAAAAATGTGTCTTCGCAAAGTGGATATAAATTGGATCTACCATTTCTGCACCATATGCAACTATAATGAGTTCACTTCGGTGATTATGCAAATGCATTTAAAGTCGCATCTTCTATGGATCAGTAAAATATATATATATATATATATATATATATATAATTAATCAGCAGCAATAGGCCTATAAGTCACTAAACTGTACTGGACACACTTAGAAATTGACACACCAAAAGTTAATTACTCTACCACAATCCATTCCTGCCCTAATTAAAAGACCATCCCTTTGCCAGCAGGAGAGCACAAATCTTGTAAGCACTAAAATCTTATCTTAATATCTCGGCCTTGTAGACCAGCCCTGTAGCCATAATGCTAAGTAGCTAAAAAAAAAGAAAGGAAAAAAAACTTTGCGCCTGACTATGAATGATAATTTCCTTGCCAGACACCAATTCATATGTGAATGCCTGTAGGTGAAATTCCATCTCAGCTATGTTAACGTCTTCACATGAGACTACCAAATTGGATGAAATGGCCCAAATGCAAGGGGGTCACATGACATGGAGTCAACAGTCAAGGGGTGAGAACATTTTAGACAAAGGGCCTTTGTGATCTTTTAAATTCCATTTTCACCTCTCTATACACCAAGAAGGATAGACTTACGTTATTACACAATAATCCAGATCCATAATGAGGGGCACTGTGACATGTTGAGAGTGTTATTATCAATAATGGAAAACTATATGAAAAAACTTTTGATCACTGAAGTAAAAACATTTGGACAAACTGAAAGTAAACTAAAATATATGGTCATGATCCTAAAACAAACCAAAATAAAATACAAATGACCACAAAATTAATTAAATTTATTTTAGATCAACTTTACAACCTGCACTCTTTAAACAAGAACATAACTAGCTAGCAATAACACTAGAATGCCCTGATAAAAGTAACACTTTTAAACCTTTTTAAATGAAACTATAAAACTACAGTAAAATCAAAATATACTAGAAACTAGAAAACACAGAAAAAAACTAAAACTAACAGTCATAGATTGAAAACTACCAAAAATGAAACCAGATTGTATAGGACAAATTGAAAATAAAATGACAAATAATAATAATAAATGTAAAATATAATAACCCTGCATTTTAGTAAAATGTCAGGAATTTAGCGTAGAATCTTTTTGTTGGATGTTGTCATTTCTCTCGTGCTGCCAAGCGTTAACATGCTTGTAACAATTCTGCTGAACTAAATCTTCAACCCAGCTGGACATTTAACCCAATTAGAAAACCTCAAAAGTAAGTAATGCATGCAATAACATTTCTGAAACTGTTGATTCAACCTGAATGGGCAATATCCGGTACATAGAAAATATTACATAACTACAACAAATTTGATAGAGCTGATTGTGAAAACCTGGATTCTGTGGGGGAGAAGATGAAAAACTCAATAAGAATGTTATTGAGATTTCCTGGGTAATTCAATTATATTACAGTGTACTCATCTATTCTATGGTATATAGGTGACAAGAAATACTTTTGCAAAGTTGACATGTCCTGCAGTGTGCATGCTATTCTCTATATGATAGGGATATTAAAATATTGTAAACAGAATTTTGCAGTTCTTTTATAGTTATTAAGCTTTAAGTTTTAATGAGCTCATACAGTGTGAAATGAAACATTACATGGCATGTGTTCAATCAAAATTCATACAAAATAATCATTTCAGATGAACTGGTGAAGGCAAAAAGGTGATTGAAGATCTGAACCAGTCACAGTACCTAAAACACACTTTTACTCACGTATTCATATACATTTTACCCTAAAAATAAAAAATGTTTAAATCCAAACTACCACAAACAAAACAAATCAGAAATATATTAGCAAAGAACCTTGAGAGAGACATTTGCAAGCGTTGGTCCACTTCTCTTTTGCCAGCAGTTGGTCAATGACAAAGCATTTGGGTGACTCAGGATTAAAGGAATAAATCAGGCTCATGGCAAAAAAGCCCCCATTGAGAGTGAGACAGCTTAATGGGCGGTAATGTGCTGAACTCGATGTGAGGTGGAGGGGCTGATCCACCTTTTAGAAATGTGACACTAGTCTGGGGGAAAGGGAGGGGCAGTATGCCACTGTGCTAAACTGACCCTACTCCTGTTTTCTGCACCACGGGGAGTGTGGAGTGTCATATACAAGAGAAATAATAATATAGTAAACAATGAAAATAATAAACAACATTTTTTCCAAATAAACTGAGCATTATTATTAGCCTAGAACGTTACACTTATCTAGGGCCATATGAAATCAATTTAATTTTTTCCAAATTCCATTTTTGTTTTTTCCCAAATCCTGTGTTATCCATTAAATTTTTCTATAAATTGTGGGTTTTAAAGTTGAATTACATTTTATCATTAAAATTGTATGAATTGATGTGATTAGAGTTTCATTAATCAAATGAAAATGGAATAATTACTTCTCAACATACCATTGCATTATTTTATTAAATGAAGAGCATCTACTACATCTACTCCTCGCAGCACAATCCAAAAACCAAAATTTTAGCTTAGTATTATTATTATTATTATTATTATTATTATTATATGGGTCAAATACAGAGCTGCACAGTAGAGCATCACAGTATTAATGATAGCAGAGCACTCTCACTTTAGATATTGCTTAAATATAATGAAATTATTATTAATATTATCATCAATTATTAATCAATTATTTAATTATTATTACTATTACTACATTGAACATTACATTTTACTATACAAGAGTAATATTTTACAGTCACATTTTTTAAATTTCATGTGTCTAGTTAAATGGAACTTTTATATTGCCATTTAGGGTTAGGTCTTTTGCGGTTTAATCAAACTAGGACATATCAAGTTTTAATTTGATTAATTGTGCAAAACTTCCAAATTCCGTGACATTCCACGTATTATAGTTAAAGAAATATTCTGGGTTCAATACAAGTTGAGCTCAATCGACAGCGTTTGTGGTATAATGTTGATTACCACAAAAATTAATTTAGACTCGTCCCTCCTTTCCTTTAAAAAAAAGGAAATATCTGAGTTACAATGAGGCACTTTCAGTGGAAGAGAATGGGGCCAATCCATAAACTTGAAAATACTTTTTAAAAGAATGGCCACAAAACTTAAACAATGTGTGTGTTAAAATTATTTTTGTGTGATAAAATCACTTACAAACATTTTCTGTGCCAAGTTATAGCCAATTTTACAATTCCGTTACCATGACGACGATGTCAACAAACCCTAAAGCCCTAAAATGACTGTAAAAATTATGAATTAAACAACTTTATAGCTACAAATTATTAATATAAGAGTTACATTATAATTAATGAAAGTGCTTTTATAAAATGTTAAGCTTCACGTTTCGGTGTTTAAACCATCCCAAAATTTGCCACGTTAACTTTCTTTGTAAATGCCGCACTGTAAACTTGATTTTTGCTTTTTTTTAAAGAAAAGGAGGGACGAGTCTAAATGTATTTTTTCAACTGAGTTTAACGTGTACTGAACACAGAACATTCTTTTAAACCCATTTTTTTGACTGGATTCTGCGAATCCTTCCGTGTTTTCCGCAGCGCAGAAATCATATTGCCCTATGCGTTTATCCTACTCATCCTTAAGTTGATGTGCTCTTCCTCCTTGAATATGTGTGAACAGTAATCCTTTAGACTCCAAATATACCAAGTATGAACAGCAAAAACATGCTTCAAAAAAATAAAAATAAACTGCTTGACAAAGCAAATTTGACTTGGAGGTTGCACACGTAAATGGTTTGTCTACCGGACAAGGACATCTGGTACATCCTACACTGAATAATCTTGTAGCCATGGTTACCACCTTGACTAAATGTAACACTGACTACTGTATTGGCTAAACTCACAAAGGGAGAGGGGAAAAAAATCCATTGATAAACAATAAAATGAGCCACACATATAACCAACCTGGAAAATTTTCTTCCATTGTAAAATAAGCAGCTTTCCATAGTAAAACAGTGAGCTGTATGCTTGGTTTAAAGGCTGGCATGTGAGTTGTGCTGGCTAAGCTGCTGTCCCTATGCTGGCACTGCAGTAAAGTGCAGTGAAGCCTGGCTTTCAGCAGACTGCAGAACTAGTGAACATGGACACTGCCACTAAACGTCTGGACATTAGGCATCGTGGCTCAAAGCAAATGCCCTCTGGCACCTTCCAGCTGGGCCAGTGCGACCACAGCCATTATAGCTCCCTACCTAGCCTCTTCACGTGGCCACATTCCACACAGAAATGCAAGAAATCACATTTAAGCCATATTAATGTATTCTGTGGATATGTTGCAAATGTGCAGTTCCCATCCGTCCTCTGGTTAATCCTCTGCATCTGTCTGGACTAAATATATGTAGTATACCACCCAAAAAGAATACCATGATAACGGACTGCCACCACTTCTTATAGAACAGATTGATAGTGCAAGTGTTTTAAAAGAAGACCCTTGAGCAGGGAAGGTTGCATATTTAACATAAACATAACATACATCAGCTTTGGCAAGCCTCTTAGGGGAAGAGTTTGCCGTAATTAACAGGCTAAAGGTCACAGGGTCCCAAACCACCAGCGCTTTCATTTCAAGAGAAAAAAGAAGGAAAATGAAAGCACATGACGCCATTTTTCCTCTCTTTCAAACAGGATGGTGGTGTGGCTTTTCAAAGGGGACTGACTGTAGGCTCTTTGTGCCAGACCAAAGGGACCCCTGCCATATCAAATGTATGTCGCTGTACAAATGCCCCACTCTAAACCATTCATGATGAGGTTTGTTTGACTCTCATTTCTGCCCAGCCAAATCATGGACATTTATCCCCTCTCTCCCCAAACAGGATGTGCCATTGACCTGGTTTTCTTGAATTGATTAAGGCCACATTCCAAAGCATATTTCCGTTGAGTAAAAGTATGAATTTAATGTTTGTTGCAGCTGAAGACTGGCACACTGTGAAAAACCAAAGCAAATGTTTGCCCTAAGTTTTTCTGCAGTGGGAATGTGAAGCAAAATAAATCCACATATTTTGCAATGGTGCATTTCTCTCACTAGGTCTCATGTTCTTTAATCGGCAGTGCTCAACACAAAAAAAAGACACTGTTCTATGGAAAAGTATACAGGAAGGTAATAGGAATGTAAGGGAGACAAACCCACAGTAATAATATATACAAAATGTGTTTAATACAGTCTACATTGTGACTTGACATGGAATCTTAGCAATGTGGCAATCATGGCGCAAGATGCTGAAAAACAGTGAAATGCAATGGATAAAAGTTCCACCTGATACATGTGTACAAAGACCAACAATTAAAAAAATAGAGCAGATGGAATATAATAACGCGTTCTGTGTGAACATTGGGCCGAGACAGACCGACAACTAGATTGAAAAAAATTGATTGCTCTGGATTGTATGCAAGTTATAGGCGTATGTGCATTGTTGCGGAAATGCAACAAAAAACATATGGACTTCTAAAGCCACCTTTTGTAATGCTATAGTCTGCCACAATGATTTTATAACTACCTTCATTTTGGGGCTTTTCTCAGCAAATATTATTATTATTATTATTATGAGAAATTGTTGTTAATATGATCAATTGGCATATCATGCAATTCATTTGTTTGAATTTTTAATAATATATATATATATATATATTATTAAAATATATTAAAATATAAACTAAACCGAAATTAGTTTTATTTACTTCAACCTAAGTGTATGTAAACTTCTGACTTCAACTGATATCAGTTGAAGTCAGAAGTTTACATACACTTAGGTTGAAGTAAATAAAACTAATTTCTTTAACCACTCCACAGATTTAATACTAGCAAACTATAGTTTTGGCAAGTCGTTTAAGACATCTACTTTGTGCAAATTAATTCTTCCAACAATTGTTTACAGACAGATTGTTTCACTTTTAATTGACTATCACAATTCCAGTGGGTCAGAAGCTTACATATACTAAGTTAACAGTGCCTTTAAGCAGCTTGGAAAATTTCTGAAAATTATGGCAAGCCATTAGAAAATTAGCCAGTTAGCTTCTGATAGGCAAATTGGAGTCAATTTGAGGTGTACCTTTGGAAGTATTTTAAGGACTACATTCAAACTTAGTGCCTCTTTGCTTGACATCTACAGTTTGCAAGTGCACATGGGGACAAAGATTTGGAGAAATGTCCTCTGGTCTGATGAAACAAAAATTGAATTGTTTGGTCATATTGACTATTGTTATGTTTGGGGAAAAAAGGGTGAGGCTTGCAAGCCGAAGAACACCGTCCCAACTGTGAAGCATGGGGGTGGCAGAATCATGTTGTGAGGTGCATTGCTGCAGGAGGGACTGATGCACTTCACAAAATAGATGGCATCATGCGGAAGGAAATTGATGTGGATATATTGAAGCAACATCTCAAGACATCAGCCAAGAAGTTAAAGCTTGTCAAAAATGGGTCTTCCAAATGAACAATGACCCCAAGCATAACTCCAAAGATGTGGCAAAATGGCTTAAGGACAACAAAGTCATGGTTTTGGAGTGGCCATCACAAAGCCCTGACCTCAATCCGATAGAAAATTTGTGGGCAGAACTGATAAAGCATGTGTGAGCAAGGAGGCCTACAAACTGGACCAGTTCTGTCTGGAGGAATGGGCCAAAATTACAGCAACTAATTGTGAGAAGCTTGTGGAAGGATACCCAAAATGTTTTTAAACTTCTGACCCACTGGGAATGTGATGAAAGAAAAGCTCAAATAAATAATTCTCTCCACTATTATTCTGACATTTCACGTTCTTAAAATAAAACAGTGATCCTAACTGACCTAAAATAGAGAATGTTTTCAATGATTAAATGTCAAGGAATTGTGAAAAACGGAGTTTAAATATATTTGGTTACGGTGTATGTAAAAGTCTGACTTCAACTGTATATAATGGATGTGCAAATTCCTCAATTTGCCTTTATGGATGGTGGACCCCAAAATGAAACAAAGACTGGAGGAGGGGAACACTGGAAGTGTAATGGCTTTTGCCCAAATTTCTGCAGTGTTTGTATAAACAGTAGTAATGTCTTAGGGATGGGGCAGCCAATTCCCCTGCTGTGGATTCAGCATATAATTTAAGCATCAAAGTAACTGATGAGTTTATATGATTTCTATTTACATTTTTTCTATTTACATGCGTATATGATCATCCTGGGAAACTGCGCAAGCAGGGTAAAATGATAACAGACACGGCCAATCTAACACAGCATGGGTAAAATAAAAGCCTGTGTGTCTGGAGGGAGTTTAAAGATGCTTTGTGCCAAAAGTGACCAATCAGTACACTTTTCAGACTTTTACGTTGACAAAAAAGATGCTGCTATAATGACACCTTCCATTTTCTCACACTAATGCAAGACTACTGGGCCCCAATCAGGCTGCCCGGAGAACAGAGCCAAGCAGGCACTGCCAATGGTCCAATTTCATGCCTCAAACCTAATTGTTCAGAGAACCATGTTTAGATGACTGAATGCAGTGGGGATGAAGAGCCGTTCACACAGGACACGTTCTTGCATCCATCTGTGCTGTTTTTAAATATTTTTTCTATGTAGACATGCACTTGATGGCTGTTTTTGACCACTGTAATGAGTCTTGCTTCTTTTCAATGTTTTACATAATGAGCGTTGCATTTTAACAACACAGTGTTAAGATAAAATAGTTCAGCTTTTAAAAACTGAACTATTTTCTCAAGACACCTGCATTTTGCACCATTCAGTTGCATTCTGCTAGCTTTTTTCAACACAAGAACATGTCCTGTGTTTCCATTTCATTATTCTGAGCCAATCACAACATCCTGTTTGTATAATCAATTTCTGTATCAGCATAGACTCTGATTCTAGCACGAGTCAGAGTCAAGGAATCGACTCTTTGAGTTGACTCCCCGTCACTACACAAGACCATCTCAAGTTAATGACAGTTCAACTAAAACCATGTTTTGCAAGACTGGAATTTTGCTCCATTTCGTTACTCTGTGTAGCTTTTTTCAACGCAAGAACATGTCCAGTGTTTCAAATTAAAATTTAAGGAAGGGTTCACTTCCCTACTTTCTGTATTTGTTTTAAAGCTGTGCAAAGCAAGACTGAGACATTTTGACAACAAACATTAAAGCAGCGACGGAATCTTACAGATATCAGTAAATTGACTTCTAAAGATATTTTGGGGTTTTTTTCTCAGCAAATGTTTAAATATTAAATCAGCTCTGCATTTTCATAATACATGTCAAGTTAACAACAGTTCAACAAAATAATTTTTTCGAAACACCTGTGTTTTGTTCCATTTAGCCCTGTCTAACATTAACACTTTCCTGAAACTCATCAACGACGTGAAAAAATAAATAAAAAAGGCCAGATAACTTTCACATTTTAATTTAAGGAAGGGTCCACTTCCTTACTTTCTGTTTTGGTTCCTTAAAGCTGCAGAATAACAATCAAGAGACATAAACCTTGGTCTCTGCACTCTGTGTGATTTCATGCCTTTATCAGATGTTTCACAGGGGTTTTGTTTTTATGCGACTCATGTGCCTCTGCTTTGTGACAGCAGCTGATCTGCTTTTCTGTCTTGTACTAGGATCAGGTGGCCAGCACAATCTCCCCTAACCATTCTGGGCTCCAGTCCATGAAATAACATCATGATCCTCAACCTGTAAAAACACCGAATGACACCGTTCGTTGGCTACAATTTAGCAGATTAACAACTTCAGGCCATGTGGGAGTTGTAATGTGTTGAAATACATTTCAGTGCAGTGACTGATAGTATCTTTTAAAAATACACACACATGGAAACAACAGTAATTGTTTGGCTGCTTTGGACAGTATACAGGAACTCCAACTGCAGTGGAACTCTTGCACAGTCAGTTCAAATCAATTCAATTCAATAGAATTTATTCCCTTGATTAGTGCAGTGTTATTCATTTCTGTACATGTCATTAGAAAATGTATATAGTTTATGCTTCACATTGGTGAATGGGGTACCAATCACTGAAATGTCACATTTAAACATTAGGTCACTAATTTCAACATATAACTTTTTTCGCAGAGACAGAAAAATAAATAAATAAATAAATAAATAAAACTGTCACCAGTCAATTTTTTGTCAAAAGATATGGGACTGTAATGGCAAGGCACAGTGAAGAAGAAAAACTAGAAAATCTGACTCACACAAAGTGCCATGGGGAACCTGGTGCATGCGTGTGTGTTCTCTCTAAGCAAAGATACACCCACATTGGCATGTCCAGAATCGGTCTTGAAGCAATATATATATATATATATATATATATATATATATATATATATATAAGCGCTGTTAAAAGTAACACATTAACAGATGCACTTAATTAAAAAAAGTTGTTATGAGTGAAAATCCCAAGAGATCAGCAGTTACAGAAATACTCAAACCAGTCCAACTAGCACCAACAAACATGCCACGGTCCAATTTTTTTTCCCCCATTCTGATGGTTGATGTGAAAATTAACTGAAGCTCCTGACCTGTATCTGCCTGATTTCATACACTGTGGCACAAGATTGGCTGATTAGATAATCGCATGGATGATTGGTGGTGCCAGACGGGCTGGTTTGAGTATTTCTGTAACTACTGATCTCCTGGAATTTTCACACACAACAGTCTCTAGTGTTTACTCAGAATAGTGCCAAAAACATTAGCTAGCAGTTCCAGGTTAAAGTATTAAAATAAATGTACTTTATATATATATATATATATATATATATAGGTCATCGTACAGGCCCAAACGCTTCACTGTTTTTATCACTCTGCTTGTGTTCGTGCCATTCTAAACTAAAGTGTTAGAGCAGTGCAGATGTGTTAAGAGCTATACGTGTCTCTTTACATTTCATTTTTTTGACATTACATATTTTAGCCAGCAGGTTGTGGCAAAAGACCATTTTTGTGTGTAATATGAGCCAGTTAAGTGACGTGAAGTGAGTCAGCGTTAGTCAGTGTTTTCATTCATCAGCACTCATATTACTACTACAGCTCATATTACTACTACACTACTAAAGCTAACAAATAGACTTAAACAGCTTTAAACAAAGAACTTCAGCATTAAGGCTCATCACAGCTCAGAGACCCATCAGACTGATTAATTACACAAACTCTTACCTCTTACTGGAGTTTCCACATTGGAGGAGACAATGCTAAAAATGAGGAGATTGCGGTTTCTATAGACAATGACTCTTATGCACCAGCTACCACAAAATAGGGAGGAATACCCCCACTTGGATGGCTGCTTTTCCACTGAGAAAATAAGATAAATTTGATAAAAAAAATTACATTATCTTCAGGAAGCTGACTAACACACTAAGGCATCTCTGCTTGGGAGTGGCAACAGGTGATCGCACATGCTCCCTCTCCCTCTCACGCTCCCTCTCACACACACACACACACACACACACAAACACACCCTTGTTTCTCCAATAACTTGTTAGAAACAGCCCAAGCCATGAAACTAGTTCTAAAGTGAAATTTTTTAATAACTAGTTTTTCCTAATTTTTTCCAAATCTGCTTGTTCATTGCACTGTTTTGTATATAAGGAATATAACACTCATAATTGTGCCATATGGCCTTAAATCAGCACTGCTGTGATTACCTATGGCCGAATCACAGTAGTGCTGATGTAGGGCCATATTGTACTCTTGCTCGTGTGATATTGCTTATATATATATATAAGCAATATCACACGAGCAAGAGTACAATATGGCCCTACATCAGCACTACTGTGATACTGTGATATATAACAACATAGCATGATTAAATATGTTTACAAAAATAGATAAACTGCCCCTACTCAAACATTTTCCCCATTTCGCACATCACATGAGAGAAATGGCAAAGGAAAACCAGCAGCATAACACATTTTGAATAAAACCAAGTGTTTAGGAATCTGCAATTATGTGATCCTGCCTGTGTCATCTGACTGCCATTAAGGACAATGTATGTCCCCCGGGTATGCAAAAAGATCAAAAGCTATACCAAGATAATGTTTTGATCTTGAGAGTAGTTTGCAAAATTACCACATAACCATGACTATCATTAAACTGGGAGCAAGCCCCCCAGCAGCCTGTAATGTTCTTTGTGGCCATTTGGTTTACAGAGCAATTTCGAGTTTATCTCGCTTTCAATTGCTGTCAGCTATTTTGGGGCCATTAATTCATGTAGTGTGCAATGGTTTGTTTAGACATACACATTCCAAATGCACTATGTAAGAACATCACTACAGCACAGTCCTTTTCAAAATGAAAAATCTAGGGGAATTGTAGGCTATAAAAAAAAATCTTAACATGGTTTTGTACACGTGACTGCAAATGTGAAAAACATCTGTGAAATATTAAAGGGGAGGGGCTGGGGGCATGCTTTTACCCTCAATTACTCTTGAATTAGTTGCGGTTTTAGGGTCTTGTGCACAATGATCTGTGCCAAAATTAGCAGTTTTACAATGCAGTCTGCATCCTCATCAAGTAAACACAAAAGTTGAGGGTTGTCAAAGTTTGAGACCATAACTAGACGCTTGCTATGCTTATTGCTTTAGAAAGAAAAAGGGCTACACCTCTAACTACATGAAACAATTTGCACTGGTTTCCACTCATCACTATGTAAAGGCTTAGAACAAGGTCGGATTATTGTTAT
Source organism: Moxostoma hubbsi (assembly GCA_032164185.1). Taxonomy (NCBI): domain Eukaryota; kingdom Metazoa; phylum Chordata; class Actinopteri; order Cypriniformes; family Catostomidae; genus Moxostoma; species Moxostoma hubbsi. The sequence continues at coordinate 23,195,115 of JAVLUX010000020.1, read as the reverse complement.
TTTTAGTGCACTGCCCTCAATGTTAGGATAAATCGATAACTAGCAAAATATAACCTTCTCAAAACCACTCTATTGTGCAGAGCTCATGATTTAAAGAGCCAAGTACAATGTCTGAGCAAAGCAGGATATCACAAGCATCCTCAGTCTACAACCCCGCCGGTGTCCCAGATAGCCGGATGGCTAATGCCCCCCCATTTCCCTTTACCTTCTTACATTAACATTTAATTACACAACAACTACAGCTATTTGCATGGTATGAAACGTTTAGCAAAATCAGCTTACTTTCGACACTTAAACACCGAACGGTGTGCGCGATAGCAGGGAAAAGGGATATTTACCTCGCGCGATCCTTGTGTTACTTCGGAAGGTGTGAAAATATTCCCGAAAAATATAGCTAAGAAATGCCCATGACTGTATTTTTACATTCGCATCTTGTATACATGTTTATCTGTTTTCCCAGCCGTCGGTCAGAGGTTTTATCGTTGTCTCTTCCCATCCGTCTCCCTTAACGTGTTTAGGTTAAAGCACTAGACAAGAAACGTGATGTCATGGCTTGAAATTGTTTTGCCCGCCCCACTTTTTGTAAATGGCCTATCTTTATGTGTTCCACGTCGTATTTACAAAAGCTGGTCTTGTACAAGTAGGATTTTTTTTTATTTGCTAGCCACATTTATTGTACTAATATTCTATGTAGTTAGATCTGTATGCATCTGCAATGATTTCATTAATCATGACTAACCAGCGATATAGTTTACATTTAAAGAGTTTTTACTTTACTAAATGAAAAGTTCACCCCAAAATGTAAATTCTCTTATCTCACCCTCATGTTACCCCCGATGTGTATGGCTTTGTTTCTTCTGTAGAACACACATTAAGATTTTTAGAATATATAATTTCTGTAGATTCCTCAAGTGCAAAAGAATGACTCCTAAAATGTTAAAGCTTCAAAAAGCACATAAAGGCAAGATAAAAGCAATCCATTTGACTCCAGTGGTTAAATCTACATCATCAGAAGTGATGATAGCTGTGGGTGAGAAACAGATCAATATACAAGTATTTTTCACTATAAATTCTCCTCCCAGCCCAGTAGGTGGCGATATGCACGAAGAATGCAAATGACCAATAACTAAATGCGAAAGTGGCGATTGGAAATAAGAGCATTCTTAAATATTGATTTTTCTCACCCACACCAATAATCTAGCTTCTGACGATATAGATTGAACCACTGTAATCATTTGTATTACTTTTATGGTGTCTTCATGTGCTTTTGGAGGTTCAAAATTTTGGTATCCATTCACTTGCATCATGAGGTTCTAGAGAGCTGAAATATTGTTTTAAAAATCTTTGTAGGTCAGCAGAAGAGTCATACATATCTGGTCTTGGATGCGGGTGAGTAAATATTTTCATTTTTGAGTGTACTATCCCTTTAAAGACGGGAAAAAATATTTAAACCTAGTTTAGTTTGACCAACACATCTCATTAGTAACTGAAAACACCAAGGCAATCACTTATTGTCCCAGAAGAACTTCATTAATAATTTTGCACAATTATAATTAATGGAAGCAAGACACAATGTAAAAATTTATTTAAAGAACAAATCCAAGCATAGACATTGCATTGCAAATATGGAACTAAAGATTTACTGGGAAAAATTGAGATGTGCTGATACTGTCTGCAGCTTGGTGAAACTGTAATGAAACACTTCCCATCCTCACCTGCACTTCAAATTCTTTAGAATTTCACAAGAGAAAAAACTTGGTCCAATCACTACATCAGAACATTTAGTTATCTAGTGATTTACTATGAGACCTTTATGCCTAGTGATATTTTACGAAATGAAAAGGTTTTGTTGCAATGTTTTTAGGAATGAAAACATGCTTCTGGAAAAATGGCTTTTAGGCAAAGTTATTCAAACAGTTTGAAATATGAACAGTACAGCAGCTGAGAAAATCAGGTCACAATGCGCTCAGAATAAGGCATCTGTTGTTTTCATGTCAGAGTCCTGTGATGAATTCTGTGTGGCAACTGCTTGTCCAACTGCTTCAAGTATTTTAGATTCAACCTGTAAAAAGACAAGATAAGTCTGGTGCTTGAGTGTTCACACATGGTGCTAAAGCAACAAAAGACAGGAGTGCCTATATACACACACACACACTATTATACGCTCACTAGTGAGCAGAAAGTACCATATGAAAAAGATCTTTGGTCTGCTATATGAGAACAGAGACAGTGATCATCACCTGATCGTCCACCTCATCTTTATCAGACAGCTCTGCATCTTGGGGAGAGGCATCAAGATCGTCCTGCTCTGCCCCTGTCAGTATGTCCATGGGGGCCTCTGCAATCTCTCTGATGCTTTGGTCCTCTAAAGCAAGCGCGGTGTCAAATAGCAAGGGAGACGGCGGACACTGCAAACCCTCATCTTCAATGTCAAGATCCTACACATTAAAAGACTTTTTAAAAGACGTTGGAAATACATCACTGATTGTGATGTTACAATGAATGAGGAATTTGAATCCAAGCAAGACTACATTCATGCATTCCTTGGGTAATTACCATCATGTAAATCTAGTACAAAGGCTCCCTAGTATGATCTGAGGCTCCTCCTCCATTATACTGTCATTTCATTCAGTTTTCAGTATCTAAAATGGTGGAACAATTCTTCAAACTAAGGTCCATTTAGTTGAAATAAGCCTAAATGTTTATGCAGGATAGTAACAATCCTTAAACCAAATTTGTTTTTAGCATACCAAATATATATTAAAATTAGAAATCCCCTAGTCTCTCTCATCCTCAAATATCATCATTATGATGTCAGTGATTAAAGTAACCAGCAAACAAAGTCCAGCAATATTTTAAGACATTGCCTGTTTTCAAAACCACTGTGAACAAGTAATGGAAAGGCACATAAACAGTAACAAGAAAATCAGACGTTACCAAAAACAAAATTTAATGAGAGGTTCTACTGCGGGCAACAAACACAAATCATACATCACTGAATTCCAGAGGTAGGTTTTCTGTTGGCTGGAGCTCTGCGGCACTGAGGTACATGTCTGTGGGTGCAGAAGCCAGCTCCTCCGGGGCAAGAGACTCCTGTTCAGGCTGGTACATGGGTGGAGGTAGGGACAGGTGCAGAGGGCAACGGGGCTCCTCTGACTGTCCCATGTGCACAGGCCGATCACAAGGAACATCCTTCAGGCCTGGGCACATCTTGAATAAAACTTGGCTACTATCTTGATAAATGTCTAAGTGTGAAGGTTTAAGGCAAAATAATAACAAATGGACCAAAGGGTAAATTACAATTCTCACGATGGGGTGAACTATCCAATAAATATTGAATTTATAAGAAAAAGGAGGGCTGACTAAGAGGTGTTCCTTCTAACTGAACTGGCTCAACCCATTATATAAAACTGGGAAAGCCAACAGACCATAAGAAGATTTTGCTTTAAGCCACTGTTTGAAACCAACAGCTACACCAAGCTGTGGGCCTTGATTCAGGGCTCCAAGGAGGCGGTATTTAGATATATGCCCAAATACAGGAAATCTTTATAGATTAGCAGAACTAAATTATCAGACTAGTTTTATTTTGCAATTTGAAATATAAAAAAAAAAAAATACAAATGTAACAGATCTGAGGTATTGAAACACGATATATGTGCAAGGATACGAGAGACACAATGACGAGTCATTGGCAGACATTGATTTGAGCAGCGTGTCCCCTCCACAAAAGAAATGCACCTCTGGCCAAAACGCATTGACTGTGCAAAAAGAGAACACAAGAATTAAAGATATACAACAGACAATAATAAAAATAACTGACAATAACAATAGGCTCAGATTGTCTCTTCTGACTGAACTGACTTAAGTAGGGGTTAACCCCAAAAAAGATTTAAGCAACTACTTAAAACTAACAACAATGGATGTGCATGAATAATCAACTACTCAGTTCTGCACCAGCTAGACTATTAAAAACACTACTTGAATAACCCAAATGGATTTTTCTTTGCGCATTTGTGTGCCGTGAGCAGCGCTGAATGCGCTTTCCATCTGAATTGCTCACCAAATCTTGCAGTTACAATTGAGTCCAGTGGGGAGTGCTGTAGATGCATGTCATTGATGTGTTCGATGAGAAACAGGAGTGTCTGTGCTTTTGAAAGCAAAGCTTAGTAGCACTAACAATAAAGTATACCGCGGTGGATGGCGTGAAGCCTCCACATGTGCTATGTCTCCGTGGATATGCACTCAACAAGCCAAGTGATAAAATGCGTGGGTTGACGTTCTCAGACGCAGAGGCAACTGGGATTAGTCCTCCGCCGCCCGGATTGAGGCGAATCACTACACGACCATGAGGACTTAAAAAAGCACATTGGGAATTGGGCATGCCAAATTGGGTGCAGTGTTTGCAGTGGATACATGAGGTGACAATGGGGGGTACGCAAATACAATTCTAAGATTTACCATTCTTTTAATTTAATCACCATCTAAAATAACATTCAAACCCAGTTCATGCATTTCTCACTGGCAAAGTAAGTGTGTGTGCCCTCTAATGTAGAAACACCAAAAAGGCGGTGTCATAAAGGTTAGATAAATATGCAATGAAATAACCCTATCTTCTGCTGTTAGAAAATGCATCTATTGATGTGTCGTGCATCACACAGGTTTATTTTTTCACCAGCCCAGCACACTGCTAGGTGACATAGTTTAGTGATAGAAAGTAAAATTAATACTTCACTGTTTTAGCAGACTTGCACGTCAGTCTTCCACAATTTTAGTTTGTCTGTTTACTGTTTTTTTTTTGCAGTTTAAAATGCATGGGGATTTTTGATTCTGATAGTATCAAGTTCATAAAATTTGATGACAGGATTCACACATCCGGTGTGGCTACATGGTTTTCCACATTCACATGCAGTCATTTTCACACATATTTGCTCGCACACTAGATACTCGTTTTTACATTGTTACATTATCTTTTTTTCAGCAAATAAGCTCAACCTGGCTAATAGTGTCAAATGTGCCATAAAAAAAGCACCTTGAGCAGACTGCGCAATTGCACAGCTACTTAACCGCAATGCTTGAAGCGGTACAAGAAATGCTACGCTGATCAGATCGGTATGTGTGTATGTGCGTTAAATCTCAGAGTTTTATTTATGAATAACATGTGAATTGACAAATATGATGACCTTTATGTAGACTCAAGAGTTTATTTGTACATTATCCTAATGCAGTCAGCATTAGTTTCCATTTCTGAGCTCTGGGTGAGTGCAAAGTAAAACAAATTGTATTTATTTTTTCCATTTTTACTGCTATTGTTCATGTCAGACTACTTTAAGTTACCGTATTTTGAAACCATTCCTGGTGACGCTTGTGAAAAAAAATAAATTTAAATTTCACGTACGTGTCAGTTTTAACTTTTCAATAGTCTAGAGATACAGTACTTGACTACAACATTAAAAAAAAGCCCAGCCCTACTAAAAACTACAGCAGATTGTTGGCATTCAGGGCCCTTTGAAATGGCAAATCAGTAAAATTGAAATAGAATATACCAGAAAAAAAGATGAGCCTTCTATTGTCTATACATAACAAAATGGTAATAATATCCAAAAAGAGCAAACCAAAAAATGTAATTGTCATTAGTTTAAATTTACACTTTTGAAACAATTCGAGCATGCTGTCCAGATTTCATTTACGTAATCTTTTCCTTCAAATTGGAGAAACAAAACCATGAGTCATGAGATATTTCAAGAAAAACCTTTGATACCTGTGGTGTTCCTCCCTCAGTAATAGCTTGTCTACGCTCTCTGAGCTGACGATGTAACAAAGCCTCCACGCCATAGCGGCGACGATAGCGACGCAGGGCCTTCAATTTCTTCAGGTTCTCTCGCTCCTTCATGGACAGGCCTTCTGGACCTGTTAGCAGGCTGCTCCCTGTGAACACAAACATTTAGTGTTAAAAGTTAGTCAATAACAGTCCATCCATAGCAGTTTCATGGGATGTTTCATCCAATAACAGTCCACTGTAAAGTAGAATGGGAGCCAACTTACCAATTGTCTCATGCTCAATTTTGCGGCTGTGCAGGTAGCGTCGTTTCTTTTCTTTCAATAATTGTTGCATACGTTTAAATTGGTCAATGTAGAGGGACTGAAGTCTGATTAGCTTCTCGCGGGTGATGAGTGCCACTTCCTCTGCTGTGTATACACCCGCATGCCTATTGAAAATTAACCGTCCTCTAATTTACTTCTTAGGTGACATTAATTTAGCACTGATTTGGAGCAATTAAATTAAATCAATAATAAATTGAGGAATGTCTCACTTCAAAGGGTCTTCATGGTCACTGTCAAGGCTTTCAGCTTCACTGTCAGGTTCTCCTCTCCATGTTTGATCCAAAACAATTGGGTCCTGGTCCTCTTCACTCCAGCTGTCATCTATACAGAGAATTCCATAGACATTCATCAATATAAAAATCCGATAAGAGTTAGAGAACAACGCAATTTTACAAATACTTTAGTTTGTAGGCTTTGATACAATACTCCAAATTTAAGATTACATTTAAACACTCATGTTTACATATATTAAAAGTTACCTATAAAATAGCTGACCAAAAACAAAAGAAATAATTTTATAAATTTAACACCCTCATGCCATCCCAGATGCATATGACTTTCTTCTGCAGAACACAAAGATTTTAGAAGAATATCTCAGCTATGCTGTAGGTCTATAAAATGCATGTGAATGGTGACCAAAATCATGAAGCTCCAAAAAGCACATTAAGGCAGCATAAAAGTAATCCATGAGACCAGTGGTTTAATCCATGTCTTCTGAAGTTATCTAATCGATTTTGGATGAGAACAGACCCAAACTGCTCTCCATTTTCACTGTACATCTTCATATCAGTCTTGGCAATCATGATTTTAATCTAGATTACACTTTCTATAGCGTCATCTAGCGCTCTGCACAAGTGTAAAGCGCAAGGAAGTGTAATTGAGCTTAAAATCATGATCTGAAGAATGCAATGGCAAGATTTATAGTAAAAAAAGGAGTTACATTTTAGTCCCTTCTATTAGATCTCTTCTGAATACATTGATTAAACCACTGGAGTTGTATGGATTACTTTTATGCTGCCTTTGTGTTTTTTGGAGCTTTTAACATTTTTAGTCACCATTCACTTGTCTTGCAAGTACCTACAGATTTGAGATTTTCTTCTAAAAAGCTTTGTTTGTGTCCTACAGAAGAGTCATAATCATCTGGGATGGTATGAGGGAGGGTAAATAAGAGAATACAAATTTTTGGTGAACTATCCTTTACATCAGCTTGCCATATTTCAGGGACGTTTCCATTCAAATGCATCTCAATTAGGGCTGCAACTAAAGATAATTTTGATAATCGATTTGATAAACGATTAATCTTAACCAATTATTCAGCTTGTGCCCCGACTTATAAGCTTGTATTAAATGTGCTTACTAACAATAGAGGACCATTTTTTCTTAAATATCTCTAAAATGACATTCACTGAACTAAAGGGGAAAAAAATACTTAAGTTTAATTCAGTTTAGAAATTCACAGTAAAAAAAATAACCTATTGTTATCAAGTGTTTTTGTCTTTTCCATTTAAAAGGGTCTAAAAATCCTTAAAACGAGACACATTTGCTTGAGAAGCAACATACAAGATATTTATACTTTTCTCTAAAAGCAAGTCTGCTTCTCAGGTGAATGCATCTTTTTTTAAAGGATTTTTAGATAATTTAATAAAAATATTTGTATTTTTAATATTACATTCAACATTTTTTTCTTCTGCAGTATACTTCCTAAAGTAAATGTATATTGTTTTAAATGAGTTTTAGATATTTTTATTGGAAAACAAGCCAAAAACAAAAACGGATTTTGTTGCAGTGTATAATGGGGGTGAAGACTACCCTCTCTCACCTTTTTGTTCACTTCAATCATCTTTAACTAAATAAAAATGAACTCTTATTAATAAAGCTGCATATTGCAAATTTTCTTCACAATAAGAAATGTACAGCGACACAAATTTTGATTCAATAAGTCGCGAGCCATCAAGTTATGATCTAGCTGCACTTATTCCACAACGAGAGTGCTTCTGTAGATATTTTGTATTTTTGTATAATTCCCTCATACTTTGCAATCTACATCACCTGAAGCTGTTTGGAAAGTTTAGAGTGCATATAGACTGCGAGCGATGCAATTCTTCCTCTCCTCAGTCAGGCACGAACGACAGTGCTGCTTAATGTGATCTCTGGTTACATTAAATGAGATCAAACGACTATTCAACAACAAAAATTTGTAGACGTTGTCGAGAAGACACATTTTTTTCAGCTCTATTATGGACGTAATCAAGACGTTCCCTTACAACTCCGTACACTTGACATTGTGTGCTAATGCATATGGGGAACAGAATCCCATCACGCCGCACTACACAACATAACCTTCCAGAGGAATCATGAACGGCGACTGACATGAGTATGCCGCAAGTGAGTGACCCTCATGTTAGGCCAGGAGGGGACCACTAAGAATAAATATATGAACTATAGTGTGAATTAACCCCTTAACGAACCCAGTCAGGAAAGGAGTTTATTCATAATGAGTGCGCTTGTGACTTTATGGTAAATTACAATGGCAGGCGGTTGTGTAAAATGATGGGGAGCCCATACTTAAGGGAAGGGGCATAAGTATATGTTTGGCAAACTAAATAGCAAGTGCACCAAACAGAGGACTTGTGAAGAGGGACACGTTACGTCTAGGTTATAAAACCTTGCAAATGTGTTTTGAGAAGACCATCCTGCTGCAAAACATATGTATTGTAAAGACACACCTTTCGTCCATGCCCATGAGAAGGCCATGCCTCTATTTGAGTGTGCTTTAACACCAATTACCCTGTGACTCATAAGCCAGGTCAATCGCATCAACGGAAAGTCTTTGCTTGGAGCCGGACACTGCTTTCGTGTGTCCTCCATAGCACACAAAGAGCAGATCAGACAGAAATGGTGAGTGTGTTCAACGTATGCATGTAGTGCCCGCACAAGAGCATAACAAATGCAAGGACTGTTCTTCTTCCGAATTAAATGGAGGGAAGAAAGCTTTATGTTGAACCACATGCGCTCTGAAAGACATGGTTAGAACCTTAGGCACATAGCCTTTTCTGGGTTTGACAGTTGCTTTTGAAAGACTGGGGCCACACTCCAGACATGTATTGTCAATTGATACTGCATTTAAGTCACTGACCCATTTTACTGAGGCCAGAGCCAGCAGTAGCGCGAACTTAATGGATAGCATGCACAAATCAAGAGTCCAAAAGGCTCAAAGGGGGGCCATTCTGTTGATTGACAGATGAAGGGTGGTGCTTTTGCACCGTTTGGGATGGAACCAGTTTTAAACCTCAAATGCAATGTGGTCACATGCGTTTTTGACTACTTAAGCATTTGGTTTCAGTCTTCTGATAACAAACTGTGTTTAGCACTGACCACTTGGGATCAGACCATCAAAATGCATCTTAACATCAGTTTGAAACAGGGTCCAAAACTTTTAAGTACAGTACATGATACAAAGCCAGTTTTAGCTCACCTAGTATGCGACTAGCTTCACTACGCCCCTCTTGACTGTAAACTCCAGACTCTGGCCGACTGTAGCCACTGAGCTGAGACAGCAGAACTTCAGGGGAAGGTCCTGAGGAGGCTTTCCGCATTTGAGCTTGTTGAACCAAAGCATTTCTGCGTGCGTGCTCAGCACAGAATGTAACCCTAAGAGAATGGAAAACAGCACCATTGGTCAAATACATTTCCTAGCAAAGTTTATAAATACATAAGGGAGTAAACAACACCACCACACCCTTCTTTCTTCTCTGGTTTCGGGGCTGCATTGGGGCAGCGCTTGCCATTCTTATTGGACACATAGCTGCATTGCCTGTAAGGAGCATTCTTATCCTCGAGTACGTGTTTGATGCAGAACTCTAGACCCTCCAGGCGAGGCTGTGAACAGGGTCTCTGTGTGTGGGAGCAGGTCTGAGGCTCCTGGGCTCGAGCAGTCTGGGTCACTCTACCCCTACTAGACGGCAACACGTGGATCCGAATCCTGTTCATCGCTGAAGAGTCGCGCTAAAGTCAAATGAAACACAGAAATACAAACACCACCATTTACGAGACATTTTTGTCAACATAAAGAGCATTTATAATGTCTTTAAACAGGTTGCACTTAATTCCCATAGCCATGTGCTAGCATGAAAAACCTCACGCAAACTGCACACACATTTTTGCCCATGTATCAAAAGCCAAATACGAGCAGTGTTTGTTAACGTACATTCTTAACGTTAAATGACGATTTATGGTAGTCTAGTCAACATACGATTTTCAATTAGATCCTATGACCAACGGTCATCACAAAGAGCTGCCAGACATTTAAATAAAATAACATAGCTTAGCATACAGAAAATAGGAATGTAACATTATAATGACTCGGGGATATTAAATTAATAAGATTGATGTTGTCGTCTACCGTAGAAAGCGCCAAATACATACGTCAATACTGATGCGCAGCCATCTTTGAAATGGGAAGGCAATATATTGGATTTAAACTATCACCAAACACACAACAACTGATATTCTTAACCAATATATATTATCCATTTAGTGATAGACCATGTTGAAAGTTGTAATCTGGCATTTCTAGGAGCAAAACTCACCGATATAGTGACACTTATTTTATGGTTTGTCTTGGATCTTCCCGCAGACCTTCCTGCGATGAACGCCACACACAATGAGCCGCTAGTGCTAGCGCCGTCATCAACTCCCTCCTACGTTAACGTTGATTGGACCACAGGCTAAGAAGAACGATTTGATTGGAGGACAGTACTTCTTCATTGAGTATATTGCGTTACTATTGGCCACTAGATACTTCGTTGCCAGGAAATGTACGCATCAAGTGAGAGACGTGTAACAAAATAAAACCCCACTTAGATTTACATGTACTTATTTTAAACATTTCATATGAATGGAAATAAGGAGTAGGCCATCTCTATTAAAGTAAATAATCTAATGCAAAGTGCAGGAGGTCACTGCTTATAAATTCATGCTTTGTTTTGTGACAGAGGTTTAGATTGTCCATAGAGCTGCCATGACTTGTACATCCTTATCAGTTTCTTTAGATTTGGTTTGGGTGGATCCTGTGGGGATGTAAAAAATATAACTTTATCAACATACACATTCAAGTATTTTCATATAATGCAGTATTCTCCACTGAAACAAAGTGTTGGCCTGTGATTTGAAAATATAGGGATATGCAAAGGTTCTGGCAGATTAAGATATGATTATCAGTTTTTTTTTATTTATTCAAAGATGTTTATATTATACAATGGTGTTTTAGTGCCACGTATAAATAAAATAAAAATCTAAGACAAAAAAGTAATAGCATTATGAGAACAAAATCGTGATGTTTTAAGAATAACACAAAATTGCAGGAAGAAAGTCATATCTTTATGAAATTCATATCTTTATGAATGTCAAAGTTACGACAATAAAGTTGCAGCATTGTGAGATTAAAGTCGTAATATTTTGAGAATAATGTCAAAATTACAACAATAAAGTTGCAGCATTGTGAGATTAAAGTCGTAATATTTTGAGAATAATGTCAAAATTACGACAATAAAGTCGCAGCATTGTGAGATTAAAATCGTAATATTTTGAGAATAAAGTCATAATTAAGACAATAAAGTCGCAGCATTGTGAGATTAAAGTCGTAATATTTTGAGAATAAAGTCAAAATTACAACAATAAAGTTGCAGCATTATCAGATTAAAGTTTTAATATTTTGAGAATAAAGTGAAAATAATACGATTTCATCCTAAAAAAAATTTCTTTCCAATGTGGCACTAAAAAGCCATCGTAATATTTGGACAAGGGCCTTGGGTTAGTTTTGAAGTGGAAATCTACCTGTTGATCTTCCAAGTGGTGAAGTTCTGCCAGAGGGACAATGGAAGGTCTTCCATGGGCACACTGGAAGGGAAGGAGAGCAAGGTCACCAGACTAAAGCACTGTTTATTCAAAATGTGATTGAACTTAATTACTTGAAAAACAAACAATTATATTTAATGTCGTGCATGGCAATATTTTAAACATATAACATTTAACAATTTGCTCAGATTTACAAAAATGTTTAGACCCCATGTAGAGCCCCTCGCAGCAGGGAGTTTGGGAGACATCTCCACGGCAAACATACTCGCTCAGCAATGTGACACCACTCTCCCGTTCCTGTTAGGGTTTCCAATCGATTCTCCCCACTTGGTGATGCACCCACTGAGAATCATGTTGAAAGACCCTTAATAATTGGTGATTCTATTGTAAGGAACGTGGAAATAGAGACTCCAGCCACTATTGTAAAATGCATTTCGGGGGCTCGGGCGTCTGACATCAGATACAATTTACAAGTGCTGGCTAATGCTAAACATAGATTTTCTAAAATTGTTATTCACGTCGCCACTAATGATGTCCGGCTTCACCAGTCGGAGATCACTAAAGATAAAGTTAAAGAGGTGTGTGACCTTGCAAAATCAATGTCAGACACTGTAATATGCTCTGGCCCCCTACCTGCTCATCGTGGTGATGTGGTTTATAGTAACGCAAGGCAAGGCAAGTTTATTTATATAGTACATTTAATACATAATGGCAATTCAAATTGCTTTACATATACATTTGAAAGAAAATACAAGTTACATAAAAAATAATAACCAATTAAAAAGATGAATAACAAAAATTTTAAGCACATTGAGAAAAAGTTATATAAAAATAAAATTAAAATAATTAAATAGAATAATTAAAATGAAAGAAAGACAAAAGCAAAATGATTCAGTGAAATCATTAAGCGCAGCACGATACTCAGTCAGAAAATGTACAGCTAAACAGAAGTGTTTTCAGTCTGGATTGAAATGTGGCTACTGTTGAGGCACATCTGACCTCTTCTGGAAGCTGGTTCCAGCTGCGGGTGGCATAATAGCTAAACACTGTCTCATCTTGTTTTGAGTGAACCCTCTGTATGTCTAACTGACTTGATCCTAATGATCTGAGAGGTCTGTTAGGTTTATATTCGACAAGCATATCTGAAATTATTTAGGCCCTAGGCTATTGAGCGATATATAAATGAGTAATAGTACTTTAAAATCAATTCTAAATGTAACTGGAAGTCAATGTAAAGACCCGAGGACTGAAGTAATATGCTCAGATTTTTTGGTTCGGGTGAGAATCCTGGCAGCGGCATTCTGAATGAGCTGCAGGTGTCTAATGGTCTTTTTGGGAAGGCCGGTTGAGTCCATTGCAGTAGTCTACCCTGCTGGTGATGAATGCATGAACAAGTCTTGACTAGATACAAAACATCTCATTCTGGCTATATTTGTTGATGAGAGTAGACTGATTTTGTTATCGCTTTGATGTGAATACTGCAACTAAGGTCTGACTCCAAAATGAAAACAAGATTTCTTTCTTGATTTTTTTACTTTAGGCCCTTGGAGTCAAGGTATGTATTCACCTTTGGAAATTCACCTTTGTTGCCAAATACAATGACCTCTGTCTTGTCATTGTTTAACTGAAGGAAGTTTTGGCACATCCATCTGTTAGTTTCAATGCACTGGCACAGAGAGTCTATGTAGTAATTTGGCGATAGGGCTAGACAGATCTGGGTATCGTCTGCATAGCCATGGTATGCAATTTCGTTCTTTTTCATAATTTGGCCTACTGGAATCTATAGGTTGAACAGGAGCGGTGGAAAAATTCCACATGACTGGGGGCTATTCCACTGCACGGTACAGCTCGACTCAACTCTGCTCGCTTTTTGGGGGGTTTCCACTGTGGATAGTACCTGGTACTTAGTTTTGTACCACCTCGGTCAAGGTTCTAAGCGAGCCAAGCCGATACTATATGTGACTTCAAAACCCTGCAGATCAATGATTGGTCAAAGAGAATCAAATGGACACTATCTATGGCAATAGACCGGCGAGCAATGGGATGAAGAGTGCCTTGAACTTGGCCACGGCGTTGTTGGGGTCCATGATGGAGGATGGTACATTTTGTTACGTTAACTATATTCTGCTTGAAATTTTCACTTTATTAAGTTGACCAACTACTGGAAAGCTTGGTTCTAAAGCAACCAGGCCAATTTAACTGGTTACACTTGTGTAAAATCACCATGCAACAACTGCATTATGCAACACAATGTAGCTAACATGTGTTATTGCTTATGGTCAGGAATGTTTGTGTCACATTTAAGATGATGTCACGGCAGTAGAGGCAGTGCAACTATAACTGTAGTAGAATAGAAAGCTCAGAAAAGAAAAGCGAGCAGAGCAGAGTCAAGTCAAGTCAAGTCGAACCGTAACGTGCAGTGGAAAAGTGCCAATAATAGTAACCCCAACCTTCTAGATATGACCTGAATCAGCTGAAGACTGTCCCAGAGAGTCTTACCCAGTTTTCCAATCTGTCTAGGAGAATGTTGTGGTCAACAGAAGCACTGAGATATAATAATACCAGCACTGATATTTGGCCTGAATCAGTATTTAGCCGAATAACATTAACGATCTTGAAGAGACAGCAGGTTGAATTTTAAGTTGCTGTTCTATTTATTCCAGGGTTTTGCCATAAATGTCCTCAAAATCAGAAAAAGTGACTAATTTCTGAAGTTTTTGTGGTGGGTGCTGTCTGAGCTAATCAGCATTCTAATATAATTTATCTTCTTCATGAAAAAAGATGCGAACTCGTAGCATTTTCTGTCAGAGAGCATTTCACAGTCAACCTGTGTTGGGGGGTTTGTTAGTCTCTCTACAGTTGCAAAATGAGTGCGGGTGTTGTTTATATTGCTGTTAATAATATTTGAGAAGAAGGTCTGCCTAGTTGTGCCTAATTCCAAATTTAAAGCACGAATGCTGTCTTTATAGATATTATAATGGATTTCAAGTGTTTCTGCCACATTCGTTCTTCTTTTCTGCATTTTCCTTTCATGTTTTTCACTTCTGTTGTGTTCCTCCAATGTGCTTTATGCCTGCCAGCGATCATCTGGACCTTTAAAGGAGCAATGCCATCAATAGCAATTTTAACTTTTGATTTAATGTTATCGAGGTGATCATCAACACAGTCTGTGGATATACTCTGTTTCAAAGATATAACCTTGATAAATTGCATACTAGTTTTCTCATTTATGTACCTCTTTTTGACAGAGACATATCTAACGTTAGTGGCGGGAAAAATCAATTTTTCAAAGAAAATACAAAAATGATCAGATAGCCCAACTGTAACGATCCACACCGTCTTTGGTTTGTGTACCTTTTTATTTAAGTTTTTGGCACTTTTTATGTTCCACATTGTTCTTTGTTTATGCACTCTTCAAGTTTTGGCACCTTTTATGTTCCGTATTGCCTTTTGTTTTATGCACTCTTATTTTGAAATTTTGTCATGTCCTGTTTTCCCTCCTTGTCTATGTGCCCGGTCCTCATTGGTTTATTGTTTGATTACTTTATTATCTGTTCTAGCTTAGTCATTGGTTTTAGTTAATTGCCTTGTTATCTTGTTTTGAGTTCTGTTTTCCCATTGGTCTATGTTTCCCCTTGTTTTGTATTTAAGCCCTCATGTTCACCTTGTCCTTTGTTGGTTGTTGCTAATGTTAATGTTTGATGCTCTGTTCTTAGTTCCTGAATCCTGCCTTGGTCCGTGTTCCTGCCTGTGCCCTCCTTGCAAGACCCCCCGTGTTTTTTTCTTGTGTTCTTCTCTTTATTTTCCCCTCGTGGACGTTTCATTTGTTCCTGCATTTATACTTTACTTTGTGAAATTCAAATAAAGCTGCACTTGGATCCTTACTCCCTCGTCTGCCCTCTTCATGACCCCAACGTCCTTAATAATAGTGGATGAAATGTTCAGACCCTTGCTAATGAGCAGATAAAGAGTGTGTCCATGATTGCATGAAACCTTTGACCACACTGATTGCAAGTGCGAAATGACGGGATGAGATTTTACATTTCTGGGCAATTTGGTAGTGATACTTTGTAATTTTGAAATTAGGGGCAAGGGCCTCTTGTTCAAATCAAAACCCAGAAGAGGCCCTCTCCATTGGGAGCGATCAATCTGCCAAATCTCTGAGACCAAAAGCATAATAGTAAAATAACATTTTGGGGAGACCCACCCCACCTTTGTCAACTGGCCTGTATAACTTATTAAAATGCATCTGAGGACGTTTACCATTCCAAATAAAGGATTTGGCTATACTATCAAATTGTATAAAATAAGTAAGGGGAACATCAATGGGAGAGACTGTAGTAAGTAGTTTAATTCTGAAATGCAATAAATTTTTCTAATATTAACCTTCCCAATCATAGACAAATGTAAAGAAGTCCACCTGCCCACATCACTCGAACTCTTTTAATAAAGGGTAAAAATTAACTCTAATTATATCACTCAATCTTGATAAAATGCCCAAATACTTAATGCCCTGCTTGGGACACTAGGAGGTTCCTAGCTGAAAAGCTGTAATAAGTTGTCAGAGCCAAATCTTCAGATTTCTCATCACGCTTCATCTCTGCTTTGGCACTTTTATTATTCCCTTCGTATTCCACGAGTTCTTGTGCTATGGATATTTGGTGAATGTGGCATACTGTATGCTCCGGCCCCTAAGAACCACCTCCTAAGCCACGCTAACAGAGGATAATGAAGACCAGTTGGTCTCCATAAAAACATTGATTTCAGCCTTTAACATATATTGGAATTCAGGATTTTGCAAAAAGGATACATGAAAGCATCAACTATATGATTTAATTTTCTCCATATGTGGTAACACCTCTAAACACACAAGGGTGTGATCTGAGACTAAAATGTTTCCAACTGAGCAATAAACCCAATCAACCCAATCAACCCGATCCTTTCGACGGGTGAACATTCGCAAAGCCGCGGGTCCAGACGGCATTCCGGGCCGCGTCATCAGAGCATGCGCGAACCAACTGGCTGGTGTTTTTACGGACATTTTCAACCTGTCCCTCTCCCTGTCTGTAGTCCCCACATGCTTCAAAACATCAACCATTGTGCCTGTACCGAAGCAATCAAAAATCACTTGCTTAAATGACTGGTGTCCTGTTGCCCTCACCCCCATCATCAGCAAATGCTTCGAGAGGTTGATCAGAGATCACATCTGCTCTGTTCTGCCCACCTCTTTGGACCCATTGCAGTTTGCCTACCGCAACAACCGCTCCACTGATGATGCCATTGCATCTACAATACACACTGCTCTCTCCCACCTGGAAAAAAGGAACACATATGTGAAAATGCTGTTTGTAGACTACAGCTCAGCATTTAACACCATAATGCCCTCCAAGCTTGATGTGAGGCTCTGGGCTTAAACAGCCCGCTGTGCAGCTGGATCCTGGATTTCCTGTCAGGCAGACGTCAGGTTGTTAGAATGGGCAGCAACATCTCCTCATCACCAACCCTCAACACTGGAGCCCCGCAGGGCTGTGTTCTCAGCCCACTCCTGTATTCCCTTTACACACATGACTGTGTGGCGACACATAGCTCCAATGCCATCATTAAGTTTGCTGACGATACGACGGTGGTAGGTCTGATCACTGACAATGATGAAACAGCCAACAGAGAGGAGGTGCACACTCTGACGCGCTGGTGTCAGGAGCACAACCTCTCCCTCAACGTCAGTAAAACCAAGGAGCTTGTGGTGGACTTCAGGAAGAAAGACAGAGAACACAGCCCCATCACCATTAATGGAGCACCGGTGGAGAGAGTCAGCAGCTTCAAGTTCCTCGGTGTCCACATTACTGAGGAACTCACATGGTCCGTCCACACTGAGGCCATTGTGAAGAAGGCTCACCAGCGCCTCTTCTTCCTGAGACGGCTGAGGAACTTTGGAATGAACCACCACATCCTCACACGGTTCTACACCAGTACTGTAGAGAGCATCCTGACTGGCTGCATCACCGCCTGGTACGGCAATAGCACCGCCCACAACCGCAAAGACCTGCAAAGGGTGGTGCGAACTGCCAGAAACATCATCGGAGGTGAGCTTCCCTCCCTCCAGGATATATATAACAGACGGTGTGTGAATAAAGCTCAGAGGATTATCAGAGACTCCAGCCACCCGAGTCATGGGCTGCTCTCACTGCTTCCATCAGGCAGGCGGTATCGCAGCATCAGGACCCGCACCAGCCGACTACATGACATCTTCTTCCCACAAGCAATAAGACTTCTGAACACATGATCTCTCATTATCAACAATCAGCACTGCACTTTATTAATCTTCATTCTGTCAAATATATTCTCCCCAATTCAATTAGTGTATATATATATTTATACCCTTATCTAGTGTATGTGTATTCTACATTGTGTGTATTGTGTACATTTGTTATGTAAATTGTTGTGTAAGTATGTGTACATTTGTTATGTAAATTGTGTTGTGTAAATATGTTGTTTATTGTAAAGTGGTTTATGTCTCGTCACTGTCATTACTGCAATGTTGCTCGGAACTGCACACAAGACTTTCACCTACTGTTGCACTCGTGTACACAGTAGTGTGACAATAAAGTGATTTGATTTGATTTGATTTGAAACAACAGATGAAATGAGGGACTTAAATATATTTACTTTTTTTTTTAATCTATTCTATAGTAAATCTTATGGACTGATAAAAAAAATGTATAGTCCCTCCCAGATGGGTTCAAAAGACTCCAAATATCTATAAGACCAAGATTTTTACACATCCTGTGAAGCATCATTGTTTGTCTAGGGGGCTTTTGCTTCAATGTGATCAAGGACTGAGTCCATCAAAAGTCTCCTCCCAATATTATATCATGAGGGGTGCCAGCGGTTTGCAGCATCCCTTCAAGATCTATAAAAAAATCCCTGATCATCAACGTTAGGTGCATAAATATTAGGCAAAATAAGACTTTGTCCCTGAATTTCACTTAAACAATAATGACTCTTCCTAATTTATATTTAATCTGTTTGAGACATTTGAACTGTAGATGTTTACTTATCACTGTAATGACTCCCCTGCTTTTACTTGAGCCAGCACCTCCTCGCATGGCATCACATCACCCCGAAATGTTTTAAAGAAAATGAAAGAGCCCTGGATCATGTGATTGTGTTTATCAGTTACCAACTCCTCCGGCATGTTAATCATCCCAACACAAGAAGATTTCCTGCACAGGGATACAATGTTTAAAAATGCAAATGTTTAAAACAATATCACACAATTCAATGTATTGATTGTTTTAGCTCAAGTTTAACATGGTACATTCATTTTCATTGCTTTCAGAGGTGTTGTATTTTCCTCTGTTGTATTTATCAAACAAGCAAGACACTTATCATCCACTTGATTGATGACCTAAGGTAAAAAAAACAGTTACGGTACTTAGTACAGCAAGATTTATTTCCACCCCAGAAAAAAGAAGCCCTAGCTTTGTGACATTGTTATTATAAGTATCTAGACGTACCAGTTCCTCAACACTCTAAAAGATTGCAGGGTAATACTTACTCTCATTGTGCGAATCATATGCTTGGTAAACCAGTAGGGGAAAAGAATGTTGTGGATTTTTACAGCAAGGCCTTCAGCTTGACCATTGGTCACATCCACAGCTGTCTTTTCAGAAGGAATTGGAAAATAGTTCACAATTTTTCTAAAATTACAACTCTCAGGGACAATTAGTTTGAGTGAACTAAAAAACTCTAGTCTTTTTACCTCTGGTGGTAATATGAACACTGGGTTAATCCATTCTGAGAATAAAGTCGACAGACAATTGGGTCCCTGAACATCCCCTTAGGAAGAGTGAGTAAAGAAAGAAAATTAGTAAATCGGCTCCAAAAAACATGAAGCCTGCCCTAATTTCAGTCTATAGCTGTACTGTCTGTACTGCTGTCTGTCTCTGAGTAATAAGCTAATTTTGCTCTTGGTTTGGGCAGAAAAGGAAGTACAATATCTGACTGAAATGCATAACACCTTTACTCAAATCCTATGAGCAAAGAAAAGATGATTATGATGTTGGTTATGGTCAAATGAGTTTCAAATGAAGATAACAGGAAAAAATTGACATAATTAGTTATTAAAACACTCCTTAATGAATTCTTATATCTGTTTTTGAAACAATACTGACCGCCATGTTGGTAACATCTATTGTACATGGCATGTGAGTATCCTCCAATGGTGAATTATATTTGCTAAGATCCGTAACTTTTTTTGATGTAAACAAGTTTTCCTAATGAACAGTCATAATGAGCCAGCCAATTGCTGGATGTTGGGATCACGTTACCAATTGAATGGCTTTCATCTGTAGTTTGTTTTTTTTGACTGAGGATAATGCTGAGATGTTAAGCCAGCTTCTTCACCAAAGCTCACACTTCCCCAAGAAGTCATATTTTTGTTAAAGTTTGAGTTTTATGAAGTGGAAGAAAAGGATTGAAAGTCCCTCACAACTGATTCAATAGTTCCAGAGAAATTGAACAATACATCATCTTCTCTATCAGCACTAAGTGTATTCCGATTATGTCCGAAGGGACTTTTTTCAAATTCATAGAATATGGGATCAACATTGGACATCTCTCTGAAATGCGAGTATTGCGCAACTTCAACTGGGCTAGACAAATTTTCGCTAATAAGGGGGGGTCATCTTTGCTGACCTCATGTGTTTGTTCATGTTGGGGTACTTTGAGTGCTACTTTGTCAAATTTTAAATAGGAACATTTGGCAGCCAATGATATTTCTTCTCCTTTTTTCCATGGTGAAGATTAAGCAGAACATGTCAAACTGGTATATACATAAAGAGTAAATGGCCTGCTACTCAGAAAGTGCTTGTCAATGATGTTCTCGTTTCATGTAATCGCTTGTAACCAAATCGTCTAAGCACAAAGTAGATTGAACTCAATTTTTGCAAACTATACTGTTCCCCTTTTTCATCCAGTATAGAAATCTTGCTCTTGCTTCATGTCACTTTGTTGTTACTGGCGAGACTTTATTAATTATGTTAGTATAATTAGCTAACTTTTTATCACATACAAGTATGTCATCACCTTTGCAACTGTTATTCAATTCTGTAGCAGTTGATAAAGGAGTCTGAATAGGAAAATCACCATCCTGAATGGCTTTCTCTAAAGAACTTCAGTGTTTGTTGTCACCTGCTCCAGCATTTGAAAATCATCACATACTTCCATATAATTGGCATTATCCTCGTTCTCAGTCGGTGCTTCAAACCTCTTATGTCTTGTACTACTCCTTGTATCCTCAACATTTTTCTTGAGGTTTCGTACTACTGCAAGGGTCTTTGCCTTTTTTTAAAGGACTACTTGTTGAATCATCAAAAACACTCCCCAAATTTTAATTGTCATTCAGAAAATATCTGACACCAAGTTTTCTTTAGCAAGGAATGATTTTACCCCTTCCTCAATGCAGATGAGGACACCATCCCAGTATTTGAATTCTAAAAGTTTTAGCAGGTTCTAGGCATACTGTATGTCATACTCAGAGTAGGGACATTTGATATAGACTACTTGTAGATAAATTCCACCCCTATGTTTAGGGCTTGATGTTAAAAGAGTCAAGGTTCGGGCTGTTGTTTTGTCTAACTGCACTGCTCACTCTCTTGAAGAGGCAGTTGAGCATTTTAGGAATGTGAGTCTTCAGAAGAAGCCTCCTATTTGCAAACAGGAATTGCAAGCTGTTGTTGTAGTGACCCTCACGACCAATATAGCAGTAATTTCAAACTGCTCATGACTATAACTGACCTCTCCAAGCTTTTGGGCTCGACTCAACCCATGAATCTGAACAAACCTGTAATAGGTATTACTTGTTTGGAGAGCTGCACCATCATAAGTGCCCAATTATTATTTTTCACTGTAAATTACACAGATGGGTGAATTTGCAATATGGCTTAAAATCTCTGATGGATGTGCCCAGCTTCTAAAACAGTGTCAATTATCTTTCTCCTAACTGGCATGTCGTGGAAGAGGTTGTATACTGACACATTTGTTCCCACAGATGGTTGAACAGTCTGTGCTTCAAACACATCTGTAAATAATAGTTTAATAAAAAACTTAACCAAAAGACACAAACATGACGGTCAGCTGACCGTAAACAATCTCTCTCTCTCTCTCTCTCTCTCTCTCTCTCTCTCTCTCTCTCTCTCTCTCTCTCTCTCTCTCTCTCTCTCTCTCTCTCGTTGCACCACCTTCCACAGTTGGCCTTAATTAGCTTAATTAGCCTGATTAGGGACCGGGTGTGTATAATCATGACCTGGCCCCGCCCTCCACCCTGTCACAACATCAAATCCACTTCCTTCATTAAAGGTTTTAACGTGTTTTCACAGACAGCGTAGTCCTAGAGGATATATCTACCCTTTCAGCCAGGGACACTATACTGGAAATTGCTTCCCCTCTGAACCCATAAAAGTGCAGATTATCTAAATCCTCCAGTGTATGTGCTGCATTTGCTTGTGTTGTAGCAGTTTCCTAGTCTCTCCATGTCCTCCAGGCACATTCCTGAACCACTGTCTATGACCTGCACCTAGCAGGCCTCTATGTCTATTCTGGCCTCAAAAAATGTTGCTCCAGCATCAATGCTGAGTGTAGCTGTGCTTGAACATCTTTGGGCAAACTCTTGATCATTCTGAAAAATATGAATATTAAATACTTTAGTGCACAGAGATGATCTCTTTTTGTATTCTGCACAAGAAAGGTGGTCACTAGTTTGAAACGACATTAAGGAGAGTAATTATTATTTTATGTATTTATAAAAAATATTTTGACTTATCCCTACTACGAAGTTACAGTGAGGCACTTACAATGGAAGTGAATGGGGACCATTTTTGGATGGTTTAAAAGGCAGAAATGTGAAGCTTATAATTTTATAAAAACATTTACATTGAATCTTCTGTTAAAACTTTGTATTATTTGAACTGTAAAGTTGTTTAAATTGTAATTTTTACAGTCATTTTAGGGTTTGTTGTCATTACATCATCATGGAATAAAACAGAAAAATTGGAGAAGATGCCAAATTTACTGTCACTCACTCAGCTGCTGTATTCGACCCCCCAAAACTGTGGTAATTCGTTTTTAGTAACTAATTATAGGGTGATATAACACAAATAATATAGTATAATATATATAATATAGTATATAGTATATAGTAATGTATAGTATAATGTTATACATTTACACTCAATATTTTAAAAAATATATAATATTTTATATATAATATATAATATATAATATAATTTTTTTTTTCGAGATTTACGCTGCTAAATAAGGCGGAAACGCGTCATCACAGTCTGTGAAATAGGTCTATTGCCTCAGCAATGTCGCAGGTAAGTTTGTTAACCGTCATTTCCGTGGACCGTGACGTTACATTTCAGTAATTTTTAAATGGCAGGGCTCCCTTTTGTGACCTCTTCCGAATAATAATAAAAAAATATCCTTGATACATCCTTCGATAGTCCATTTACAGCATGTGGTACAAACTAAACACAACAACATGGACCGCAACAGAAATGACGCTAAACTTTTTCTTCTTCTTCTTCGATTTTATGGCGGGTGGCACCAACATTAAGGTGCATTAAGGCCACCTACTGTGTTGGGAGTGTGGACCAGAGTTTACCCATTTCGTGAAAAAAAAATTAAAAATGAAATTCTCTAAATTAACTAAATTATACACTCTCTAATCCACGAATAAGTATATTTTAAGCGTCTTCTTCCACTCCCACCTTTCTAAGTTCCCTTTCCATTGTTTCTCGTTCATTAGAATACTTTTGGCAGACACAAGTAACATGTTCTACTGACTCCTCTATTCCACAGAGCTCACACAATCCTGTTGGATGTTTATTAATTCATTTTAAAGGTTTATTCAGTATGGTATGCCCAACTCTTAATCTTGTTAAAATATTTTCCTATTTGGTGCTTCTTTTAGCTCTCCTAGCTAATCCTACTTCTCTTTGTATTTCATAAAGTTGATGTCCTGTGTTTCCTGTATCCCATTTTTGTTGCCACTCCTTAGAAGTATATGCTTTAATTATTGCTTTTGCTTCATATTTACTAAGTGAGATATTCATGATCTCCTCATTTTCCAAAGCCTGTTTTGCTAACACATCAACCACGTAATTGCCCTTTATCCCCCTTTGAGCTGGTATCCTCATAAATATTGTCATGATGTTCATATATCTCGTTGACTCTATCCTGTCTACTGTGAGATGTGAATGATTGCAGTGACTTTAATGCCGAACAAGAATCTGTACAAAGAACAACCTTTTTAATTTGTGTCTCTTCCATCCACTGTAATGCTGTTGTAATTGCCATCATCTCTACTGTGTATACTCACAAATGATCTGATGTTCTCCTATTAACAGAAATTTTTAAGAATGGAATACTGAAAGCAAAACCTGTTCTCCTAGTATTAGGATATTTAGATCCATCCGTATATACTTGGACAAATGCTTGGTATACAGTTTGTAGCCTATCTTCAACAACATCTACAATATTTAGTCTTTATACACTTTCATTAAACTCTAGAATATAAAAATCTATGAATACTGCAGGAAAAATCCAACGTGGAGTTATTGACAGCGATACTGCAGGAATTTATCTTTTCTTACTTAAAGTCATTTCTCTAGCTTCTTCATCTCTATTCCATGCAAAGCATTTCTTTTTAGACCTTTCCTTTTCCCAGCATGGAAGGAGTACCTTTACTGTAGGATGATGGTCTTCTGAATGACCATGAAGATTTACCCAATAATTCATCATTAACTGCTTGCGTCTGATTTGTAGCGGCATTTCACCCACTTCAACCTGAAGAGCAGATACAGGAGTCGTTTTAAAAGCACCACAACAGAGTCTCAAAGCTTGAGCTTGTATCACATCCATCTTCTTTAATATGTTTTTGCTGCTGATTCATAAGCTATACTTCCATAATCTAACACTGATCTAATCAGTGCTATATAAATATATTTCATTACAGATCTACTCGTTCCCCATTCTGATCCTCTTAGACATCTCATCACATTTAAAATCTTTTTGCATTTAGTGACTGTCTTATGAATATGTTCATTCCATGTTCATTTTGCATCAAACCACACACCCAGAAACTTAAAAACGTTACCTCGTTCAATATTTTTTCCATACATCTTTCTGTGTATCAATGCCTCTTTTCCAAGTGAACATTAATGTTTTGGTTTTCTCTATTTAAAACCTGAATCCCCATGCAAATTAAAATTTTTCTACCACCTCAATTGCCTCTTGTATTTTTCCTGTAATATGATTTATATTCCTTCCCCTTTTCCACAATGCTCCATCATCAGCAAACAATGATCGCCCAATGTCTCCTTGGACGACACTAAACTTGAGCAGCATGAAGCTTTTTTTAATTGTATTTTTTTATTGCTTGAATAAAAATACAAAGAAGCCACAGTAAACATAAAACATAATACATTTCGTCAAAACTAAATAGCAGCACAAACAAAAAAATAAGCATTATAAACCATCAAATCATCAAAGTACGTCTCCAAAAGTTTACACAATTTAAGGGCTTTTTTTTATTATGCATACATTTTAAGGATTTGAGGAAGATAGCCAATTCCTTCTGGAAATGCAAGAGGATGGGAGGATTCTTTTAAAATCTAGATTTATGTATAAAGTAATTGGCCAAAACCACAATATTATTAACCAAAAATTCAACATCACAATTGAGAAAAAAGACACCTTATTTTATAGATTTAAAATCAAAGTCAGGTATTGCATATTTCAAACTTAACCAAACATGAAGGTCATCTCAAACATTTTTTGAAAATTTGGACGAGTAAAATGTTCCAATGACTTCAATAAAGTCATATTAATAAATTAATAAAAAAAAATTGAGGACAATTTAAAATCTACCTGCTTTAAAAAGTTGACAAAGTCTTCTTTAATTGTTTATGTGTTTTAACCACTGATATATAATTAGAACTGAATCTCTGATGCAACTTTAAACTGCCAGCTGGACTTGAAACCACCAGAAGTGTTTGAGCGGTCATTTTGGTATGCCCAAACTGCCATAGAGCATCAATGACTGACAGGCGAAAACACCCCCGTTTCACCATCTCCAACCCACGGATATGACAGTTGCATTTCGCCCTCAAGTGACAATCATGTTTAATCAGCTGTTATTGATAATATTATTTACGAGGGAGAAGATGTACATGGATCACGATGTCAGAGCATTCACCTGCCCAGGTGTTCAGTCTATCAGTCCAGCACAACAATCACCAACGGAAGCAGCAAAACTATACACAAGTTGTAATGCAAGTATGAAAAGCTGTAATATTTGCTTGTTTTGGGGTGACAACATGTCTGTTTGCCTCAGAGGGTCCTTAAAAAAGTAAAACTGGGATTTTAATTCACCTAAAATGTCCAGGATTTGCCAGTTTTCATATTGAAGCACTCACTGTAGTCATACATGGATACATGTCATAATTTATGTGTTTGTTTGCCATTCAAACGTAGTGTATCAGTTAAATTTTAGTTTTGCTTTACTGATCGTGCGCTCTTATTGAAGTGACTTGAATAAGGCACATTTTTGATGAAAATATAAAACAAGTAATTGAACAAACACTTTGATTATCACAATAAATAAGAATGTCTGTTGTATCTTGCCTCATTTTCAGTGAGCTTGTTTACATTCAGCTGATCTGTTCACTGATGAGGTTTGTTACACTCAAGAAGTATCCATTTCAATTGAATAGCAAATTTCCAACTAATTGAATTGAATAGTCTTGAAGAAAATGTAATTAATGAAACTTGCATTTTGTAAGATTTGTACATTTTATTTTGTTAAAGATTAGGCAATTCAATTAGATGAAAATTTGTTATTCAATTGAAATGGATACATCTTGAAAATAGGCTAAAATATTTTTTTGAGTGTAGAGGTGGATTCTGTTTGATAAAGATACAAATAACTCGCTCGGGCTTTCAAGAAAATGGAAAAATACTTGACTTTAAATGTATAAATAATTACAAGTGTAGGATGTCTGCGTTGTAGGGATATACATAAAGATTTCAGATATAAAATCTGTAATCGAACGACTAATGTTTACCTGCTGAAATGAGATGATTTCCTATTACGTCAATAGGGACAATGGAGTTGGGCATAGCAATATGGCGGCACAGTGGCTTCACTGATATGACGTCATGAGCAATCCAGTTCTATATTATATATCTGTGGTTTTATAATAAATGTAGATATACTATATTAGCTGGTAAAGAGTTAAAGATAATCGATTGAAAATTATTTAGCATTTTTTTTCTCTTCTTTTTAAATAATTTTGTAAACCCCTTTTTTAATTTTTTTTTTTATTGTGTGATATTCTTATACTGATGTCTTATGTATATTTGTTATTGTTGAAATAATCAATAATAAAAAAATAAAAAATAAAAAAAATAAAAGCACCATCAATTTTTTTTTTTTAAAGTGGCATGCACTTGGAGTGGGGGCACAGACCTTTAAATTAGGAACCAAGATAAATGTTTTCATCCTCATTAAAAGTTTGATGATTTGTCTCTCTGATGTGACACTGCCATCAGCGTTTCTTAAGCAATAGTGATTTTTTTTATGAAATAAATAATTGTAATATATATATATATATAAGTGGTTTTAACAGAATATTAATGGGCGATGTTAATTTTGATAAATGCTAAACAATGTTTCTTATTGTTAAACAGTTTAAACAGTGTGCTCAATAAAGTGCACATTATGGTTACAATTATGCAAAATCAAGTTACATGAATGTTAATAATCACAAAAGTTTCTAACACATAAACAACTCATGTAACTTTCCTGTATTTTGTTTTTCATAGTTTAGATTTGAACACTCTCATGTTCTATCATAAAATAAACATTATATATATTAGTCTTTTCCAGGACATCTGTGCTTGTCTTGTAGATGATTAATATAAGAGGAACTTTGCAAAGATGTCCCTGCAGGTGTGGATGTGGATGAGAGGATAAAGGCAATTTGGAGGACTGTCAAACAACTTACATGTAGGTAAAATGTTACAATGATGACAAATGTATTTTATATAATAATGGATGGATAATGATGGTTAGTTTAAAAGTAATTTTTTTTAAATGCTACAGTAAAAAAAAAAAGTTGATATGTTAATGGGCATAAACGGTAAAACATTTCAACAAGAAAATATATGTTATTTTACAGTTAAATAATGTACAGTATATATATATTAGATGTAAAAAATTATCATTTTACCATATAATTAACAGTAAAAATCATTTTAAGTTTAACAAGAGAATAAATTACATTATTACAGTAAACTATTGTTAAAATTACAGCTGTAATGTCTTCTTATACTGTCTATTTATTTTTTGTTTCAGCCTTTTTGAGGCTGAAATCATCTCATAATCGGTCATAAATCAATTAAAAGTCATAAATCACCTATTTTTAAAGCTTGATTCTTTATATATTTATTTATTTGTTATGTGCTTTGCAAAGAAAACACAACTGTAAAAATATCCAAAGCAATCTAGAACTGATTTCTTTCTCCATTTCAGTCTACATAGTGTCGGTTTATTGAAAGAGAGAGAGAGTGACTGAGTGAATGAGAGAGAGATGGTGGTGTTTGATGGTGGTCAGCAGTAAATCTATACTGTAGCTGCTCTCCAGGGTGCTGAAATGCGTTGTTGCTGAATGTGGATGGCATCATCATGGTATATTTTAAGTGACCTTCACACATTAAGATGGGTCGTTAGTTACCTGTGATGCATCAGTGTGTAATCGTGAAAAACAGAAATAGCAGCAAGTTTTGTATTAAAAGCGTGTTGAAAACATAAAAGTATCTTTTTTTATTTGTATTCACTTTAAGGCTCCTGCAGAAGAACAGAATGATTATTTTTTTTTTTTTTTTTTTTTGCGTTTTGTTCGAGAAAATATTGATGATCTTCAGTCTGCACTACTACACGCCCTGGAAAGAAACTGAAGTACATCAAGTATCACTGTCACGCGGGGAACAGACAGAGAACAATATGGCTTAAAAGCTTGAATTCCTGCCAAATCAGTGCTTTGAATCTTCGGTCAAGGTCCTTTTACATGTGTTAGTTAACGTGCAGAGCATCAGGCAACATGAGGTGCGATACAGATGCTCAACGAAATGGCGCAAAATTAACTGCAGAGCGCGTGAGTGCATGTCGCAAGGATGGATTGGGAAAACTACCTTGGGGAATGCCTGCGTGCGTCCTATATAATGTAAAAGCATCTCATTTATTGAAAAAGATCAGCCATGTCTTTACGGGAAAAATGAATTAGTCAGACTCTTCTACCACTCCCAAACCCCCCTCTCCCCCTCTCTCTTTCTCTCATATTCACATACGCTCACGCGCGGCAACGAGATCGATTCTTTCTGCCGTGGACGAAGGTATGAAGCCGCTGCATGAACAAAAATGGATATAAAGAAAGAAGGATCTTAAAGAACAACACGCAGTGTGGGGATCACAGGAGATAGCCTATGTAAAGCCGACTGCTTGAACATGCGACAAAAAAGCCTCGACGGTGAAAAGAATCAATTGTATACTAAATAACACATGCATGAAACGGGAGCGTTTCTTCTCAGTCTGGAAGACGCTGGCAACTCCGACAATATTTAGGCGAACAAAACCAACGGGCACCTGCCTTGCTCGTTTTCGCACGGCTTTTTCAACGGTGTTGGAGCGCAAAGGAGGAGAGAGATCATCAGTAATCAGACTAGGACGCTCTCCTCAGCACCCTCCCACGACGATACCGAACCGCGCGGCTGAGGCATAGCGTGTCACTGGATGTGGGTGAAGACCGGGTGTGTAGGCTAATACGCTGGGATAGTGAGATCTGGTCATCCCAACCCTTATGCACCTTCAGAACATTTCCCAATCTGGCGAGCCCAGGACTGAGAAGCAGGTGTTTTGGTGAGGGCGCATCCACGAGCGTCTTCTCCAGGGACGGCATGTTTTTAGTTTAACCGGATTTGTTGAAAAGACTGGGTGAAGAGGATAACGGCGAGTTTGGAAGTTTTGATGCATATGATCACAACCACCATGATTTTTATGATCCTCGGTGCTTCAGTTGTAATGGTAAGCTAATTAGGCTGCCTATGCACATCATTATTTAGCTTACAAATATCTATTTCTGTCTTTTTTAAAAAAAAAAAAAAAAAAAAAAAAAAGTGAAATCGGGGGGAGTGTTTTAACGAGGAGAAAATACAGAATTGGAGTACGTGGTCCATTTAAACAAAATCTAATTAAGACAGCTCAAGCACACTTGTTTCTATTATTGGCTGATATGGAAATGTATCAATGTGTATTTTCCCCTGCAGTGGTCACAGTACCAGGTCATGTAGCGGTTGCTGTGTTCCAATACTGCTTGTCATGTCCTGGTTGACTCGAATGGTTCTTTGCAGGCGATAGCGTGTTTAATGGACATGAACGCACTCCTGGACCGCTTTCACAACTACATCTTACCGCATTTACGAGGGGAAGACCGCGTATGTCATTGCAACTGTGGAAGGTAATAATAATGATAAAAAACACAACCAATTTTAATAATGCATGGAATTTGTATCACTAGAGACAACAATGAAACGTCGCTATCGCACGCATTTATAGGTCCCTCATCTATTTCTAACAGCTCTTAGGCCTGAACCATTCTCTAACCTCCGAAACACTGTCTTTTTCATTTCATCTGGTTGATCCATTAGCATGTTGTCACATTATATTTAGCCTTTGTATATTCGTGGGGTTTAGGCCATAAATTGGGCGTAATTTGAAAGATTAGCAATACAGCTGAGCAGCCACTGTTGGTTTGCGTCAGTTTTTATTTAGAGAATTCTCCTTGATTTCCCTGCTTGTGTGTGTGTGTGTGTGTGTGTGTGTGTTTCTTTCTGCGTATCAAGGGGTGCTTTTTCTCCAAGCACATCCAGTAATTTTGTTCTCTTGGGTGATTGTGTTGGCCATACCACCACTTTCATAGTTGCGATGTGCGATTTAATACATAAGGACTACGTTGAGTGAATGCATGGTAATAGTAGCACCTTAAATGCAGTTTTGTCATGTTGTTCAATTTAGTACCAAAAGCATGGGAAAATGTTTATTAAAGGAATATTCCAGGGTCAATTTAAGTTAAGCTCAATCGACAGCATTTGTTGCATAATTGTGATGACCACAAACATTTATTTCGACTAGTCTCTCCTTTTCTTAGCAAAAATCAGAGTTACAGTGAGACACTTACAATGGAAGTGAATGGGGACATTGTTTTGTGAGTTTAAAGGCAGAAATGTGAAGCTTTTATAAAAGCATTTACATTCATCTTCTGTGAAAACTCTAAAACTGTATTGTTTGAGCCGTGAAGTTGTTTAAATAATAATTTTTACAGTCGTTTATGGCGTTATGTCAACATGGCAACAAAGTTGTACAGTTAGATATAACTTTAAAAGTAAAGGTAAGTAAACGATTTTATCACAGTAAAATCATGTTAACACACACTGTTTATGTCTCGTGGCAATCATTTTAAAACAGTGAATATTTTATCATGTACGAATTGGCCCCATTCACTTCCATTGTAAGTGTCTCACTATAACACAGATTTTTGCTTTTTAAAAGAAAAGGAGGGATGAGTCTATATACATTTTTTAGGTAATCAATATTATGTCATAAATGCTGTCGATTGAGCTCAACTCATTTTTAACCCGGAATACTCCTTTAAGTTTAGATGGCCTTTATACAGTTCTTTGAAGACAGAATCTTCTTTACTAAGGATAACCTATGTTATGCTACCGAAGAACCTCATGTTGTCCTTTTATTTTCAAGACTGCTAAATCTATTGATTACAAGTTTTTCATGTAAGAACATAACATCTATAATTTAGTTCCCAACTAAAAGGAGTGCTTGTTTAACAGTGCTCCTAAATGTTGATGGAAATCAGTTGTCTACAATTTCTTAACAGATGGTACCTTGGTCAAATTGGCCTATATCTTCTCTCCAAACATAGAGTGTATTCTGTTTCACATATCAGGACCAAGAGCACTCAAAATGGGTCATTGAACTGTGGTCAGTGAAAACTCGATTGGTGCCCAGAAAAAGCATAAAAAATCTCATGTGTCTTAATTTGTTTGTTTGTTACATGAAACTTAAAGCCAATTCATAAATCATATAAACATAGCCATATTGTCATTTTTTGTTTCATCATTCACGGTAAACCCTAATGCTCAAAATAATTCATTGTTTTGAGGAGAAAAAAATGTAATCATACAAATTAGTTCAAATAAATTAACCTTGATGAGTATTTATAACATTCTCTTTCTTTTGAGTTCACAAAATTGACACCTTTTAAGTAAACTAAATTGATATATTGTTTTGAGTTTAAAGGTGCACTCAGTAACGTTTGTCTTTGTATAATCTTGGACTTACCTAGCGGCTTGGATGCAGCATCATTTAAAATCAATAGTTTTCAGTTTCAGATGCCTTTGTAGAAATTTAATATTCATAGTCAGCCATGATTACTTTAATCAATGAGTGAAAGTGTCAAATAACAAGACAGTTACTTAGATTAAGTGAGTAGTATTCGGCTGGTCATGTGATACTTACATGGCAGCCCCCATGTGTGGACCCTCTCCATGTAGAATAAAACCGCTTTTATAAGGTTTTTCATTTTAATGTGAGTGGTCATGATTTCCTACATACATTGCAAAATTACAATTTATGTCTTTAGAAGTTAAATTTTTTTTATAAAAGAAAAGATTACTGTGTGCACCTTAAATGAACTTGTCTCTTACAGGGACTTTAACTGAAACTGGGCAGGGGTTTTATATTTCCCAGCATGCATTGCATGGTACTCAACAGTGAGAGTAAATGTTTTTTGTTTTTTTAAATGTCTTTGTACAAGATGAATGTAAGCTTGGGCTTAGGTTGACAACATGTACAAGATAGAACTGTTCCATATAGAGCTGTTCAGCTTGTAGTCCAAAAACCCGGAAGAGAATTTGCCATGATACGTGGACGTTTTGTTCTACAACATAAATTACACACAGTCTACCTCAAACTGAATCTGTATTGAATTATAGTTTTTTATTGTACAGTGGCTTCAAATGTCACATTTGAGGTATGAAAGTGTGTAATTTATGCTGTAGAAAAAAATGTCCACTTGTCGTCAAGTAATGTGTACCACAGACCTTATTTCGCACATAAATAAAAAACATATTATAAATATTATAACAATAAAAAAACATTATAAAAACTGGGGAAGGGGAAGGGATGGGGCAGAGCATTTGTTTCTAAACAGTAACTTCATCTATTGCTTTACTCATTGAGCATTTGCTATGCTAATCAAAGCATAGAGCATGTTACCCATCTGCTTGCATTCAGCATGCTAGCATTCACTGTACTAGCTAATTCATGTTAGTACTACCTCTTAGTTTCCTCTACCTGAAGTATTTAAGTTGCGATAACTAAATTCAGCCAAAGAGTTACATTTAAAATTAAGTGCAATCAAAATGTATGAGTTAGCTTACTCAAGTTAAGAGCAATTTTGCAATCATGCACGTGTCGTACAAAATTAAAATATGAAAGTTTTATTAACTTGAAATTGGGAGTTTAATCACTTAAAAATGTGGAGTTCTGCTAACTTATTAGGGTTTACAGTGTTGCAGGGCTCCAGACTAAAACATTTTTTACTAAGGATCCATTGGCTCCTAAACTGAAACATTTAGGAGCCAAATGGCTGTTTTAGTTGCCACATCACAGAATTACTTGGTTTAGATTGTTGTTCAAAAACAAGATAGAAAGCCAAAGAAAAGACAGCTGATAGTTCATTAATCATGTGTTTAATATATACACTGTGAGTGCACAAATTTGCATTCCCCTTTTGTCTCATAAGATTTCACATTTATTATTTATACAAATATAAGAGAAAAAATATATTTTTTTATTTAGTAATGCCCTTCAGGGTCTACATAACAGGTATTTATATTAAGTATAATATGCATATAGTAGTGTGTTGCCTTCTTGAGCATCAGTGAATGTTTTCATCTTGTATAATAATTGAGTTGTGAATAGTTGTATGAGTTCCTCAAAGGTCCTAAGTATCAAAAGCTGGATCTCATATCACAAATAAATAAATTATATATATATATATATATATATATATATATATATATA
Organism: Moxostoma hubbsi; assembly: GCA_032164185.1. NCBI lineage: Eukaryota > Metazoa > Chordata > Actinopteri > Cypriniformes > Catostomidae > Moxostoma > Moxostoma hubbsi. The sequence goes on along the minus strand of JAVLUX010000020.1, from coordinate 23,160,935 downwards.
TATATATATATATATATATATATATATATATATACAGGTGCTGGTCATATAATTAGAATATCATCAAAAAGTTGATTTATTTCAGTAATTCCATTCAAAAAGTGAAACTTGTATAATGTATACATTCATTCCACACAGACTGATATTTTTCAAGTGTTCATTCCTTTTAATTTTGATGATTATAGCTGACAACTAATGAAAACCCCAAAATCAGTATCTCAGAAAATTAGAATATTGTGAAATGGTTCAATATTGAAGACACCTGGTGCCACACTCTAATCAGCTAATTACCCAAAACACCTGCAAAGGCCTTTAAATGGTCTCTCAGTCTAGTTCTGTAGGCTACACAATCATGGGGAAGACTGCTGACTTGACAGCTGTCCAAAAGACAACCACTGACATCTTGCACAAGGAGGGCAAGACACAAAAGTTCATTGCTAAAGAAGCTGGCTGTTCACAGAGCTCTGTGTCCAAGCACATTAATAGAGAGGCGAAGGGAAGAAAAAGATGTGGTAGAAAAAAGTGTACAAGCAATAGGGATAACCGCACCCTGGAGAGGATTGTGAAACAAAACCCATTCAAAAATGTGGGGGAGATTCACAAAGAGTGGACTGCAGCTGGAGTCAGTGCTTCAAGAACCACCACGCACAGACGTATGCAAGACATGGGTTTCAGCTGTAGCATTCCTTGTGTCAAGCCACTCTTGAACAAGACACAGCGTCAGAAGCGTCTCGCCTGGGCTAAAGACAAAAAGGACTGGACTGCTGCTGAGTGGTCCAAAGTTATGTTCTCTGATGAAAGTAAATTTTGCATTTCCTTTGCAAATCAAGGTCCCAGAGTCTGGAGGAAGAGAGGAGAGGCACAGAATCCACGTTGCTTGAAGTCCAGTGTAAAGTTTCCACAGTCAGTGATGGTTTGGGGTGCCATGTCATCTGCTGGTGTTGGTCCACTGTGTTTTCTGAGGTCCAAGGTTAACGCAGCTGTCTACCAGGAAGTTTTAGAGCACTTCATGCTTCCTGCTGCTGACCAATTTTATGGAGATGCAGATTTCATTTTCCAGCAGGACTTGGCACCTGCACACAGTGCCAAAGCTACCAGTACCTGGTTTAAGGACCATGGTATCCCTGTTCTTAATTGGCCAGCAAACTCGCCTGACCTTAACCCTATAGAAAATCTATGCGATTTACACCAGACCCAACAATGCAGAAGAGCTGAAGGCCACTATCAGAGCAACCTGGGCTCTCATAACACCTGAGCAGTGCCACAGACTAATTGAGTCCATGCCATGCCGCATTGCTGCAGTAATTCAGGCAAAAGGAGCCCCAACTAAGTATTGAGTGCAGTACATGCTCATACTTTTCATGTTCATACTTTTCAGTTGGCCAACATTTCTAAAAATCCTTTTTTTGTATTGGTCTTAATATTCTAATTTTCGGAGATACTGAATTTGGGATTTTCATTAGTTGTCAGTTTTAATCATCACAATTAAATGAAATAAACATTTGAAATATATCAGTCTGTGTGTAATGAATGTAAATAATATCCAAGTTTCACTTTTTGAATGGAATTACTGAAATAAATCAACTTTTTGATGATATTCTAATTATATGACCAGCACCTGTATATACACTCATAAGCAATAAATGTGTGTGTGTATATATATATATATATATATATATATATATATATATATATATATATATATATATACACTCATAAGCAATAAATGTATATATATATATATATATATATATATATATATATATATATATATATATATATATATATATATATATATATATATAAATTATTTATTTGTGATATGATCCAGCTTTTGATACTTAGGACCTTTGAGGGACTCATACAACTATTCACAACTCAATTATTAAATTGGTACTTTATTTGGCATTCAGCTGATCACAAGTATAGTCAGGACATTACTGATATAAAAAACACCACCATTACTAATTGAAAAAAGTAATTGTTGATACAAATCTAGACAGGCCCCATTTTCAGCAGCCATCACTCCAACTCCTTATCCTTGAGTAATCATGATAAATTCATAATTTGGTACTAGAAAATCACTTGCTATTATATCAAACACAGCTGAAAGCTATTTGGTTCATTAAATGAAGCTTAACATCGCCTTTGTGTTTGTTTTTGAGTAGCCACAGTATTCAATAGACTGGATTGGCTTAAGATCAATATTAGGTCAAAAATGGCAAAAAAGAAACTGCTTTCTCTAGAAACTCATCAGTTAATCAAATCATTGTTTTGAGTAATGAAGGCTATAAATATAAAAGGCTTGAAATTGCCAAAAAAAAACTGAAGATTTCATTCAAAGGTGTACACTACAGTCTTCAAAGACAAGGGACAATTGGCTCTAACAAGGACAGAAAGAGATGTGGAAGGCCAGATGTACAACTAAACAAGAGTATAAGTACATCAGAGTCTCTAGTTTGAGAAATAGACACCTCACATGTCCTCAGCTGACAGCTTCATTGAATTCTACCTGCTGAACACCAGTTTCATGTACAACAGTAAAGAGAAGAATCAGGGGTGCAGGCCTTATGGGAAGAATGGCAAAGAAAAAGCCAATTTGAAACAGAAAAACAAAAAGAAAAGGTTAGAGTTAAAGAAACACAGACATTGGATAACAGATAATTGGAAAAGAGTGTTATGGATCTTAACTCCATTGAGCTTTTGTGGGATCAGCTAGACTGTAAGGTGCATGTGAAGTGCCCGACAAGACAGTCACATCTATGGCAAGTGCTACAGGAAGTGTGGGGTGAAATGTCACCCGAGTATCTGGACAAACTGACAGCTAGAATGTCAAGGATCTGCAAAGCTGTCATTGATGCACATGGAGGATTTTTTGATGAGAACTCTTTGAAGAAATTCTGAATATCTTTTTCAAATTGTAATAGTACTTTTTCACGTTATTAATGTCCTGACTATACATTGTGATCAGTTGAATGCCACAAAAGTTCAAATTTCTTTCCATAAGAGCAAAATCTGTACATTATGGACACCAGTGTATATATATTATTTATTTGTGATGTGAGATCCAGCTTTTGATACTTAGGACCATTGAGGGACTCATACACAACTATTACACATAAAAAATCTTACTCTTTCTTTACTGTTACCAGATGGCCCCAGACACAATGACTACAAGAGTGCAAATTGAATGAAATCCCAGATGCAGTTTATTGTGCCACTCCAATCCCAGTCAATAATAAACAGGAAAAGAAAACATTTAGTACACAACACTGTACTTTTTAATTATAAACAAGCCCGAAATTCACATGGGACTACTATTTTGAAATATCTACGCTCCCAGTTATGAACACACTGACGGCTGATTCATTGAGAAAGTGATTAGAATTCAAACTGCTAACCTGAGCTCCTGAGTTCAAACAAGCTTTGTCGGGTGTTTTATTATAAAGACCTGGTTCAAAGTGTCATCTGTTCACAAATTGGACATCATGGCATTCACTGCATTTACTGCTTGCAGCCAGCGAGCTTGTATCATCAACATAATGGCTGAAAAGCTGCGCGAAACACACTGGTGCTCTAAAGATGTATTCAGTAACTCACAAGATGATATCTGACGAAACCGCATATGAAAGCACACATCCCGACTGTCGCCAATGGCTACTAGATTTTAAATGATTGTCTCAATCTTTTATTTTTGGTCACATTTGCGACCATTTTAGTCACAGTCTGGAGCCCTGTGTTGACACTGAAGGCTATATACACAAAATATAATTCACCTAATAATTGAGGAAACATCTCAAACTCTATATTCATATCATCATATAATAAGTGTTAATTGTGCGCATAGATGTCTGCATTTCTGTTTATGTCTGTCTGATTAAAAATAACTAATGCCCAACAAGTTTAAACTGTACTTTTATTTTCTCCAGTCACGTGTGAAGCAATAACCTTACATCTATGTCACTGTGGTACAATTGTGCATAAAGAATGGTGCTTGCTAATTACAGATAAACTGCATCCAGTTTTCTATAGATTTTTGCGGGATCAGTGTTGGGTGTAATCCAATTACAAAGTAGTTAGTTACTGTAATCTTGATTTGGCTAGTTAAAGGAGTAGTGTAATGCATTAAATTTAAAATTCTTGTAATCCGATTACAGTTGCTGACTTTCAATTAATTTCAATACTCTTAAGTACATTATAGGGTTATGCTTATTTCTAATATATTATTTGTGTGGAATAAGTTAATTATGGCCCCATAATGAGTCATTGTGAAGGAGAAATGTGAGGTGCTGAGTGGATGACTGTCTAACAATGAACAAAGAAGAAATATAGACATTATTTTGAATATAAATTAATTAGTAATGTGTTTATTTTTTCAATGAAGTAATTAGTAAAATAATCTGATTACATTTTTGCAATCATTTGTATTGGATTATATTTATATTGTAGTAATTTACCCAACACTGGTTGGGATGTCTAGTACAGTTTGTTATATAAGATCATACAAATACACTTCTTCTGAATTGGAAGAGATTAATAGTTTACACTTTCTTTCTTTCTTTCTTTCTTTTTAACTTATTCACGTGTAACACAGAACACCAATTGTTGATTTATTAACCCTCAGATAGGGTTATAGGTTGTCAAGGATTAAGTTGCATGTAAATTATATGAAATTATCATACATCAAGTTTCTTTGCTTATAGACAGCAGGGCAAAAAAGGGTGATAAATGGGGAACACTTAAAAATCACTTACAATTCTGTTTAATTATCTTATAATTGTATCAAAAATGTTATCATATGAAGTCATTTTTACTTTGCAAAACCAGATGAAGAGTTAACACTTATCTAAGACACATGGAGATAATTCTGCAGAATTATTTCTAAAGTAACATGAAACTGTAAAATAACATTACAATATATCACAGAAATCACAAAGCAATGTGACTCATTTTATTATTTGATCATTTATAAATTGCATTATTTCTAACAGCTGTGTGCTAAGCCTCATGCATTGCATTTATATGTTCCAAGAAAACATCACAGCTTGGTTGAGCTCAGCTGCATCCAAATACACACACACATGCAGTTTAGCAACAGTACAGAAATTTTGTTTTTTTCCACCATGCTGAGAGTTATTAAAGCACTTATTCCCCGTCTGCTTTTCTTTATAGTTTGTGTAATTTACATAATATGTCCTAATTCTCTCTCTCTCCATCTATTGTTGTCCTTTTTTTTTATATTTTCATTATTTCATATTTAAGGTTTATACTTTTCTCTTTTGTTGCAAAATGTACAACTGTATTCTAAAAAGCCCCTCTCTGTCTTAGGCATCATGTTCACTACGTAATTCCATATGACGGAGACCATTCACTCGTGGACTCATCTGAGAATTACTTTGTGAGCGACAGTGTGACCAAACAGGAGATGGACCTCATGCTGGGGCTGTTGTTGGGGTTCTGTATCAGCTGGCTGCTGTTGTGGCTGGATGGAGCTTTGCACTGTGCTGTGAGAGCCTGGAGAGCCAGTCGCTATTATGGTGAGTTGGAAGAACATTGTAATCAAGAGAACAGAGAAAGCATATACTTTACATACATAAATGTAAGGGTCAAAGGAAATTCTTGTTGGAATCCTGCAGGCCAAGATTTGACAAATGAAAATGAAAGATTATTGGGTCACAGAGTGGTCATGCATTTTTGAACAGTTTTTCTCCCTAGAGTGACGTTTTATTTAATGTTAAGAGAAATCGGTACATGAATGCTTTTAATAATTGTTGCCATTATATTTCATTTGGAATGATGCACTTGAGGTTGAAAGACATTGAGTGATATTTTCTTGCTCAATAAATGACATGTATTATGTGCAGATACTAATAAGTCATATCACTGTCATCATAAAAACTATAGAATTAACATGCAACACAATACTGTTATGACCAAGTGCCTTTAGTTCACTCCAAAATGCTAACTCTCTCATAATAGACTCACCTTTAAGGCATCCCAGATGTGTATATCTTTCCTTCTTCAGCAGAACCGAAATGAAGGTTTTTATAAGCTCATTTCAGCTCTGTTTATCCATACAATTAAAGTGACTCTTACCGTGAAGCTGCTGGCTTTTTTAGTCATATTTAGGCAGCATAAAAGTAATCCACACTACTAGTCGATCAATTAATGTCTTCTGAAGCAAATTGATAGGTTTGTGTGAGAAACAAATAGATAATTAAAACCTTTTAAAAAATAGTTTTTTCCAAAAGTTCCAAAAATGTAATTTTATGTCCCCAAACATTTACACAGCTGCATTTTTTAATTTTCATGAGCTGTCAGTGTTCCCCTTTTGCCCTGTTATTATGACCCTCAGTAATGAATGTATTAAGATGTAGACTGTGTGCAGAAATTAACAGCAGGCGTTCACTGAACGTAACCGAAACACATGCAAAACAGCAGTTGTTTATAACAGTTGCCAAGGTCCATTGGGGCTAAGAAGTACAGATGCTACTTTAAAAGGGAATGCTTTTAGTATGAATATGTACACAATGTTCCTTGGACAGACTTTTATTGTGATTTAAAGAATAATTTACCCAGAAATGAAACTTGTCATGTGTTTGGAACAAACTGATTGTGTGAAAATGATGACAGAAGTTTAATTTTTGTTTAACCCTTTAAATATATAGCCAAATACAAAAAGCTTGGAACAAAAGAGTTTAACTGAAAATACATTATCAAGTGGTACTAGTGCATAGGAATCTCATAAAGAACTGTATTAGTAAGTATATATGATATGTTAACTAAGCCTCCACTAGAAAAAAATACACAACCTGTGATTTGGTTTGGTATGCAAGCTTTTGGATAAAACTGAGCTAGTTGAGATAAATATATGTGTCGAATTTCAGATCTAGAAGAGAAAATAATATCTCCATATCTGACCTACTGATAAGTGTTGGGAATGCCCCTCTAGTGAATCACACTACAGCTGTGAAACTGTGACGTTGATGGCAGGTCAACCTCATTTAGCCTCACCAATATAAGGAGTGAAGGTGAGGCTGATGGAGAAGAATAATGAAGGGAGATGCTGTTATGCCCCCACCCCCACCAACACACACACTCCTGCACCCTTGCACTGTGTGAGTGCTATAAATAGACAAAGAGCAGCTGGAAAGGGAAGGCAAGTTGGCAAGACGTGTATGTATGCAGACACACTCGACTCACACATTAAACACATACACAGTACATTGAGAGATACACTTAGATTTTTTTTGTCTAAGTCCCATTCTAGAGATCAATATAATTTCTCATTCCTCAGCCTACGGAGGCTATCGCTTTGAGTATTCTTAACCCCTTAATCAGTTTTACATTTAGTTATTTTAATTTCTGTTTCTGATCAGGAGCAATGTATTCAGATTAATTTATTAAATGTTTTTTAATAATGAAAGATTGCGCTTATAAAAGTGATGGTTTGCCACCTTTTGCTTTTTATTTAAACTATCTCTTTACACCTGTTATTCCATCTCCTTCACCCCTTCCTTTTGATTCATAAAAGGCTTGAAAAAACCCTTATTCACTGTCTTCCTCTGTAAGCCCTTCACTATAGTCCTAGTTGATGGCATACCCAAGAATGCTATAAATATCCCCCACCCCGCCACCTTCACACACACACACACACACACACACACACACACACACACACACAGATCTAACAGGGCCAGTAGTGAGGGGCGGAGCTCTCTGACGATCTCTGTCTCTCTTTCTCTCTCTCTCTCTCTCTCTCAAATACACACACATTGAGTAGACATGTTGGTTCATTATATAATGTGCTTCACTTAACCGTGTTTTTAGCCATATCAAGAATGTATGAAATTTCATAGTGATTACTTTTCATGGTAAAATTTTAAAATAAGTTAAGTCTTGAACATGTCTCCCTCATGTCTATGGTGGATGAGGCCCTGATTTCTACATGTGGGTAGAAATTTTTTGGCACTGTAAAAATCACACTCATGATTTTTTTTATTTGTCTACTTAAAATTTTCAATAGTGTATGTACATGCACCACAGAAGATTTAAAATTCCCACTATAGTGACATTTCCACCAGATCTCAAATTTTGTATTGTGTTTAATATAATTCTCTAGTGGAAATGATGGAGAAATTAAATGAAATAAAGTTTTTGAAATAAAATTGACAGCTCATTTGTATTGCTAAGGCTAATTTTGTGGCTTACATTTTAACTATCCTAAAAACAACACACAATAAAATTATATTTTCACACTTTTTCCATAATTTGGCAAAATCTTGATTGGACATGACGCTCAATAAAAATACTCTGCTCACCAGTGAAAAAAAACCTTTATTATAGGGGCAAATATGTTGGTGTGGTGAAAATGGCACAAAAAATAAGAATTACAAAAATAAATTCACACATATATTTTCAAACAATACATATTGACATGCTTTATGCTTATTTTACCCTTTGTTTAGATTAATATCTTTTTAATAGTTTATATCACAATAATTCTGTCTTGGACAAGGCTAAAGCAGTTCAAATCTGTACATAAAAGTAATTTGAAATGTACCAACAAAACAAATGAGGAAGCCCTGGTAAAAAGTTTCCAATTCAGTTTGAGAAATTCATATAGCAGAAAGAAAAAAGTTGAAATAAGTTTGATTTAATAAAAAAATCAACCCTGAAAATGAAAGTCCCCAAAGTTAAAGGGGTTATGATAAATAAAAAAAAATTTAAATGTAGTTTTATTATCTTTCCTGAGGTCCACTGATAATGTTAGTAATGTTTTTTTGCACTAAAACAGTCATAATTTAGTAATATTTGGTCATTTTCCAAAATTTTTGGCCTTTTATCTGAAACGCTCAGTTTTGGCCTAAAACTCCTTAAAACGTCAACATAAACGCCCACTGTTATTATTGGCTAACATCATGCAGCTCCTCGAATAGAGCCATTTTTGAAACTCAGTCGGATGAGAATGACCCAGCTCAACAACATTATAAAACGAAATGTCAGGATTTACACATAACTCACATTCAACAGATTGCATCCGAATATATTAAACTGTTCATCTCAAGCACAACTGTCTACACCAGACACAATTCATGTAAAAAGAAATAGAACCCATTATAATCAATGATGCTGTCTACCACTGAAGTATCCATTGCGGCACGTCGTGCCAACAATAAACAGTCAGCACCATAAACGTCTTTTAAAAGCATCCTGAGATATGTATTAAGCAGTCAAAAGACATCTGACTGTGCATGTTTAAATAGAAAAACATTTCAGAATCAGAATCAGAATGAGATTTATTGCCAAGTATGCTTACACATATAAGGAATTTGTCTTGGTGACAGGAGCTTCCAGTACACAACAATTAAAAACAGCAACAAGACATAGATAATAATAAAAGATTATTAAACATTTAATAAAAAATCTAAATTAAAATTTGCTATATATATATATATATATATATATATATATATATATATATATATATATATATATATATACACACACACACGTACATACAGAAACACATACACATACATAGTGCACCTCTAAATAAAAATCTGTTATATACAGTGCAATGGAATGTAATGGCAGAAGAGGTTGGATGTGTTGGACAAATATAAAAAGACTAGACTGTGAACTGCACATTATTATTGCTCAATGGGGCAGTTTAAACTGTTCATGAGATGGATCGCCTGAGGGAATAAACTGTTCCTGTGCCTGACGATTCTGGTGCTCAGAGCTCTGAAGCGTCGGACAGAAGGCAACAGTTCAAAAAGGTAATGGGCTGGGTGAGTGGGGTCTAGAGTGATTTTCCAGCCTTTTTCCTCACTCTGGAAGTGTATAGTTCTTGAAGGGAGGACAGGGGGCAACCAATAATCCTCTCAGCAGTCCGAACTGTCCTTTGTAGTCTTCTGATATTGGATTTCGGGGCTGAACCAAACCAGACAGTTTTTGAAGTGCAGAGGACAGACTCTATCATCAGTGCCTGTGGCAGGTTGAACTTCCTCAACTGGCGAAGGAAGTACAATGTGGGTCTCCCACTTCAGATCCTGTGAGATGGTAGTGCCCAGGCACCTGAATGACTCCACTGTGTGGGGGTGTCAGTGTTGGGGTGTTCCTCCTAAAGTCCACAATCATCTCCATCATTTTGAGCGTGTTCAGCTCAAGGATGTTTTGACTGCACCAATCAGCCAGCTGTTTAACCTTCATTCTGTATGCAGACTCATCGTCATCTCGTATGAGGCCGATGACAGTGGTGTCATCTGCAAACTTCCTTGGTGATGCAGTCATTGATGTAGAGGGAGAAGACTAGTGGAGAGAGCACACATCCCTGGGGGCACCAGTGCTGATTGTACAGGTGCTGGAAGTGAATTTCCCCTGTCTCACAAGCTGCTGCCTGTCCATTAGAAAGCTGGTAATCCATTGACAGATAGACATGGGAACAGAGAGCTGGTGTAGTTTAGTCTGGATTATAGCTGGGATGATGGTGTTGAAGGCAGAAATGAAGTCCACAAAAATGATCCTTACATATGTCCCTGGTCTGTCCAGATGTTGCAGGATATGATACAATCCCATGTTGACTGCATCATCCACAGACCTGTTTGCTTGATAAGCAAATTGAAGGGGATCTAGAAAGGGTCCAATAATGTCCTTCAGGTAGGCCAACACCAGTCTCTCAAATGATTTCATGACCACAGATGTCAGGGCGACAGGTCTGTAGTCATTAAGTTCTGTGATTTTGGATTTCTTTGGGACAGGAATGATGATTTAGCATTTGAAGCAGCATGGGATTTCACACTGCTCCAGTGATCTATTGAAAATCAGTGTGAAGATGGGGGCCAGCTGGTTAGCAAAGGATCTAAGACACGCAAGTGAAAGACCATCTGGGCCCTGTGCTTTCCTTATCTTTTGTTTTCGGAAGACATGGGACACCTCTTCTTAACAGATCTTAAATGCAGGTTTAGTAGCAGGAGGGGGGAGGAGGGGGGTTGCATGAGGAGTTCCAGCTCTGCTTCATTGGTCAATCTTTTTACAGTCCTTACTACAGACTTAGCAGATTTTAGTTTTGTCTGTAGGTTGGAAGAAGATGAACCACACAGTGATCAGAGAGTCCCAAATCTGCTCTAGGGACAGAGCGATATGCATCCTTTATTGTTGTGTAGCATTGATCCAGTATATTTCTGTCTTTGCTGGGGCGTGTAATGTGCTGTTTGGGCAGTTTACGTGTGAAGTTTGCTTTGTTAAAATCCCCAAGCATAATAATAACAGTCCAGGTATTGTTGTTCCGTGTCTGTGATCTGATCAGCCAGATGTTGCAGCGCTGCCTTCACACACGTTTGGCGTGATATAAACTCTCACCATAATAAGCAAAGAAAACTCCTGCGGCGAGTAGAAATGCTTACAGTTAATTAAGAGCACTTCCAAATTAGGACAGCACATCTACGTTGTCCGGAAAGGCTTCACTCAGCCAGGTTTCTGTGAAGCACAAGGCAGCAGAGGATGAAAAGTCCTTGTTTGTATGGGTGAGGAGATATAGTTTGTCCATTTTGTTAGCGACAGAGCGGAGATTCGCTAGATGAATGCTCGGCAGCGCTGTTCGAAAGCTGCGCCGATGGAGCTTGACCAGCGCGCCTGCTCGTCTCCCTCGCCTGCATCTCTTGAACAGCAAAGCTGCGCCGCTGACTAAAATGTCCATCAAAGTGTCAGAATATTCAAAAACTGGGAAAAGATTGTCTGGTATATACTGCCAAATGTTCAGCAGTCTGACCCTGGTAAAACTGTTTGGAAAAAGATTACTAAACACAGGACAAAAAAAACAACCAAAGAATATAATTTAATTTAATTAAAGAATTTAAATCCAGACAGGGACATGAAGGTGCCCTGTGTAAGTCCACTTAGGATGAATCTCCCATGACAGGTCCCATCTCTCTCCACTTCAACTGTGTGATTGACTGAGCACCAGTGGGCGGGACCAAGGGTGCAATGATGGAAAAATAGGCATTGCATATGCAGATGTATTTAGTCCTTGTGATGTCACAAGATCCACAAATTCCAAATCAGCCATTTTTGCAGCTTGTTTAAATAAATCTTTTTTTTCTATCAAGGAGGAAGTTTTCAGTTCTAAAACTAACAGTATGTTTTTATAGTAAAATTACCTCTTATATGTCAAGAGGTCAAAACTATTTGATTCCTCATGTCATGACCCCTTTAAAGAAACACCCATATACTAGGGATGTGAAAACAATATATTTTCATAATCAAATGGTCGGTTGGTTGTTTGAATGACTAGTTGGTGTTAAGGATAATGTATAATCAGGCTCCATTATGTTCACGTGACCTGAATCAGATGACTTTCAGAGGTATATACAGACAATAAGTGCTGCACTTCAACATGGTAATGAATGGATATTAAAAAATTAAATAGGCTAAATGACTAACATCATATTGCACAAAACTATAAAAGTAGAAAATAAGAAAGGCTCTAATACAGAGTGCCACGAAACCGCTTATGCGCATCCTGAACGCATTCAAAAGCACAGAACTATGTCAGACAGAATCTGCAAAAGACTTTAATATCTCCTCAACACCTCACATATACGGTAACGTTACTCATAGCAGAGGATTTAAAGACTGACAGTGATCATCTTGAAATGTATTGTTAATTCCGCACTTTTAACAGCAGCACATAAAAGGATGAAAGAGACTAAACTTCTCGCAGAGGGTTTTACTGTTCTGTCTGTTATTCACTGTTTAGCACAGCAAATTATCATCATGCAAAAATGGTCTTCAAGAATTTGCTCTCTTAATTAATTTGAGAAATGGTTCTCCCATTAAAACCACCACCACTAAAAATATTAATGTTAGTAGTCGACCCCAGTAATTGACTAGTCAATTGTTGGATGACTAGTCGATAGTCTACCACCCTTGCACATCCCTACCATAAACATAATGTTTGCCATTGGAAGATTTAGCCTATACAGTACGTTTGCATTTTCAATGCAATATAAATGCAACTAAGAATGCAGAGTAGTATATATATATAAATTAACTTTAACCCAAATTAATAATTGTTGTAAAGAAATATTGTTAAATGCTAGTAGTGATTCCTAATGTATTAACTAATCTTAACGTATACAACATTAGTGTCGCCCCATACATTCATTATATATTTTTTTTCTGGTGAATCACATAGACAAAGCTCAAGAGTTTACTAATTGTTTTCTTTTCATCTGACAGATACCCCTTCCTGGTCATGGTTACCCCAGTTCTGTAACCTTCGGGACCTCCGTAGACGTGCACAGCTGCGGCAACTAGAGGATTCCAGTGGAAACATGGTGCATATCAAGCAGAAGCTCTATCACAATGGTCATCCCAGCCCCCGCCACCTCTGACTGTTTAATGACAGTTTCCCCAAAACTGCTCCATTACCAGCTGCTGCCTCAGAGACCCACTTTAATTGTTCCACTACAGTTTGAACCAACTCTTAGACCTTCTAAAAGCACTCAACGTGATCACGTATTTGCCAAAACTAAAAATCAAGAAGAAAGAAGATTATTGTTGTCAATATCCTGATTTGTCACTTTGTTCGCCATGTCTGAGATAGGAAGTTGGGCGAAATGCTTTTGGAAAGGTTTCTTTCTGTACAGGCTTTTTATTTTCCATTGCTGAATCTAGGCATGCACTTTTAGAATGGGGGAGGATGCAAGAAATGTTTTTTGTGACATTGGGAATCAATTAAGTTTGTTTTTCTTGCTTTCCCCCTACTTTTTTTTTTTTTTTTTTTTTTAGCTTTTTCATTAGGATATTACTTTTTGGGAAATGGGTTAGAAGTGTGGGTGGGGTGGGAGGGTCAAGTCATGGTTTTGTGATGGTATAGTTAGAGATTACTGCTCATGTAAATACTTTTACATATTGTTTTAAGGGATTTAAGACTACACAGAAGTAGGAAGTTCTTATAGAAGAGTCATGAAGTGTATAAAAAGAGAGTAAAGGACAAATGTAAAGAATGAATTTTGAATGCAGATGTGACATGAGAACTGTTTGGATGGATGAAAAACAGATCACTAAAAAAGATTGATTAGCTTTGTTACTATGTGAAATAAATGAATGTATTAATTTTATCTGTAAATAAAGAGAGTGCAGGAAGATTTAATTGTATGGTCAGGGCTCCTTTTGCTGTTTTGAACGTCATCCGTAAAATGTGAGAGAGCCGCTAGCACTTGCCTTGTCTTCCCTACACTGTGTCCAATAGTCCTCCCAGGTCTGCTTTTAAACTACTCCATTCTCAAACAAGAACAACCAGCCTGCAAGCTCAGAGAGCCCTGACCCAATTTTCTCTTCCTCTTTATGTCCAGACATTGCCGTTGTGAAGATAAAATGTCTGTTTTATTAAAAGTGCCATTGAAGCACAACAGTGACGCCTAGATTTGGGATGAGTCATTTCTGAACAACTGAAGGTGTCGAGGTGGCAATAAAATGACATCCATAAAGACACATGCACAGTCACTTTTTCTTTAGTTTTCCATAGCTAATAATATTAATATAACTCTACAGGATAATAAAACATAACCAAAAACTTAGCAAAGTATGTATTGCTGCAGCCCAAAGACGGGGATGGAAACTCCAAAAGAGGGCGGGAAATCTTCAGAATGGAACGGGGTTACTCCAAAATGGGGCGGCACTTCCACTCACGTATATGGATTGGGTAAGTGTTGGGTTAGGGGCTCTGTATTGGCTGGCAGTTTGAAACTTTTGCCTATAGCTTCATTCTCAAAAAATTGTAGTAGGCTATGGCAACAACAACCCAGTCTCATGAAAATTCTAACATATTTTACCAGTTGGCTATTTCATATGATTAAGTACTAGTTTGTTTGTATAAATTTGTATGATTTTGTCATGTGCAAATGCTTGGATGTCTAATGCGGAAGTAAGCATGAGTTTCACGCACGAGGCGCAAAGGACTTATTAGTATTATGCCCTTACCCAAACATCTTATATAAGCCTTTCAGTATTCAACCATTCAGTAGAGTGTGCAAACATGATAGGAAGCTGACAGAAGCAAGTAATTGTCGAATATTAGATGAAGACAAATATCCAGTGATGTCATTTGCTGTAGTGAAAGTCGTACAAATTCAGACGAGTGTAGTTGTACGATATCATTCAAATTAGCCTAACGATTTCACTGTGAGAGTGTGTAGAGCAAAAAATATTGGTTTCTAGGGATGGGACGATATATCAAATTTTTATATAACGCAAACCAAAAAATAAAACAATTATGAACCATATCGTGGCATAACTCAATATTTAGAAATTTGCAACATTGTTTTCTGTCCATGTGATCATAAATGAAATGACCCGTCAAACATCTCTCTATCTCTCCATCGGTTGATTTTACCCCTACGGTGCTTTTTTCTACACTGTTTTCAGGGTTCACACAAGGTCCTTCAAGTGCTTAAAATGCTTGAATTTAGCTTTTTAAGTACTGGAATACCTAGAAAGTCGCCTTGTTTGGATAAAAAATTGCTTGAGATTAAAACGGTTTGTTTCTTCTGTGTAAAGTGTGTCCATCAATGATGAGGCTCACTCTACTTTCATTTAAAAATAAATAAATGTATCCCTGTAAAGGGGTTAAGATGGGCAAGGAGAAGGCGATAACCTGCTTGACAATCTAAATAATACTTTAATATAAAACGCAACCAAAAAGACAAAAACACACACACAGGTGTCGGACAGCTGTCTGTAAATCTCTCTCTGTCGCACTGCCGTCTTCGGTTGGCCTTTATCCCTCTCGAGAGCTAATTAGCCTTATTAGGGGCTGGGTGTGCGGAATCATGACCAGGCCCGCACTCCACCCTGCCACAATCCCCTTTTCTCCCAATTTGGAATGCCCAATTCCCACTACTTAGTAGGTCCTCGTGGTGGCACGGTTACTCACCTTAATCAGGGTGGCAGAGTACAAGTCCCAGTTGTCTCCGCTTCTGAGAACGTCAATTCGCACATTTTATCATGTAGCTCGTTGTGCATGACACCGCCGAGACTCATAGCATGTGGAGGCTCATGCTACTCTCCACACACAATTTACCGCGCACCCCATTGACAGCGAGAACCACTAATCTCGACCACGAAGAGGTTACCCAATGTGACTCTACCCTCCCTAGCAACCGGGACAATTTGTTTGCTTAGAAGACCTGACTGGAGTCATTCGAACTCACGAATCCAGGGGTGGTAGTCAGCGTCAATATATATAATGTTGACTTTCACTGAATAATGTGTCTTAATATCCCTTCTGTTCATTACAGTCAGATAAAAAGTAAAAAGAAATATTAATTTTAATCTCACGCAGCATGGATGCGCTAAAGAAATGGAGAGATTTGAGTTAATGTTCGCTGAACCGTAACATTGTTGAACCCTTACAGTTACAGTAACTGTTTTAGCATTTCTAATGCAAATGAATGTAAACACAATGTTATTACTTTCAAACAGTGATAGCTCATATCATTATTATATATACAATTTAATTATAGAATATTAGCATAATGTAGAATTTTTTTATTTTTACAAAGTTAAATTTTTTTATAATAATGATGACAAACAAATTATTAAAAAAAGTAAATATACATTTTCACATACTTTTTTTCAAGACAGTTCTATTGCTTGTTCTGCACCTGATAAGCCTGAATGTAGCCCACTCTTTTTTAAGCTTATTTGTTTGTGATCTTTTCTTATAGAGAAAGGTGTATGAGCAACTCTTATTATTTAAAAATTTGAGAATTTATTGTGTGTATTAAAGAACTTTATTTTGATGAGAAATTATAATGTGCATTTTGCTCAATTTTAGAAAATAATAAATTCTGTCATATTTTGTAATTTAAGTATTATATTGAATCGAGATTACATCTAATCGTGAACCTCATATCATAAATTGAACCGATTATGATATTGTTATAACCATGTTATCCCATCCCTATTGGTATCACAGTCTAATTGAAGACTGGAAATCTACTTACTGGTACTTTGTTTTGGATGAGGATGAGAATGTAATGGGCACTTTTATACCATGAATCAAGAACATGTCACAAATTATTTAAGTTAGAGATACAGTCAAATTCTTTGGGCATCAATAATCTCATATAAACTCCATCCTTTGCTAGATGCAGTAAAGAGAGAAGAGAACACAGCTTTTTACTTTTTCTCACCTGGATTTATACAGTACTTAAGTTAAGGACAAAACTCTCGGGTAAATACATGTTTATATTTCACAACTATGACCCCTTTCTTTGAGTCTTTCTTGTAATGCATAACCATTTTTACCACATAGTCAAGATGTGATTGAATTCTTGAAAATGGAGTAAAAAAGCATTTTGATTAATTAATGAATTGTTAATTACTGACAAAAACCAGCAAAACCTGAGGACAGAAATAGCATGTTTAGAGAAACTAAAGGTTTATAAAAGGAGTATTATAGAGATCACATACTTGTTCTGCTGTATCTTCTCACATGCCTGACAAGAATGCATGTAGAACAAACTATTTGAAAAAGATGATGTAAAGTAAAACTATGTAAAGCTAGTGTTGTACAGACTCAGTATTGGACAGAAAAAGGACAAATGTTCATGAATAGAATCACCCTTTTAATTGGTTTAAGAACAAGATAAACCTTTCATTAAGTGTGGAAACAAATAATTGAACAGTTTAAATTGAATAAGGAAAATTACTTGACATATTGGGAAATCTTTTGAGATATCCTGGTTGCATAATATTCCCTTCTCACATAAGGTCAAAGGGATTTGTCAAAGAGAAAGCTCTTCTGGCAGAAGTGGGACTCAATTGACAAATAAACGTAGATGACTCCTGGAGTGGTTGTAAGTGAGACAAGGCCGATAAACATAATTTGAGTTTTACCTCGAAGGGATTTTAATGCTTGTTCAATCGGAGTTCTAGAAATCTCTCAAAGAAGTGAGGAACTGTTGACTCAAGATGAACTCTTACTCTGTGAACTCAAAAATAGTCATGAAATATATCTTCAGAACCACACCGTAGGCTAGTTTTCAGCTGTTACAGCAGTGATGGGGTGATGGGTTGTAAAGATAATGAAGTTCTATATTGTGCTCTTTTCCCATAGGTTTATCTCAAAATGCTGGCAAAGTTGTTTCTAAAATGCTGTCTTCCCTGATTTTCCTCCCAAACTGATGAGTATAGCAGTTAGGGTTGGTAATACAGTTAGGATTAACCAGGCATTTATTAATATTAGGGTTATGATTTAGCAGGTATACAACTTTTTTTTTGTTTTCATATTTAAATGATTTAATAAACTATTGAATTATTGTAGAATATAGGGGAGGCCATGGGCTGTGAGAACACCTTTTATTCTAGTGACTTTTTCTCAAGGTAGGTTTCTTTTTTAAAATAATTTTCTACATAGCCACATACCTTAAAGGGATAGTTCAGCAAAAAATAATTTTAATAAAAAATTAAAAACATCCCAGATGTGTATGACGTTCTTTTTTCTGCTGAACACAAAGATTTTTAGAAGAATATTTCAGCTCTGTTGGTCCATACAATGCTAAATAATGGTGGCCAGAAATTTTAAGGTAAAAAAGCACATAAAGGCAGCATAAAAGTTATCCATATGACTCTAGTGGTTAAATCTATGTCTTCAGAAGTGACATGATAGGTGTGGGTGAGAAACAGAACAATATTGAAGTCTTTTTTTTCTATAAATTCTCCTCCCTGCCAGTATGTGGCGATATGCACGAAGAATGAGAATTGGCAAAAACAAAACAAGAATGTGTGAGAGGAACTAGGGAGGTTTGATTAAGAGTTTTTTGTACTCCAATTCCAGACTCCAGCCATTAGAGTCGATGGATTCGAATCCTCGCCTCAATTTATTTTTAACCAGGATAGTGTAAAAATTCAGGGCCTCTGCAGAACAGTAATGGGTGTTTTCAAATCTGTTGCCGTTTTCAAACCGGGATGGATTTTTCTAAACTATCATATGAAAGTAGGGAATATCAATGGTTTGAAAATGCCCACTGATTGGGAAAAGCCCATTTTTGTTCTGCAGAGATACTGACATATTTTCACTCCCTAAAATTGCTTGTCAGGCATGAGCTTAAAATAAATGGAATTCTAAAAATCATCCTTAATTTTCACTCGTACCTGTATATACTGTAGTTCGCGCAATCCATTGCTTACTGCATCCGATTGCTGCTCTGTGATAAACTTGAAGTTTTTCTGTAACTGCTGGTCAGATATTATGGTGTGGTCATTGATTTGGAAAATATCACTAGCTTACCTGTTTACTTTAGATAATAGTGTTTCCCATTCAGAGGTGGGTGGAGTAGCCAAAAACTGTACTCAAGTAGAAGTTCAATTACTTCAAAAACATAATTACTCAAGTAGAAGTAAAAGTACTAGCATAAATAATTGCTTGAGTAAGAGTAAGAAAGTATCCAATTAAAAGAGTACTCCAGTAGTGAGTAACTCGTTACTTTCACAAATTACATAATAGACGTTTACACCCCTATTTTCCATTACATAATACACATTGAATATGTATTACAGAATTATTATTAATGGAAATTCTGTCATCATTCACCATCATGTTGTTCCAAACCTGTACGACTTTCTTCCATGCAACACAATAAGGAGATAGATATTAGACAGCATGTTTGCCTAAGTCACTATTTACTTTCAGTGAATGTTTATATATACATATATATATATATATATATATATATATATATATATATATATATATTGAAAGTGAATGGTGAAGGTGAAGACATTCTGTCTAACATATTTTGTGTTCCACATAATACAAAGCCTCACACTGCTTTGGAACAACATGAGGGTAGAGAAATGATGACAGAATATTAAATTATGGCTGAACAATCACTTTAAAGAGATAGTTTACCCAAAAATGAAAATTCTCTCATCCTTTACTCACACTCATGCCATCCCAGATGTGTATGATTTCCTTTCTTCAGCAGAACACAAATTCAGATTTTTAAAAGAATATTTTAGTTATTAATATTTTAGAATATTTAAAATGTCCCACAAGGACATTATATATAATGCTGAAATATAATGCCTTCTTTCGATATTTAATAGCTTTTTAAGTCCTGTGTTATCCTGTGTCCCATTCTTATTTCAGTGTAGTTACAGTTTTCAGTGTTGTAAGTATTTAGATCATTAGTTCTGTACAGCAGTACTGCCACTCTCTAAATGCAGAGTACGCAGCCTATGTAGGGCACCAACCCTGATCGTGGAACACTCGCTGTGTCTGAAACTACCCCCTATCCACTATATAATGCACTATTTCGAGTGTCTGAATTCTGAGTGAGCCACTCGTTCCCTACTTTTGTTCACTCATTCTTACCCACAATGCACTCTAATTTCAAGTGTACATTTCAAGTTCACTCGATGATGGTTAATTTCCCACAGTCCACCGTGGGGAAGACGTACGAGCTGGGATTTTACTGCTTCCTTCACTCCAGCAATGTTTTATTTCATGCTGAATGTAGTAAATAACTTTGACAAATCATTACCAAATCAATCAAATCAAATCAAATCACTTTATTGTCACACTACTCTGTACACGAGTGCAACAGCAGGTGAAATTCTTGTGTGCAGTTCCGAGCAACATTGCAGTAATGACAGTGACGAGACATAAACCACTTTACAATAACAACATTTACACAACACAATTTGCATAACAAATGTACACATACCTACACAACAATTTACATATCAAATGTACACAATACACACAATGTAGAATACACATACACTAGATAAGGGTATAAATATATATACACACTACCGTTCAAAAGTTTGGGGTCACCCAAACAATTTTGTGTTTTCCTGAAAAGTCACACTTATTCACCACCATACGTTGTGAAATGAATAGAAAATAGAGTCAAGACATTGACAAGGTTAGAAATAATGATTTGCATTTGAAATAAGATTTTTTTTACATCAAACTTTGCTTTCGTCAAAGAATCCTCCATTTGCAGCAATTACAGCATTGCAGACCTTTGGCATTCTAGCTGTTAATTTGTTGAGGTAATCTGGAGAAATTGCACCCCACGCTTCCAGAAGCAGCTCCCACAAGTTGGATTGGTTGGATGGACACTTCTTGCGTACCATACGGTCAAGCTGCTCCCACAACAGCTCAATGGGGTTCAGATCTGGTAACTGCGCTGGCCACTCCATTACCGATAGAATACCAGCTGCCTGCTTCTGCTCTAAATAGTTCTTGCACAATTTGGAGGTGTGTTTAGGGTCATTGTCCTGTTGTAGGATGAAATTGGCTCCAATCAAGCGCTGTCCACTGGGTATGGCATGGCGTTGCAAAATGGAGTGATAGCCTTCCTTATTCAGAATCCCTTTTACCCTGTACAAATCTCCAACCTTACCAGCACCAAAGCAACCCCAGACCATTATATTACCTCCACCATGCTTAACAGATGGCGTCAGGCATTCTTCCAGCATCTTTTCATTTGTTCTGCGTCTCACAAACGTTCTTCTTTGTGATCCAAACACCTCAAACTTGGATTCATCTGTCCACAACACTTTTTTCCAGTCTTCCTCTGTCCAATGTCTGTGTTCTTTTGCCCATCTTAATCTTTTTCTTTTATTGGCCAGTCTCAGATATGGCTTTTTCTTTGCCACTCTGCCCTGAAGCCCAGAATCCCGCAGCCGCCTCTTCACTGTACATGTTGACACTGGTGTTTTGCGGGTACTATTTAATGAAGATGCCAGTTGGGGACCTGTGAGGCGTCTGTTTCTCAAACTAGAGACTCTAATGTACTTATCTTCTTGCTCAGTTGTGCAACGCGGCCTCCCACTTCTTTTTCTACTCTGGTTAGAGCCTGTTTGTGCTGTCCTCTGAAGGGAGTAGTACACACCGTTGTAGGAAATCTTCAATTTCTTAGCAATGTCTCGCATGGAATAGCCTTCATTTCTAAGGACAAGAATAGACTGTCGAGTTTCAGATGAAAGTTCTCTTTTTCTGGCCATTTTGAGCGTTTAATTGACCCCACAAATGTGATGCTCCAGAAACTCAATCTGCTCAAAGGAAGGTCAGTTTTGTAGCTTCTGTAACGACCTAAACTGTTTTCAGATGTGTGAACATGATTGCACAAGGGTTTTCTAATCATCACTTAACCTTCTGAGCCAATGAGCAAACACATTGTACCATTAGAACACTGGAGTGATAGTTGCTGGAAATGGGCCTCTATACACCTATGTACATATTGCACCAAAAACCAGACATTTGCAGCTAGAATAGTCATTTACCACATTAGCAATGTATAGAGTGTATTTCTTCAAAGTTAAGACTAGTTTAAAGTTGTCTTCATTGAAAAGTACAGTGCTTTTCCTTCAAAAATAAGGACATTTCAATGTGACCCCAAACTTTTGAACGGTAGTGTATATATATATACACTAACTGAATTGGAGCGAGAATATATTGACAGAATGAAGATTAATAAAGTGCAGTGCTGATTGTTGATCGTGAGAGATCATGTGTTCAAAAGTCTTATTGCTTGTGGGAAGAAGCTGTCATGTACTAAAATAACAAAATAACATATAGAGAGGCAAGGCATACAGATACATTTTAAAATATTTGATTGATGTGTTTACTCTTTATATTAACACACAGTATATTATAAAAAATGACAAACAGAATGACGATTTATTGTATTAATATATTATTTAATAAGAATAACATATAAGGCCCAAGTATTTTAAAATTTCATATGTGATGTTGTTTCTGCACCAGCCCCAGAGCTCCGACACTCTCGTCCGAATTCACTCATTTTGTTCACTTACTGCTGAGACATAGTGCACTAACTGCCATTTACTATATAGGAAATAGTGAATGAGTGAACGATTGCAGACACAGCCACTCTCCTCGTGGCGATTGCCTTGTGCTCATCACACGACCTTGCTGTGTGCACACAGAAATGTTCGCACTCCAGTTGTCAATCATGCGAATGGCAGCGATTTACACTCAACATGGATGTTTTACGTGGATTTATACAGTTAATCTCCCTGAAGTTGCTGTGTTAGTTTCCAGTACCCCCGCGAGAGCGCTGAGTAAATGCATAAATACTACTTATGACATGCGGGACAAAACGCACTGATATATTGCTGCACTGATTTAAAAATGTACACTTAAAAACTGATGTCATGAGAGCCCAGTTACAAAATCACCCTGAAAATTACCATCTCATTACACAGAAAAGCCCGTGTTAGAATTAGAGCCAAAACATACCTCAGCGTGATGCCTTAAGTTGGAGCTGTGACTTTAATCTTGAAATATCAGTTTGTCTTGGTGTTAAAAGAACAAATTGCATGACGAAACTATTCTTTTTTTTCCACTGTGTGGTACGAAGAAAGTGTTTCCCTTTGAAGAGTTTGATGCTGCTGCACTGATGACTTGAGTGACAGTCTCATCACTCAAGTGGGAGCGTCTCATTGTGCACAACTGGGAACTTCCGCTCTCGCAAAATTATCTCTCAATAAATTACACATTAATTCAAAATAAACCTTGAAATGTAACGAAATTAATGCCACACATTGTAAAGAAGTAAAAGTAAAAAAAAATTATTAGAAATTTACTTGAGTGAGAGTAAAAAATACCCACATTTAAACCTACTCTAAAAGTAAATAACGTAGTTACAACCCACCTCTGTTCCCATTCCATGTGTTCTGGCAATGGTCCTGTGAAGATTGCAGCCTTTATCACAAACTAAATGTAGTTTTTATTTTCACCTAAGAGTTTTTAGTCTAATTTAGAGACATTGTGTAACTTTACCTTAAAATAACCGGTAACAATGTCATTCCCTTAGTGCTGATTATGAAAAGAAACAGGCTGTATCCGATTATGAAAAGAAACTGGCTGTATCCAAAATAATTTATTTAATTGCCAAATAGAAAGTAGACAAATTGGAAGAACCACATTCCCTAACCACTGCCCCATGCATTAATGTAATACCACACAAAGTTATAAAAGATTTAATATTTGTCACCACTGTCGGGTAAGTTACTTTAAAAAAGTAATTAATTACTAACTACTAATTCACCTATTACAGAGTGTAAGGCGAGGTGCCAATGTGTTTGCATTTCACAGGCAAAGAGCAAATGTATGATCTTTGAGAAAATCAACATATCAGCTTTCTCACAATTAGCAACTCTTCCTGAGGCACCGCACCCCACTGAGCGAAGATTGCAAATTCACACCTCATTGTTGCCCTTCCACATCTGTCCCATTCTCTCCCCTCTCCTCCTCATCTGTTCCCCCTCAGCTCAGAATCACCTCAAACTCACCCAAGATCTGTATGTAACTAAATATCATATCTGATGTACACAAATAATGTAACTAGTGTAACATGTTTGGTATCATTTAAAATGTCTCAGTGCGACTGGTATAGTGTTCTTTTTCCCAGGTTTGTAAAACTTAATGACAATAAAGTTATAAGGTCTTTGCCAAATACTGAATAATTCTGGAGGTCTATCCTCCTACTTGAAGGTTTAACACCAAGAAGTCAAGAACCCATTTGCCCCCAAATTCTCATTGTTCAAAGGATAATACCATTTGGTACACAATGTGTATTCTGTCTGGATATTTAAGGAAAGCTGGCCCAGATCTCAGGGTTCTCTGTATTCAGATGATCCCACACCTCAATGTGTGTAACTTTAATAATAGGAATCTGCATTCACATTTCCCATGCTTTGCAATTACATGTAGTTTTCTCAACTGCCAGAAACAAGTTCTTTGTTTCTGTAACTTATGTTTTAAATCCTACCTGGCAAATAAATTGTTACTTTCTGATTTGTTCTGTATTCCTCTGAAATCATTTATATCAATACTGGGTCTTTAAAATAGGAGAAACCGCTCTGGAGGAACCGAGCAGGAGAATACCATTTTAAGAATCATTTATATCATAACTGATGCTTTAATGTAGGAGGAAGCCCCTTAAAGACTATCAGTTTGAGTCTCATTAGAAACTGATCAAAAGGTAAATTAACAGAAGAGGATTCGGAGTAATCAATAACTTAAAATATTAAAATAAAAGAATGATCAGAAAGTAATTAAAGCCTTAATTTAAATTAGAGGTCAACTTAAAATTGGAGTCATATTAATATAAAATTGGAGTCAGATAAAATTAATAAGAGTATGAATTTGTAAAGTGCAAATTATTAACAATAATTGCTTTACTTCAGCGCTCAGAAAAGAAAGAACAACGCAGAGACCTTCAAGGGGCAAATCTATCTATTTTTAGCAGTTTGTCTGCCTTTTTACAAGAGTAATTCGATTACTGCACTAATTCCTCTGTCTGAAAAGTTATTGCATTACTTATTACAAATTACTTTCTAAAACCCTGATCAACCTTGACCAGATGAAAAATACAAGAATAGACATGAAAGTGTTCTTTAAATGCTTTCAAATAAATCATATAAAATAAAATAAATTATTCATGAACTGGCTAAAGAATTTAAGGGGACAGCGTTAAATTATAAAACATATATTTTAACATTAGACGTTAAATTTCGATTTCAAATTCACCATTGTTTTATATAGTATTGTTCTATAGCCTATAAAGTATTTAACACAATTACATAAGAAGTAACTGTAATTAAATTACTGAAAGTTCAAAGTAATCCCTTACTTTACTTTTTCAATGAAAAAGTAATATAATTACAGTAATTAATTACTTAGTAATGCATTACACCCAACACTGTCTGTCGCATATCCTCTCTCTCTTTTGCACGCACTCACATTTCCACACTTTATTTTGCACCCTTGAAGGGCACTTAGGGAAGAGGACATCACTCGTAGGGTCATTCCAAACAAAAGTACAAAAGTTATTTTTTTTACAAAGGCCCCTACACAAGACATTTAGTGAAGGGTACATTCAACCTGTAATCCCATGCACCCTTCAGAGTGACAACATCATGAGCTGTCCTTCGTAGTGAGTATGTTACTTAAAAGTGCCCCACCAAACAGATATTTTAGGAGATGTAACTGGTTCTTAAGAATGCTAATTCATTGATTTGAGCCAATAACGAAGTTGAACAAAAGAATTGATTCCTATACAAAAGAATCCAATACTAGGATGAGTCAGAGTCGAGGAAACAACTTTTTTGATGTTGAACCCCCCATCAGCAGGTGGAAGTGAAGTTGAAGATGTATTTTTCTTACCCACACCTATTATATCACTTCTGAAGACATGTATTTTACAACTGAAGTCGTATGGATTCATTTTAAGCTGCCTTTATATGCTTTTTGGATCTTCAAAGTTTTGGCCACGATGGACCTACAGAGCTGAGATATTCTTCTAAAATGTTTAATTTGTGTTCAGCAATACCTGGGATATCATTAATTTTTATTTTTGGGTGAACTATTCCGTTAAAGTCTTGGCTATTGAACATTTACACGTTATTGCCCAGGAAAAAAATTATACAGTTAATTAAACACACATATACCTTTTGTGACAAATTGCAGCTGGCTTATATGTTTTTATTTATTTATTTTTTTAACTCAAGTTCATTCTGTCAGCCACAGTTCATAAGAACTTTTAACTCAATATTGTAGGTCATAACTCAAGGTCATGGTCTCGATTCCTAATAAACATACTACAGTTAATCACAATATTAGGAGGTTGTAACATTTCTATTGCGTAAAGGACTTCAGGAACAGTTACATGTCCTGCTGTCGCTTTTTGTTGTCGTAATATCACGTCCCATCTGCGTTGACATTTGGAGGAGGGGCAGGTGGCACTTACATATTTGAAACTCTTCAAGGTGCCCAAGAAGACAAGAAACTCCAACATAAAAATACTGAAGTGGAAAATGTCGTCTGCGTTAACGTCTCTCGGTCGCAGCGCTGATGCTTTTCGCAACTCTAGAGCATTGATGGTAAGATGTTTACATCTGCTCTGTCAACAACATCTGGAAAGGGTCCGCATGGTGTACGGCGATCATAGTGAAGAATTGTATATTTAACGTACGTGTCTTATGTTTAATTTACGGGAAGAAGTCGCGTCATTATAACAATAAAAATGCCATCTTTATGAGGTTTTCCTCGGAGATTGAGAAATGTTTAAATCAACAAAATGCGGAGACATTTCTAAACACCGACTCAAACAGCGTTATCTAACTATTGAAGACAATTGTAGTGTATTTTGGTCGTATTCTTGACTTCTTCGTGGTTACTTTAAAGTTGCACGGAACATTGTGCCCAGATGTGAAGTTTATTAGGCTGAGCTATTTATCTGATAGATTAAAAGTTAACCTGTAACATTGCCTTTAGTTAATTGGTTGTCCTAGTGAAGTTGCTTAACCGCTGTTGCATGTGTGTCTTCTCAAATGATATCTGTGCTACATGTCTTTTCAATGGAGCGAAACTGAAATAATCAGAATTCACATTATAGTATGAAGAAGTGATATTGAAAACAACTGGCCATACCGTTTCAATGTGAGTTGAGTAACATAGTGATGTAACGCACTTCTCTTTTACACCTACAAGTGGCGCTTTAGTGGAGCTCATTTGTTTC
Source organism: Moxostoma hubbsi (assembly GCA_032164185.1). Lineage (NCBI taxonomy): Eukaryota > Metazoa > Chordata > Actinopteri > Cypriniformes > Catostomidae > Moxostoma > Moxostoma hubbsi. The sequence continues at coordinate 23,133,363 of JAVLUX010000020.1, read as the reverse complement.
AATTGCTTATGCACTTAAAGGGATAGTTCACCCAAAATACCCTAATTCACTTTTTGCACGAGTCATATAAGTACAAATTTATTTATTTAAATAGTAGCCTTTTGTGGTTTATAATAACTTTGAGTCATGTAGCGACCGGCTTTTCCGGATTGGGAAGCTGCTGTCATTAAGTCAGAGCTCATTGTTAATAACAACACAGAAACACTTCAAAATAAAAGTTCCGCCAAAATAAAAGTTAAATTTAAATAAAATAAAGTAAAATAGAAATAGATCACTACTGTTTAGTTATGTAATATTCACTGGTATATAATAATAATAATAATAATAATAATAAATTGTATTATATTTAAGCAATATCTCACGCCTGTTGTGGTCTGTTGTGCAGCCCTTTATTTGACAAAAATAACTCCAATGTTAAGTATTGTGCTGTGAGGTTCTGTATAAAATCGCTTCATTTGATAAAAAAAAAAAACAATATCATATTGAAATTTAATTGTTATACTTTCATTTTAATTTTTAATGTATTTATTTAAAGCCCAATTTGATGATAAAATTGAAATAAACTTGATATGGAGTTCAGAAAAAAAAACAGGCATCAGACTCTGTATCAGCGAGTACTAAAAAAAAGTATCGGTACTTGTACTGGTACTTTTTTACAAAAAACTGATATCGGGACATCCCTAGATATAATAAGTGTGGATTGGCATGGGATAGCATGAGGATGAGAAAATGATGAGAGAATCCTTTCAGTTTCACTTTTAAAAGATTTTTTAAATAACTTACTAATACTGATGCCTTGCCTTTAAATAGAAGTCTGTAACCTCAATAAAGGACTTTGCATCAATTATGTACCCATTTTTTTCCCCCTCTGTCCTACCTCAGCTGGTGCGATATGCCCAGACTGCTGCTGCCCCTGCCCCAGATCCAAGAATAAAGAAATTTCAGATTTACAGATGGGACCCCGACACACCTGGTGACAAGCCACGCATGCAAACCTATGAAATTGATTTGAACATGTATGTACACTCATAGTCATGCATCTGTTACAGTCATTACAGTTTCCTTGTTTTGCTTAGCTCTTTACATTTAAATAATTTAAAATTACTTAAATTGACGTTTTCCCATCTTAGATGCGGTCCGATGGTTCTTGATGCCCTCATAAAAATTAAAAATGAGATCGACCCGACACTGACCTTCAGACGTTCCTGTAGAGAGGGTAAGTGGAACATAACCAGACTAGAAATTTTTTATGAAAATAACTACTTTAGATGCTACTTTTATAAACATACAGTATTTGCATCTTGTTAAAATGTTGGATCATTATGTCCATATGTATATCACAGGAATCTGTGGTTCATGTGCTATGAACATCAACGGAGGCAACACGTTAGCCTGTTTAAACAAAATTGATTCAAATACCAGCAAAGTGACAAAGATTTACCCTCTTCCTCACATGTATGTTGTGAAAGATCTTGTCCCTGTGAGTATGACACTGTTAAATGAAAACCCCACTAATATACCATCTTTATCTTTAAATCTATCAAATAGAATGAACGTGCAATTTTAATCTTATCCTATACACATAATTGGTGTCATTTTAGGATATGAGCAACTTTTATGCACAGTACAAGTCCATCGAGCCTTATCTGAAGAAGAAGGACGAGTCAAAACAGGGAAAGGAACAGTACCTCCAGTCAATCGAGGACCGTCAAAAGCTGGTTTGATCTTCCCTGCTCTGTATTTTGTTTGGATTTGCGATATATGCTAATAATTTTTTAATTGACCTTTACTTTGCTTATAGGATGGCCTGTATGAATGCATCCTTTGTGCATGCTGCAGCACAAGTTGTCCTAGTTATTGGTGGAATGGAGACAAATACCTTGGCCCAGCTGTACTTATGCAGGTATTTATATTTCTCTCTAGAGTGATGCTAATTTTAGCAAATACAAACAGGTTAATCTGTTATATTTTACAATATGTATGCTGTACAATAATTACTGTAATTTCTTTAACATTGTGTTAATTCTAAACACTAAATCATATACTCTTATTTTTTGTTCTTAGTTCGGACCAACACTTTGAATAAAACAATGTTTGACCTCTTGCTGTTTCCACTTTATTTCTGCAGGCATATAGGTGGATGATTGACTCTCGTGATGACTTTACAGAAGAGCGTCTCTCCAAATTACAGGACCCTTTCTCCCTTTACCGCTGTCACACAATAATGAACTGTACAAAGACATGTCCCAAGGTATGTTCATACTTTTTTCTTTAAACTGCATATCTGCCATTTACTTGACAAACCTTCAGTCGGTCTTACTGCTGTTGGACATTAAGTCACTGCTTGTTTACAATGTATGTTTAGATCATTTTGAGTGCTGTAGCCTATTTTAACCATTTAATTTGATCTCTTTTTTTGTTCTCTCCTTTTTAGGGACTCAATCCTGGAAAAGCCATCGCACAAATTAAGAAAATGATGGCAATTTATAAAGAAAAGAGATAATCTTCTAACTGATTTGTTTATTTGAAAAATAACACACTCTGTGTACTCCTTGATTTCAGTTCATTTAAATTATTGTTTTTTTTTGCTTGTGGCCTCGGGGAAGACCCAGGACTAGGTGGAGAGATTACATCTCCACACTGGCCTGGGAACGCCTCGGGGTCCCCCAGTCAGAGCTGGTTAATGTGGCTCGGGATAGGGAAGTTTGCTGCCCCCGCGACCCGACTTCGGATAAGCGGTTGAAGATGGATGGATGGATGGATAAATTATTGTGTAAATGTGTAAATTCATCACAAAGTGTTCCAGTAATAAGAAATATTAAGTGTTTGCTTATCATGCTCATTAATGCAGACCTCACATTCTGATATATATATATATATTTAAAAACAAAGCCCTCATATTTGTTTGGATATATTAATCAAAAAGTGTGTGTGAGTGAGTGAGTGAGTGAGTGAGAGTGTGTGCGGGTGCGCAAACATTTTTTAAGTTAGCAAAATAGCCTAAAATTTACTTTGTGTGCTCTGCAAAAAATAAATAAATATGTAACAGGACTAGCATTTATTGTCATCATTTAGATTTTTTTTACCTGATTATGGTTAAACTATGGCCTGTGATAATTAAACAAAATATTTGTCAGTGATTGGGTGGGACACAAATAACATTCATGATGGTCTAGCTCGCTTCCTAATATTTTTTATGTATGGTAGATGTCAAGTTGACAGTTACAATAAATGTGATAAAACTATGAGACCTTTAAGGAAAAATGTAAATGATCTCATATTATCACCTTCATGCTATCACACATATATGTATGGCTTTCTTTAGCAGAACACAAAGATTTTTAGAAGAATATTTCAGCTCTGTAGGTCCACTTTATGCAAGTGAATGGTGACCAAATATTTGAAGCTCAAAAAAGCACATTAAGGCACCATAAAAGTAATCAATCAGAATCCAGTTGTTTAATCCATGTCTTCTGAAGTGATCCAATCTGTTTTAGGTGAAAACGGCAAAAATACAACTCCTTTTTTCACTATAAATCTTGACATCTGCGGTCATTGGCGCTCATGATTTCAAGCTTGATTACACTTCCTAGTGCCGTCTAGTGCTATGTGCTTGTGTCAAGCACTAGGAAGTGTAATCGAGCTTCAAATCATGATCGTGCCAACACTGTCTAGAGATTGCAATGGCAAGATGTACAGTAAGAAATTAGTTACATTTGGTCTGTTACCACCCAAAACTGATTGGATAGCTTCAAAAGACATGGATTAAACCACTGGAGTCATATGGATTACTGTGATGCTGCCTTCATGTGCTTTTTAGAGCTTCAAAGCATTGGATCCCATTCACTTGCATTTTATGGACCTACAGAGCTGAAATATTCTTTTCAAATTCTTCGTTGGTGTTCTGCAGTTAGAAGAAAGTCGAACGCATCTGGGATGGCATGAGGGTGAGTAAATGATGAGATACAGTTCCTTTAATCCCACTCATCCTTTGAGAAAAGGGAATGCTTGAGGATGTCACACAGTAATCTTTTAACAAATTGTGCACCCAGGTTCTATCATAAATTATGAAAAAGGCCTATTTTTGTGACTGGCGTTGTGAACTACATTAAATTGGAGAATAAATCACATTCTAAATCACGTAAATAAATAAAGACAGAGAACGTTGAGTCTCATTGTGTCCTCCAGTGGGCACTGTTCAACCAGTCAATGGGTGAGTAGCCACAACAATATAAAGGAAGAAGGGTTCAGGCTTACATTTAGAGAACTGAGAGTGGAAACTACACTTTCGCGGCTGTGTATGATAAAACAATGCCTCTAGATTGAGAAGTTTGGGCTTTGGCAATCTCATTTAGTTTATAGATGGATTCGCCTGGTAAGTGTAAGTGTTATTTTCTGGCGCATGTCTACACTGAATGAAATTGTCACCGAAGCTAACCATACGAATAGTTGCATCCCCGAACTCTTCTTGACTGCATTTTATACTTGCACGCCATCGAGTTGCAATTCACAGGGTATTAGATTTGATTCATATGAGGAATAATCCTATTTCGTGTTAATTTCTGTGAATGTCCTTCATTTGTTTAGCTGCTCGGTTCAATTGTGTCAAGTCCGTATCAGATCATACTTCGTAAGTTATGTCTTTATATCGATACTAATTTGCGGTTAGACTGTTAGGACATTTTGATTTCGTTTCAGTCGGCAGTCCAACGGATGACCATTGGCAACTGGATTAATTAGGATTTTGTCCGGATTGTTTACGCTTTGTTTAAATAATCTGAGATCAGCAGGCTGTCAGAACCACAAAACTGCAGGTTACGTTTTCAGGGTGTTTGGCATTTGGTCTCTCCAAACAACTTGATAGTCGTCATATATTTTCATTATTAGGATTTTCTTTGTTGCCCTTTTTGTAGAGAGAACCTCCAGGTTTGATAAGAATATTAAAAATGCTTCGGTTGCTGTTACGTCGTAGGTGTTTTTATTGTTGAGCAAATCTTTGTTGGCGGCATTAATCGGCATTCTGATATTTAAAGCACACCTGTGGTCATAGAGGAATGTAGGCGGAGCGGTCGATTTCCTGCATTGTGTGGTTTACCTGCACTGTAACTTTTCCTATCACACCAGGCGCCAGCTGGAGGATTTGGTTTACTTTGAATATAAGCCCTTGTGGATGTTTGATCCGCTGGAAACAGCCGTAATGTCTAGATAAATCTCGTAGTTAAGTTTGTTGTATGTTTTGTGTGACTTGCAGAAGGGAAAAGAACAAAGTGTGGTAAGTATTTTGCCCTCCATGTAATATAACTGTTTTTTAATTCAAGTAGTGTTTTAAAAACAAATAGCTGCTAAATCGATTCAATCTTTTGTTGTGTTCATTAAAAGACAGTTGATGTGACTTCTATCTTTTCAAATAAGTGGGGACATCATGTTTCTATTTTAAAAGTGAGGGGGACAGAATGTTTAGCACAAGAAGAACATACTGTATATACTACCTGAGCACTTTATAGGAACCACCTGAAGCACTTTTATCTAACCTACCTGACAACTGTTTTTTTACATGTGCAGTATATACAACATTGCTAAATTATACTGTATAAATGCATTACTGACTGTGTGTGTACTGTGCTGTACTTTTATGCACGTCTTATTTTCTTAAGTGATTTTAAAATGAACTTCCATGTAAAGCGCTTAGAATTACCTCTGTGTATGAAATGTGCTATTTAAATAAACTTGCCTTGTCATATATATATATATATATATATATATATATATATATATATATATATATATATATATATATATATATATATATATATATTTACACTGGTGGTGTATATATTTGGACTAATGCACAAAGTTTGTTCTTATGGAAAGAAATTTGTACTTCTATCTACCAAAGTGGCATTTAACTGATCACAATGTTAGCAGGACATTAATAACGTGAAAATGTACTATTACAATTTAAAAAAAATGTTTAGAACTTCTTAAACGACTTCAAAGAGTTCTCATCAAAAAAATCCTCCATGTGCAGCAATGACAGCTTTGCAGATCCTTGACATTCTAGCTGTCAGTTTGTCCAGATACTCGGGTGACATTTCATCCCACACTTCCTGTAGCACTTGCCATAGATGTGGCTGTCTTGTCGGGCACTTCTCACACACCTTACAGGCTAGCTGATCCCACAAAAGCTCAATGGGGTTAAGATCCAGAACACTCTTTTCCAATGATCTGTTGACCAATGTCTGTGTTTCTTTAACTCTAACCTTTTCTTTTTGATTTTCTGTTTCAAAAGTGGCTTTTTCTTTGCAATTCTTCCCATAATGCCTGCACCCCTGATTCTTCTCTTTACTGTTGTACATGAAACTGGTGTTGCATGGGTAGAATTCAATGAAGCTGTCAGCTGAGGACATGTGAGGCGTCTATTTCTCAAACTAGAGACTCTGATGTACTTCTCCTCTTGTTTAGTTGTACATCTGGTCTTCCACATCTCTTTCTGTCCTTGTTAGAGCCAGTTGTCCCTTGTCTTTGAAGACTGTAGTGTACACCTTTGAATGAAATCTTCAGTTTTCTTGGCAATTTCAAGCACTGTGTAGCTTTCATTCCTCAAAACAATGATTGACTGATGAGCTTCTAGAGAATACTCTTTCTTTTTTGCCATTTTTTACCTAATATTGACCTTAAGACATGAGTCTATTGCAAACTGTGGCAACACAAAGGCAATGTTAAGCTTCATTTAATGAACCAAATAGCTTTCAGCTGTGTTTGATATAATGGCAAGTGATCTAGTTCTAAATTAGCAATTTGGCATGATTACTCAACTGACTTTTTTCAATTTGTGATGTTGCTGTTTTTTTTCATCAGTAATGTCCTGACTATACTTTGATCAGTTGTATGCCATTTTGGTGAAAGTACCAATCTCCTTCTGAAACAGCAAAATCTGTACATTATTCCAAACTTTTCTGTGTGTTTTTATATATGACAAAATGTGCTGTTACTGCGTTTTGCCTTTGAAAGCCAGTATTGCTGTTAAACTAATATATATATATATATATATATATATTATTAGTTTAGTTTAACAGCAATACTGGCATTCAAAGGCAAAACGCAGTAACAGCACATTTTGTCATGACTGGAATTGGGTCTCTTTAGACTCAATTTAAAAAACTTAAAAGTGTGCTTCATGTCCTAACATATAAATTATAGGTATTGGTTTTATTGAAGTAAAAAATATTATTCAACATAACTGAATTAATTTAACTACATTAGGTTACGCCACAAAAAGCTTTTAGAAGTAGCTCCTTAAGTCGCAGTGATCCTATGACAGACGGGTTTGGCTCAACTATCCAAAGGCAAAGTGTGAAAATTTGATTAAGCACATTTACATATTTCTCAGTTGTTTTGTTGGTATAGTTACTGCATTTTGCAATGGGGGGGGGGGGGCTGAATTTGACAGCAAATAGCTAGAGAAAAACACTCACTCTTTGTTTGAGATTGCTTCTAAAATCAGTTATCCAGCCAAATTAAAAACACATAAATTATATGGTAATGTTAATTTACCAACCTACTTCTAATTTATTATATCTAATGATCAATTATTGTAGGTTTGGAAGCATTGAGAAAATATATATTTTTACACCTCTTTCCAAGTACCTGCCATTATTGCTGTGAGCGACTCAATCGTCAAAGTAGTCAAATTAATTTGAATGTAATCGAGTGCTAATTGCATGCATTATTCATCTTTTAGCGCTTTAAGAACGGAGTTATAATACCCTAATAATATCAGATCATCATCAAAATCACCGATGTGATGCCACATGACAACTTGCTTAGCTTGATGTCACAGTAAAAAAATGAGTGAAGAGTATTTTGCCACTTTGAGTTTGTGACCCATGATCTGTGGCTGAGATCCAGATTGGGTGAGTGGCATGGTCGCTATGGGACGCTACATAACGAGCTCATGTAGTACGTGGCATGTATTTTAACATTTGCATTTACACATTTGCTGTATGAAGCAACATATTTGCCCTGTGAAAATGTGTGGGGGATGAACTTTGGCTTAATTGAAAGTGAGGGGGACATGTCCCCGACATCCCCCTCGTATTCTACACTCATATTTCAAGCACATTTACTGCTAGACATCCCCCTCGTCTGTTGTCTTCTCTTACTTCTATTGTATTAGCGGAACCTGTATTTCAAGATTCCTTAAATGGAGCTTTTTTTGAAGAGGTTTTGATCTCTAAAATAATACAGAACAGTATGTAAAAGTGTGTGTGTGTGTGTGTGTGTGTGTGTGTGTACATACACTGTATATATTTATGTGTGTATTTATGTTTTGCTATAGCTTGTTTCTCGTGATGAAGCAAACATTTGAGAAGTGAATGTCAGCACAATCTTTTTTTGGTTTGAGTGGAAACATCAAAAAATTAAGCACATGATCTGAAAAAAAGAAAGAGGAATAACATCAAGTTGAGGCATAAACTTTCAAAAACAATCTTCAAAAACAGTTGTAGGTTGATCGTATAGCAGTCAATATAATGGAAAATGTCATTTGCTATGTCATTTATAAGCATTATTGGAGAGAACAGAAGAAAAAGTAAAAGTATGTCTGAGAACACCAAGTAGAGCTACAGTAATTGGTTTGAGATTTGGTCTATTTAGATTCTTCTAGGTACTGCTTTTGAAGGACCAGAGCTGAGCTAAGTCATTGGTCCTTGCTCAAACACAATGTCAGTTGTTGTGTACCCCTTATAAAGGTGTCATTATCTGTGAAACATTGTGACATGGATAATTTTACAGGCCGGGTGTGTCTTAGTGGTGCACAACGTGGCACTATATTTACAAATGTTGCACAAGTTTGCTGTAGTGTACACTGCAAACAGGAAGGAAGGTACAGATAATAATACAGCCTTTAAAACAGTGTGAGACTCTGTAATCGCCATTAACATGCTAGACTCTAGAGTTTAAACTTGTATTTACAGAAAGGGAGTGAACACTGCAAAAGATGTACATTGTGTTGTTTCAATGCTTTTGCATTGTGCTGTCTTAACATTCTTCATTTATGAACATTTGTTCAGGACTGAAGTATCAATTAATGATCTTGTCTTATAGGGAGCTGTGGTCAGGGGTTGGATGGGCCAACCTCCCCAGATACAGAGCCTATCATAACAGATCCTAGGCCCAAGGAACTTAGTGTTGTGTCACATATGGTAATATTCCACTATTTTCCACTATTCCACTATTTACACAATGTGCAATTCTATAACATTTGATAATAATATTGTCCTTGTTTTTTTTATATATATATATATATATATATATATATATATATATATATATATATATATATATATATATAATATGTGTATATATGTGTGTATGTATGTATGTATATGTAATCTGCTTATCAGGATGTTCAGGGATACAGATGGGTATGCTGGAAGGTGTGGCTGTGCCGCATTGTGGCTTTATGTACTTTAGGCCTGCTGCTAGTGCTTTTCAACTGGCGCCCTCGCCTTGGCATCCTGGCCCGTTGCACCTCCTGTCCCATTCCAATAGCAGATGTTCTGCTATTAAAGGTATTGTCTCGATATGCAGACTATGAGTGTCTATTTTACTGAAATGTTCAATATATGTTGGTAAAATATGAACTTTTCCATTACAAGGAAGCATGTGTTTTGATTATTACAGGACAGATATGGACAACAGTATGTTATAGATGTGATTACAGAAGAGGTTGAGGAAGGCAGGTAAGGGCCACAGTACATTTATTACTCCTACTTTTGCTTCTGTGAACTTTGAGTTTCTTTCAAAAAGGAACCGTCTATTTGTTTTAGCATGATTACTCAAGGATTTTTTTTTGCATTGAAAAATATGGTAACCTATTATATGTTACCTGTTTTACAAATTGTGGGAGTATAAACATGGTTTTCATAGATCAGTAGTGATAGTCATATTTCACCCCATTTCAAAGACATTGTTGTGTATAAAGATTAAACCTATTTATTGTCACATTAAGTTTTTTTTGTTGATCGATTTATTTTCATGACAATTAAGCATACCCCTACAATTCTCAATTCTTCAATGTTAAAAAAGACCTATTTCTCATTACTGTAATGCGAAAAAAAAACAATTATATATTATTTAAATGGTAAAATATTTATGAATTGTGTTTGTATTTGTTCTACCCAATGTAATTTATTCTTATTTTAAAGGTGCCCTCTGTAATTTTTTTTTCCTCAAAAAAGAAGTTTTACTCAAAGAAATTAATAGTACTTTTGAAACTTATGAGTGCCTCCATGAGGCGCTCAGTAATCTTATAAAAGCTGTTTTATTCTTTAGTCCCTTTAAGGGATCCACCATGTTAGGATCACATGACCAGCCGATTACTACTCACTTAATCTTGCTTAATCTTTAACAAATATATATATATATTGTGTCCGGACAGGATTATTTTGATTAAAGAGATAGTTCAACCAAAAATGAAAATGTTCTCAATTACCCTCATGCCGTGCCAGATGTGTATGACTTTCATTCTTCTGCAGAACACAAATGAAGATTTTTAAAAGAATATCTCTGCTCTGTACATCCATAAAATGCAATTGGCACTTGATCTATGCAATCTCCTTGGCGATCATGATTTCAAACTCAATTTCACTTCCTAGCGCCATCTAGCAGATCTGCGTGTTATATTTTGGTCTGTTCTCATCCAAACCACTGGAGTCTTTTGGATTAATTTAATACTTCCTTTAAGTGCTTTTTTGGAGCTTGAAAGTTTTGGTCACCATTCACTTGGATTGTATGGACCTACAGAGCTGAGATATTCTTCTAAAAACTTTCATTTGAGTTCTGCAGAAGAAATAAAGTCATAAACATCTGGAATGGCATGAGGGTGAGTAAATGATGAGATGATTTTTGGTGAACTTTCCCTTTAAGTATTGTCTTACAGCAATGAGAATGAGATTTATTTATTTTTTTATAAAAAGCGTTATTTAACTCTTGTGTTCAACTCTTCCAGTTTGGAGTTTGTGGTAGGAGATGCAGATGAGAATGAATGTAGGGACAATGTGCAGCTACACACAGAAAAGGTAAATGCAGTCAAAATAGGGTATTTTGTACATTTCTGTACAATCTTCTTGTTCATATATTGTTTTTCCTTCTAGAAAACATTGCTTAGATACTATGTGTTTGAGGGCATTCGTTACATATGGATGGCCAAGAAAGGAGCTTTCTGCAAAGCAAGGTACAGTCTTGTTTTTTTGTATTAGTTTTCCCTGAAAGCTTTACATGGTTATTATAGTGACTGAAAAGTAGTGAATAATAATTTGTTCCCAGTATTCTCAATGAAGGCTGGACCTGTTCTGACCTGCATGGTCTACAGCAAGGACTGAGTCGAGCAGACCAAAGTTCAAGGTTTGTAACTCTTAAATGCCTATATGACACACAAATATATTTTATACCATGCACTATCACTGTCTTTCTTGGCTTTACATCCTTTCTATCCTTCAGAAAGCAGATCTTTGGAGCCAATATTATTGACGTACCTGTGAAGTCTTACTTGCAACTTCTCTTTGAGGAGGTAGGCCTTTTTAAACGCTGTAATGTTTTCTCAAGTGTTTAAAATGCTGTCAAATGAAGCATGCATATACTTAACCAGTTTCCTTGTATATTCCAGGTTCTCAATCCCTTCTACGTGTTTCAGGTGTTTAGCATCATCCTGTGGATGTCAGACAACTACTATTATTATGCTGCTTGTATCTTCATCATATCCTTAATTTCTATTGCTGTGTCCCTCTATGAGATTCGTAAGGTACATAAACATTTGTTGTTGTTTTTAGCAGCTCTTATGTGTTTTTGTGACTTTATATTGTTAGAAGTTATTTTATGTTTCTACAGCAAAGCACAACTCTCCGCCGAATGGCCCGCTTGGTAGTTAATGTTACTGTGCGCAGAGATACTGGAGGTGACGTTGTTTGCTAAATGCCAAAAATAAGTCTCACTAGATTCAGTAATTTCTAGCAATAGTCAGTGGTATGTTGGCTGTTTATGAAAGTGTTTATTCATTATTGATATATTTGATTGTTTGCTTCTGTTTTTTTTTAGAGGAGTTTGTGAGCTCTGAGGAGTTGGTTCCAGGGGATTGTATTGTAATTCCGGCTGAGGGTTTGCTCCTGCCCTGTGATGCTGCCCTGCTGGCAGGGGAGTGCATGGTGAATGAAAGCATGCTGACTGGTGAGAGGATGCAAACAACTTCTAAAATGATGCATTGCACTGAATCTACAGTGGCCCCCAAAAAATGTGGGCACTTAAGGCAGAGATAAAATGTATGCATATTGTTGCGTAGACATTTAAATAAAGTAATGTGCAAACAAATGATCCTAGATCTTTTCATAGAACTAACATTCTGTTAACAAAACACATGTTCCTAGAAATTGTCCAGTTACTAATAATGCAAAAGATATGGATGCATTTTGGATGCATGAATTAAGTGACCAAACACTGTACCCTATCAAGGGTAAAATGCTTAATGGTCATCATTAGTCCAACAGAGCATACTTTGTAGGTTTATTGGATACTGTTTGAGACAGCATATTTGCTCATACTTCTGTCTTTCTGTCACTTACTGCTTATTGTTAGGTGAGAGTATACCTGTGATGAAGACTCCATTGCCGGTTTCTGTGGCCACATACAGTCCAGTGTCTCAACGTAGACACACGTTGTTTTGTGGCACAAATCTTATCCAGGCTAAAGGAGGCGGCTCTAATGGGAAAAGGGCCATTGCTGTTGTAACATGCACAGGTAAGTTAAAACATTTTTTTTTATTAAGCATGTACTGTAGATACACCTCCCTCAATTTTTTTTGATCATGGCTTATTAATTTATGTTAAATACTGTAACCCTTTTAAGCTATGAGGGTGTTTTTAAAGATTTCCTGTTTCAGTGGCATACCCAAAATTAAAGGCAAAAACAAAAAACAGAGGGTCAAGTGTTTGGCATTTTAAATAACTTTTTTTTTAATGATATAGATTATTATAAATTCTTATTTTTCTGATTTGACATTATATGTCTCATGGTATAAGAAATATAGCTCTGAAAAACTGCTTTTGTTTTGTTCCCATTTATGTCGCCTGTAACAATTTTGTGTTAATTCAAAAGTTCAATCAAAAAGGCAATAAAAAGTTATAGCATTACAAGTATAATATATCCTAGCATCAAAACAACTCCAAGTGTTCAAAAGCTTCTCCAAACATATAAAACATAATAATTGTACATAAGAACTAATTACACATGCTAGTACAACAATGACTTGAGGTATAATTTCTCACCAAATCATGCAAGCATGAGTAACAATGTCTCATTTAGTACCATTCTGTATCATTTGAGCCATCATTGAGTCTATGTTATGTACTTGACACCATCTCCTGGTGGCCATACGTAATTAGAGTAATGATCCTCTCTGCCCATATTTGGATGACTTCCACCTCTTGTTGTAGCAATCGGAATCCTAATATGATTGGTTTAGCGTTACATGGTGCTGGACAATGTACTACATAATTTCCGATTAAGTCAACTGATCCAGCAAAGCTAAGGTTTCTTGGCACATTGTGTGCTATATGCACATTGTGCTTCATGTGGATTATCGAATTATCTATGCATTCTATTATGGTGTGTGTGTGTGTGTGTGTGTGTGTGTGTGGGCTCGTTTTAAAGATAATCACCTCCAAGTAATGGTACGTGATATTTTATGTTTTGTTAATTTGTCCTGAAGATATAAGCGAAAAAGCATCATATAAGCAACACCTGTTTACATGTAACATGTAAGTCAAAGACATATACTTGGCTGTTACTTGCTATATTTTTGTTTGAGTAAAACAAATGGGCTGATTGTATTCTACTCTATTGAGAGCTTTCCAACAACATTTGACACATGGCTACATTTGATCAGTTTGACGTTTTTACCGATTACAATTATATGTACAGTGCAAAATTCTTAATAGATTTTCAAAATGGAACATCTGATTTGTCTGCAAATTTCAAAGTTTTTGTTCAGTTTGGCATAATACCTAAATGCATTGTAAATTATAGCTTCTAAGTTTTAAAATTATACATGTTTTGTGTTGTTCAAGACTTTAGTTATTAATATTTTGATCATAATTTTTTTTCTTGGAGCTTTTTTTCTCAGCTACATCCGAGCTTAAAGGGTTAAATACTCTTCAATATTCTATTATGCTTAATCTTGGCTAAAATTGGGAGAAGCAATAAAATGACTTTCATCTTGAGTTTTTGTTTTCTTATTGAAACCACATTCATTTCTGTTACTCAGGATTTTTCACAGCCAAAGGGGATCTTATTAGTTCTATCCTCTACCCTCAACCATTAGACTTCCGCTTCTACAGGGATGCAATAAAGTTCCTACTTTTCTTAGCAGTTCTAGGTAAGTCGGGTTACTGGATACCATCTTATGCATTCCATGACTTTTGTTTGTGTTGGTTCTAATGCAGAATATAGCCCTTATCAGAATGAAACTCTTTTGCATTTCAGCACTGGCCGGCACTATTTATAGCCTTGTCATACTTTCAATGAGCAATGTAAGTATTTTAAAGTTGATTAAGGGGACTATATCCTCCATATTTTTATTTAAACTACCTCATTATTTGTGTTGTCACTTAAAAGGGATTGCTCACCCAAAAATGAAAATGCTGTTATCATTTACTCACCCTCATGATGTTCCAAACCCATATGACTTTCTTTCTTCCCACGAACACAAAAGGAGATAGCCTTACTCACTCTTTTTTTTTTTCCCTACAATGAAAATTAATGGTGACTTGAGTATACAATTTTGATAAATCATACAGATTTGGAACAACATGAATGAAGAGGCACTTTAAAACGGTTCCATTCTTTTCCTAATAATTTAATTTGTATTTTTTTTTGATTTTCTTAAATATTTACTTTTGTTTCATCAGACAACCTGGAAGGAACTAATCATTAGATCTCTGGACATTGTGACAATAATAGTTCCACCTGCTCTTCCTGCTGCTATAACTACAGCTGCTATATATGCACAGAATCGCCTGAAGCGATGTGGGGTGTTCTGCATTAGCCCTCCTCGCATTAACATCTGTGGCAAGATATCACTTTTCTGTTTTGACAAGGTGAGAGAACAAGGTTACAGGAGATCATTTGTTGGGGCTGCTTTTTGAGAAATATCTACATGCCTTACTAGACTTGCCACGATGTCATAATTGTCATACCTGTGCGTATCCGCCTTCAAAACCGGTTATACCTGTAATACCATTGGTTGGGTGTATGGTGTAATTTTCGTTGCTCAGTGGCCTACACAATAATACAAGGCAGCTTGATTTCAAACATTTAATTTGATTTATTATTTATTTTAACTAAATGAAAATGAAAAAATAAAGTGCAGTCAGATTAAATTGTGTGTTGTTCAACAAACCTCAATCACAATAAATATGTACAGTAGTCATTAAAATATTTTTTTGTCAAGAAAGAGCATGTCCGCCTTTTCAGGCTTGAGCAGTGATCTCTTGGGGGAGTCACTGCATTCCGTGCCCTTTCAGATACGGTGCTTGTTGCGCAAATGCACACACATTTTTTGCCACGTTTGCCAGCAGTGGGTAACTTGGCTTGTTTGCTTTCCACAGGAGATCTTTTATGAGAATCATACATTAGTTGATTCCAATAATGGTCTTCTTATTGCCAAGTGCGCTCTTGAGTTAAAACAATGTAATATGCAACAAGCAGAATGCAGGTGTATCAATGTTATTTTTTAAACTGGCAAGCTGTCAGCTGTCAAAGAGGTCTAACTAGAACATAATTGCATTGACAAACTGCACTGACGGACACAAATTCGTATTCATTGCGAACCGCCCCAACAAATAGGCCTAATGGAAAAGGCTATTACCAGGAAAAAGAAAAAAAATTATATCCACATTTCCTTATAATAATCCCTACCTTTCCCAAAAGAACGAATCAATGGAGCAAGTAGTCTATTTTTTCCATTAACGGTGTTCTTCCCCATAATGAATATGCCTTTTGCTGTTTTTAAAGCTAAACGAAAAGTGCTCTCCAAAATTGGGTTCATCTGTTTATAATATTTGACTAGCATTTTACATAAATGTAGTGTATTTTCCTTTTTTTTTTTTTTTAGTGCCGCAATTTTTCCTCACAGTTTTCATTTGAGTCTCTCTCCATCTTCCATCATGAATATGTTTTTACTGGTGTTTTGGAATCACAATGATGGGAAACAAAAATATTGTGCTCGAATGCTGTATTTTTTTTTTACTAAATGTTTGACAAAATTCTCGTGCTTTTGATAGAAACATGACAGTAGACGTGCGCAGAGTGGCATTGATCTTACTTGATCTTTCGCCCGCAGCCTCTTTGGTCATGTAGCGTCCGTGTTATCTCGCACAACTCGCCAATAGTTGAACCTGATGAGTCTGCAGCTGGATGCATCTCCATCTCATGCTGAAGGTGTCTGTGTTTCATGTCAGTTTCTCTAAATTTGCAACCCGTTCGGGTGCAGTTTGTGTGCGAGTCGCTAAAACACAGGGCAAACCGCATCCCGCTTACAGAAGACGTTAAAAGTAATATCTTCTGTATGTGCAGGTACACAGTAATGTTGATATTTCGATAAAGAACATCTGGCTTTCAATGCGTTCATTTAGGTTTATTTATAATTTTGTCAAACTTGTTAGGTGACTTTATGTAGGCAATTCTATTCGTTTGGCTATTGATATGGAGTTTTGTCATTAAGTAAGTTTCTTTCATAATGTTTACCCATTTTACCGGTATAAAATTTTGCACCAGTGTCGTCCTATGTATAACCGGTAACGCCATATACCGTTGCAAGCCTACACATTACACAATATGGTATATTCTTACCATTTGTAGATTCAAACTTTTGACCTAGTACCATTTTATAGTTACCTTTTTCAGAGCCTTATCTTTTAGGCTGCTAAACTTTTATTGCTCAGCAAATGCATTGTTTGTTTAAAGATTACGTCAGCAATGTCCTGGTATGAGACCAATAGAGTAGTTCTTTCTATTATTATTATTATTATTCAGCTTGTGGCAACTTGTGGTTAAGAAAATTCCTTTTAGCGTAATTTCCATAGGAGCTAGTTTACATGGATATGTTTATTGACCAGATTATGAACCATAACTAATAAGATAAGATACACTTTGCTGCTGTCTATGAAAAATACCAAGATCCTGCCTAAAGTAAATAAGTAAAAATTGGATGTGATGTATACCCAAATCAAACATCCTTATTCTCATATTGTATGCATGTATTTTGTGTCAACAAAAAGGACTGTTCAAGGCATTTACTTATGTGTTGAAGTTAATTTATTTAAAGGTGTTCCCCTTGATCTTCCAATACCTTAGAATGGACTCAGAATGACTCCAATGAAAAGGTTATGATAGGCCAGTAGTGAATAATCGGTTGTAAAGCAAAAGCTTGTAAATTATATTTTGTATGTCTTTATTTAAGTGTATACGGTGATCTTTTCAGACCGGCACACTTACAGAAGAGGATCTGGATGTGTGGGGTGTGATGGAAGCTAGTGGAACAGGATTTGGCGAGCTGATCCCTGACCCTCGTCTTCTCCCTCCTGGGCCGATGCTCTCTGCACTTGCCTCCTGTCATTCTGTGGCTTTGCTAGCTGATCAACCACTTGGAGACCCACTAGAGCTCAAAATGATTGAGTCCACTGGCTGGGTAATGGCTCGTTTTTCCACAATGCTTGTTATTCTAATTGTTGTTTAGTGGTAATACTGACACGGAATACATTTTGTAATCTAATGCATAGTCCACCCAAAAATGAAAATTCTGTCATTTATATATTCACGCTCCTGTCGTTCCAAACTCATGTGCTGTTTTTGTGGAAAACACAAGAATTTGTAAAGCTTCATGCAACTCTTGAAGTTCATAGTGACCACATCTCTCAAGCTTCAAAAAGTTTGAGTCACTGAGATTAATCAAAATCACCACAAATAACATTAACTTTGGTGCTTTTTTGGAGCATGACATATGTGATCACTAAGAACTGTGTGGAAAAGAGCTATGTCAAGATATATTCCTTGTGTTCCACGGAAAGAGCATAAAGGTTTGTATTGACATGAGACTGAATAAATAATGACAGAATGTAAAAAAAATTTGGGTAAACTATTATTTTAACCTTATGACTCATGTGAGCTGTTGTATTTATTTGTTAGTCAGTTAGCAACTTTAATGTGTATTGCATGCAAATGACAGACACTGACTGAGCCTGCAAATGAGATGGGACTTGATTTGGTGTTTGGGAGACACAGAGTACTAGCTGAGATGAGGCCTCCTGCGTCTGAGCTCCAGTCTGAGGGAACTGTAAGTGATGCACCCTGCTAAACAAGGAGACAGTCATGGTTGTGAGCACTGATGAAAGAAGGAATTGACTTAAATAATGAATTGCAACAAAGCAAAGATAATATTTATCAACTAACTCCGTTGTCTCGTTTTATGTATTTTAGCCTGCCATTCAGCCAGTGGCAATATTGCGCCGGTATCCTTTTTCCTCTTCACTGCAAAGGATGAGTGTGGTGACTGTAGGACCAGGAGGAGGTTCACCTGTCGCATTTCTTAAAGGAGCACCTGAGATGGTGGCCAGCTTCTGCCTTAGAGAAAGTGGTGAGGACTTGACCCTTAAAACTTGTCCTTGTTTTGTTTACACTTTGAGAAAGGCAAATGGTGTATATGGAACACTGCCTATTTATTGGTGCACTCAATTTTGTTCCTGTCCTTGTGCTCTCCTTGTGACAGTGCCTACTCATTTTTCACCCACTCTCCGGGAGTATGCAAGCCAGGGCTTCAGGGTCCTAGGATTTGCCTACAAGGAACTTGAGAAGGAGACTGACCTAAGCACTGTCGAAAGGTCAGCTGTTTTATGTACATTGAGTTTATACATTGTTTTTGGTGTTTGTAGTTTAGTCAACATAAAAATTGACCCTGTTTCTTAATGCACTTTCCTGGTGTTATGGTGAATGATTCTTTTGTGCATGTTAGTCCAAAGAACACTTCACACCCACCCCCAGTAAAATGGGTTGCTAACTCTGTTTCACATTGACTAATTGAAAAGTAGCAGCAGTAGCATGAGATCTTTATGTTTGCTTGTAGGGTGGATGTGGAGAAAGACATGAACTTTCTGGGTCTGTTAGTCATGAAGAATCAGGTGAAGCCAGAGAGTGCAGGAGTAATTCATACCCTTAAATTGGCAAACCTTCGGCCTGTAATGGTTACAGGTACGTCCAAAAAGAGTAAACTTGATATAAACATTGTTAAATTGTATAATTGTGCCAACAATAACAATACTCCTATACTATATATAATTTTGCCAACAATAACAATGCTTTTATACTGCTTGCTTATAATCATGATTTGCTTTTTTGTTTGTCAGGCCTAGTTCAAATCTTACTAAAGTTCTGAATTATCGTTTTTGTTACCACTGTCTGTTGTAGCTTTATGAGATGCAATCAGAATTGGTTATGTGAAAGTGATTCAGCATGTTTTTTTTTTTTGTTTTTGCTCTGTCAGGTGACAACATCCTCACAGCTGTGAATGTAGCAGGTGCATGTGGAATGGTTTTGTCACATGAGCAGGTTATTTTCGTTCATGCGTCGCCCCCTACTGCCAGTTCAATGGCCTCACTGCAGTTTCATCAAGGAGATGGTGCAGGGGCCATCATTAATACTCAGGAAACTATGGATGTTCTAACACAGGTTTGCTCAGTTGACCCAATTGATTGCTATAAACTTACCACTGACATAGTTATGTCTTGTGTTTTTCATTAAAGGTTTTCAAAATATTTCACATAAAATGAAAATTCTATCATGATTTACTCACCCTCATGTTGTTCCAAACCCATATGACTTTCTTTCTTCAGTGGGAAACAAAAGGAGATTTTTCCTTACAATTACTATTAATGGGTAGTTATTCACTTGTATGATACTTTTTGAGTTGGTGCTTTTTGTCACTTTCAATATATGGAAAAGTGTGTTTGGGATATTCTTAAATTCACCAACAAAATGGGGAAATTTTCATTTTTGGGTGAGCTGTTTCTTCAATTAAGTGGAACAACAAAGAGATTAAGATTCCCTTTTCTTGTGCCCTCAGGGCCTGTATCAGAATGCTGCTGGCTATCATTTAGCAGTAAATGGAATGTCTTTTGCAGCACTTTGTGATCATTTCCCTGAGTATCTTCCAAAGGTGACTGACTTGATAGAAAAGTTATCTTAATATTGATTGATATTGAATATCATTCCACTTTTTGACTTGTAATGTGTGCACCATAGTTTTCAAAATGATTTGTCCAACTCCAACAATGCGCATTGTTTCCATGTTGCAGATTCTGATGAGGGGAACTGTGTATGCCCGCATGACTCCAGACCAGAAGACCCAGCTGGTAAAAGCACTCCAGAAACTGAAGTGAGTACAGGTTAAATGGCAGAGAGCTGCATTAAAGAGCAGTAGTATGTAATAGGTTTGTAAAATCACCTTTATCACTAATTACAATATCCATTTCTCCTGACTCCTGTGCAGTTACAGAGTGGGCATGTGTGGGGATGGAGCCAATGACTGTGGTGCCTTGAGGGCCGCAGATGTTGGTGTGTCATTATCTGAAGCAGAGGCCTCTGTGGCTTCTCCTTTCACATCCAAGTCTAACAACATTAGCTGCGTGCCTTTACTCATAAAGTAAATAACACACACTTTTCCAATTCTTATGCATGGATTGTCTAGTTCACTCAGCATTCTATACAATACTGTAGTATTATATTATATTGGAGCCATAATTTTTGTAATAATAATAATAAATAATGAATCTTTCCAACATAGATTATACTGTTAAAATTTTATTTATCTGTAAATACATTGTCTGCGTGGGTTCTCTCCGGGTTCTCCGGCTTCCTCCCACCATCCAAAGACATGCAGGTTAGGTTAATTGATGTCTCCAAAATTGCCCTAGGAGTGAATGTGAGTGTGAATGGTGGTTTGTCTATGTGTGGCCCTGCGATGGACTGGCGACCTGTCCAGGGTGTACCCTGCCTTTCGCCCAAAGTTAGCTGGGATAGGCTCCAGCCCCCCGCGACCCTGTACAGGATAAGCGGTTGTCGATGGATGGATGGATGGATGGATGGATGGTAAATACATTGTGTTGTTTGTAATGGAATGAGACAAATAAATGCTGGATTTGTTTGAAATTTGTTTTAAAACAGGGAAGGCAGGTGTTCACTGGTGACATCATTCAGTCTTTTCAAGTACATGGCTTTGTACAGTCTGATTCAGTTTGCATCTGTACTTATTCTCTACACTGTGAGTGTTTGCACATCCAAATTCAATTGCAAATCATCAGCTAAATCAAGATCCCAAGTGTAGTAAAACAAAGTTTGTGATTTTTATTTTTTGTAGGAGAAAACAAACTTGGGTGACATGCAATTCCTCTTCTTTGACTTGATCTTGGTGACTGTTTTGGCTATAGTGATGGGAAGAGGAGGCCCCAGTGATGGGCTCCATCCACAGCGACCAGCTGCCAGCCTTTTGTCTCTTCCAGTTCTTGCTAGTTTATTGGTACACACTGTGCTACTGATCCTAGCTCAGGTGTCTGTCCTGCTTATCACTGTGTCACAAGACTGGTAAGTTTTGATAGTCTGATAACTGACTAAGACCACATTTTCAAGTAACAGGAAATATTTTTTTTTTATTATATTATTCCTCTGTGACTGTTTAGGTATGTTCCCCTAAACTCCACTACGACGGGGGCTGCAAACCTTCCCAACATGGAGAACACAAGCGTGTTTGCCTTATCAGGGTTCCAGTATATCATCATGTCTGTTGTGATAACTAAAGGATATCCTTACAAAAAACCACTATATTACAATGGTGAGATTCTAAACATTGGCTCCATCTTGTTTGTTTTTGCCCTCTTATGCTTAGACCTGTTTCACACTGCGCACATATTTATTTTGCCGCCTATATTAACAGGTATTCACACTTTGCATATAAGCAGCGTGGCGCAAGTAAAGTTTCGATGTTGAGCCTATTTAACTGGGGATAGTGCAGTGTACAGCAGAAAACGCATTGAAAGTGCGCTGTAAACCTATTTGTCAACATAATCTTTGGCAATATAGGCTTTTGTGAAGCAACTTTAAGTAATGAATTGGTCTTTTTGACTATTTTTCAAAAAAAAATAAAGATGCTTTTAATGCAAGTTACATGCAGTGATGGGCATAAAAACGGCACTTTCTATTTAGTAAAAATGACAAAATTCATGTGATCTAAACCGTTTACAGATACACTTTGGGGTGTGGGTTGTAGATTCATTTTAATTGAGATGTAAATGCCCCTTTTCATGTAAATTATATTTCATAACGGTTCTCAACGGTGGAGAGTGGTGTGGGCCTCCATACATGCTACGTCTCCATGGCAACGCACTCATCAAGTCTCTACGCTACCATGAGGACATGGAGTGCATTTGGTATTGGGCATTCCAAATTGGGGAGGAAAAGGGTGGGAAAAAAATAAGAGTGTTAGCGCTAAGTGCAGCACAATGCCATAAGTCATACATGCAAAGTCAATGGGCACGGCCATGTAGTTTTGGTATTTTCATTTTGGCAAATACAAAAAAAATAAAGTCTAGGCGTAAATGGATTTGGCAAAATTGCTCAAAAAGTGCTAATGGGCTGGGTCAAGTGCAATTTAATTTTGAGGTTCTTTTCCGGCACCGTCTGCATCATGTTATATACATTCCTGTCAAGCACCAGCAATATAATCGAAGACAGCACATTCGTAAAAAGTTGGTGAAAATGGACTGTATACAATGAATTAGAAGAATAGAAACATGGGCTGATGTTCTTTTGTAAATTGTTTCCCATTGAATGTCAGGCATATTTCTGTGACCGTGACGCACTTCTTTTATACGCATGGAAAATGTGGTTCTTGTCAGGATTTGGATTTATATAAAATTTTAGAGAATGATACACAAACCTTGGCTAATATTAACAGTGATTGTATCGGTACGCAATTCACTTTTACCAGTCGATTTTATTTAAAAAAACATCATCTATTAATTTATTGAAACATTCAAATTAAACTTGTCAAAAACATCATACCAAATCCAAACATTTTACTCAACCAAATTCTTCCATCGGCCCCTTTTGCAGTGACTTAAAAATCACTCTTGGACAACAGGTGGAAAAATAGCAATACAAATTAGGTCATAAATACAATTGTAAATATATACATAATAATAACAACAATAATAATAATTGAAAAATAAACCATGACCTAAAGATGGTTTAACACAAATCTCATACATATTTGTTTCATAAAATGGCTACAACAACAATGATGTCATGGACATCATTCGATGTTACACTATATTTTCAGAGTTTGGACATTAACTTTACCACCTGCTGGTGGAATCTCTAAAATGCAAATGCAGGAACTGAGTTTAGACTTTACACTGCAAACAGACATGGTATTAAAACGTCTTAGCACAATGACCTATTTCTCAGGAAAATAGCAAATTGAGGAGTAACTTTAGGGAAATAATCAGTTTGGTGATCCAGAAATCACTTTATTTTCTGTATAGAATTGCAGTTATGTCACAATGTCAGTCTGCAAGCACAACACAAGCCTGCTTTTTCAGTTACACATAAGCACTGCATACGTGTGTGGTGTGAAAGAGGCCATATATATATATATATATATATATATATATGTATATATGTGTGTGTGTGTGTGTGTGTGTGTGTGTGTGTGTGTGTGTGTGTGTGTGTGTGTGTGTGTGTGTGTATGTATGTACTGACTACATGTTTTTTTTCTCCATTTTAGTTTTGTTCGTAGTCACACTGTTGGTCTTCTTTGGAATTATGATCTGGCTAGTGCTTTTTCCTTATACCATCATCCATAAATTGCTGATGCTCTATGACATTACCGATATGAGCTATAATCTTCTACTGGTGGCTGTAGCTGCACTTAACCTCTTCATATGTTACTTGCTGGAGGTAAAGACTCTTACATGTATATGTACATGAATATCAGTTATTGCAGTTAAGAACTCAATCACAATTCCTTCCCACACTCTTTTAACAGATTCTTATTGACCGAGGTGCCCTAAACTGCCTTCGCAATATCCGAGGGAAACGGGAGTCCAAGAAGCAGTACAAACGTCTGGACACCTTGTTAGCAGAAACGCCCTCATGGCCACCACTGAACCAGCTCTTGTTCCCACCACAGTGTTCCATCATTGGTATTAGCTAACACATGCCTCCTGCTTTAGCATTCCGATCCAGCTCTCCCTCTGCACATATCCAAGGTTGCAAAAAATCTGTTACAGCCTCTCTATGCACTAGTGAGGTATGCGTATCAGACGCTATCCTTTTCTGCCTATTATATATGGCACATGATTTTATTATCATGCAGCAACATGAGTAAACTAAAAATCACTGTTGATGATGTTTCTAATACAAAATATAAATAAAAAATAAAAACTTTTTGAAAGGGTTACTGAGTGATATCAATTTAGGGACCAAACTAATGTGTAGAGAAAACTGAGATTAGTGATCTGAATACTGGTGAATGAGAAATGTATACATGCAAATTACCAGTTTACTTGTAAAGGGCATATTGCCATAATACACTTGCTTCAGTTTTAAACATAAAAACTACAAACAGAGCAGAAGATCCAAAAAACAGTTTGGTCATGATCCAAAATGTCACATTTCTGATTTATGTAAATCTGTTAAACCAGAACATTACAAGTTCTCCAGATGTATTTTGCTTTCTTTTGACTCATAGTTAAAGAATATGTATCATCATTTACTGCTCAAGTCATCTGAAACCTGTATAATTGCTTTTAGTTTAGAAGAATGCAAGCTACTCTTTTCCATGTATAGAAAGTAGATGGTGACCAGTGAATGTAAAGCTCCAAAAAGTATCCGTAATTTCATTTAATCATATTTGTGTTTGAATATTGGGGATCTGTGGTGTATACAATGCTTAATTAACTTACTGTATGTAAATTTGGGCAGCCACCTCCCATTCTAAAGAACAGATCTACATGAATCATGTCACACATTCTGGATTCTGATAGATGACTAGTCTGCATAATGTGTCTATGCAGTTACGTTCATACCTGTTGAGGTATGACTGAGAGATGGCTCAGATATATTTGTGGACCAAAAATTAGACCTGAGAACAAGTTCAACATGAACTTGTATTCCAATACTGATAGAAACTAAGATTTTAATTTGTGGAGCTTCTAGCACTGCTGTTACCACTACAAGGTGAGCAAGTTGCCCCAGTCATCTTTGTTTATTATAAGAGAAATTATTACTACATTCATACAAGTGTTTCCTTCAGAATTCAGCTCTTGAAGCAGGGAGAAATGCTCCGCAAACAAATAAAATCCTGAGAGAAACTTGCTAATACAATGTTTATTAAAGATGGATTGATTATATTTTATGTTATGTATAGTATTAATATATCATTATTGTTTTTGTATATTACAGATTTATTAAAACTACTCTAGGGAGATGAGATGTAGCTTTTAAGTGTTTCTTTTTCACCTTGAAGCTGAGCAGGTCTTGTTCCGCACAAGGCAATTATTATTATTTTATGTAATTGGGGGTTAATATCTTTTTTGACACTGTCCTGTCTAGTGCATTTTAAGTGTGATTCGAACTTTCACTGAAACCACTACTCAAAGTTCAGCTGCCTCTGCGTCACCTACACTCTTTGTTAAACCTATTATCCAAAATTCACTTTTACATGGTGTTTGTACGTAAATGTGAGTCGGCAGTGTGTACACAACCACCCTACAGTGTTAAAAGTCCACCCACTCCTCTCTTATATTTCTATTAATCAAAAACAGTGTCAAAATTAACGTTTTTCATTTCTGCTCTAAAGTGATGTCACATTAGAGCAGGCCTCACCCACGACTGGTGGCGGACTCCACCCTATTATCATAGATCCTCCCCTGAGTGATCTACACAGTCTGCTATTTTTTCTTGCGCTGGAGCAGATACGGTGAGAAGAATAATATCTCAGCATCGTAAGTATCATAAGTGTTCTGTGGTTGGCTGTAAAAGCGAACATAAGAGTCTACATGAACTCCCGGCATCAGAGCCACTGAAGACTCTGTGGACAAGTTTTGTTATTGAAGGAAATGTGCCCCAAAACATAAAAACGTGTATGTTTGTGCAAATAATTTTATACCAAACTGCTTTGTGAATGAGTGTCGATATAGAGCAGGATTTTCAAAACATTTTATTCTCAAGCATGGCTCAGTACCAACTGTTTGTGTTCCAGCTTTGTATCCTGAATATGTAAGTATCGCAGAAAAGGTAGTATCCTCCCAAATATGTTCATTTCTACAGAGAAAAAGTATATACAAAGAATTTCAGTCAGGATTTAGGCCTCATCACAGTACATTGACTGCACTTATCAGAGTTACATATGACTTGCTCTTATCAACTGCATTTCTCTTCTAGTACTTTTAGATCACGACATTCTCTTGAATAGGTTAGAGAATTATGTTGGCATTTGTGGAGTTGTGTTAGCATGGTTTAGGTCATATTTAGCAGACCGCTACCACTTTGTCTATGTAAATGAGGAATTGTCAAACCAAACAAAAGTAAAATATGGAGTGCCACAGGGATCCGTTTTAGGGCCTCTGCTTTTCTCCATGTATATGCATCCCCTGGGAGATATTATCAGGACTCGTGGAATAAGACTCGTGCCGACGATACACAACTTTATATTTCTTCAAAACCTGATGAGATTTCACAATTCTCGAAATTAGCAGAGTGTATCAATGAAATAAAAGACTGGATGGCCAGAAATTTCCTTCTACTCAATTCTGACAAAACAGAGGTACTAATTATTGGACCAAAAAACTCTCAAAAAAAAAAGCAGTTAAAATATAATTTGACTCTCGATGGATGTACTGTTACATCATCTTCAACAGTGAAGAACTTGGGTGTTATATTTGATACCAATCTGTCCTTTGAAAATCAAATTACCAATGTTTGTAGAACAGCATTCTTCCACTTAAGAAATATTGCTAAATTACGACACATGCGCTCTGTTGCAGATGCCAAAAACTAATTAATGCATTCATGACCTCAATACAATAATCTAGTTATGCATTACTGGGAAGATGTCCAGCAAGGTCAATAAATAAACTTAAATTGGTTAAAAATGCAGCAGCCAGAGTGCTGACGAGAACCAAGAAATATGATCATATTAGCCCCATTTTATCATCGTTACATTGGCTACCTGTTAAATTCCGTATTAATTTTAAAATTCTGTTAACTACATACAAAGCTTTGAGTGGTCTGGCTCCAGAGTACTTAAGTGACCTACCACGCTATATTCCATCACGTTCATTACGATCGCAAAATTCTGGCCTGTTAATAGTTCCTAGAATATCAAAATCCACAAAAGGAGGTAGATCCTTTTCATATTTGGCTCCTAAACTATGGAATTGTCTCCCTAACACTGTTCGAGATGAAGACACACTCCCTCAGTTCTATTCTAGACTAAAGACTCATCTATTTAGCCAGGCATACACCTAATTTATCCTTCAACTCACAATTAGGCTGCTTTAGTTGGATCTGCCGGAACCAGAAACCGTGATCGTGACCTATAACTCTGCAATAAATTGAATGGCATCTACGCTAATATTATTTTATCTGTTTCCCTGTCTCAATCTCGGGACTCCTATCCTGAGGTCACCAGAACTATCTAGATACAGCTCCATTCCTGCTACGTGTCGATGTGTGATGATGAAGTATCAGAAGCACGAGCTGTAAAGGCACAGTCCTTGTCCAGAAAGGGAACAGGGAGCAGCAGCTCATTTGCATTTAAAGAGACACACACGAAATCGGCGTGTTTTTGATTCCACCCAAAAAGAGGCATTTAAAACATGGTATAATAAACTATCCGTGGGGTATTTTGAGCTGAAACTTCACAGATACATTCTGGGGACACCTGAGACTTATATTACATCTTGTAAAAGTGGGTATGTCGTGGAAAATTCATGAAGAATCTCTCTAAGATGCAAGAAAACTCTCGGAGTCCTGGGTTCCAGATGCCAAAGTTGTAGTTAATTGAAAACACCAACAAACTTGAGAAAGGTCAGCTGTCCGTTCTGAATACACTGCCAAACTCTTAGTTTTATACCTTTTTGTTATCTATGTCCACTTTATCTCTAACCAATGAATTCACTGCTAGTGTCCTTCCACATTTCCACCATCTCTCCTTCTTAATTATTGGTGGACCCTTGCCTGACTATTTTTTAAAAAAGAATATACATTTGACTTGTTTTTCTCCATATAATGATTAACCAGTTTTCTATAGAATGAGCTCATCTCACTGTGAGGGACACGTTGCTTTAAAACTGCTTGCATAAGCGACAAACAGTCCCCTCTCAACCTCTGTTACCTTTCCCATAGATTGTAATGTAACACCATATGAGTTAAATTAATTTGTCCATACACAATATTATTTGATTAATATAAGAGAATACATCATAGGTTTCAGGAATAAAAGAAAATACATATGTTTCAGGAAATACACCATAGTTATAATAGGTCCCCTTTAACAACATGTAAGCTCCTGATTTTGCGTCAGATCTAGGTGAGAGCTGCCTGTGGCGTTTTTGTTTGTGTGCACGTGCGGCGCGAACCTGCTGTTGTCAGCGCTCTCAAGAACTGTCCAGAGGTCCGCCAAGTTTTTAAGTCAGTTTTTCAAGTAGGAATTTGTGTTCGGGTTTGTAATTTATGAAAAAAGATACAGTCCTTCCCAACTTGTTTCGAGCACGCTCTCTTACTCACATACGCGAACGGGCGTGTTAGGGTCCGTTCACATCGAACTTGTTCGCGTACCTCTGCTCTGCTTTTGCATTGTTTTCCTTTGTAAACACGCACAGGATGAACGTCCATACCTACTGTATCGCGTATCGCTTTTGTATCGCGTATAACTCCAAGTCTCAAAAACGCACCTGCGTTCTGTTTCATTCGTTGTGCTGCGTCTAGACTTGTTTTTGGCGCAAGGTGTCACAAAGATTTAACATTCTGAACAAGTTCAGGGTGCAAAGAGGGGACTGTTAAAATGTTTCAGTTATTAGCTACTTTTCCTTCTCCAATCTCCAAAATGCGCGTAGAAAACTTATACGCTCGCTTGATAATTGTTTTATTGATAAAACGAAATGCGCATAATGGAAACACGTTTACTGAATAAACTCTGAATTTAACAGGAATACAAGGTGAGCATAAAAAATAAAAAAAAATCAAGTGACTGAATAATTCATTCATTATCCTGGTCATTCTGAAATATCGGTGTCCTAAAAATCCAAAGCCAGCATAGAGTTTACATAGCAAATAAGTTAAACACAAACTTGCACTTTTTCCCGAAGAGCAAATATAAGCTTTGATGTTTTCAAAGAATATCTTAAAGATCCACACTGCAAAGTCATGATGGAGGAATACACACACACATAGTGCTCCCATGTAGATGACACGCTGTCATTTCCAGTCATGAAAGGAATTATTAAAGTGTTTTGTTTGGGTGTCCTAAACAGCAAGTAGCTATTATATTAATAAAAGAGTCACACAGTCGCTACAATTTCCCTAGAAGTGACTATTTTGTTCTTTTGAAAGCATGGGATGGAAATGGTGCTTTATCCACAGGGTTGGGGAGTAACTAAATACATGTAACGGGAATCCATCCATCCATATTCAACCACTTATACGAAGTTGGGTCGCGGGGGTAGCAGCTCCAGCAAGGGGGCCCAAACTTCCCTATCCCGAGCCACATTAACCAGCTCCGACTGGGGGACCCCGAGGCGTTCCCAGGCCAGTGTGGAGATGTTATCTCTCCACCTAGTCCTGGGTCTTCCCCGAGGCCTCCTCCCAGCTGGACGTGCCTGAAACACCTCACTAGGGAGGCGCCCAGGGGGCATCCTTACCAGATGCCCAAACCACCTCAACTGACTCCTTTCCACACAAAGGAGCAGCGGCTCTACTCCAAGCTCCTCACGGATGACTGAGCTCCTCACCCTATCTCTAAGGGAGAAGCCCGCCACCCTTCTGAGGAAGCCCATTTCGGCCGCTTGTACTTGCGACCTAGTTCTTTCGGTCATGACCCAGCCTTCATGACCATAGGTGAGGGTAGGAACAAAAATTGACCGGTAAATCGAGAGCTTTGCCTTCTGGCTCAGCTCTCTTTTAGTGACAACAGTGCGATAGAGCGAGTTCAATACCGCCCCCGCTGCCCCGATTCTCGGCCAACCTCCCGCTCCATTGTCCCCTCACTCGTGAATAAGACCCCGTGGTACTTGAACTCCTTCACTTGGGGCAATAACTCCTTCCCTACCCAGAGTATGCACTCCATTGGTTTCCTGTAACGGGAATACGTATTTAAAATACAAAATATAAGTAACTGTATTCTACTACAATTTACATAATTGGTATTTAGAATAAAGTTACATTCAAAAAGTATTTTGATTTCTGAAGAGATTACTTTGCATTTTATTGTCATTTGTTTAATTTAATATTTAGTCCTTTCAGATGGAAAACGTTTATACATATAAATGATGCGATCCAAAGTGCATTTCAACAGTGGTGAAACACTTTCTTATGATGTGTTACATTCATACGAGCAGACGAAGAAGTTTGAAGTAAATTTGGAGCAGTAGAAATAGAAAAATCCTTGTGTAAATTGTCAGCTTTACGCTAAGCTAAAATGCCATTTCTAGCCATTTTACATGCACATGTTACCAGGTACACCTAATGCATCCTCCAAATTCCTGTGAAAGAAGGTCGCATTCAAGGGCTGCATTTTAAGTGTCCTACTCGCTTATATGAAACAAGATGGCCTCAATGACGTATGTGGCCGAGAAATGCTACCTCCGGTGGATGCAGCCTTCCAAACGAGGCACAGCCAATGTGTGTTGTGCTACTGAAAAGCAGTGGTGTTGAATGTTTTGCTTACACTGAAAAAGTGTAAGATTTGATTTAAGATAAGATTATGTAAGGTTTAATTTATAATGAAAGTGCGTGTGACTTTGGGGAAATACAAATGTCTGAATGCAGGCGGTTATGTAAAATGAAGAGGAGCCCGTACTTAAAAGAGGGGCATAAGTTTATGTTTGGCCAACGGAAGTGCATTCCTTTCATCCACACTCCATAGCTCACAAAGACCTGGTCAGACTGGCAGGAAACTGGCAGGAAACTCGTACAGGGCATAACAAATGCAAGGACTGTTCAAGGACCTCATCCGATTTAAATCTTGAGGTAAACCACCTGTGCTCTGAAGAGCGTGGTTAAAACCTATAGCCTTTTCTGGGTTTGACAGTGGCTTTTGAAAGTCCCAAACCAAACTCCAGACATGAATTGTTGACCGACAGTGCTTGCAAATCACCAACCCTTTTCCTATGGCCAAAGCCAGCAGTAATGTCTTAAGAGAAAGCACACACAATTCAGCAGAGTCCAGCATCTCAAAAGGGGGGCCCGCGAGTGCTTTTAGGACCAAGGTTAGGTACCAAGTCAGGACTACAAGCTGGGCGAGAGGAATTTAGCCACCTCGCTTTCCTAAGAAAGAAAGAATTGAAGAAATATAAGAATTTCAGGTATGGGGCAGTTCACTGTGTCTTTGCTATGTGAAAAGCACCAATTATTGAACATATTAATTTCAGTCCGTAAAGGCATCTCGTAGATGGTGCTCTAGCCTGTTATGGTGTTCAGAACCAAATCAGAGTCAGTTCTGGTACGTTTAGCGTGTTCCGTTCAGCGTGTTCCGTTCAGGGGCCACACATGCAGGTTCCACAGCTTGGGCTGCGGATGCCAGATTGTGCCCTGCACTTGAGAGAGGAGATCCCTCCTCAGCGGTATATCCCATGGAGGGCCGTCCAGAATCTCTATCATTTCTGGACACCAGGACTGATTGGGCCACTTCGGCACAAACAATAGAATAGTTTTTTGCATATGACAGAGTGAAGGAGGCACACTGGGGAAATGCATATTTGTGTCCACTCCTAGCAGTGCCTGGAACTTGGAGTACCAAAGGGGACAGTGGGCGTTCTCCGCGGAGGCAAAGAGATCGATCTCCGCTTTGCTGAATATTTCCCAACTCCTCAGGACAAAGTCTCCATTCGTCCGGCATCGCTCCTTGGCATGACAATTGGTCCACACATAATTCAGATGGCCTGGGACATATGTCACCCACAGGGAGAGGAGAGGGCACTCACTCCACAGAAGTCATCGATGCGTCAGTCTAATCATTGGCAGGGAATGAATTCTGCCTTGGTGGTTTATGTATGCTGTCGTGTTGTCCGAGCGAATCAGAGCATGATAATTCGCTATTTCGGATTGAAAAGCATTCAAGACAAGGAACACAGCCGACAGTTCCAGGAGGTTGATGTGCCACACCCTCCTCACAGCTGTCCAGGTGCCAAAAGCTGGGCGTCCGTCGCACACTGCACCCCAACCTGTGTTGGAAGCATCCATGGGTCACCACTTTCTGTCTGAAAATCTACCCCAGCAAAACATTTTGTGGGTAGAAGGCAGGAGCTGTACAAGGTGCTAAAGCAACTAGAAATCAGTGAGATATAGTGAAGCGCATGCTCCCTTGGTGCCAGGCATGTCATGGCACATGGTGCTTGAGTCAGTACTGAAGAGGTCTCATGTGTAAAAGACCTAATGGAATGACATCAGATGCCACTGCCATAAGCCCCAATGGTTTTTGAAACAGCTCCAGTGGAAGTGTTCTCCCCAGTTTGAACTGAGACAGACACTGGAGAATGGCCTGAAAGCGCTCGCTAGTTAGATGCGCACACTCGCTCATGGAGTCGAGAAGGACTCCCATAAAGGATATTTATTGGCTGGGGGAGAGCGTGCTCGTCAATTGCACGCTCTTCGCCCTCGCTGGGGGAAGGTGCAGCAACATCCTCCATTGACCACTTGACAGATGCAGCTAGAGACATAACATTTTCCCCAGAGTCGTACGCTCCTGCAGAGGGCTGAAGCTCATCATGCACATTCTGTATCCATACATGGAGATTGAGGGGCTTGCAGGGCATGTGCCAGCATGAGGTCCACCTCAAATTTATCCTGCTCAACTTTGCGGCCCTGCCGTGCCTCCTCGTCTGATCCCTCGGGAGGCTGAATTGTACCTCAGAACGAGAGCGATTCTCAAGTGAAGCATCTTGAGACTCATGAGCTCACAGTGAGGGCATTCTGTCTCCATGAGAGCTGTCTCTGTGTGGGCAGAGGTATATATATATATATATATATATATATATATATATATATATATATATATATATACCGAAGTGCTGCATTGGTGTGTGTCGCTGAAGTGAGGACCTGTTCACCGACAAAGCGTCAACGGAAAGGTGTAGAATGTCTGCCCGAACACTGCAGGCGTGCAGAGAGTCTGCTAAGCTTACAAAGATTCCATCCGGTG
Organism: Moxostoma hubbsi; assembly: GCA_032164185.1. Lineage (NCBI taxonomy): Eukaryota > Metazoa > Chordata > Actinopteri > Cypriniformes > Catostomidae > Moxostoma > Moxostoma hubbsi. The sequence continues at coordinate 23,099,843 of JAVLUX010000020.1, read as the reverse complement.
GCTCGTGTATTTTGACGCTGACAAATGTAGAGGGCTTCTATGATGAGAGATGAATTGCTATTTTGCAGGAAGAAAATTCAGAGGAATGGTGTTTGTGTGCCCGCTTTTATACCGGACAGCTTTGTGCCTCAAAGGGCTGGGCTTAAACACCATAGCCAATCTTAGAATTGGCGTTATTGTAGAAGGGTTTTAACTAGGTTGTGTAGAAGGACGCTCCCCTTAGCGTCAGCTTAGTGACGCAATGTAAAGTAAACTGAATCATAATTGCCTCACAAATACTCATTCAGAACAGAGCTGTGCACGAGCATCGCCTGCAGACTGATTAAATTACATCACTGCCCTTTGTGGTTTAATATTCACACAAGGTCATATCTTGATTTATATTTTATTTTGCTGGATCGTTCAACCCTACACAATGCAATAAAAAGATGTTATTTTTGCATTATTTAGCAGCACATGCTAATTTCATCTCATCACATTCAATTCAGACTGCAAGCTCACAACTTCTTTTGCTGTGGTGCTGGAAATTCAGTAGTGGCAGAGCACTGCAGGAAACACTGATTCATACAAAAAATACTGTATCACGTTGATTTTCTGTGCAACAGTGGTGATTTATCAGTTTTCCATATGCATGTACACATACATAATATACATGCTATTTCTTATTCAAGGTGGCTCTGTTGTTTCAGTTATTGACTTGATTTATATTTGACATTGCTATTTGATGAAGAAACAACATGGAAGTAAACTACAGCAAGTACAACATATGAACAGTATATGATTAGTCATTTGGGTGTGCTACTGAAATTACGGAAGTTGTGCACCTATTTAGACTCAATAAGTGCCTTAGAAAATACTTGTGTAGCTCAATATGTTTGACAGACAGTTACATCTCATAATATTTGAGTGGGAAAGCATTATCTCTTTGATGTACAGTATGAAAAAAAAATATATATTTTATTTTCTAATTGTCTTGAAAATATTTGAAATGCATATTATATTTGATGCATTTTTTATATACGTGTCGGGTCTCTTAAAGACCAGAATATGTAATGTTTGGTAAAGTTCCCATGCATTAAAGTGTTAATCAAACACCCAAATCTGGAAATTGGTAATCAGAGACATTATTTAAAAAGTCTTTATTAAATGGGATTTTGAAAAGTATTTACAGGCAGATTTCTGTGTTCACAGGCAGGGCACGACAAACCTGTCCTGATTTGTTACAGCACAATGAGAGAACAGTGACAAGTATTTGATGCAAGATTAAAGGGTATTTCCATAAACTGCAGGTCATTTCAGATATCTTTCTTGAACAGTACATTAAATTAAAGTTTAAGAGGAGTTTATAAAAAAAAAAGCAGGGAGATAAAGTCAGGAAAGTTAGTATTGCTCTTCATATATAGACATTGTATTGCAAGAGCCAGAGCATCTAGGTCAACTGACTTAACACTCCAAATAAGTTGTCTTGTGTACGCCACTGGTGCTCTGCACACTTATTTCTTAGGTACAATAAACATTAAATAATCTCTTATAGGATATTCTGTACTCCAGTTTTAGAGGTGTTTTTCAAATGAACTTAAAGCCATACTTCATGGAAGTTTGACATTGCGCCATCATTCAGTTAAAAACCTATCCACAACTTCAATAATTCTCTCATAATTCCTCAAAACAACCTGAGTTCCTACACAAGTAAAAAGAAAAGAAAATGATTGACAGCAGATTTGTGGAGGAAGTGAGGCGAGGGGAGCCAGCAAAATTTACTCCCCTTGCATCACTTCCTTTGGTTCTTCCCAGCACAACAAATATTTACAGAAATAATTTTCCATTGGATTTTAAAGACACTGGTCTAAAAATGACTACCTTATCAACTCATATAAAGGCATACAGAAACTGTTTAAAAATGTGATTTGCTCCACTCATTTAATTCTCTACTGGTTTTTTTTTTATTCTTTCTCTTTATATAGAAAACAGGACAGCCAGAGGAAGACCAATGAGTAAAACAACATAAGAAAAAAAAAAAAAAAAACTAACCGTAAACAATAAAGAACTTAAATTCAGCATGAATTTCCACAATACCCTCACTGTTCCCTACCCATTTAAAAACATATGGTGATTAGCAGACCAAGCCAGTAATAACCAAAATTAAAACAAAGACAACAAATACAAAAGCTCGGGAGGAACAGTGTGGAAGGGAGGTCTGAACAATTAGTGACATTTCTGTTATTATTGCTGAAAGAAGCTGGTGCCTTAATCCATCCTCGTTAGTTATAGCACATCCATCTTAAATTATGTGATAGGCTGGCTTCCAAAGTTGACTTAAGTGAAAAAGGGAATATTGATCTGCAATTCTGCTTTGTTTTTCTCTATTTTCTCTTTTTTATTTTGAGGGCTGGGGGCTGGACATCACAGTGAGCAGTGTCCGGAAGCGAAGTCCTCATCACAGTGTAAAACTGGGGAGTAAAATGTTCCCCATACGCTCCTCTGTGTCGGTTTCTTTCCCCCTTTTACATTCCACACACTGGCACAAATGCCGTGCTGGATTTGAGAGGGTTTTAGACTTATTTTGAAAAACATCCCATATCCTAAATATTGATAAAAAATATTTGAATTTCAACTATCTTCTAGGAGCCCCAGCATCGCCTCTCCCTTCCTCCCAGGAAAGGCGGCTATTTCTATCTGCGTTGGTTAAAGCCTTGTGTACCATCTGGACCTGCTGGTTGTCGAACCACATTATTTCCTGGTCTGTTTTCCTCTGACAGTGTATGGCTGCTTCCACGTGGGGATCTGATTAAGGATAAACAAGGTGTTAAAGCATCCACTTGTAAATGCCAGACTGAAAGCAAAATTATCTGATTAAAGGATTATTATGGGTTCAGTAGAAGTTAAGCTCGTCCGACGGCATTTGTGGCATAATGTTCATTACCACACAAAATTATTTTAAATCGTCCATCCCAGGCAAAAAAAAGTTACAGTGAGACACTTAAATTGGAAGTGAATGGGGTGAAACTTTAGAAGGATTAACTTCTTCAACTCTGGGGCATTTTTGGGCTGTCACCTGCAATTTTTCACACTCATACTTAAAAAGACCCCATCTACATATTCTGTAGACTAATTGTTCTCATTTTTTAGACCCCCCCCCCCCCCCCCCCCCCCCAATAATAATTAAAAAAAAGACTCAAATTATTCATAAATAATATTTGCTGCTTTTCCACTATCGGTCCAGTGTGAGCCAGGGCTATTAACTGGCCAATAGCCTCAGACCTCGAGTTGCAAGACCAAAGTCGATCTGAGTTCCCACCATTGGGCCAATAACTCCGCAGAGTTGCCCAAAAACCCACCCTTAATACGCCGCTGTGGTTCCAACATCACACACCCCACCCATTTTAAAAAGCAAGATGGAAGATCAAGCTGAGGTATCATACTATCTAGAATATTGAATTTATATCGAATGTTAACAGCAAGATGATTTAGCATTGACAATTCACTGACTGTAACTGCCATAGAGTCCCGAGTGGTCTCTCCACTAATAGCGGTTCACCGATCTGAAATGTGGGTGGCACTCTAACATATTTTAGCCCTCACAGATGTGCTCATCCATAGATATTTAGTCTAATTTTCAGTTCATGCACCAACCCCATTGTTTCACCGAAACTCTTCACCAAGTGGACTAGAAGCTCAATCTATGAAAGCTGAGATCATCTCATTGATGTACAACATTTTATCATCAATAGTTGATAACATATTTACGCTTTTCCTGCTGGATCGCACATTTTGTTCTGGACATCTAAGATATGAAATTGGATTATTTCACACAAGCAAGCTCACAGACAAGTATAAAATGGCTAATTTGTTGAACACTGCCCAAGGTAAAAGCAGATATAATATTTTTTACTATTTGGGGCTTACAGCAGCAGTGATCGGTGGATAAAATTGGCTTTGTATTTGAATGTCTTACAGTATCATATTTCACATTGTGTTTCTTTTGAAAATATTTCAAAAGGTGGTAATAGGGCAACAAAAACTATAGTCGCATTCCTGAGAATAAGAGTTTACATTTGATATATATTTTGTCTATTTAATTACTATTTGAAAGACTTTTAAATTCATATACATATTTCTACCACATGACCTCTAGGTGCTCTTATTTGCAAAATGGGCTTTTCAGGGCTTATTTTGTTATTTTATGCAACAAATGTGAAGTGGGAAAAAAACTCCGATTTTAAGAGTTCAAACAATACCTCATATGCCCGACTTAAATATTCAGAGACTTGAATGTGTTACGTTTAAACTTTCTTAGTAACATAACACCCCCTCTTGGGTCTGCAGAGCTGAAGAGGTTAAAGGCAGAAATGTGAAGTTTATCATTTTATAAAAGCACTTACATTAATATTTCTGTTAATATTCATTTATTATTTAAACTGTAAAATCTTTACAGTCGTTTTAAGGTTTTGGGGTTTGTTGCCATTATATCATCATGGCAACAAAGTTGTAAAATTGGCTAGAACTATAAAGGTTAGTAAGCAATTTTAGCACAGTAAAATCATAAAACATTTCCTTTACATCTTGTGGTTATACATTTGAAACAGTTTGTATTTTAATGTTTACGGATTGGCCCCATTGTTAGTGTCTTACAGGAACCAAGATTTTTGCTCTTTTTTATATTAAAAGGTTGAAATATAGTTTTGTGGGAATCAATATTATGCCTCAAATGCTGTCAATTGAGCTAAAATTGTACTGAACCAGGAATATTCCTTTAAATGTATCAGAATTTTACCGGTCTAAATTGGATCTCTCCTGGGGCGTATCATCAGGAGTAGCACTGCCAAGGATTCTCTTCCTGGCTTCTGCATATTCTGCCTCTCGCTGAGCTAAGGATTTTACTTGCGGGGAGGGTCGGGTATGCATCACAGATGATCCTAAGGATCCATTACTGGAGGGTCGCTTCAAAATACGAATTTGAGGTGGGGGTGCTGCAGGGAGGGAGTCATCCTGGATTACAATTGCTGTCCTCATTGGAGAGCGGCTTGAACTGCCACTTGAAAGTCTGATGGAGCATCAAAAAGATGACGGGTAAAACCGGCACATTAAGCAAAACTCAAGGCTCAAAGACTCAACGATGGCCTGACATACCTCTCTTTCTGATGGATTCGAAGCTTTTCCTCTAGTCTTCTCTCCATTTCCTAAATTCAAAGTCATCACAAAAGAAATTAATTCTTCTATTAGACATACTGCATAAAGAAATCTTATAAAACAGTACATGAGAGGTGCTGCAAGGAGGGGCCTCTGTAGCAGCAGCAAGTTTTCAATTTCACAAAGTTATTTATACACACTTAGTGCTGCGGCTAAATTAATGGTGGGGCTGAATTACAGTGTGGTGCTTGAAAAAGTAGACAATATGAGGGCTTTTCTAAACAGAAGCGTGTGGAAAAACACAAACGGTGGAAATGTTTACAATGTGTAATGGCAGGTGTGTAGATGTTACTGACAAACCAATTTTGACATTAAAAGAACAAGTCTAATGTTTTTAAAAAGTCCCCATGACTGTGGACATGATAAATAAAGCTCATTAAATAAATGCAAATATTCTCGTTTCAAAAAGTTGATGCCTATAGTTTTTATTTTCTTTGTACATTTCCTCCATAGCAATTTCTCTTTTAAAATAAAGAAAATAAACCATTTACAAAACAAGAGTAAAGAAAACTGTGTATTATTGATCCATACCATATTAACCTTTACTGATTGTGATCACAGGTGTAAATTACATGATGTAGAGGGCACAAAATATAATAATTAGTAGGGGTGTGGAGCGGAGCCATTATCTGTCTGTTCATATGACAAAATTATCTGTCTCTGTATTCGGATAGAAATGGTTGTGGACAGACTTAAACTGGAATTGCGTCAAAACTAAATGAAATGCACATTTTTAAGTATTACTCTTATGTCTATAGTTTATATTAATAAATATGCCTTTTCATAATAATAGCCTAATAATATTATACAATTGTGGTGGCCTGGTTAGCTCAGCGAGTCTTGACGCAAACTACCACCCCTGGAGTCACGAGTTCGAATCCAGAGTGTGCTGAGTGACTCCAGCCAGGTCTCCCAAGCAACCCAATTGGCCCGGTTGCTAGGAAGGGAAGAATCACATGGGGTAACCTAATCGTGGGTTCTCGCTCTCAGTGGGGTTCGTGGTAAGATGTGCGTGGATCACGGAGAGTAGCATGAGCCTCCACATGCTGTGAGTCTCTGCAGTGTCATGCACAAGGAGCCACGTGAGAAGATGCGCGAATTGACTGTCTCAGAAGCGGAGGCAACTGGGACTTGTACTCCGCCACCCGGATTGAGGTCAGTAACCGCGTCACCACGAGGACCTACTAAGTAGTGGGAATTGGGCATTCCAAATTGGGGAGAAAAAAGGATAAAACATTAATGATAATAATAATAATAATAAACAATTATTTTGATTTTTTTTTTTTTTTTTTGTTATTACTAGATGAAGCTGAATTTGTAGGCTACATTAACTGTGGAATGTGTTGTTAACTGTGGTTTCTCCTGGTATTTCTGATATTAATATCTGCATGAAACAATTTTCGCAGATCTGTTAATGTTAAAAAAAACAATTCTGGAGGCAGGGGGTGTCAAGCAAAATGTGAAAGTCAAGCACACATTTTGCAGTGAATAATAAATATAAATACAAACATTAAAAGAAATCAAATTAAAATCAATATAGCTTACAAACAGGTGAAAGTCCTGTAAATCTATCAGGAATTTGTATGATTTTATTTTTTATGATACCAGACATAGCACAGTTCAAAGAAGAATAAAAAAACATGTTTCAGTTTCTTCATTTTACATAAGGATACTATTATTCCTAATAGATTAATACTCTAGGGAGCATTTTAACTTTTTCTGAAAAAATTCTTAACCAGATAATTTCCTTTATCACTGATGCGGACATAAATGTGGTCAACTTTAAAAGACGGATAGTGAAATCATCACTTCAGGTCAGGAATTAAACATCACGCTCAGGCTTATAATATAAATAAATGCATGGGAGTCACGTGTGAATCGTGTGATACATTAACATAGACATTTCAAGAAGTGGAACGTGTATATGATGTCGTATCTTAGGGCGAATTCCAAACGGCGTTTTTGTACTGCGGGAAGGGGACACCACATGAAAGTGGGCAACTCAAGCCCTCCACGGAGGGCCCTTACACAAGGCCATTAGCAAAGGGTACATGCAATGGTCACTTCGAGGATGTAATTTTACCATTTATGATCACGTGACCCAGGGTGGCATGTCCTCTGGATTTATTTTAAAGCAAGTTTGTTGATCAGAACCTTTTACAGGTTTAAACACTCGGGCAAGCACTATAGTCTTTTTTTTTATAACAGATACTTCTCCGCTGTTTATATTCATCCTCATACATAAGATAGTAGACAGCAATAAGCAGAAATATCCTCAAAAAACAGAGCCCATATTTTTATTTTTTTCTGTAGGCTAGTCTAAACCCTGTGGTTTATTATCGTTTATTTATTATTAAGCCCTCTTGTGCAAAAAAATATTTTCGGCAGGAAACTTTCATTTATTTTATATACATTTACGCACATAGGACTATCTTATTATTATTAAAACAGCAACAGTTAAGCAATAAAAAAAATACGCAAAAGGTCATTTTTGAGGGAAAAAATATTGCAAAAGTTATCTCTTCGTAACAAATTTACAGCAATAAACAAAGATTGCTGTTGTTAGAACAGCTGTGTTGCGTCGTCATGGTAACGGGCGATGATAAGGTGGAAGTGACGTGTCTTTCATTACTCCCTTCATCAAGAGTGTTCCAAACGGCCATACATGAGACGCGAGTGCCCTGCTACCTCCAGAGTTCCCACTTCACGGGCTCAGCCCTTCGGAAGGAGTCGTGCATAGGGATGCTCACTTCCGTTTGGAATTCGCCCTTGGTTAATGTTACACTTGCCAAGCTCCAGATGTGCATAATTAACAGAGACCGCAATCGGAGTCAGTCTGCCCATCCGATTTTTACACCTTTAGAAATATTGGCTGCACAGATTCATAAAATATTTGTAATTTTGGATGTTTATTTAAAATGTAGCTTTATCCTTATGCTTTTTGGATAATCAGTCAAACGAAATCTTCGGTTGTTGAATCCGTTATTCGTTTTGAAGTCATTATTTGTGCTTTTCCGAATAAGGTATTCGGCTTCGGGCACATCCCTAATAATTTGAATAATAAATGTAATATAGTTTGGTCATAAATATAACAAATTTGGCCCCAAATGTGAAAAAGGCCCAAAAATAAATACATTTACATATAGGACCACATTTTGCATGACATTTGAAAGCATTTATTACATCTGTGCCCTCATGTCTGACTACAGGCATTTGCTAAGAGATACTTTCTTCATATATCGTATACTTGCTTATTATACGACAAGATCACCTTCGAGGCTTACAAAAAGACATATCTGAAAGGCTCTGTCTGGAATTTGATTTCAATAATGAAGTGGCAAAATCATGCTACTGCACTTACGTTTATCCACAGACAGATGCCACTGCTTCACTTAGGACATCCACACATCACAATAAACATTTGCCAAAGATTTGTGGATTCGTGGACCCTTTGTCTAATAGTAAAAGGTAAGAAATAACATTTACAAGGGCCTCTAAACACTATCAAAACTTCTGAGACAGCCTGTTGAACGTCTGAACAGGGACTACTGGTTGAAGCGCTGGCACGACACTACTCCAACTTTGGGAAATCATTGAAATTTCCGCATAAATATCAATTCATACAACTAAACATTGTATTGAAGATTAAATTTGTTCTTCACTACACCAAACAGGTCCCAGCCCTTTCGTGCAGCCACCTTTGGTTTATTGTGCGGTGGCAAAGAAAGGTTTTCTTCCTTTTTTATCAACACAAGTTGTCCTAACTAACTAGCATTAGTTAACAGACAATTTAGTTTCATCGTGTCTTTCAACAGACGACAGGTTGTTTTAAATGGCGCTTCACCCACAGCCTGCATTCAAAACTGCCCCATTTTAGGTACCGGTTTAAGACAAGAAATATCCACCACCAGTTTGTGACAAGTTTCCCTTTAACTGTGGCCTACTTCCTAACTCTGTACACACAGGCGTGACTAGCGAGCTAGCAAGATACCTGTGGTATGATTCACCCTAATGCTCAAAGCGCGGCCATTTACAATGAGAATAGAGATTGTGCAAGCGAGGAGAAAGTTCAGTTATAGCATAATTACCCCACTATCTGCTGCCTCTTCCCAGCTTTCGGCGACCTCCTCTTCATCCATGTTTCTACTCTCTGCTAATTAACTAGGGCTTCCCTCGGTTCGCACGCTAACGCACATTTTCCCTCTACAGCGTGAATGAGCCGCTTAGTGAGTCAAAGTGTACTGCCACCTATTGTACGGAGGAATGAGCTACTGGATGGGCGTGTATCCACCAAAAACTATAAATTCAGTAGAAATATTTTTTTCATGAATTATCTATTAATTTATTTAAAAAAATATATAAAAAATTCAATCCCCACAAAAAAAATTGCTAGAAAAATTAAACTCTACCATGATGAACTTATGTTCAATTTCTGAGATCAAAACAATTTAACTCAGGAATAGTTTGCCCAAAAATGAAAACATAATTTACTCCGCATCAAGCCATCCCAGACTTTCTTCCGCTGAACACAAACAAAAATATTTTTAGAAGAATATTTCAGTTCTGTAGGTCCATTCAATGCAAGTGAGTGGGTACAAACATTTTGAAGCTCCAAAATGCACATAAAGGCAGCATAAAATTAATCCATAAAACTCCAGTGGTTAAATCCATGTATTCTGAAGCGATATGATGTGTGTGCTTGAGAAACAGATCAATTTAAAAAAAATCTATATATATTAGCTCAGGTAGGCCGTGGCATTTAAACGATGCCCAATTGGCACTAAGGGGCCTAAAGTGTGCCAAGAAAACATCCCCCACACCATTACACCACCATCACCAGCCTGCACAGTGGTAACAAGGCATGATGGATCCATGTTCTCATTCTGTTTACGCCAAATTCTGACTCTACCATCTGAATGTCTCAACAGAAATCGAGACTCATCAGACCAGGCAACATTTTTCCAGTCTTCAACTGTCCAATTTTGGTGAGCTCTTGCAAATTGTAGCCTCTTTTTCCTATTTGTAGTGGAGATGAGTGGTACCCGGTGGGGTCTTCTGCTGTTGTAGCCCATCCGCCTCAAGGTTGTGCGTGTTGTGGCTTCACAAATGCTTTGCTGCATACCTCGGTTGTAACGAGTGGTTATTTCAGTCAAAGTTGCTCTTCTATCATCTTGAATCAGTCGGCCCATTCTCCTCTGACCTCTAGCATCAACAAGGCATTTTTGCCCACAGGACTGCCGCATACTGGATGTTTTTCCCTTTTCACACCATTCTTTGTAAACCCTAGAAATGGTTGTGCGTGAAAATCCCAGTAACTGAGCAGATTGTGAAATACTCAGACCGGCCCGTCTGGCACCAACAACCATGCCACGCTCAAAATTGCTTAAATCACCTTTCTTTCCCATTCTGACAATCAGTTTGGAGTTCAGGAGATTGTCTTGACCAGGACCACACCCCTAAATGCATTGAAGCAACTGCCATGTGATTGGTTGATTAGATAATTGCATTAATGAGAAATTGAACAGGTGTTCCTAATAATCCTTTAGGTGAGTGTATATATATATATATATATATATATATATATATATATATATATATATATATATATATATATATCATTTATTTGTTTAGGTCTAATGTATTTGTTTGTGGCTTAATAATCGCACAATGCCATACTGCGATTATATTTTAATTAATTGTGTAGCCCTAATATACAAATGCGTGTGTGTGTGTGTGTTATATGAATATATACTGTATTAATGACTGTACGCTACCAGTAATAAAAGAAAACATTAGAATGTGAATTTGCATGCGCATTAAAACATCCACTACATCAATAAAATCCAATACTCATTGGATTCGATCCATTACGTCATATAATTAAAGTCTGCAGCAATGCTGGTGTGTTGTATAGAAACAATAACTGAAAAATCAACAGCAAACTCAGTTCATGGATCCCCCTTGTGTAATCAAAACTCGTCTTCCCATCCAACTTGTGCATCTTTCATGGAGGATGGATGCAATGTCAGAATTCATTTTTACCATCAGGTTGTGTTGAAAAAGATTCAAATATAATCTATCAATTTTATAATATAAAATCCCAGGACAATTTCTCTTCCCATTCCACCTCGATCTATTTTCTTTCTGCATAAGTTATAGCCCATAATCCCAAAGACACTTATTATAATTTTGACCGTATAAATCTTACCATTGGCAAGTATATCTGGAGAAGTTCATGAGAGGCCAATGTGATTCATGCTGAAATTAGACTGTTTAAACACTTTACGGATAAACTGTAACAATGGTCTTTTTTGTATTGTGTAAATTATACTCTGTAGGCTGATCAAAACTTGACCACTTTAAAGCGTACATAGGGAAAGAAATAACAAGGAAATCCTGTACATATACCTTAAATATACTTTCTATGTGACCCCTTTTATTAATAATAATTTAATGATTTATAATACTTTTATAAATTATTTCGAAATAATCGCAGGACCCTGTTTGTGGAGTGACCTGTATTGCTGAATTCCTCAGGTTTCAACTATCAAAAAGTACAATAGATCACATTGTACAAATGACAGTTGTTTTGCTATGCGAGAAAACCAAATGGCAAACCACTAAACTGTCCCAGATGTTATTTTTGATCATGCATCCTCAGAGATCATGAGAAAATGTTATGATTTAAATTTTAAGCTATATGATGGAAAAACATACCTATTATGATTTTTTAATCAGTATTTTTCACACAAAAAAAACACCATTGGGGACTGGAAGAATAATTTCAATGCCCACGAGAATGCTGTATTTGAGGACTGTAACAGGTAAAGGTGGGCAAGGAGGAGGCGGGAACCGGCTGAACAGTCAACATAAAGTTTGAATCCAAAACTCAACATAAAACAAACATAAACAAACACACACATTCATCGCAGCCGTGTGTGTGTGTGTGTGTGTCTCTCTCTCTAACTGGCGTCTCCGGCTCCCCTTAATCACACTCTCCCGCTGATCATCTAATTCAGCGCCGGCCATGCACTCTCACCTTGTCACAAGGACCATTACCACAAATTGATGGTTGATTATTCTATTCCATACAGTACACGATATTAGAGATTTAAACTAATATTTACATTTATTCATTAAGCAGACGCTTTTATCCAAATGAGGACTACAACATAAGCGAATCATCATAATCAGTCATCCCATGTGTATTTTTAAGTCCAGAAAACATGATTACAATTACTTTTGTTTTTGTATAAAGATGCAAATAATGTTTTCCTGATGGTGAATAATGCACTTTAAAGCTCAGACATTCTTATGCTTTTATTTTTGTACCTATTTTAATTTTCAGGCCAACAAAATGTAATAACAATGTATCATAGCAATTGTGAGGTGATAGATGGTAGGCTCAAAGGTTAAAAAGTTCTTGCATGCAGACAGTGTAAAGTTCAAGTGCCTTCATAAAATCAGTGGGTCTTTATCCTGCAGTGTACACTTTTTAAGAAATGGAAATAATCACCACTAGAGGGCAGAAATTGAACGTTCAATTATTTTAAATGTTGCACAAATTTGAAACATTTATTGTCAAATTACGGAAATATATTCATTAAAAGTTTAAACCTGTACAAATGCATACAATATGAAGTACTTGTAAAAAGTGGATAATAGCATGAATGACCTTTGAGACTGTGCTTCCAAACTTGAAACTCTCATATCAGCAACTGATAAAGGTCCTCCATTAGTGAGGTTCTCAAACAACGCAACCAAATATAACAAAATAAGGTCAGTGATATTGATGATTTTTACTTTTGCTTGGATTTTGTTCTTTGTGTGTTTTGTTTGACTGGTATTCATGTAAACAAGTGATTAGAGCATTTACATTGTATCACTTTCATAGGCATGTTATCCTTCGTTTCCTGGTTTGTACCAAGTGTTCCTTCTTGGTTAACACCAGGTACTATTCCTTTAAATAGTGTCTTACAAGGTGAGAAATTAAATAAATTATGTTTAAAAAGTCTATTTGTACATTTATTTATTGTAATAATGCATATAATGAACTTACACATAAATATATGTTTTCAGTAACACTTTACAATAAGGTTCCATTACAGCATTTATTAATCTTTGTTAATGTTAGTTAATAAAAATGCAGTTGTTCATTGTTAGTTCATAGTTGCATTAACTAATTTTATCATGTACAACTTGCGATTTTAAATATATTGAAATTAACATTAACCAAGATTAATAAATGCTGTAAAAGTATTGTTTTATACTTAGTTCATGATTACTAATGTTGGAACCTTATTTTAAAGTGTTACCAATTTTTGAAGTGTTTTGCTTGATCTTTTGATAAAGTCTTGTGTTACCTACAGTGTGAGATTATATGTGTATTATCTTTCTTTTTTATATTAATCACAGGGCTTGTTGGTGCTTGTGGAATTTTGGTTCTTCGTAACCTTTTAAAAGTTTACTTGTTTGTTGATGCACAGAGGTAAGGATTTAAGCTGAAGGAGTGATGCTATGTTGTCGAATGTATTAATTTTAGAGATACTAATATGCAGGTAGTATGCATTAAGATAGGGACGGTGATGAGTTTTTGCACAAATCACTTGTCTGTTATTTCTAGTACTGCAGATGCTGAAACAGACCATAGAAAAAAGAATATATCAAATGGTGGACTGACAGAGAAAATTCAATTCTGGATCCTTACAGTGGTTCTTTCCTTTGTGGGGTCTCGTGTTGCATCACTGGTAGTTTTAGAGTTCTCCCTTCGAGCCATTTCAGCACGGATCACAGGAGCATCAGTACAGAAAACTTGATTTATAATATTGAGACTTTAATAAAATGAAAACAACTAAATAAAATTCTGCATGACTAACTAACTTGTTCTAATTCAAAATAACATATTCGTTTTCTTTTTGTATAGGACCCAATAAGTGACCCATTATTACTGCTGCTTGTGCAATGCCAGTTCTCCTTAGGCTGTGCATTAAGCTGCAGCCTTAATTTCCTTCATGAGGGGGCACCACACAGCTGGCTAAGCCTCCTTCTTGCAGCTGGACTGAGCTGGTTCTTGGCAAGCCAGTGCTGTAAACTATGGCAACATGTAAAGACTATGTATCTAATACATAGCACACAGAGCTACTGTGGAATTTGCATTGGACTCTTAACCACTGGCACTTCTATATTAACCTGGCTCTGCAGTGCCCTAATTCTAACTTTTTGTGTATCTGGAATTGCTGCAATATCAAACATAAACCAACACTTTCTATCAACTGCTGAGGCTCTGAGATTTTGGACCCCACTTACAGTCTGCTACACTCTCCTGGTTGTGTATATGAATGGTAAGACACAAGAATGATAAGGATAAGTAAATGTGTATAATGTAGTTTTAGAAATATATTCAAATTCAGAATATCATAATGTATGTACACTCCATGCCAACATTGGCAGTCATTTGAGTCTTTAGGTTCTAATCATGAGCATTCTGTAATGTTCTTTCAGAGGACCAACATAAACAACCTGGCCAGCAGGTTCTTCTAAATACAGTTGTTGTGCGACTGGGTGGGCTTTTTGTTTTACTGATGACTGTGGGCAGTTGGTCAGATGTAATCCATGTCCTAATCTGCTTCACTGGTGAAGCTACATGCCTGTTACCATCTCAAGACCTTTTGGAAGCCATATCTCAGGTTAGAACTTTGCATTGCTGATTATACTGAACCGAGTAACAGGTGGAGTGTAGGGCTGTAATCCCCACAACATCCATTGTTAGACTAATTAAGATTTTATGGCAGAATATTTGGTCAAACGTAATAACCTATTTCTGTTCTTGCATATTGTGTATATTTGCAGCATGTTACCCATGTGCCTAAAGGCTCAATAAAAAGGCCTGGAAACCAGACTGGACAAAAGCAATGGGGAAAATTCGACTGAACATTAATTATAACACACTTCTTATAAAAAGGAGAAAGGATAAATAGGATTTTTTTTTTTTACAGCATGACATTCTCTACAAAGTACAAACATTACTTATTGAGAATACCATCCAGTCTGTAATGGACTGTGGTTTGTATAAGAAATGCATTCAGTAATTTCATGTATTTAATTGGACATGTGTTTTCTTCTCATAATAAAATCAAATGCATTTATGGTGAAATAAACTCCCCCCTACATAAAATCTAAATGCATATTGTGTTTAATTGAAGAACAAATTTATTTCATAACCTTGAGAGATTTTCCTTCACAATTGTGTTCTGAAGACAAATGAATGACATGGTATTATACAATTATTTTTAATTACTTCAAACAACGTTAATATAAACACTGAACATTTTATACAAATAGTGATATTTACAAGCTACCCAAGCATTAAAATATAAGTATAACGGTTACACGTAGCCATTACACTCACACAAAATTAGGTAGGCTATGTGTTGATTTATAATAGTAATGTCTGCAACCCTGTAACAATTTATTTCAAATTCCATGGAAGGCAGCCAACGCTAAAAGGTTAAACTAAACCTGAACCCAGAATAGCTACTCTGGAAACAAAATGGCTGTGGTGCTTTGTATTCTTTTGTTGTGCTTGGTCTTGTCTGTACTAGGTCGTGCTCAAAATGGCGTCATGATTCAAAGAACATTCTTTAGTTGTCCCGCGCCAACGATTGTATTAACGATTTAAATGTTTGGAACGTTCAAGACAGTCGAATGTCACTTGTGACGCAATAATCAATTTCATATTTAAACTGTAGGAGTTAATTCTCCACTGCGACAGCCTGTTCTAGTAAAAGTAAAGCGTTGGAAGGCAAAATACAAACACGTCTATATCGAAATTATTCCACAATTTGTCATATTTTTGTTTACGGTTTCGTCGTTTCCTCTTCATACAAATACAGTACGCATTAGAATTATGTTACTGCAATATAGTAACGCAGTATCTTAAATTCCTTGGAACTTTGAGGTCTGTTGTTTTTTAGGAAAAACAAGAATATTTGGTGTCCAAGTAATACGTTTTTGTATTCCCAATAAGTAACAAATCCAATCCCCAAAACAGTCAATGAATTCAATTTTATTAGCTCTATTCCAAAAAAATATATATATTAAGGATTTAGGCAAATCCAGACAATCCATCCATGCCGTTCCAGTGAAGGCTCGAGACTGAGTGTGAAGATTATGTGGCTTGCTCAAAAACAGAACTAGCTTCACCTCAGTGCAAGTTCCAGAATTTTCAGCCACAGTAACAGGGTTTGTAATTGCTCTTTGTCCAAAACACTATGTGGGCGTGTTTAAAGCGCATGCGAAATACACCCTTTGCAGTCCCTTTTTTGCCGCATTCTGACGCATGCGTGGATCGACTCTTACACCTCGTGCATAGTTGGAGAACGGTCTTGTGTATTGTAAATAAGGGAATTTTTTTTTTATATATAAGATTGGAAGATCATTGTTCTGGACAGAATTAACCCGTTACATTGCATTAGTCAGATAATACCAAAGTCATGTGTGAACTTTAAGACAGCTATCCCATGCTTGTAAATAATCTGCACTGTCATTAATTATTAATTTTATATTCGATGCGAGGCTTGTCTTTTCAATATTACCTAATAGCTGCATTTTGGCACCAGCATTTAAACTGAGTACAGTGACTCTCGTGATGCCTTTTGTGTTGACCTTTACCAAGGCAGCTCATTCCCAACGTTTGGAAAACAAATGGATGTGCAAGGCAGTACTGATCTTTGGTTCCATATCATATGTAGGCCTACATGGCTCGTACACTGCATCTCAAGAATATGTTAAACTTGCTTTTTTTACAGACCTGTTCTACAAATAACTGCTAGAACAAGGTTTCCAAATGTCAAATTTACATTAAAGTGAAAGCGTGGTGGACCCACATCGTTGACTTGTACCTCTCGATCTGACCCGGGTGATTGTTTCAACATAAAGTGATACGCATTAGAATATGTATTGTCCGTTTTGATCCATGTCCCCATTGCAGACGCTTCTTCTAATGCGCGATGTCGTCATGAACCGGAGCGCGCTCCTCGACAGCAAGGTTCAGGCTCTCTTTAGTCAACACAGCTTTCAAGTGCAACCGGGTCCAATCAGAGTATTGAGTCAGAGGAACTACTCGTCGTTTTTGAGCTTTGAATATCTCAGCGCCTCAATGTAACACACATTCAGTCGGAACGAATTTAACTCCAAAAAATCTTCTGCATGATCGGGGGACACAAACACGCAGTATGGTCCGGGAAACCAGACATTTATGGGTGGGGAATTTACCAGAAAATGTACGAGAGGAAAAAATTATCGAGCACTTCAAACGGTGAGTGACCATTTTCTGCGAGTGCGAGAACATCCAGCAATGTGCTTCCTTCGGGCAAGTCGTGATCAAGTGATTCGGAGAAACAATAGCAGCACATCGGGACAGAGTTTAACACCTTAAATGTGTTCTACAACTTTTGCAACGACGCTACAATTGAGTGGACTCATTTTGACTTCACGTACGCTGGCTAGTCATTTAGCATTCGAGAGTCACTGTCGTCGCTAGGTTGCTAATTAGCACGGAGAGTCGCATATGATTGCATTACCTAATAACTTTTGGCTTCTATACGCTTTAATTTGCGACCCCATGCTGGTAGCAGAACGTAATGCGTTTATGCAAGTTGCTGGCTAGTATTATGTTACTCAATGGCTATAATACCGCGAGCAAGTTGAATGGGCTAAATGGTATCTGCACTACTAAAGGCATTTGTTGTGGGTGTTGTTTTGAACCTTCTCGGCTCAAATGTCACGTATGTCAGGCAAACTGAGACCGTCAGTGGCTGTGTCTACAACAAGTCAAACAATGGCTGCGTGGGGATACATGTTTGCTTGTAATGTGAAGATCTTCATGATCAAAATATTGTCAGTATGTGAACATGTGGCGACCGTTTGTACTACTGCATCAATATGTGTATCTGGCTGTCTCTATTTTGCACATCATGGCAACGATACACGTTTTAGTATTATTCAGCTTCATTCGTATCTTGACTTTTGCACGCTGGTAGAGCACAATTTCTGCCACATACCCTAGGGCTTGTGCATCTGACCTACATGGCTGTAGGATATATTACATGAGTGAAGGTGGATGGCGTAAGGGCTTTTGAACATCATGTGAATTTGTTTTGATCTTCTGATTATAAAGGCATTTGTGTTATATTCGAATGACTGAACAGCAGCAGCAGCATGGCGAGATTTTCCTCAGTGGTGACATTGCAATATCGTATCATGACACGTTGTATTGACCACCAGGATTCACATGCACGAATCTTATAAATATATTGAGATGATGACTGAAGAAAGCAGATGTGATTGAGCTCAAATAAAAGGCTAATTTTAAAAGTGTGTTGGTATGTTTATAGTCTGTCAATGTTTCTGCTTCAATGCAATGCTGTATTTCATGAGAGGAACACGGAACGTCAACATCAGAAATCAATGTAATGGATTAATCTGCAAAAGAGTCCAGCATGCAGGGAGGCAGGGACTATTGGAGAGGGTATTGTTTTAATTGTGGAAACAATATACCCACATATGAAATATGAGTCAAGTATTTCATCAATTTGGACCATCATCCGCTGTGTTGTCTCAACAGCAGGAGCCTTTTGGTGCCTGTCTGTTTAGATTTGGGTTTGTAGGATTGTAGGTCGTCTTTTGAACACACACGCAGAATGTTCATTTGTGAAATAATATTAATATGAAGATATCGTTTAGAGTACATACAAGAGCTACTTATATCAGTAACCTTCCATTTATAGTTGTATTTTGATATAAGCACACAAAAGGTTAGTCGCGAACGCGTGTGAATTCATCTGTAAGACTGTCAAAGAAAGCTCTGGTCAGTCGACAGAGAGAGGTAGTTATTGAAGATGGGGGACGGGAGAATGAATAAGCAATGTGAATAGATTTGTAAAATGGCGACGGAGATTGTGTAGTGAGTGTGAAAACTGGTGTGTCAGCCAGCTGCTCACCTAAAGCAGACAGCGGTGGGGTGAGCTGCACTAGAGGTTATTTTGCAGAGACGGGCCACTTCTATTAAAATGAATGGGAGAAATTGGAACGCTCAATCAAGGAGCTCTAATTGCCAACGGTCAACTGATGTAGAAAGGAAGTCCAGCCTTACAGTTAAAAGAGCCAATTACCTTTTAGATACAGACATCGACTGTCAATCAACTGTTGGAGGCGCATGCGCATTAGCTTCACGAGCCGGGAAAATTACGTTTTTTAGCGTAATATGAGGCAATGGATCACAAGTTATGATAACAGTATTGTCAGATTTGATTGCTTTTTTGAATCAGGCTCTTTGATCGTAATCTTGACCAGCCGTTTTTGAGATTTTGGTCCTGCTACATTCAAGTAGATGGGAGCTGCACTATCATGACAGGAAATAGCCTCCCGAGAGCGTTCTAAATATGACTGACAGTGAACTGACTTGCTAGGAAGGAATTGGCTGCCCTATTTATTGTTTATAACGCCAATCGATGCTTGTCAAGTGGTATTTTAACCCTCTTGTAAGTCTGTTATCTATTGCATATTTTGTATGTCGACAAAATAAAAGCAATAACAAATGTATGTATAATATATTTACCCAGATAAAGCACATGTGCATCTCTGAGATGTCTGTTTTAGATATTTTCATCTGGAAAGCATCACAATATAATTAACCTGGGATGGGATACGTCTTATATACGTATTGCAGATGAGCAAACAATGTAAAAACATACGTGTTCCAGATGTAAACACGCATCAAATACCTAGATAGCAGATGTATGTCTCCGAGATGTCTGTTTTAGATCTTATCATCTGGAAAGAATCACAATCTAATTAACATCTCCTAATCATCTTGAGAAGATCAAATTTACAAACATTCTAAGTCATAAAAGTCTCAAATACATCTGCTGTATGTCTTATTGACATTTGAGACATACATATTGACATAGGTTTTATAGACATATTCCAGATGAGCAAACAATGTAAAAATATGTCTTCCAGATGTAAACACACATGAAGTAGATGATGTCTGGGTGATGTACGTGTATTATTAGGGTACACGATGGTATAAGTCGCTTATGTCATGTGCTTTAGGTAACAGGAAAGGTTGTCAAACACACCCTGATGAGGTACATGGAGATAATCTATCCACCTAAAAGATTTGAGGTTTCAAGACTTTCATGCTTGATAGACTGTAGTCAAGTTGCTTGGGTGAATTATGGCATTCACTCATACAAAGACATATTCTTAAGCTTGACGGTACAATCGAGTTAGCCAACATTATCATATTATTTGCAATATTTTGGTTCTCTAGAAGCAGGCCATTAAAATCTGATTATTAGTTATTTGATAAATCAGAATTAAGTGATGTATTCCTGCCATAGAGCCTAGTTGATGCAACTCATAGAGTGGTATGCCTTTTTGTGATGATGCAGAAGGGAGGCTGTTGTTATTTGTATAGTCTTATTTACGTATTGCACAAATGACTGGCAAACACGGTTCTAATCTGTCTGTGCAGTTTGGCAGAATTAATTATGGTTATTCATGGCAGAATAATTGACTAAAAGCATCAGGACTTAATGCATTTGGATAGGCTACTAGTAATTTTTTTATTGCTTTTTTCTTAATAGATATGGACGTGTGGAGAGTGTCAAGGTCCTCCCAAAACGTGGATCAGAGGGTGGAGTGGCAGCCTTTGTGGATTTTGTGGACATTAAGAGTGCTCAGAAAGCTCATAATTCTGTCAACAAGATGGGGGACAGGGACCTACGCACCGATTACAATGAGCCAGGAACTATCCCCAGTGCGGCTCGAGGCCTGGATGATAGCCTGTCCATAGCCACTCGTGGACGGGATGTTTCAGGGTTCACAAGGGGTGCAGGGGGCCCAGTGTATGGGCCCCCTGTGTCACTGCACAGCAGAGAGGGACGCTTTGAACGCAGACTAGACGGGTAAGTGGACATAGTTTTTCTGAAGGCAGGGGACCATTCGTTTCTTGTAACACATCTCTCCCTCCCAATTATTTCCGTCATTAATTGGGCTAATTTATTATTTTGGGGGCAGGGGACATAAGGGAAATTAAGTAAACACTGGAGGGCAGTAATTTAGGCATCATGCTTTGCTGGTTGAGGTCTGTCGTCGCTTACCGTGTAAAGCAAGCCGGTGTAATTTGTAAAAGCGTGGTGAACGTACAGAAATTCATAATGAATATGTAGTGCCTCTGGATGGAGATTCTCTCAAGCAGAATTCTCTTGAATTGGATATCACTGGGAAGAAAATCCAGGGCATGTTTTGGATTTCAAAATATTCCAGGATTTCTGCAAACGAGAGAGAATCTATGACCGTGACCTTACTTGGAATTGCCCTATTCTGGAATACTGTACCGCCCAAGGTGGATAATGTCTGACCACTTGTGTTTTTGTTATTGTAACAAGATTGCGGTGTTGTTCAATTAAAACGCATTGATTGGTATTTGGATTATTGAAATGGGTGGTTTAGGAACAGTTCTTTCCTTCCATCATCTGGAATACTCTGGATGTTATTCTCTGGATTCTAAATCACATTGGATTAAAACCACCCAATGACAAGGATATTCTGTCACTACTGTTTCTTTTTTTTCTGGATTATGTACAGTGTTAGGGTTTTGCTCTTTATTACATGGGAGACTTCTGCCATTGATCAACATGGTAGAACTTGACAGAAACACAGTGAGCAAATCTCTTTATTTACTCATTACTTATTTCTAGACCATTTTAAGTTTATTTTTGCTTGTTTTTTTTTCTTCCCTAAACTCCAAAGAATATAAGAATGGATTTAAAATAGCATATGGTCTAATTTGAGGAAGAGTGGACTCATTTTTGGATCTAAAATCAAAGCATGGAGGTATGGCTGTTGTGGGGATGAACAGGACTTGGAAATTAAATGTCTTATTGGATTACAAAGCCCCATACCGGATCTAGAACAACAGCATACTGTGGATACAGTACAATCAAGAAGAAAGACAACAATTCGCCAGGCAATGGATTATTGATCATTTTTCAAACATCAATGGAGATGGCTTTCCACTGGGATTTGTAAAACAATGAGTGTACGCCCAGATTTTCCAAAAATGATTTGGATTATTGCCGTCCACAACGGTTAGAACTGTGGTGCATTATTCTGGTGAGATATCTGGAAATTGAACTTTTTCAGCCTTAAGGATGTGGTTGTAAATTATTCAAATAAAAGAACTGTGCTACAAAGAGGAATTATAAAGCTTAGAGGCACCATGAAGATCAATTCTACAATTTAAAAAAAAATCTGTACAGAGACTTTTTTTGTTTCAAAGACTAATCAAAATGAAGAACAGAAGTAATGCTGTATGAAGGACCACGTTATGGATTTATAGTGGGGTTTTTTTCTCTTTTTTTTCTTCATTCTCCAACCTGCTTTTTTGATCTCTATGGGAATTCTTTCCATTGAACTTGAGTTGGACATTCCACCTCCAAACTCTTACCTCCGTTGGATACTGAAAGATAAGGATTACTTCGTTGATTTTTTTCTTACCATTTTTATAAACATTCTACATTTTTATCCCGTTTTTTTTTTTTTTTTTTTTTTTTTTTTCCTTTTTCCTTTTTTTTTTTGCTCACAAAGTTCTGTCTCCCTAAATTGTATTTGGAATTGTAGGTCGGGTTACCGCTGTCTGAAAAGGTTGGTATGTTCTGCCCTGTGTATATTAGCTGTTCTCTAATCCCTAGTTTGATCCCTTGTCTTTTTTCCATTCCCACTAACAGTTGTAGCTGTCAAAACAGGCTGTTTTATGTAGCTTGTTGGCATTTGCAGGTTTTTACCTCACTTTGCTGTCCCTTTCCTGATTCTCACTCTTTCACACTCCGTGGCTTTTTGCCTCTCTGCTTTACCTAGGTTAATTCATTTGAATAGAGTTTGAGGCATTGCAAGAAAAAGGTGTAAAGTATTTTAAAGAATACAGAAAAGCTGGCCAAACACATAACAGCTCTAAGGAAGAGGAGATGGCAAATGAGCTGTGGAGTGTTGTGATACAATGTGTCACCACTGTTTGTTAGTTCTTGTGGAAATTACAGGAGTGGAATATATGTTTTGTAAAGGTTGATCACATTCAAGTTACACAGCTGGCTTTTACTACACCAAATCATCTTTTTTTAATGATAAATTACAAAACAAAAGAAAACTAGGTCACATTTGTTGATACATGTTCAACTATCAATGACCAACGAAACTGCATCTCAAGCATTCAATTTCAGTCAAGGTATTTATTTGGACCTTTTATTAATTTGAAATGACAGAAATGTTAATTTGTTCAGGACACTAATAATAGCAATCTTCAATATTTAATCAAATGGTTTAAAACTGTTCCTAAGGAAAGACATACAAGCAAAGTTCATTGTTTAAGAAATTAGCGTACATCAGATGTTCTCTAACGGGTAGGGTACAATGGGACTTAAGTCCCTGCAGGGTAAAACAAATTTATTTTCTCCCAAAACACTTGACAGAAACAAAAACTACCACAGTACTTTCCTTAAGCCAAGTGTACACTACACGACTTGAAGTCGGTGCCCTGCAACTCACAGACTTGTTTTTTGTCAAGCTTGAATGCACTCTATATGCACATGTACATTCCTTCCAGGATCATCCAGTGATGGCTAGAGTAATTAATGTTTGTCCTTTGATAATGATTTGGGTCAATTTAAGTTAGAAATATGCAAGTTTTCACTCCGTGGCACTTCAGAATGTTGACGCTGACGTGTGCGTACCTTTTGTAGAAAATAAATATATATACATTTTTTTAATTTTACAACAAGCCATGTCGTCCATCAGATGTCTGGTGTGCGACCCCACCCTTTACCAACTTTACAAAGTTGTGTTGAGAAATATCTTTGAAGAGACAAAGACTATGCAATGGGCAGCCCAATTTATATCTGAAAAAAATTATATAAAATATACACTACCGTTCAAATGTTTGGGGTCACTTGCCTGAAATGTTTCTCATTATCTTAAAAACCTTTTGATCTGAAGGCGTACGCTTAAATGTTTGAAATTCTTTTTGTAGACAAAAACATAATTGTGCCAACATATTAATTTAATTACAAAAAATAAAATGTTATTTAAAAAAAAAAATGTTTTTGGAAAAATGGATGACTTGGACCGAATAATTAAAAGCAGCCACTATGTGCCCAACATATAGATGGGAACTCCTTCAATACTGTTTAAAAAGCATCCCAGGGTGATACCTCAAGAAGCTGGTTGAGTAAATGCCAAGAGTACATTTCTGTAAAATCTAGGCAAAGTGTGGCCACTTTGAAGACGCTAAAATATAATATAGTGTTTAGTTATTTTATTTAATTTTTTTCACAGCATAATTCCCAAATTTCCATTTCCATTATTCTATAGTTTTGATGACATTACTATTATTGTAAAATGTGAGAAAAAAAAAAAAAAAGAATGAGTAAGTGACCCTAAACTTTTGAACGGTAGTGTATATATAATATAAAATAAAAATATATCAATAATCATCTGGAAAATCTTCTGTATGAAAAAGATATCGATCCCAAGCCATGCACAACTGACAACAAGACGTCTAGATATTAAGCTGTTTTGAAAACCATTGTAGGGTCTTGGACTAGTCTCAGCATGTTGCAGGAGTGAGCACACTACATGACCGGTCGTTTTGAGATTTCTCATCACAGATCAGTTGCAGACTCAAATGTATTTATTTTTATTTGATTTTAAAGTAATTTCATCTAATATTTAATAAATGTATGTGAAAATCCTTTAAATTATCACACAATTTTTTTTTTTTTTTTACAAAATACTTTTTTCAGTTTTGTTCAAGGTGATTTAAATCAAAGTTTTTTTAGTGACAATCCAATAAGTGAAAAGAGTATTTGGGATGAAAGATGAAAATTAGTGCATTCGGAAAGTATTCACAGCGCTTTACTTTTTCCACATTTTGTTATGTTACAGACTTATTCCAAAATTGATTAAATTCATTATTTTCCTCAAAATTCTACAAACAATACCCCATAATGACATCGTGAAAGAAGTTTGTTTGAAATATTTGAAAATGTATTACAAATAATAAATTAAAAAAAAAAAAAAATCGCATGTACTTAAGTATTCACAGCCTTTTCCATGACACTCAAAATTGAGCTCAGGTGCATCCTGTTTCCACTGATCATCCTTGAGATGTTTCTACAACTTGATTGGAGTCCACCTGTGGTAAATTCAGTTGATTGGACATTACATGGAAAGGCACACACCTGTCTATATAAGATCCCACAGTTAACAGTGCATGTCAGATCACAAACCAAACCATGAAGTCCAAGGAATTGCCTGTAGACCTCAATGAGTACATTGTAGGTCCCAATGAGTACAGTGGCCTCCATCATCCGTAAATGGTTTTCATACCAAAAAAGTTTGGAACCACCAGGACTCTTCCTATTGTTGGCCGTCTGGCCAATCTGTGCGATCGGGGAGAAGGGCCTTAGTCAGGGAGGTGACCAAGAACCTGATGGTCACTTTGACAGAGCTCCAGCTTTTCTCTGTGGAGAGAGGAGAAACTTCCAGAAGAACAACCATCTCTGCAGAACTCCACCAATCAGGCCTGTATGGTAGAGTGGCCAGACGGAAGCCACTCCTCATTAAAAGGCACATGACAGCCTGCCTGGAGTTTGCCAAAAGGCACCTGAAGGACTTTTAGACCATGAGAAACAAAATCTGAACTCTTTGGTCTGAATAGCAAGAATCATGTCTGGATGAAACCAGGCACCGCTCATCACCTGGCCAATACCATCCCTACAGTGAAGCAATGCTCTGGGGCTGTTTTTCAGTGGCAGGAACTGGGAGACTAGTCAGGATCAAGGGAAAGATGAATGCAGCAATGTACAGAGACATCCTTGATGAAAACTTGCTCCAGAGCGCTCTGGACCTCAGACTGGGGCGAAGGTTCATCTTCCAACAGGACAACGACCCTAAGTGCACAGCCAATATAACACGGGACAACTCTGTGAATGTCCTTGAGTGGCCCAGCCAGAGCCCAGACTTGAACCCGATTGAACATCTTTGGAGAGATCTGAAAATGGCTGTGCACTGATGCTCCTCATCACACCTGACGAAGCTTGACAGGTCCTGCAAAGAAGAATGGGAGAAACTACCCAAAAATAGGTGTGCCAAGCTTGTAGCATCATACTCGAAAAGACTAAAAGGCTGTAATTGGTGCCAAAGGTGGTTCAACAAAGTATTGAGCTATGTATTGTGATAGATTTTTTGTTTTTTTATTTATAATAAATTTGCAAAGATTTCAAACAAACTTCTTTCATGTTGTCATTATGGGGTATTGTTTGTAGAATTTTGAGGAAAATAATGAATTTAATCAATTTTGGAATAAGGTTGTAACATAACAAAATGTGGAAAAAGTGAAGCGCTCTGAATACTTTCCAGATGCTCTGTATCCCATAATTTACTCACCCTGAAGCCATTCTAGTTGTAAATGACTTTCTTCTTTCAGCCAAACACAATCGGAGTTATATAAAAAAAATATCCTGGCTCTTCGAATAATGGGAATGAATGGTACCTTAGATTTTGAAGCCCAAAAAAGCGCATCCATCCATCAAAAAATGTTACCATTAACGGAAGCCAGTGATTATAGTTAATAAAGTTAGAAATATGGATATTTTTCTTTCAAAAATGCACCTCTTCACTTCAGAAGGCCTTTGTTAACCCCCTGGAGCCATATGGATTACTTTTTTGATGGATGGATGAGCTTTTTTGGGCTTCAAAATCTAACTTTAGATCACTTTAACCCCTTTAAGCCCAAATGTGCGCTTTGTACCCTCCTCTAAATTCTGATTCATGAGCTGTGATCAAAGCGTTAAAAATGTGTTGATATAAGGACACATGTGAGTGCACATCAGTTGAATTGTATATTAATGTAGCTAGTTGCAACCACCTACAGTTTGGCTAATTAACTATATTATTTGGAATAATAGTTTATTCTGATGTAAAAAAATATATATATTTATTGAAATGTGGGGTTTAGGCATTGACAAACACCCCTTACCTGTAGTAAAATCACTATAACTACTTTAAAACAAATGTGTAGCTATCTCATGAGCAGAACTCAACCTTATTATTAAATGGATAGTTCCGGTCCGGGATGCTGATTGGTCAACACAACATTCCACCCAAATAAGTGCATATCAACTAGCTGTTTGTTATTTTTGTTGCATAACATTCTGTTATGTCAGGGATTATATTTTCTAGTGGAAGGATTGCTTTTTAATAAATTTGCTTATTAGAATGACATTTTACAGAAAATTGTGTCCAAAATATATTTTTTTATTATGTAGTAACAATTTTATAAAAGCAATAAGGTGCTTAAGTCCACTGCATTTACAATATCAAAGGATTGCAAAATTGCTATTAAATTGAAGTGAGCAAAGAGCTTAGTATAGCATATAATGTCCTTTCACTCATTCAGATTTTGTAACCTAGCTGATGATAATTTTTTTCCTATTTAGAAACCGGTTTTATAATCACTCTCCACATTAGCCATTATTCTACATCTTGACCAGAACAAATGGTGTTGGAGCATGTCATTGAAGACCTTTATTACAAAATAATTAGTTTTTTTGTAATCTGCGGCTTTGGTATCATTCTTTGAGAATTTGTTTGAGACCTCATTCCAATTACTGAATTAAATGTGTACATTAATATGCTTTGTCTAATATAGAAGAGACATAGGCTTCAAATTTACATAGGGCCTACTTGCTTCATTATTTACATGTTATTACAAAATAAATTACTTGCATCTCATTGGTAATCTCTTAATTTTCAGCAGTGGTTATGTAATTGCATTTTCTCATGAAAGCAAAAAACCAATGGCTTTACTCATTAAAAAAAAAGAATTCTTGTAATTGTCTAGAAATATTTTTTTCACCCTCTACCCTGTGCAACTTGGATGTGACTGACCATGGCATGCATGAATTTTGTCATGCATATTTTTCCTTCCCTTTTGTTTTTAAAAGGATTCAGCTTGATTTCAGTAGTGTAAAATAAAAACATCCTTTTTTCTTGCATCAAGAAAAAGTATTCAAATAATAAATAACAGACTGCTAATTTCCTCCTAAGTTTATTTGACCTGGTATCAATATCTGTATTCAGATCTACAATAAAGGAAAAGTCTAAAACGGCACCTTTCCAACATGCACTTGCAGTCTATGTTTTGATTAAATTACCTCTTCAACACATGTCACTGATGCTTGTTTATATCACGGCACACATTAATAAGTAACATCCGTTTCGTTCTTTCCATTTTTCTTTGCCATCCTCCATCCCTTTTCTTTTCATGTAGGGCTGCGGACAGTCGGGAGCGCACTTACGATCACAGTGCCTATGGACACCATGAGCGTAGCACCAACAGCAGCAGTAGTTTTGATCGCCAACGTCACTATGAGACCGATTATTACAGAGACTCGAGGGACCGGGCCCTCAGTGGAGCAATTGGGAATTCCAGTTCTGCCAGTGGCAGCATTGGTGGAAGCTCAGCAGGGGCCAGTTTGGCGGGTGGAGGGAGCGTTGCAGGAAGCAGTAGTGCTGGTGGATGCATTAGCAACACTGCTGGAGTCGGAGGTGGAGGTTCGACATCAGCAGGCATTGTCTACTATGGTTCACGAAGCCGGAGCCCTAGCCGTTTTGAGACCACAGAGACTCGCTTTGAGCCTCGTGCCCGGGAATCTTTCTCAGTGGCCAGTGTGGTCCATCGGGATTTATACAGAGAGGAGCGAGGCAGACGAGGAGAAAGGACATCCCACCACAGTCGCAGTCGGTCGCCACACTCTTCACAGTCACTCAATCCCTCACCACAGAGGCTGACGGGTCAGACTTTGGGGCCGGCATGCTCCCGTAGTGGCTCGGGATCCCACAGTCGCTCCTCAAGCTCTGAATCAGTCAGCAGTACCAGCAGTAGTGGCAGTGGCAGGTAAGTGCAATAAAGAGTTTTGGATAACAGTGGGGTTCAAAAGTCTGTGAACATTAGTAAAAATGCTTCTCTATTTTGAGTGAAAAGTTCTTATGTGGTGTTCCACTTTTGGTTTAGTGACCGAATGCACTTGAGATGATTAATGTTTCGATCAAAGCAAGGTAATCTGACCTTTAGTACAAAGGAGTTAACATGGCCAATGTCACAAATCAGCTTATCTGAGTATTGACCTAGAAATGGTGCAGAATCTTTCATATTTTATTCTTCTTTTTTTTTTATGCAAAAACTTTGTAAGTTTAAATTTGGATTTAATTCCCAGATTTTAAATGTGATCTCAGACTTTTGGAACCCACTGTAAACTTATTAGTGTAACTTATTGCTTCAAAAATGTTGATGCTGAAAATCACACAAAATCTATGAGAACCTCTACAGTCAGTAATAAACCCTGCAGATGGTTGATATGATGTCAAAGCCACTTGCAGGTTACTTCTCTGTTGCTCAGTCCTTGAACTTTGGACTCAAGCCACATGCTTACATCATTGCATGTGATAGATTTGTTGTCAGTGGTAACCTAGGTGTCAGAAATGGTCAGTAACAATAGTTACTGATCACAAATGAGTTAAAAAAGTAGATAGTCAGCAACAGTAAACATGCTTCTGCTTTCAGCTTCCAACATTACTTGTCACCAGTGAGAAATTTGAAACTATTTGACACATTATTTATTAATCTGACATTAAACAAGTACTTTCAAATTGTTACCTTTTGTATCCAGGTTGCACAGGATGCAAGAAATTACTTTTCCCTCAAATCGGACCTAATCCTCTCTTGCGCATCATCTGCACACGCGCTTGCCATTGACTGTACCAAAAGAGTATCACAAAGCAGTTGTACTGTTGCGTGCATGTGTTAAAAGCATCCATGTGGTCTTGCGGTCAAAAGATTATACTTTGAAAATCTGAGCAATCATCCGTGCACAGATAAGACAAGGCACACAGATAAATTAAGTATACCCTACCTTAAGACTATGCAGACTAATACAGATTTGGCATTGAACACAGAGTCAGCCATATAGATAAGAGTTGCTGTGTAAATGATAATGTGAGAAGTGTGCAGGCCATGGTATGAAATTAACTTTTTTGCCCACCTGCAACAGTGGCTTGTGAATGCCCAATTTTAGCAGACATTTAGATGTTATTTTACCAGCCACTTTTATTTTTCATATAGATTTTTTTTCTAATATACATAGCAGAAATTATCATATATCGAAGTATATATTGCTCATAATGTTATTATTATCACAATGGTAAATTTGGAACTTAGGCTAAAGAGTAGACGAGCACAGAAAGAAACATCTTGTCCATGCACCATTTATGAGGCTTTACTGAATTTTGATGACATATGACATGACAATTCACCTGAAGTCCCAATGAACGCACATCGAATCAGGAAGGTGCACCAATGGTTTTATTTTGTTTATTCTTCAAAATATAATCAGGTGTGTTTCTTCAAGTGTGAATCTGTGTGTCTAAAGGCTTTTCTTTCTTACAGGTTGCCCAGTTTTGGACAGTAGTTATTGCAAATCTACTGATTTGTAATAGTCGACAAGTCAAGCCCATTATTCGTGTTGAATTTGACTAGTCGTGACGTCATTCCATCCCCAAACCACCGCACCCCTTACTCCCATACCCTTACAATCCAAAAGTACATTGCACTTTTTTTATTAGAAGTGTGCCACAACATGTAGGCATACTTCAATCTGTAACATAGCTAAAAGTTAACATTAGTGTCTAAACATATTTAGCTACCTGTAGCTGCAGGTGGTTTCCCAACTTCTTGCAGCTGCTTGTTCAGATGGCAAGGATACATCTTTATTTTTTGTGAGAATCTCTTGTCACTGAGTCACTTATCCCGTACAAAGAGCGAGCTGAGTATACATGTTTTCATTATCCTTATACAACTAAGTAATTATGTTACATGGTTATGCTACAGTCATGCGTTGTTGTGTGGCAGTTTTTTTGCCATTGCAATGTTAAGAACACTACAGACCGTGAACAATATCCCATGAATTATTACATTGGAATACACTCATCAAATCCCCACTCCATCACTGTGGCTTGTGCGACACTCACATGAAACCAGGCTTCACTCATGCATTTCAAATGAGAAGCATGTTTGGCACTTACAAAGTGCAGAAAACGAGATGAATACCATACATTTTGCTTCAGCAACCTCAAATTTACCATTGGTGGCCGCCAAAAAAAATTCAAAAAAGGAAAACACCTGACTGGTAAAGTGATTGAAAGCATTTGAATTATCCATCTATGTTTTCAAAATTAACTAAAGATGTGAGTTTTCACTTACCACCACTGTCTCTGTAAAATGTAAGTAGCGTTTTCTATTTTGCTTGGGTAACTTTGATCGGATTTCTATCCGATGACAGCTGAAACACATTTGACTGCAAGGTGTAAATGCAATCCAGATAAAGAATGTTAATGCAAGGTTTAATTGGGGCCTAAGGGAATGCACTTTATGTTTCAAGCATATTCTAAACTTGCATACATTTAAAATTTAAAATTCTTTAAAATTCTCTGTCTTGCCTGCATTTGTCTCCAGTATCTCACACTCACAGCAGATGGATGACACGAGCCTCGCTGCTCGCCACGGCGACCTCAGTCGCCAATAGTCGCGGCAGCTCGTGTCGCCAGAAGTCACTCTGCTCTCATTGAAAATTAATGGCATCGTGTCACTTTGTAGTGCAATGCCACTGGCAGTATGAACGGGGCTTTAGTCAGTCATTAGGGAGCTATGATTAATGAGATGGTTGAAACTTCAGTTTGAGACTTATTTTTCTGCGCCTCCACGATTCCAGTATGCATAACCAGGAAGTATGTCTGTTGAAACCATGAAAGACAAATATGCAGCCTAGATGTGGTTTAAGGTTAACATTCTCAATAAATCTGTTGAAACGCTTTTCTTTAGATGTATCTCAGTAAGTCAAATTCATGACCCGTTATTGGTAGTACACTACCGGTCAAAAGATTTGAAACACTTATTCTTTATTATAATTTTTTTTTTTTTTTTCACATTTTAGAATAATATTAAAGTCATCAAAACTATGGAATAACATAAATGGAACTATGGGAATTATGTTGTGACTAAACAAAATCCAAAATATATCTAAACTGTGTTATATTTTAGCATCTTCAAAGTATTTGCCTAGAATTTGCAGACATGTACTCTTGACATTTTCTCAACTTCTTGAGGTATCACCCTGGGATGCTTTTTAAACATTAAAGTTGATCATCAATGTTGGGCACTTTTTTTTTCTTTTCATAAAATTGTAGTTTTATAATGAAATAAATTAATATGGTGGCACAATTATATTTTTCTCTACAAAACTATTTTCAAACATTTAAGCATACACCTTCAGATCAACACATTTTTAAGAGAATGAGAAACATTTCAGTCAAGTGTTTCAAAACTTTTGACCGGTAGTGTAATTGGAAACAAGTGGACGTTTTGAACAACATTGATATAATACTTATAGTCCAAAGGCCAGAAAGGCGTGAAGTGTCCATCTTTGAGAATATTGGACAGGTGGCCTGTGACTTTTGTCACGAACATCATCTTCATTTGAAACAATAGGTGATTTCTTCTTTATTGTGAGTGTTGTAGGTAGGTATAGCTATCTAGAAGTGACTGGACCCCCTAGAAGTAGCAGCCCCCACCTCAACCCTCTCCTCCTCGTTTCCATGCATGTCTGTTTTTTTTTATTTTAGGTGAGAATAGACCATCGTTAAAATTGGAGAGTTTCAAGACATCTAAGAACTATTTTGTATTTCTGCTCTTATCACAAGGCCAAAGTAATTTCTTTGGGGGGAAAAGACAAGAAAATACCTATATATATATATATATATATATATATATATATATATATATATATATATATATATATATATATATATATATATATATATATATATACAGGTCCTTCTCAAAAAATTAGCATATTGTGATAAAGTTCATTATTTTCCATAATGTAATGATAAAAATTAAACTTACATATATTTTAGATTCATTGCACACCAACTGAAATATTTCAGGTCTTTTATTGTTTTAATACTGATGATTTTGGCATATAGCTCATGAAAACCTAAAATTCCTATCTCAAAAAATTAGCATATCATGAAAAGGGTCTCTAAACGAGCTATTAACCTAATCATCTGAATCAACTAATTAACTCTAAACACCTGCAAAAGATTCCTGAGGCTTTTAAAAACTCCCAGCCTGTTTCATTACTCAAAACCGCAATCATGGGTAAGACTGCCGACCTGACTGCTGTCCAGAAGGCCATCATTGACACCCTCAAGCAAGAGGGTAAGACACAGAAAGAAATTTCTGAACAAATAGGCTGTTCCCAGAGTGCTGTATCAAGGCACCTCAGTGGGAAGTCTGTGGGGAGGAAAAAGTGTGGCAAAAAACGCTGCACAACGACAAGAGGTGACCGGACCCTGAGGAAGATTGTGGAGATGGACCGATTCCAGACCTTGGATGACCTGCGGAAGCAGTGGACTGAGTCTGGAGTAGAAACATCCAGAGCCACCGTGCACAGGCGTGTGCAGGAAATGGGCTACAGGTGCCGCATTCCCCAGGTCAAGCCACTTTTGAACCAGAAACAGCGGCAGAAGCGCCTGACCTGGGCTACAGAGAAGCAGCACTGGACTGTTGCTCAGTGGTCCAAAGTACTTTTTTCGGATGAAAGCAAATTTTGCATGTCATTCGGAAATCAAGGTGCCAGAGTCTGGAGGAAGACTGGGGAGAAGGAAATGCCAAAATGCCTGAAGTCCAGTGTCAAGTACCCACAGTCAGTGATGGTCTGGGGTGCCATGTCAGCTGCTGGTGTTGGTCCACTGTGTTTTATCAAGGGCAGGGTCAATGCAGCTAGCTATCAGGAGATTTTGGAGCACTTCATGCTTCCATCTGCTGAAAAGCTTTATGGAGATGAAGATTTCATTTTTCAGCACGACCTGGCACCTGCTCACAGTGCCAAAACCACTGGTAAATGGTTTACTGACCATGGTATTACTGTGCTCAATTGGCCTGCCAACTCTCCTGTCCTGAACCCCATAGAGAATCTGTGGGATATTGTGAAGAGAAAGTTGAGAGACGCAAGACCCAACACTCTGGATGAGCTTAAGGCCGCTATCGAAGCATCCTGGGCCTCCATAACACCTCAGCAGTGCCACAGGCTGATTGCCTCCATGCCACGCCGCATTGAAGCAGTCATTTCTGCAAACGGATTCCCGACCAAGTATTGAGTGCATAACTGAACATAATTATTTGAAGGTTGACTTTTTTTGTATTAAAAACACTTCTTTTATTGGTCGGATGAAATATGCTAATTTTTTGAGATAGGAATTTTGGGTTTTCATGAGCTGTATGCCAAAATCATCAGTATTAAAACAATAAAAGACCTGAAATATTTCAGTTGGTGTGCAATGAATCTAAAATATATGTAAGTTTAATTTTTATCATTACATTATGGAAAATAATGAACTTTATCACAATATGCTAATTTTTTGAGAAGGACCTGTATATATATTCAGATAATTAAAATGCATTATATTCTTGTGGCAGAAGAGTTAATTATTGATAAGACAATACAAAAAGCGGCTTTTGAATACAATGTACTGTTTACTATTAATCATTTAATATTATTGAACATAAGTCAATCATTGGCATACAGTTCACAGCAATACATTTCACAAGTCCCTACACTGATTTCTGCAAGATTGTTAGAGATCATATCATTCCCAGCTTTCAACTTTGTTTTGAAAATGTTTTATTCGTTTTTTTTAGCTATGACATGTCTCTTCATAAGGAATATTATTTGATTAATTCTCTGCTTTTGTTGGCAAAGTTTAAGGTTATAAACCATTAGTTTTAATATTTAGCCTAATTCGGAGGTTCAGCAATACCTAAGAACAATTCCCAATTTGAGTAACAAGAAAGCTGTAAAGTGTAATTTCTGAATTTTGCACCATCTCAATCCAGCCACACCCTGCGTCAGACATGCTTTTGTAGCGTCTCTTGTAGCGATAGGGAAAAATATAGTTTCATTTTCACACTTGTAAGAGCCCTTTAAAAACAATCCATATTTTGTAATGAAATGTAATTAAATTATTTCAATTAAAATGTTTCTTTTGAAAAAAAAATATTTGGTCATAAAACACGGCTACTTTTGAATGGCTGTCTATGGAGAAACATGCTTTTTGCCATCGGGTGGTGGAGTTCCAACATATACCAGCAGGTGCTAACAGGGAACTGCTAACCAGCCAATTCCTGACCCCCTGGATCCAACAAACACCAACAAACTTGTGTCTTTGCATGTCATTGTTCACCTTTGAAGACGACTGACAAGGAAGAGGTTGTGACAAAGTCAAACATGAACAATTTAATATTTAAATGTAATGTGCAATTGATTTAACATGTTTAGCATGTAGAGACATAAGGCTATAACACAAACAGCTGAACCCAACACTAACAACAATTTTGTTTTCTTTAGAAAAGAACAGAATGCTTAACAAGTTTGCTACAAAAATTTTATTAATCTTGATTTACTTTCTTCTGCTCTATCAATGCATGTGCATCTGCATGGATTCATTTTCTGTGATTTTACAGGGACGCTTAACTCATTGTCATGGCAATGGCTGGTGATTAAGTCTGTTAGAAAATGATTACTCAGGCATTAGAAGCCCTGACAAAAAACATGTTGAATTGCTGAAAACAGACACCAACGTACACCAACAAATGCCAACGGGGTGATCACACTGATCCAACAAAACACAAGTGTTGGATGTTGGTGTTTGTTGCCATTTTTTGGGGCAGTGTAAATTGGCCTTTAGACCAATATTGGCCTTTTTTCCTAATGTCATTGTTTTTCAAACTATGCAGTGTTAAGAGCATTTTTAGAAAGTCTCAATTTTTGGTGGAGGAAAACAGTGTTACCGTGAGGATGAAAGGCATAAATGTTGCAAAATGAATACATTTTCAAATGATAACCTATTAGTCTGCATCGGCCTTAAAATAAAAAAATAACAGGAATCCAGTTACCATCTTTTTTTCTTCTTCTCCCAAGTCAATTGAATGCAATGTTAAAAGAAACACATATTCATACATCTGAATATGTGCTTGTAAAAAAGCAAAGCTGTTGGATATTTCACTTCATATTCCCCATAGATATAAATAAGTAACTATGATTACCAGCCCCCACGCTAAACCACGGCCCAATTGGCCAACTGTATCTTTGCTGAGATCAAATGAACAGCTTTTTCTTTCAATTTAACCAAGTTTGTGTAAAGCAGCAGTATTTATTAAACAAAAAACATCATACATTCATGCTGATAGGTGTCAGTATGAAGTCTAAGTCCATGAATAAGAGCTTGTGAAAGAAACACAATTACTTGGTGCACCTTTTCTTAGTAAATAAATCACACATCTGCAAAGGAAGGTTGCATCAGTTGACTGTCAATGTGTATAAAGAGGTGCTAGACAGGTCTTTTAAAAGGGGTCTGATATAAATTGAGTTTTCAGAATAGGAAATATATATATATATATATATATATATATATATATTTTAGCTTGTATATTCGTATAATACAATTTTATGTCATCAATACTTTTTGTTCGGTTAAAGTAGAGGGCATTGATGTACAATTTAAAATGTGTTTTTCTTCATGAGTCATAACAGAAATTTAAATAAATAGACCTTTATAATAAGAATGCAGAGTTGTTTTTTGTAAATGGAAAATTCCAATGAGGTTTTCCTGTATTGTATTGTATGCTTTTCAAGGAGAAATGCTGTTGGGGAATTTTAAGAAACAACGGCTGGTGTATTTTCACACTGCCCACTTGAACTCCCCCCACCCCCGTGAGATCCAGTTGGAACTGGAAATTTCTAGCTACTGCTGGCTCCTTGCCCACTCCCACAGTCCAGCCCCTATCAGCAGCACTTCTTCAAGTGAGAGTGAAAAGAGGGCAGTGCAAAGATGTAAACACACAAAAGGGAAGCCATTTATATGGCTGAATCATAGTGCGTAAAGAATAATCCACTTTTATGCCGATTGTGCAATTGAGTTGGTTAGGCTTTGAGTTTATTGCAATTTAAACTGATTTTGAAAGACCATTTTTATAAATAATAATAAAAAAAATATATATATATATATATATATATATATATATATATATATATATATATATATATATATATATATGTATATATATATATATATATTTGTTTTTAGCATAAGGCATAAATATACCTGAAAGCTCTGTTCTCTCTTTTCAAATAAATAATAAAATTTGACTTTTTTGTGCTGTGATTTGTTTTACTTGGAACAAAAAAATCTTTTGGCTCTTCTCAGTGACCGTTTAGATAATGTATAGAGAAATAAAGCAGAATCAGAATTGTATTTTCTTTTTTCTTTTTACATTTATTAAATAGATTGATATTGACATATGTGTCAAATAAAGTGTGTCTGACACCTTTCTGGGTAGAATTTCAGGCAGTATTTCTTTTTTGCAATACTGCCTCACTGAGGTGGGAAAAGTAACTGCTGTTTAAATGGTTCACTTGCTTTGCAGAGGAATCAACAAACATTACAAACAAGGCAACTCTTATATTCCAAGACCATTCCATATTATTTGACTTAAGATTTTGTTAGATATGTAGTCTTGCTTTGCTTCTGAATAGTATGATCTACCTTAGTTGTTTACCTTTGGTAATAACACTGTGAATGTCCCAAAAAAAAAAATCTGCAAAGCCATCTACATACTAAGTGTGTCTGCTTTTATTTTTTTACTCTGTAAGCAGTGATTCCAGCAGCAGCTCCAGTGATCAATCTCCAGCTCGGTCTGTTCAATCAACAGCTGTACCTGCCCCTTCTGCCCAACCCTTAACTTCACTGGATAAAGATGAACCACGCAAAAGTTTTGGTATAAAAGTGCAGAACCTTCCTGTGCGCTCTACAGGTGAGGCTTGTATGATTCAAAGTGAAATTAACAGGGCGTGAAATTCGGCACAGTATTTTGGGTATTGCACACAATAAAATCTATATCTTTGTCTTTTTATTGTAATTCCAGAATCAATGTGATTAATTGTCTATGCTGCATTTCTCTCTCTCTCTTTCACATGCAGCATTTTACATGAGTTGTTGCATATTTGCTAAACTTAAAGATGTAAAAACCTGTTAAATCAACATGCAAATGGCATTATACCATCGCCCCTGTTTATAACCAACAAAGCTGTCTACATTGCAAATGTGCAACATTGATGCAATATAGTTTTGCTTCGTCACATGCCGCTTGCTAGTATTAAAGCACCTTTGACAAGATTGGCAAAAAAATTGAAAGAGCAAAAATGCTTTGTTTGTAATGCTACCAGAACTACTCTGAGCACTTCAGGCAAGTTTATATCCTTATAAACACCTGTTACATCTCTCGAGTTCTGATGTATACAGGTATTTTCTCTGCCATGGGAATAAGTTAATTTTGATTATACAAGTATGCCTGTATATGGGTAATAATATACAGCCGTGGTCAAAAATATTGGCAGTAACATCAGTTTTGTGTTTCGCAAAGGTTTCTGCTTCAGTTGTTGTGGTGTCGATTTACATTGTTTCTAGATTATTGTGCAGAGTGTTCAGATGCATTTTAAATAATTGCAAAAAGCTTAATTGGCCAAAAAAGTTGACTGTTACAAAAACACAATTTTCAACTGTTTTTTGGCACTTGCACAAAATGACCAGCTAACATTTCACTAATCATATTAGCAGCACCTGGGAAAGTGTGAACGAGTACTAGTCAGGTGAAATCACGCTATCATTCTGATTGGATTATAAGAGCAGACTGGTTGCTATAAAAGGAGGGAAGAAGTGCTTCCAATCATTGTGTTCTTGTTAGCAATGGTTACCTCTAAAGAAAGACGTGCAGCCATCATCGCT
Source organism: Moxostoma hubbsi (assembly GCA_032164185.1). Classification (NCBI taxonomy): domain Eukaryota; kingdom Metazoa; phylum Chordata; class Actinopteri; order Cypriniformes; family Catostomidae; genus Moxostoma; species Moxostoma hubbsi. Next base: position 23,060,633 of record JAVLUX010000020.1, on the reverse strand, counting down.
TTGCATCAAAATGGCCTCACATGCAAGGAAATTGCTGCAAAGAATATTGCACCTGAAAGAACCATTTACCAGATCATCAAGAACTTCAAGGAGAGAGGTTCAACTTCAGTGAAGAAGGCTTCAGGACGTCCCAGATTGTCCAGCAAGTGCCAGGACCGTCTCCTCCTGAGGAGTCAGCTACGGAATCGTGTCACCACCAGTGCAGAGCTTGCTCAATATTGGCAGCATGTTGGTGTGAGTGCATCTGCACGCACAGTGAGGCAAAGACTTTTGGACAATGGCCTGGTGTCAAGAAGGGCAGCAAAGAAGCAACTTCTCTCCAAGAAAAACATCAAGGACAGATTGAAATACTGCAGGAAGTACAAGGATTGGACAGCTGAAGACTGGTGCAAAGTTATTTTCTCTGATGAAGCCCCTTCCGACTGTTTGGGACATCTGGAAAATCGATAGTCCGGAGAAGAAAAGGTGAATGCTACCATGAGTCCTGTGTCATGCCAACAGTGAAGCATCCTGAGACCATCCATGTGTGGGGTTGCTTTTCATCCAAGGGAGTGGGCTCTCTCACATTTCTGCCCAAAAACACTGCCATGAATAAAGAATGGTATCAAAAGATCAACTTCTCACAACGACCCAGGAGCAATTTGGTGATGATCCGTGCATTTTCCAGCATGATGGAGCACCATGTCACAAGTCATGAGTAATAATGAAGTGGCTCTGTGATCATTACATTGAAATTTTGGATCCGTGGCCAGGCAACTCCCTGGATCTTAATCCCGTAGAGAACCTGTGGTCAATCCTCAAAAGGCGAGTGGACTAGCAGAAGCCCACAAATTGTGATCAACTCCAAGCACTAATAAGGCAAGAATGGATCGCCATCAGTCAGGATTTGGCCCAAAAGCTGATATCCAGCATGCCAAGAGCGAATTGCAGAGGTTATGAAGAACAAGGGTCAACACTGTAAATATTGACTCTTTGCATATATTGAATGTTTTTGCCAATAAAAGCCTTTAAATCTCATGAAATACTTATTGTTTTCCAGTATACCATAGAAACATGTGAAAAAATAATCTACAAATACTGAAGCAGCAAACTTTGCAAAACACAAAATGTATGTCACTGCCAATACATTTAGCCATGGCTGTACATAACATTAATAATATACATGCATAATATTTAAAATATCACCTTACCATCTATTTTTAATATACATTTCTATTTGTAATAAACAACTGATTTAGCAGCAAGATCGCCTCTTTCTGTGTTTTTGTCTGTTAATTGTTTTGTGCATTTTGTCAACTTTAAACTGGTGAGCAATGACTTGTAAATTGACCTCTTAAAGAGATAGTTGACCCCAAAATACAAATTATGTCATCACTTGCTTGCCTTCATCTTTTAATTAATCCAAATGACCACATGGAACTCAAAAAGATATGTTAGGAAGAATATTAGTCTCAGTCACTAAAACCGGAAACCGGGAAGAAAACCGGGAAGAAGAGGGATGCGCCCTCGCCACTACCGTCCACACCAACGGAGCAGCCGCGGCCATCTGCCGGGGGACAAGGAGCCCAGCCGCCTGGACGCGGAGGAACGGCCGCCGACCGCAAGGGAAGAAGGGGCTCCTAGCCGACCGCCTGGAGCGGTCAGGGCCGCTGCCAGGGGCGAAGGATGCTCCTACCAGCCGCTGAAACGTGGAGGGGGCGGGGGAGTCCCCTTCGGCTCCCAGAGAACGCGGTGGGGCATTCCGTCCGCCAGGGGCTGGAGGACTGCCTCGGATCTGCCTGGAGAGGTGCGGTTTTCGTCCGTTGGGGTGGACGGTAGTGGCGCATCCCTCTTCCTTCCCGGTTTTCGGCACCAATGTAAAGAAGTTCGCCCTCACGGGCAAGGAAGAGGCAAGGAACCGGCTTGACATATAAATGATAGTTTTAATGGAAAACTCAAAAGACATACACATAGGACGATGGACATGTCCGTAAGGGTCTCTCTCTCTCGCACCGCCCTCTGTGATCTGCCTTTATCCCTCTTGGTGGCTTGATCAGCTTAATACGGGACCGTGCGTGTTGAGTCACGACCCGGCCCCGCCCTCCACCGTGCCACAGTGCTATATGTAATATTTTTACTTTACTAAACAATAAAATGACCATAATATGCCATTAGAGAATTAGGAAACATGCTAAGTTGAAATACTGGCTTCTCCAATAACAATGCTAATGTATATTCTATTTTGAAGTTTCCATTCTGGGCTGGAAGTTTTGTTTATGTTTTGGCCTGTGTGATCCCACACACTGCCCACTCATCAATAGTATTTCGACACCGCAGGGTTGCCAGATTTAAACAAGTTTGCTGACAAACAACACTGCGTGCTGCAGCCATGGAAGCCAGCAAACGAACTAGATCAGAGATAACAGATTCCACCCAACCTAAAAAGCCTTGCCATCATCTAAATACCACTATGACCAGAGGCGTAGTAAAACCAGGATAAATATTAGAGATGCCATTGGAAGATGGAGACGGCTTAAAGCCCAGAAATTCTTTAAAACGGATGCTTAGTTGGCTAATTTGCATGTCAGCATTCTGGCAACCTGCATGAGCTTAGAGTCTGGGGCGGGATAGACAACCATCCAATATTTTGAATTTGTACTGCAGTACCCATTTCAAACGCTTGTTGTCAATCTTTTAAATCCAAATTAACACTCACAACTAGGCCTGTCATGATAACCATTATTATCATGCTCTTCATACTCCAATCACAATTTTAAGCAAATACATAAATGCCGCAAACATTTTCCAATGTTGTAGCATTATCTGAGCACTCCAATTGAGAATGAAAATTTGCTCCGGTTTGACTTGAATTTAGAGATTGTGTAATGCCAAATCTTCTTGGCTATTGCAGGGTCATACACGCAGTGTTAATGACACACAGTGACACCGAGGAATAGACACCGGCTTGTTATATTTCTGTGGAGATGATAAAATGAAGAAACACATTTTCATGTACACATAATCTCAAGGCTTCATGAGCAACAAGGACATATAGGTTTAAATCGGAAAGCCTTAAAATGTGAAATTAAGAATTTAGGACAGAAATATTTTACCATTACATAATATTTAATATAATAGCTATTCAGGTTGGCTGTGTTTCAAAAAACAACTGTGTACATGTAAAATGGACTAAAGTTTTCCAAAAAGGGACATATTTTTAGTTTTTGGAAATATTTTTAAAATATATATATATTTTTTTTTTTGAAGTCATATATTCCTATTTTATTAAATTATTCCAAGTTAAATGTGAATAAATTACTTCTTGAGCTGTATGAATCACAATTTGTATGGCAATTTGAAAGCCCTAAAACACAATTAATCGTCACAATCGTATCAGCCCTACATATAACTTTTATGTATTTAACATGTAATATGTAGAATTTTTGTACTCAAATTTACTTTAATAAATTTGAACAATTAATTTTAGCAAAATCTTGCAATACACTTTGGTAAAACAACATCTGCTAATACCATAAATGTTTTTTGTTTTTTTTGTCTCCCTATCAATTTTAGATACAAGCCTGAAGGATGGTCTTTTCCATGAATTTAAGAAGCATGGCAAAGTAACATCTGTTCAGATCCATGGTGCCTCTGAGGAACGATATGGTTTAGTGTTCTTCCGCCAGCAAGAGGACCAGGAAAAAGCTCTTAGTGCATCTAAAGGGAAGCTGTTTTTCGGGATGCAAATTGATGTCACTGCTTGGCATGGCCCTGGTTGGTTTCCAGTGATTTGTAAATAATTATTTTGTTGTTGGTTACATTTAGAAGTAGCAGTGTACTAAACTTGGTTTTCTAATCTGTTCCATATTAGAAACAGAGAGTGAGAATGAATTTCGGCCTTTGGATGAACGCATAGATGAATTTCACCCCAAAGCTACAAGGACATTATTCATTGGAAATTTGGAGAAAACTACAACCTATCATGACCTCCTTAACATATTTCAGCGTTTTGGAGAGATTGTTGTAAGTAGACATATAGCAGTGTTAAAAAGCATGCTGGATTCTAGAACAAAGCCACTGTAATATTAAAGCACTACTAATTTATGTACATGTTCTGTCTTTTACTAGGATATTGATATAAAAAAGGTAAATGGCTCACCGCAATATGCCTTTCTCCAGTATTGTGACATAGCAAGTGTCTGCAAAGCAATTAAGAAAATGGATGGTGAATACCTTGGCAACAACAGGTTAAAGGTGAGGATGAGATCAGATTTATCAAGTGATTCAACCAGCGTGGTTGTCTCAAGATCTTAGTTACCTTTAAATAATAGCCACCTTTATTTAGTAGAATACTATTAGACAAATAACAGTAGCATTTACAAAGAATTTTTAAATTGTTCTCATTAGAATGAAAACCTTTGGATAACATAGAAAATATTAGGTGACTGTCATTTTGTTCCCCTACAGCTTGGTTTTGGCAAGAGTATGCCTACTACATGTGTTTGGTTGGATGGCTTGGCTTCCAATATTACAGAACAGTATCTCACAAGACACTTTTGTCGTTATGGACATGTTGTAAAGGTACTTATCCTGTGCATAATTTTAAATGATTGTATTTGTATAGTTAATATTACTGTAACTTCATTAACGGAACAAATTCTTGATTGATTCCTATATTTTTTTTTCTTTATTAGGTTGTGTTTGACCGACTGAAGGGAATGGCTCTCATCTTGTATAATAATATTGAGTATGCGCAGGCCGCTGTCAAGGAAACAAAGGGTTGGAAAATTGGGGGAAGTAAAATAAAGGTCTGTAATACAATATTAACTGTACCACTGCTCTTTAGAGTGACTTGACAAACTGACTGTTTGTTTGTCTTACACTGTTAATTGTACTTGTTTGTAGGTTGATTTTGCCAACCAGGAAAGCCAGATGGCTTTCTACCGTTCAATGCAGGCATCTGGACAGGACATAAGAGATTTCTATGAAATAATTTCTGAACGACGGTGAGTTTCAATATTTTCATTGTGTGGTATCATGGCCTGTTTTATATCCTCTCATTTTCATTGTTTTTTTTTTTTTACAGGGATGAGCGCCGCCCGTCGTATCATGAGTTAACAGCTGAGCGGGCATACTATGAGAATGTGCGTACTCCAGGCTCCTACACAAAGGATCCACGTCGGAAATATCCTGCCAGAGGTCGAGAGTTTTATTCGGAATGGGATCCTTACCAGGGGGATTACTATGACCCACGATACTATGATGACCCTCGTGAATACAGGGATTTTCGAGACCCTTATGAGCAGGATATTCGGAAATACAGCTACTTGCAAAGAGAACGGGAAAGGGAAAGAGAGCGGTTTGAAACAGATCGTGAACGAGACCATGGTCGACGAACAATTGAACATAATCAAAGTCCATCCCATCCACATCGCCTCGCTAGCCCTGCTGCCTCCCCGTCCCTTTCTGAACGTCCACCCAGTGACTCGGAGCATCATGTTTACAGTCGCTCATCTGAGCGAAGTGGCAGCTGTAGCTCACTATCTCCACCATGTTTTGAAAAGCCAGAAAAAATTTGTTTGGAGAGGTACAATAGGAGTGATAAATCTGAGAAAGACAAATTACTCTTTGAGGCAGACCATGAAAATGGAGGAGAAAAAGAAAGACGTGCTGGCCGTAAGGAGAAAGGAGACAGAACAGAGAAGCAAAAGTTGAGAAAATTAAAAATTGCATCCCCCACTGCTCCATCATCAGAGACAGACCTTGAACCAGACAGGGACATTAGCCCAGAGGTTAGCTTAACTCTGCGAGGTAAAGCCAGCATCAAACCAATAGTCAAAGAAAACGACTACTCTGGAAAAGCAAAACTTGATCTGCCACCTTGTGTTGTACAGCTGACAAGAGTGAAGGAGAAGGAAGGAAAGTTGATGGACAGTATCCTGAGTAAGAAACAAAAAACAAAGGTTGGGAGTGATAATGTTCGGTCTCCAACCTTACCCCCATCAGCTGATCACAAGAGTATGCCTTTCCGCATAGATACTCAGTCTAGAGATTTCATTAAGCATGGAAAACCACTCAAGGAGAAAGGCCTGTCTAGTCAGGTTGAGGTTGTGGATAAAAATGGCAAGTTGAAAAACAAAAAGTACTTCAAAACAGATCCTGGATTTGAAACTTTCTCTTCTGTGGAAGCAGAGCGATTGGCAGCGCGGAAGAAGCGTTTTGAGGAGGCTTCTAGAAAGGCTGACAATTTAAGGATTAGTCCGGAGGAAGATGAAGGGAAATTGATGAGAATAATTGACGATCCTTTGCCAAAAGACTTTGATGATGATAAAAAGTTACTACGAAAAGAGACACACAAGAGAGATCAAAATATTGTTAAGCCAGAGAGGATGGTTACTGTTAGTACTACAAAAGAAGTGCTGGACACCGTTATGTCAGTAGGCCTCAGTCTTGACCTTCAGGCTCGACTTGGAGAACCAGCTGAGGAAGCAATGGATCCTTTAGATGACCTTGATAAAAAAATAGGTACTTTTGACGAAAATAGTCAACCAAGTCTCAGTCTTGCAGCCTCTGATGATGGGAGCATAGAAATGGAATCTTCAAGAGAGCAAGATCAGCAGCACTTGGATATCTTTGATTTACTCTCCACTAGGCAAGAAAGAGATTCAGAAAGTAAGGAAAGATTGCTCTCAGATATTGATCACTCTCAGAGCTGCAGAAAACAAATGGAGCAAAATCGTCAGTTACAGCAACAACTGCTAGAGTGTGATAAATCTGATAAAACTGAAAGCACACCCAGCACTGATGCAGAAGACTTTGAACGTCAAAGTCTTGTGCATGAGGTAGGAAAACCACCCCAAGATATAACTGGTGATTCACCACCCAGCAAGCGAAAGAAGTTAGGAGCATATGAATTTGATTTTGTCTCTATTAGAAAGCTCAATTACCAGAGGTTTAGACAAATAAATTATGAAAAAGAACCTGAAAATACACTTGTGTCTCTTCAGGCGACACCCTTTACTGCGGATGAGAGAAATGCATCACAGTTAGTGATGGAAAAAGAGCCACATTCACCTGTGGCAATGGAGAAAAATTGCTTGCATTTTGATGCATCAAAATACAATATTGGTAACTCATTGCATCAAGGGCTTTCACCTCATGCAGAGATGTTGAAAGTTAAAGCGTCAGTGGCTGAAGAGGAGTTCTGTTGGGAGAGCAATATTAGGCAGGGTAAATTGAGAGGAGAAATGAGCTTCCCCACCAGCATTGTTAAACGAGAAAGCATCCGAAAACGTCCTGAATGTGAATTGGAACCTGGGGAGGTTCAGTCAGACTCTGATGAAGATAGTGACAGCAGGCACCTTTCACTAAAGGCATACTCCTTCAAAAGAGAGCACGAGGAGAGGCTTTTAGACATAAAGTCCTCTGAGTCTCTTGAAAAGAACAAGTTTTATGAATTTGCATTAGATAAGACCATAACACCAGACACCAAAGCGTTGCTTGAGCGTGCTAAGTCATTGTCTTCGTCTAGAGAAGAAAATTGGTCTTTCCTCGCTCATGACTCCAAATTTAATAGCTTTCAGAATAGCACAGACAAGAAGCCTGAACCCAGCCCAAGACCTATTCCTTCTTGGTATATGAAAAAAAAGAAAATTCGCTCTGATTCTGAGGGAAAACTTGATGATAAAAGGGAAGATGCCAAACCTGACAAACAAGAACGACAAGAGCTCTTTGCTTCTCGCTTCCTTCATAGCTCTATCTTTGAGCAGGACTCAAAACGACTTCAACACCTTGAACGCAAAAATAATGATCCTGAAGTGAGAGTTGGTAGAGATAGGAACACATGTGATTCCCAAGGAGAACAAGCTGGAGCTTGGGGATCAGTCCTCCAAGAGCCAAGAGTACTTTTTCATAGCCGCTTCATAGAGCTTCAGCAGCAAAAGGATAAGAACCAGCAGCTGTCCATTTCAGGAGGAACCAGTGTAAGTGATCATATGGAAGAAGAGAATATATTGGATGAAGAGCTTGGGTCGTCCCCCTATCTATCAGAAAGTTCCCAAGAGATGTTAGTAAGTCATACTCCAACTACATCATCAATGGCTCTCTCTAAAGTCTCAGAAACGTCTGTGCAGTATGATAAGCCAATTTTGCCCTCTACATTAGCAAACACAGATGGTCCATCAGTCATGGATGAGAGGTCAGAAGATATTTCATTAGTTTCTCCTCCATTAATTACCATGAAGGAGGATAAAACAGATGTTCCAGTGAGTGGCACACCTCCTGAGCCCATGATAAAGGAAGATATAACTGTTGAAGAATCTAATGAGAAGCTAAGTGAGTCCAAAAGAACTATAAACTTAACTGTGGAACAGGATTTTAATGTCAAACCTCTTACTCCTGGTGCAACTTTAAGTAATATTGAACCAGAATGTGATCCTATTCAGATACCTTCTCTATTGTTTCCAAAGCCCAATCAAACTCTAGAGATTGTGGATCTTCCAGAAGCAATTACAGAGCCTGTTAGTCCTTGTTTGCACAAGGTTGCTTTCCCACTTGAGATGGAGTTGCCAATAACAGACCCAGAGATTGAACAGACACAGCCACCACAAAAGCAACCCAAGAGTAAAAAGGCAAAAACTATCTCTCCAGCTCTAACACTTCCCCCTCAAGCTGCTAACGAGAAACCAGCTACACGGAAGAGTGAACGCATTGACAGAGAAAAGCTGAAAAGATCTATATCACCAAGAGGAGATGCTACAAATCTCATTGCTGACTCCAGAATCTCTGCAAAATCACCTGTTAATTCAGAGCAGAGCCATGAATCAAATGCAAACCATGGCAGAACAAGGCAGCGACGAAATGTGCGATCTATTTATGCAACACCCCATGAGGGTGACGCTCCTCAGCAATTAGGAAAAGATATTGCAGAACCTCCCCGTTCCACCCGTAAGCGCGGAAGTGATAAGGAAGCTGCAACACAGCATGTGATAACTGCTCATTCAAGGAGAGGTCGTCCACCCAAAACTCGCAAAAGAAGTGATAATGTGTCACCATTTAAGGGAGATCAGCCCAAAAACTCTGAGGGTGAAGACCCTGAAAATAAAGAGTCAATAAGTAGTGGAGAAGTCTCTAAACTATCAGAGGCATGGCGTTCCCCACGATCTCAAAAGGTCCAGTCTTCACCTGTACGAGCAGGACAGAACAGAAAAACATCAAAATTGGACAAATCATCAGGTAGTCCAGGACCCATTCAATCAGACAGAACAGCGGTTGATGTGTCTGCTGCTGTAGAGCACCAAGCTGAATCCAAAGATGAAACATCAACGCAAGTTAGACAGTTGTTACAAGACATTAAACAACACACCTTATCTAAAACAGAAATGGAACTTGCAGATCCTACTGAGGAAAAATTGACAGATGATAATATAGAAATTTCCCCTAAAGTAAAAATACAGACATTAGATGAGAATGGTAAAATCAAAGCTTCAAAGCCAACACGGAACACCATACCAATGTCTGATGGTAAGACTGTCAACTTGAGAAGCCGTGTTAATCTCAATGCAGATGTAGTTCGAGATGCCCTTCACTCTGGTGATGAGGAGGCTGTATGCTTTGAAGGGTCTTTGACAAAAAACAGATTAACAAAAGAGTCAAATAGCCCAATTTACCACAAAGAGGAAGATGATCACAGCCCTAATAAAAACGAAGAGTCTTTATCAGAAAATGAGCTCCCTGCTGATCCTGTGGCTGCCTTGCTTGCCCGCCAAATGGAACTGGAAAGAGCAGTGGAAAATATTTCCAGACTTACAGATGAACATCATCCAGCACCTTATAAAGAACCACGTACTGAACCACCTACCTTAATACCACCTGTTGTAGTACAACCTGCAGATGAAGCTGTGGTAGAAAAGCCTGCCAATCCGGCAAGTGAAACTGAACTGGCTGCTGCAATTGATTCCATTACAGCTGAGGATATATCAGGTGATGCAGATGGATTCTCTGCTCCAACTACATACACAGCCCTCCTTCCAACACCAGAGACTCTAGTTTTGCCTGGAGCAAATGAGGTTATTGAACCTGAGACAGACTTGTCTATAAAACCTATTATACAATCTAAATTAAAAAATGGTTTGGTTCCAGATTCAAAGGCTTCTGTAACAATTACCACAGATACATCACTCACAGAATCTCCAACATCAGAGGCAGCGAAGAAAGGAGGAAGGGCAAGACCAAAAACGCCAAAGAAATCTAGAGGTCGTAAGGTATCTTCCAACAGAAAATTAAATATTGCTGAGGATGTAGTACCAGAGCCTGAGTCAACTACAGTCAAGCTTCCAGAGTCCATTCCAGAAGAGATTCAAACTGCAAACCCTAAGGCAGCAACATCAGGAGCAACAGCAGCAGCAGCTGTTGTCACTGTTGCTGCTGCATGTAAATATGAAGCTAAATCTACAGTGACTCTGGACACACCAAAAGAGGCAGAGCAGCCTGCTGTTGACCAGCCCGAACCTCAGGAATCCGCATTCCATTCTGGGAATAACAGTTCTTCTTATTTAAGGACACAACAACCATCTCCTGAGCCAGTAGTACATAAACGTACTTCTCTCACATCTTGCCTAAATTCTCATGTATGCTCTGCAAAGACTTTTCTCACACCCCCTGAGTGGAACACCAGGACAGAGGAGAAAGGAATGCCACCTAAACCACAAGTTAGTGTGGCTTTGTCTACACCAGGAATGGGGGGACCTCTAGCAAATCCTCCCATGCCCCCTGACACAAAAGCCTCAGATATTGACCCTAGCTCCAGTACTTTGCGAAAGATTTTAATGGAGCCAAAGTATGTGTCTGCTTCAAACAGCATTTCAGTCCCAAGTATGCAGTTCACAACCACAGTAACAGATCCAAGGATGTCTGAAAATAAAAATTCAGTTGAGACCGTGCTGCCTTTAAAGTCCTTTCTACCGGAAGATAGACCAAGCCCTATAACCCAAGTTGTACCCCATACAACACCATTGAAGTCACCTCCTCTGCAACATTGTGAAACTCAGCAGATCTTAAAAGAAAAACTGGCTATAACTTCCACTGCTACTTCAGTTATTAGTCGGATACCTCTGCCCTATGACTTTGAGGATACGCCCCACATCTCTTTGAGCAACCGCAGCACTGGAATGCCCTTACCCAAGCAGAAGTATCGTTCAGGCTTGAATGAAAATAGCAGGTATCATGGACATACCCTGTCTGATAATGGAGGAAGTGTTGGTCGGCCTGTAGTTGAAAGCACACATTGTCACGCAGGGTCAAGTACTGGTTTGAGGGTCAATACATCAGAGGGTGTGGTTGTATTGAGTTATTCTGGACAAAAGACAGAGGGACCACAGCGGGTCATTGCTAAAATTAGTCAGATCCCACCTGCCAGTGCAGTTGATATTGAGTTTCAGCAGTCTGTATCAAAATCACAGATAAAACAAGAACTGCCTTCTCAATACTCTACTCTAAAAGGTTTGCAGACACCTACAGGTTATGGACACACAGGGGTGGTGTTAACTGGCCAGACCTTCAATACTCAGCCTGTTATTTCCTCTATTAGTCATGAAAGTCCTGGGTCTGAAAAATCTGAACCCTCCTACCACACTGTTCAACAAGGAGGTTCTGTGAAAACCTTCCAAAAGTCTGGTAGCAATTCTCTACTTCTTAGGTATGGCCAGTCAATTACACAGCACCTACACATTAAAAAAAATGGATCAACTGAGTCTGTTTCAATGAAAGGTGATGTAAAACCATCACAAACCTTTAAAGTAAACCCAGTTTTAAGTCCACACCACCCGTCTTTGTCAGGTAATCACATTTCAAGTCCAGTTGCTGCACATGAAAGAGTGGTCTCACAGCCCAAACAAGATTCACATTCTCCAAGGGCATCAGGCCATTCAACTTCACCATTTCCGAAAGTTTGCCCTCCTAGCAGCTCAGTTGTTTTGGGAACTGCTGGCTCTATATCTCAGTACATGTCAAATATACACCATGCTGAGCAGTCAGTGATCATGCCCCCTCATAGTGTCACCCAGCCTGCTCCCATGGGTCATTTGTCCCAAGGAGATGTCAGAGTCAATACTACATCATTATCTGGAATAGGTTTTGGAATGCGTTCAGAAAACCGCTTATCACCACGATCTGGACCTCAGCAATGCTCCACTACTCCTCAACCAGCAGTGATCAGAGATGTGGTACTGAAGTCACATGCAGGTTCATCTGCTGGTGGCCAGGTTGGTGAGACGAGTAATGATGAAATGCAAAATCTCCCACAAGGACTTCGTAGGGCTTCTGCACCACAGTTGCACCCAGAAAGCATGGTAATGCAGGCTGAATACAAAGGTCTGCATCAGAGGGCTTTGCGTCTAGATCAGTACAGCAGAGATGTGCGGCTGCTTGTACACCAGCATTTGGCTGACCATCCAGTTGTTGTTGAAAGTCGCCAAACACGAACACCAGAGGCATTGCAGTCGTCAACACACATATCATCTGCTACTTCTAAAGCCTCTCCTGTTTTAAAAAATGCTCCACAGATTATGAGGGATGCACCAAAACCACTTGAGATGAAGATGCCACCCTCCCCTCACTCAGAGAGCAGGATAATGGGACACCACCCCGGCTCTCCTCAAGGAGTACAGTTGATTCATGCTGGAAATGCAAACTCTGTGTCTGATTACTACAGAGAAATGCGTGGCTTCCATTCCCAATATCCAAGTCGGTCAGTAATTGGGATCAACTTGGCTAATCGTGGAATTGCATCTCAGGTGAGCGTTAGTTTTGTGCCTTACATTGCAAAGTCAATTTATGTTAACCATGAAAGTTTCTGATTTTGTCTTGTGAAAACAAAATATCTGTATATTTGCATGAAGTGTGAAACTGAGCACTTTCCACTTGAGGTTTCAATTATAAGTACTATTCTTCAACAGGTCTCACAAGACGTTGATCATGGTCAAAGACATAAGGTTTCTTCTGTCTCCTCCATCACATCAGTGGGAGGTTTTGGTGAACCAAATCTTGACAGCTCACACATTCGACAGCCAAACTTCATGGATTTGTCTCACACATCACGAGTCCAGGGTGAGACTGGATCCCCCTCGTACACTTCTCCAGTGACTATAACCCCCAAATTGGAGTTGCCTCTCTCTGTACAGAAGGGACCTCAAGTACCTATTTCTAGCCAGATCCCACCTCCATCCTCAGCCTCCTCTCAGATGCGATCAGACATTAAACTGGATCGCACAGGACTTCGGTCTGTCGATATGGTGAAATTGTTAACGGTTCGTAATCTTTTTTTAATAACATTTTTAATTCTAACAAAGCACTAATGGAAATAAATTAATTTGTCATTCAGATTGTAACAGTCTCTGTCCTCCTTTGCAGAAATATCCAATTATTTGGCAAGGTCACCTGGCACTTAAGAATGACACTGCAGCAGTACAGCTGCACTTTGTGTCTGGTAACAACGTTCTAGCTCACCGTTCACTGCCACCACCAGAAGCAGGTCCCTTTCTTCGCATTGCCCAGAGAATGCGCTTAGAGGCATCACAGCTTGAAGGAGTTGCCAGGCGGATGACCGTAAGCATCCTGTTTTCCTTTGTACCTTTCTTACACTTTTCTCAAACTAGATCAAGTATCTGTCTATTTATGTATCTTTTTAATTAATGGGTGTATGCAACAGAATTTTCAGCAGGCTAAGGCAGTATTAATAAAACAACAATGGACTGAATTTGCTTGGTACAAAGCAAAATTAAATGTCAGGACAGGGTTTGGAGTTTAAAGAGAAAACAAAATATTTTCTAGGTTGATGGGGAGTACTGCCTTCTGTTGGCATTGCCTTGTGGATTGGACCAAGAAGATGTCCATAACCAGACGCATGCCCTCAAAACTGGCTTTATCACTTACCTTCAAGCAAAACAAGCTGCTGGAATTATCAATGTCCCGAACCCAGGCTCTAATCAGGTTAGTTCTTAAATGAGAATTAGGTGTAAAACATTAATAATTAACTTTATGTACGTATTATAGTATGGAATACATATTTGAATGCATGTTTTCCCAGAGAAAATAGTTTGTCAAGATGGTCGTTTCTAACCAAAGATTAAAGAACAGATGCTTCCATAGAGTATATGCACATCTCAAATAGGAAAATAATAATCTTTATATTCTATATTTTTGTATTTATTTATTTTTTATTTACAAAAATTAGGAAAATCTCTGTAATTGAAGTTGGGACATGTAAGGCACAATAATTTTAATATGGAGCCACCTAGTGACTTAAAATGTGACAATTCACTAATAAATGTTTTGTTTCCTCTCTTTCCCCTGTAGCCAGCTTATGTTGTCCAGATTTTCCCTCCGTGTGAATTTTCAGAGAGCCACTTATCTCATCTTGCTCCGGACCTTCTCAATAGTATCTCCAGTATCTCTCCACATCTTATGATTGTTATTGCTTCTGTATGAGAGGGAGATCCCAGCACACATACAGTATGCCAACACCAGCCTTTGGGACTTGCCAGTTTTTTACTCTGGAGAGCACCTCAATCTTAGACAGATTTCTTTTTTTGGCCATGTACTCATTATTTTTTTGTTCTTTCACCAGCTTTTTAATCCATTGACTCATTGCTGCTTCCATTTCACCTTATACAGGGGTAAATGGAGCTACTTACAACGATCAATTCTCTGATCATTTTTTTTTTCTTCTTTTGGAGGTTTGTATCTATGGTTTTTAAAACATTGAAGATCTTTTGGATTATTAGGACATGGGGTTAAGAAGCTTTTTTTATATAAATGATAGTGATTTCATTTTTCTGAAAAAATATGGAACTGATCAGACATTGCACTATGTTATGAAAATCAAAATAATTAAAAACAAGTTTGTAAAAAATGTGGTTATTGAAATTACACCTTTACGTTATTACTTGGACATGCTTCACTCACCAGCCATTTTGTGGTATAGACTAAAAATGTTATATTGTCAATGTAGTTCATGGAATTTCTTTGGCAAATTTTATATAATTAAAACAATTAATAATGTAATATAAAGCAGCTACTGTTCAATCAAGTAAACAAGTTACTTCCATGTCATGTGTAGAAATGGCTCTCGACATAGCCCTTGTTTTCTCTCAAAGGGACAAAATATGGGAGCATTTTGAGTTGTACAGTTTACACTTTATGCCTCAATAGGGGATTGTATGTATACTTTTTTTTTTTTTTTTTTTTTTTACTTTCCTCTTAAGTGAATTAGGCAAAGACCTGACTGTAAATATTGTGTATATTTAAAGACTTTCAAGACAGTCATTAGATACTGCAGATTACAAGTATAACAAGATGACAACCTATTGCCATCAACCGTGAAAGTGAATTGTCAGTTACTGCTTGAGAATCATTTGTCTTTTTTTGTTTTTAAAACCATTCCTGTGCCATAAATAGATTTTCAAATTGAGGAAAACTAAATTGAGATTCATCAAACCTTATTTTGATACTTGACTTTGTATTTGTCACTTGATCTGTAAGGCCTGCTTTTACATTGCCTTGTTTATGGTTTTTCTCCCCTACCTCTATTTCTTAACTGATTACATTGTCCTAAGGACCTCTAAAGTGTATAATTCTGTTTCTCACCGTTTCTTTCTTGATTTTTTAACATACCTCTGAATGTCCAACAAGAACAGTGCAATGCAAGTAGTAAAAATATTTGTAAAGAGAGAAGGGGAAAAATAGATATGTACAAATCTTTCAGGAGACATGAAAGAGACTGGGTTTTTTTTGGTCTCATTTCATTATTGATGTCTCATTGAGCCAAGCTGTAAATAATCATTTTTGTTTTTCTCTTTGTCTTTTATGTCAGGGTAATTATTATGTTTTGTGAAACAAAACAAAAATATGTAAAGAAAACCGATGCAGAAAGTTAACCATAAGTGCAGTTTCATTTGGTTGACTATAAATGCTCTCGTGGTAATTTTGAAGGCACTTACATTTTTGATATACAGATTTAAGATATCAAAATACCAAAAGAACGAGAAAACAAAAAACGTGATCTTAAAATTTTGTTTTTGATTAATCATATTTCATCATTTTGAGTGTATTTTGCTGTTCCTCTATGAGGACATTTTAAAATGTAAAATAAATTTTGTTGGTTAACACCTCTACAGATCATTAAATGGTCATTCACTATATGCCTTTGTTTCTGTCTGATTTGCATTTACATTAAGATATAATGTGCAGTTTTTTGCAGGTTATTGCATATTATGATTAATTGTGTTGATAAACTAATCATCATTTTAAGAACATTTTTCTTTATTTTACAAAATGGCACCGTTTGATATTACAAATGCACCAATTTAAGCAAAACGATATTTAGTAATAGATAAATATGGTGGTAGTATCTCTAATGGACGCTTGATGGCAGTGGTGTGATACTTTCAGCATATTCTGTATCACTCTTCCTTAGAGCTCATTGATCAATGGCAATGAAAGACCACAGTCTTTTGTGTGGTCTGTGAACTTTAAAAATACAAAAAAGGCTGCAGGAATGTGGGTAAATATAAAAGTATTTTGAAGCCCCCTAGAGCCAGGTTAACTGAGTACAATTCATTTAATTTCCGTCTTTTTAGATTTTCCAGCATCCTTAATTTTTTGGGGAAAAAACTTTTTTGAACTTGTCCTACAGCTTTCACAAGATCTCCAAATTGGGCTCAGATAGGTGAAGACGCCACCATCTCAGCACATTCATTGAATGGTTGCATGCCAATCTTGATCTTTACATTTAATCTGATTATCAAAATTTATGAGATGTACATTTAAATTATCTTCACTATTCGTTATAACCTATAGGATAATTGATTGAAATCAAAACTATTATGACGGTGTAGTATTGGTGTTATGACATTCTTTCAATTAAAAATATGGGTGTCTAAATATGTAGAAAATTAATAGGCAAGTGTATATATATATATATATATATATATATATATATATATATATATATATATATATATATATAGGGTCTCTTTAAATGGGATTCTGTCATTTGATTTGTCTCAGTACTCAGTTAACTATATTGTGTACTTAACAAAATCTACATAATTACACATATTATTAACACGGAACTATGCATGTATCATTGCCAACATGCACTGAGAATAGCATATTATTTTGGTAATGGGACTAAATATGGGACAATGGTTACAGTGTTAAATCTAGAGTTTGAACCCTTTGGCCTCTCTTGAATCTCACTAGATTCTTAGGTAATGCAGAAGACATATCCTACCTATTTTCAATGTCCGTTATAAGAATTTCTGGCATTTCTAAATTTTAAATGTTTCACTCATTTCCCCCAACAAATGTAAACATTCTTTCACAAAATTGCATCAGATTTACAAACATTCTAAATCATGAACATCTCAAAGACATCTGGTGAATATCTTATAGAAGTACTACAGATAAGCAAACAACCTAAAAAATAAATCTTCCAGATGCAAACACACACACACACATCAAAATGGCATCTGGGTGATGTATGTATGCTATCATGGATGACGTGTTTGTCCATAATATGCAAGTGAATGGTGACCAAATTGTCAAGCTCCAATCCATAAGATGGTGTAATCAGTGGTGTAATCAGTGTCTTCTGAAGCGATTCAAATGGTTTCGGGTGAGAACAGACCAAAATGTAACTACTTTTTCTCTGTACATCTTGTCATTGCAGGCTCTAGATACGATTATGATTTCAAGATGGATTACAATTCCTATAGCCATATAGCGCATGCACAAAGCACTAGGAAGAGTAATTGATCTTGAAATCATGATCTTGCCTAGAGAGTTACATTTTGTTCTGTTCTGTTCTCACCAGCTGGATTGTTTCAGAAGAGATTGATTAAACCACTGGAGTCGTTTGGATTACCTTTATGTAGCCTTTATGTCCTTTTTGGAGCTTCAAAGGCCTGATCACCATTCACTTGTATTGTGAGGAACTAAAGAGATATCCTCTAAAAATCTTTGATTGTGTTCAGCAGAAGAAAGTCAAACACATCTTAGATGGCATCAGGGTGAATAAATAATGTGAGAATTTTAATTTTTGGGTGAATTAATTTTAATTATCTGTTTTAAATTTTTTACAGTATGTCAAAGTGAAACCTGTTTGACCAATTGATTAATACTGATATAATATTTATTTATTTTATTATGTACTTGACACACAAACTATGAAATCCAGCAATTGTACTCTGTTTTTCACTACAGTTTGTGTTATTGAGGGACAATGGGCATTATTCCAGCCAGCTGAACATCCAACCCAGGCCTCTGTGGTGAATTTTCTGATCTAATTTTGCTTTTCCTACCATATTAGTTTAAAAACTGGAAATATCTGTAGAGATTTTACATTTAGACTAATTTAATTTCAAACACGAGTTTTTTTTTCTCGTTCAGAGATTTCAACTTAAAGTCTTAAAGTTTGACTTGCCCCCCCTCATAATGGAGAACAGAGTAAAAATAAACCTTTCTAACCAACACAATTATCACCTTGTAAAATGTTTATTTAAGGACATCACTGTTCTAGCCACAATTATTTGGATGTTTTGTTACTTTCCAAAAGGCATGTGCATGTGTTTGCCCATGTTTTAGACTACTATGCTTGGATGTATGGTGGTTCCAAAAAGATTTTAGGGGTAAATTATTGTGCCTATGTGGTGTTGTGTGTGTGTGTGTGTGTGTGTGTGAGAGAGAGAGAGGGAGAGAGAGAGAGAGAGAGAGAGAGAGAGAGAGAGAGAGAGAGAGGTGAGATCTTTGCTGTTCTGACAAGCTTTTGATTTGATTGGTAACTGATCAAATTCTTAAGCCCCCATGATGTTCCACAGAGAATTCATGGAATTCCCTGGGGCAGTGTTTTGTGGCAAGTCTGGCATGATGCTAACATGGTAGATTTGTGAGTGTGGTGAGCTGAAAGATACATCACAGAAAAAGAGTTCTTATTTTTCTGATGATCACACTTTATCCAACCCTGACCACCGTGCACGTTAATCAGGAAAACGATCTCGTTCCAAAGCAGCAAGCTTTATTTTGTTTAATTATAAAAAAGATACTTATCTTATCATTAAAATATACCTGATCTGTCTCTTAATGAAAGAACACATAAATGCAATGCATTGGAACCAAGATTTAGCAAAAATCAGATTGCCACACTTTCAGAATCCTCTGGAGAACCTTTAAATGCCCTTTTCAAGGTGTCTTAGATATCATATTTAAGGAACTTCAATATTTACACTGATGAGCCAAAACATTATGACCACCTGCCTAATCTGCATTTGGTCCTCCATGTGCTGCCAAAACAGCGCTGACCCGCTGAGGCATGGACTCTACAAGACCCCTGAAGGTGTCCTATGGTATCTGGCACCAAGACATTTGCAGCAGATTCTTTAATTCCTGTAAGTTGCAAAGCGGAGCCACCGTGGATCGGACTTGTTGGTCCAGCACATCCCAAAGATGCTCAATCGGATTGAGATCTGGGGAATTCGGAGGTCAGGTCAACACTTTGAACACTAAAAACCATTCCCGAACAATGTGTGCAGTGTGGCAGGGCACATTATCATTATCCTGCTGAAAAATGCCACTGCATCATCAGGGAATTCAATTGCCATGAAATGGCGTACCTGGTCTGCAACAATGTTTAGGTAGATGGTCAAAACTGATTGAAGCCTGAATGGCTGGACCCAGGGTTTCCCAGCAGAATATTACCAGAGCATCACAATCCCTTCACTGGCTTTTCGTCTTCCCTCAGTGCATCCTGGTGCCATCATTTCCCCAGGTAAACGTCTCACACGTTCATAGCCATCCACGTGATGTAAAAGAAAACGTGACTCATCAGATCAGGCGACCTTCTGCCACTGCTCCAAGGTCCAGTGGACAGGGGTCATCATTGTCACTCTGACCGTTCATGGGCATGCTGAACGGTGCATCGCATCCTGCTGCTACACAGCACCATACGCAGCAGGATGTACTGTGTGTTGTGACACATTTTCTGTGACTTGTGCCATAGTAGACTTTCTGTCCGTTTGGACAAGACGAGATAGCCTTCATTGCCCTCACGCATTGATGAGCCTTGGACGCCCAACACCCTGTTGCCAGTTTGTGGTTTGTCCCTCTTCGGACCACTGTCGGTAGGTACTCACCACTGCTGACCAGGAGCACCCCAAAAGCCTTGTCTTGTCAGAGATGCTCTGACCCAGTCGTCTGGCCAAAAAAATTTGGCCCTTGTCAAAGTCACTCAGGTATTTTCTTCTGCCCATTCGTCCTGCATTCAACACGTTGACTATGAGAACTGACTGTTTCCTTACCATCTAATCGACCCAAACCTTGACATGTGGCCTTGTTAGGAAATGATCAGTTATTTGCTTCACCTGTGAGTGGTCATAATGGTTTGGCTCATCTGTGTATTTCAAGGGCCTCAAAGGCTTTCCTTTTTGGCAGCTCCTCAAATAAATTTTTGAAAGGGTGCTTAGAGGTTTTCCAGTACAGAGGGTTCCAGTGTAGCAACCAAATGGTGCCTCAAGTATTATTTTAATTTTTACTCTGATGAATCTGAAAGACAATACCAAGGCAGGCTGCAGACAGGTAATGCAAAAGCCATCAAAGAAATATCACCTTCCTCATCTTTCTTTTTATCCCAGAAGAAGGAAAAGTGTGTTCATGGAAAATAGAGGTGAAGTTCATAAGATTTACAATGGCATGACAGACCAAGACCAGGAATGTTAATTGACACCCATTCCCGGGAAAGATGCATTTGGTGAAAGTATGAATCTGGAGGCCCCAAAGTGAATTAAAGGAAAGTAGAAGCATCTATATCATTCTTCTCCAGTTATAAATTAGGCCGACGGCAAAGGTAGCTGTGGTGCAGTAGGAACTTTGGTATGTAGTAAAAACCATAGTTGGAGGACACAGCAACAAGAACAGGCATGCAAATATCTAATTCGTTCAAATTGCTGAGAGGCTTTTCGGCTGCTTTATTGAGGCCATATATAGGCTGCTGAGTAGCTACATATGATATGATACTTAGATGGTATTTCCATAAGGACATCAGCATGCTTTTGGAAGATCTGTTTTGCATTTGTTCTTAAGGCTTTTACTTTAAAATTAGAGTGCTTTTAACAAAAGTATGAGAAGTATTTGCTCATAACCCTGATCCAGTTAAAAGCTACTACTTTATTTTCTATTTGTGTGTATGTGTATAACACAGGTGCAGAAATATTTGGTATGCAATGAAGGGCAAAAGCTTCTCTTCAAGGCTTGCGTTTGTTGTGTCATTCATCTTTTTCGTTCTCTATAATTCTATGGGCATGAACCACACTGACTGGGTTCCAAAATACCAAATTAGAAAGAGAAGGAAAATGTTAAGAATGCTCAAAATACTGGGGTTGGCTTTTTTTCCTGATAAGTGTCCACTTTTCACCAGTCATTTGGGAACGCAAAACATCCTTGAAATTTAAATGATCTCACAAGCTACTGAGCAGATGCATTCCTTATCAGAAATAGATTTACATTTACAATGTGCTCACTCCTTTTGTTTGCTTAAGTTATTAAACTGAGAATCCTCAATATCTTAGTCACATGACTATGCACATTTTGAAGGATAAGATAAATAACCGAGTGAGCGTTGTTGAATGAATTGTGGTGGAATGTAATTCTGCACAAATGGATGGAATAATTTCTCAGCTGATAAATAAAAGGGGAGTCAATGAAATATGCTGAAACAGATGTATAAAAAAATCAAAAAGTATAGATAATATCAGTTTAATCCATCAAGCAGATTACTCAAAATCATTGTACAGAAAACAACTGCTCTGATAATTTTATTGGCATTTTGAGTCAGTTGTGGTTGTCTTGACCACTTAAAAGGCTCTCATATTGTACAGACATGAAAAAGCTGAAGACATTTTTTAAACTATTAAACCAGCCAGTAAATTCTGATCTGGCTGTGCAAGCACAGTATTCCTCTCACAGAGTCACTCTCTTCACATCATGCTTGAGCAGACATTTGATAACTTTAATGTAGGCGGCATTTTGATAATCACTTCACTTTTATGACATATTTTATTTATCTGATATGAACCAGTTGCAGGATGACAAACTCAAACCAGACCATATGAAACTATGTGCCTTTTTCAGGGATCACTGGAGACTTTCAGTCACACAACTTCAACACAGTTTACTATGGAGAAATAAATGAAAAAATATGAATTTACTTCATAATTCACACACCCAAATGTTGTTCCAAACCCATATGAAATTCTTTCTTTTGTGGAACACACCACCCTCGCCAAAAGCGAGTGAAATTATGTTGTTATCTGATGAGATTGAATATTAGATGGATGTTTTGACCCTGTAACGCTGTATGTATCAAATATGATACACAGTTGACGGCTCCTGCTTCACTCTCTGTTCAAGCTGATGAGCCAAGCAACCTATGGTATGTCAGTTTCACATGTTTATGGCACCATCTAGTGGTTATTTGTGGGGGAAAAAAAACGTGGTTTCAGTGTTTATATCTATTTAAAGGAATAGTTCACCCAAAAATGAAAATTCTCTCATGATTGACTCACCTTTAAGCCATCCCAGATGAGTATGTCTCTCCATCTTCAGCAGAACCGAAATTAGGAATTTTTAGAAGGCATATTTAGGTATCATAAAAGTAATCAACACTACTCCAGTCGATCAATGAATGTCTTCTGAAGCAAATCGATAGGTTTGTGTAAAAAATAAACAGATAATTAAAACTTTATTTACTTTAAAAAAACGCTTCCTGCTAGCAGTCGACGTATGATGGTGCATTTACGTGAGAAGTTGGAAGCGAACGCTTTAATTACAACAGAGGAACAAACGTCACACGAGAGTCGGGCCATTTCAAACAGCGCTGTCCGGAAGTAATCATTTAATTAAAGATGTATTAATAATAGATTTGTTTCTTACATAAACCTATTGATTTGCTTCAGAAGACTGGAGTCATGTGGATTACTTTTATGATGCCTAAATATGCTCTTTGTCCATCAAACAGCCAGAATACTGATGGCACCCATTCACTTGGATGTATAGACATACAGAGCTGAAATATGCTCATGAAAATCTTCATTTTGGTTTTGCTGAAGAAGGAAACACACACATCTGGGATGGCTTAAAGGTGAGTCATTAATGAGAGAATGTTCATTTTTGAGTGAACTAATCCTTTAAAATGGTGGTGGACTTGTGTGAAGAGGGATAAATATATACAGTATACGGTCTATTTTAATAAAGTAAAAGTGACAGTAATAATTATATTGTTACTGATATTTTAAAATGAGTATTTGCTGAATATTAGCAACTTGTGTTTGGTTAAAAAAAAATTATATTTTGTATGTGCTGAGTTGAACTGTGATACATTTCAATCCATATTTATAGATCGAGGAGAGTAAGTTGTCATGATCAAACTCTCAAATATTTGGAATCTCTAAAAAGCCCAGGGAGTCCTCCGATAATACCCCAAGATTTACCACTGTAGCATGTATGGGCTAAGAAAATCTTAAATAAAAAATGTCCTACACAAACATGAATTGCTGGGCCTCAGGAGGATAATGACCTTTAAAGACAAATGTATCAAATATAATATATACATATAAAAAAAGTGCAATATGTTTTTATGATTTCTTTTTATAGTTTGCCTAATTATACTAAAAACAGTTTAATGTAATACAATTTTTTTGTATTTTTTATAATTTTATCATATGTCTTTCATTGGTTTTACAGGGTTAATTGGTTAAACTTACATCCCTAACCTAAAACTTGAACCCAAAATTAACCGATAGTGTTTTAAAAGAGAAGTAAACAAAACAGACATCCTTAACCAATGCCTAAACCTGACCTGTTTTAACAGCAAATTCGACATGAATTTGGCTCCATTGATGTTCATGTTTGGTCATGAGACATGTGCAAACTAATGATGTTTGGCGTCAATGTCGTAAAATCTTGTGAACACTTTCTGTAGTCCATATGACTTTAATATTCCATTTCAGAGGTAGTCACAGTCTTTTTATTGTCGGATGATAATCAGTGAATAAAGACCTAATTTCCATAATTTCATTATGGGGGTAACCAAATTATGAAATAATGTTCATTTTGGGGGGAATTGCTCCTTTAATTCTCTTGAACCAGCTATTAGAACAACAAAAAAGTTTAAACATGAGAACCTTCTGACCTTTACATTTCATGCAGACTGAAATTAAGATCTTTGAATGGGCAATGTTTCATTTTTATCTCAGCACTGAGTCAGAGGAAAAATGAGACTGATATACCTCACAGAGGATCATGCAAAAATGTTCTATATAAAGTCTAGCAAATGACGTAGGTCTAGAAATCAAACTGTTGTGTCTCAACCTCTAACAGTATAGTCTGAAATGCTGCTTTTCTTTTCAAACCCAACACAATGGCCAGGATGTGTTCAGTGCTGGATCAGGTGGCATCAGGGTCAGCTTGCTCTTTGCAAAGTAAAAGAATGAGAAGGTCAGGGGTGCTGTGATAGGATTTACCTGGTGACATAAACCATGCAAACACGTTACCTCCCCCTGACATCATCTCCTCTGCTCTCAGGCTGAAATATAATCCCGTACACATGTAAAGACGGGCCCTGCACATAATTATATCTCACTGCAAAGATGTTTCTCTCTGGGTCAGTTTGGGAAGAGCAGGTCTGAGCTTCTATAAAACACATAAGGAAAAAGGCAGAAAAAGATGCATCGAAAGTGAAGGGTGCCTAATGCTAGTGTAGTGAGACGGACTAATGTCTTGTAGTATTTCCCCCCTAATGTTGTAATTTGTGTATAACCGTGATTTTCCCTGTTATGCATAATATTAACTTTAATGCAATTTGCATTATGTAGTGTGCATAAGAACAGCGCATCTGTCTGTTTTATTGTATCACGCCCCTCAGTATTCGGTGGTTTTGTTTATAGCCTATCAGTGTGCATTCGTGGGGTATATTAGGGCAGTCGTTACATATAGCCATGTATTTGCGGCCGTAATTATGGCTGTTGCTTCAACACTTTTGATTAACTAATCTGCTCACCAGAAGGTGTCTGTCTGGATGGAATCTGCAGGGCTGAACTATGCTGCTGTTTTGTTTTCTGTTTTGTTAACTCTGTCTCTGGCTCCAGAAGTGCTGTTTCCTCTCTCACAGAGAGAAGTGGGATCTGTAGCTCTGTATGTGTTTATCCTGACCCACAGAGATCATCATTAGAGTTTGGAAATTGTGTTATTTTGTACTAATTGAACCCATTTTGTTATTGTTTGTGTGAAGTTGGTCTTGGTATGGTGATTTGTCATTAGCTCTCCCCTGCCCTTCACACTAACATATTATGTGTTGTATGTTAAAATCTGTTTGCGTCTTTGTTTTTAATTGTATTAGGTATTTGGTTAATTTTCCCTTCTGTGTTCTCTGGAGCTGAATGCCCAGTGCAGGGGGCTAGCTGTTCCCCACTAAATGGTGGTAGTGCCCCTTTCACCTGTGGAGTGCTGTGGTTTTACAACTGATTCACCTGTGTGTGTGTGTGTGTGTGTGTGTGTGTGTGTGTGTGTGTGTGTGTGTGTGAGAGAGAGAGAGAGTGTACACTTTTGGGTGACGTGTCTTTATCGGGGAATTGCTGCCCCCGGCTAGCCTTCCTGCTCATGGTAAGACTCAGTCCTTTGTGGTCAGTGTATATGTTGTTTTATGGGTGTGTGAAGCCTACTACAAACCACGCAGCTGATTGCAGTGCTCATAATTTTAATACACTTTTCCACTTTTAATACACAGTGCCCATTCTGACTCATCTGTTAAAATAAATAAAATATTTTTGTACCTTGGTATTCACATCTCTCGCCCTCTTGTTTTGAAACAAAGAACCTGTGTGCCCTTTCCTATTTGTGATTTGGGTTAGTATTTCCCTAGTATTTTCTTAATTACAGGGTGGCGTAGTCCACTCATTTATTGGTTTTCCACGGCGGCATCAGCAGCACCCCGCCCCCCCCCCCTGCTACACTAACATTCTTCCTAACATCTCCTATTGTGTTTCATGGGAGAAAGAAAGTCAGAGAGGGTCAGTCCGCGTGATCTGTACAGTACGTATGAGAGTGTGTGTACAGTCTGTTTAGTGCTTCAATGAGGGTTTTATATTAGAGCATGGAAGGACTTGACAAACCCAAAAAGCCCACAATGCCTGTGATTTGGGTGAGGCACCAGTTGTACTTCCGCTTGAAAGTGTTTAAAAAGCATGAGACATTAGATTAATGCTGTCCCAACATGGCTGCATTATTTTTTTCCGCCGCAAAGTCTGGTGTGGGTGTATGTACTTGTCTGGCTATATAGCTTCATCTTTAGTATCTGTTACCAAGAAATGGTGTGACTCATTACATGCACTAACTGGTATTTTTTTTTTTTACTTTTGTCACATTATCACTGGCAATGTTTGGGAGGAATACTATGTACAAAATATAGCATTTTTCAACTTTTAAAAGCTAGAAACAGGTGACAGCCAGCCAAAAACTAAATAAACAATAAATAATACCGTTATTGTATTACAATCTACTCAAACATTGTTATTGTGTTTACAATTGTATCAAACACCATAGACCATGAAGATTCCCAGATATGTATTGGCACTGGCTCCAAGTAGTATTTTTACACTTAAAGGAATAGTTCACCCAAACTGAAAATTATCTCATAATTTACTCACTTTTATGCTATCCCAGATGTGTATGACTTTCTTCTGCTCAACACAAAAAAAAAGATTGTTGGGTGGGACAAGACCCCACCACTCTTTTAAAAGGGTAATTCTGGGTTGCTCAGCGAGTATTGATGCTGACTATCACCCCTGGAGTCACGAGTTTGAATCCAGGGCGTGCTGAGTGACTCCAGCCAGGTATCCTAAGCAACCAAATTGGACCAGTTGCTAGGGAGGGTAGAGTCACATGGGGTAACCTCCTCGTGGTTGTGATTAGGGGTTCTTGCTCTCAATGGGGCATGTGGTAAGTTGTGCGTGGATCACGGAGAGTAGCATGAGCCTCCACATGCTGTGAGTTTCTGCGGTGTCATGCACAAGGAGCCACGTGATAAGATGCGCAGATTCAGAAGTCTCAGAAGTGGAGGCAACTGGAACTTGTCCTCCGACACCCGGATTGAGGTGAGTAACTGTGCCACCACGAGGACCTACTAAGTAGTGGGAATTGGGCATTTCAAATTGGGAGAAAAAGGGATAAAAAAAGCTCTTTTTATGCTCATATTTAAACTATTGAAACAATCCCAAAACAAAAGGGTGGTTTTGTATGCAGTATGTTTCTGAATTCTTCGCCATTCGTTTTTAAAGGGATACTTCACCTCTGGGAAGATGAATGTGTATTTAAAATTGGTCATTTATATACTATAAATGTGAAATAATTTTTGAATTTGAAGCATTCTAGACTGAGAAAAGGCAGAAAATTAATTTTTTACACATGTGGCTGAAAGACAACTCCCAGAATGCACTTGCTTTGCTGCCCTTACGAGGCCACTCCCAAACCACGCCTACCGGTTACAGGCGGCAGTATCTGAAAATGTGATACAACTATGCTTGCTTTGATACATCGTGACTCTATAAATCGTGAGTTAGTTGATAAATTGGCTGACTACGCGGGAAGAACATTATGATAATTCCAGGTGTCCAAACTCTGTACATGACGTAACAAAAAGAAAAACAAACAAAATACTCACTTTACACTAAGCCGTCCATTTGTCCCTGCGGGCTTTGGCTGGCGTTTCCAATTTATCTTCGGGATCCTAAAATAAGTTTCCAGGACTCCCCTGTCCATGTGTGGTACAAATCTTGGGTGCTCAGTTATACATGCTCAAGTTAGCAGTGCTGTTTCATCAGCGGATTCAGCGATCTCGTCCAGAAGAAAATGGCATCGCTGAAATTCGCGACAGCAATAGGACTCTCTATCTGTTTCCATAGGCGCACAGCGAGAGCACTGACACCACCAGTCCGCCCCAACTCGAGTCTGGCCGGGCTCTTCCTCCTGCCTGCCAAGCAGGTTTTGCTCCCCTGCTACAGCAGCTGCTCCGGCCACCTCTGTTCATCGCTGTATTGCGTCTCGTACAGGTAGCCGCGAGCATCAGATTCTCGCAACAGATCTTCGTAATCCCCTTCTGCCATTTCAACTTCAAAACTACCTTCCGCCATCGTGATTAGCCTACTTGTATACAAACTTTCTACACAGAGCAAGAGCCTGTTTTCTTAGCTTCTACAGAAAGATGGCTGACACTATCTTCACATTCTGTGAGTGAGATCCCGCCCCATATGGGCGTGGTGAAAACATGCGGAATACTGGCTGTAGTTTTAAGCCTCTGGCCCAAAAATCCTCAGATGACGCAAAATGACGATTTTTGCGTCATCTGAGGATTTTTTTCCAGACTAAAAATATATAAATCTGTCGTCTCAGGGGGATATGAGGGGGGGAGCGCGGTAATTCGAAAATACTACTGGTTTTCTACTGATACAAAGCTTAATGCTAAATCCTGAAGTAACCCTTTAACTTGCCTTGAATGCTCAAGCATTGTTCCTTATTCATCGGCATCTCTTGAATGGCTGGCAGTATTACATGACATGCACTGCAGAAAAAAATCAAAGGAAAACAATGTCCTTCTTTAAAACACAAACTGTAAGTGGAGTTCATGTCAGTGCCGATTTTTATACTTTGTTATATTTGTGAGGTAGCCTAACAGATCGGTACATTTTGCCCATTAAGCAGGATGTGTGAATAGCAGAATGTGTTAAATATGGTGCGCTGTTTTTAATAGCTTTATGTTGTAGTATGTCAGGCAGTTGCATCATCTTCATTGAAAGAGGAGGAACGTGTTTGCCATTTGCTCAAACTCTACTCATGCTCACAGGTGAGAAGTCAAATAAAAGTAAAGTTGGTGTTAAGTCATGCCCCTGTCTATTAAAGCAGACTACTATGTGTTATGTGTGAGATGTTATTTTGTTGTTGTAACCTATAATTTGTCAGGTAAATTTATTAAGATTAAAAAAAAAAAAAAATGATAAAACCAGTTAATTTAGATGTTACCACATGAACCTCACAAAATATGTTCACATTGTAGATTATAATAACTGCTATGTTAGTGTAGGAAAGTCAGACAGTGAGCATTTTTACAGTAAAACATTTAAAAAAATTTTTAATTCAAAATAAGTTATGTTTTGGAGTTTTTAAAAAAGAAAGCTCTCCATGTTTCTTTAAACTATGTAAATTGATGACATATTCAACTTTGTCCAGTAAAAATTCTATAAGTATTAAACTGCACTGCCATGCCTGCTGACAGCTGTTTTTTTTTACCATAAATCTCCATGTTCACTTTCACATTCTGAAAGTGGAGATTTATAGTAAAAAGGTATTGAAATATTGATCTGTTTTTCACCCAAATCGATTACATCGCTTCAGAAGACATATATTAAACCACTGGAATTGCATGGATTACTTTTCTGCTGCCTTTATGATATTTTTGGAGCTTCAAAGGTCTGGTCACTATTCACTTGCATTGTATGGACCTACAGAGCTGAAATATTCTTCTAATGTTCTTTGTTTGTCTTCAGCAGAAGAAAGTAAGTCACACATCTTGAGTGGCATGAAAGTGAATGAATGGTGAGATAATTTTCATTTTCATTTTAAGCCACAAATACAAATGTTTGAATGAACTACATTTTGGTTAATCTGCTAGGACACCTGTGTGAATTTAAGGGGACTGAAATCTACTAAAAATCACCTTGAAACCAGTCAGAAAAGTAATTGGATTAGAAAAGATTAAATAGGTCATCATTTGTTTGCAGATACCACTTGGGTTGATATATTGTTATCTAATGCAATTTCATACACTGTTTTTAGTGTCCAAAAGTTATTTCTCAGGCAATTTTAATTTTAACATGGATGTGTCCTCTATGCTTTTAGTTTTTAGTTAGGATCACTACTTTATTTTAAGAATATGAAATGTCATAATAATAGTAGAGAGAATGATTTATTTCAGCTTTTATTCCTTTCACCACATTCCCAGTGGATCAGAAGTTTACATACACTTTGTCAGTATTTGGTAGCATTGCGTTTAAATTGTTTAACTTCGGGTATCCTTCCACAAGCTTCTCACAATAATTTTGGCCCATTCCTCCAGACAGAGCTGCTGTAACTGAGTCAGGATTGTAGGCCTCCTTGCTCGTACATGCTTTTTCAGTTGTGCCCACCAATTTTCAATCAGATTGAAGTTAGGGATTTGTGATGGCCACTCCAATACCTTGACTTTGTTGTCCTTAAGCCATTTTGCCACAACTTTGGAGGTATGCTTGGTGTCATTTTCCATTTGGAATCATTTTGGGCTGGTGTCTTGAGATGTTGCTTCAATACATCCACATAATTTTCCTTCATCATGATGCCATCTATTTTGTGAAGTGCACCAGTCCCTCCTGCAGCAAATCAACCACACAACATTAAAAAGCCAGATTACAGTTGCTGCCACCCCCATGCTTCACGGTTGGGATGGTGATCTTCGGCTTGTAAGCCTCGCCCTTTTTCCTCCAAATATAACGATGGTCTTTATGGCCAAACTGTTACATTTTTGTTTCATTTTCCAGAATAAATTTCTCCAAAACTTAAAATTCTCCAATTGACTCAAATATGCCAGTTAGCCTAACTGGCTAATTGTAAAGGCTTGACACAATTTTCTGGAATTTTCCAGAAAAATAAAGGCACAGTTAACTTATTGTATGTAAACTTCTGACCCATTAGAATTGTGATATCATTAATTAAAAGTGAAAAAATCTGTCTGTAATCAATTGTTGGAAAAATTACTCATGTCATGCACAAAGTAGATGTCCTAAACGACTATACAAATAGCTTGCTAATTTAAAATGTGGAGTGGTTGAAAAATGAGTTTTAATGACTTCAACCTAAGTGTATGCAAATGTATGACATCAACTGTAAGACATTCTTGCCTGTTCAAAGTCTCTCATACACACACCCTTCCAACACACCTGATTTATATGAGGTTAAGGTGGAACTTGTTAGAGACATGTAAGAGCAAGCAGAAGGAACTGAGAGTGAAAAAGATATGTGCCAAAATAAAGAATGAGAGGGCATGAGACTAAAAGACTTAGAATAGCAGTGCTACAGGACTGTCACCAATATAGCTGTCACATGAAATGACCTATTGTTTAATCACTGCAAATCTATTGCCTTAAAGCACTCACATAAGAGTCGGATTCCTGTAATTACAGTAGCTAGTATAATCCACTACAGTAACATTGTATTTAATTTTAAAACCTAGATGGCATAGTTACTTGCCTTTGTTGGGTTGCATTAAGTAAAACATTTCCCTATTTGCTTTCCAGATTAAATATTTTAAAACCTTTTTTCTATTTATAGCCATTTTCATATGCAAACAACTGCCTATTATGACAACGTTACTGGTAAAGCAGGTCAAAATCCATTACCTGTCCTACTGCAAAGTTCAGAAAATGTTTTATAGTTTTGATATATAGTTTGATATACATACAACATTTAAACTCATTCTTCACAGTTCCTGACATTTAATCGTAGAAAACATTCTCTTAGGTCAGTTAGGATCACTGTTTTATTTTAAGAATGTGAAATGTCAGAATAATAGTAGAGAGAATGATTTATTTCAGCTTTTATTTCTTTCACCACATTCCCAGTGGATCAGAAGTTTACACACACTTTGTTAGTGTTTGGTATTATTGCCTTTAAATTGTTTAACTTGGGTAAAAAATTTTCCACAAGCTTCTCACAATAAATTGCTGGAATTTTGGCCCATTCCTCCAGACACAACTGGTGTAACGGAGCCAGGATTGTAGGCCTCCTTGCTCGCAAGTGTGTTTTCAGTTCTGCCCACAAATTTTCTATCGGATTGAGGTCAGGGCTTTGTGATGGCCACTCCAATACCTTGACTTTATTGTCCTTAAGCTATTTTACCACATCTTTGGAGTTATGCTTGGGGTCATTGTCCATTTGGAAGACCCATTTGCAACCAAGCTTTAACTTCCTGGCTAATGTCTTGAGATGTTGCTTCAATATATCCTCATATTTTCCTTCCTCATGATGCCATATATTTTGTGAAGTGCATCAGTCCCTCCTGCAGCAAAGCACCCCCACAACATGATGCTGCCACCCCCATGCTTCACGGTTGGTATGATGTTCTTTGGCTTGCAAGCCTCACCATTTTTCCTCCAAACATAAAGATGGTCATTATGGACAAACTGTTCAAATTTTGTTTCATTAGACCAGAGGACATTTCTCCAAAAAGTAAGATCTTTGTCCCCATGTGCACTTGCAAACTGTACTCTGTATTTTTTATGGCGGTTTTTGGAGCAGTGGCTTCTTCCTTGCTGATCAGCCTTTCAGGTTATGTCGATATAGGACTCGTTTTACTGTGAATAAAGATATATAGAGATACTTGTCTACATGTTTCCTCCAGCATCTTCATAAGGTCCGTTGCTATTGTTCTGTATTTGATTTGCACTTTTTTGCACCAAACTATGTTCATCTTTACGAGACAGAATGTATCTCCTTTCTTTAGATTTTCCCAAGATGTCAAGCAAAGAGGTGCTGAGTTTGGTAGGCCTTAAAATACATCCACAGGTACACCTCAAATTGACTCCAATTAGCCTATCAAAAGCTAATTACCTAAAGGCTTGACAAAATTTTCTGAAATTTTTCATATTGTTTAAAGGCACAGTTAACTTATTGTATGTAAACATTTGACCCACTGGAATTGCGATATAGTCAATTAAAAGTGATACAATCTGTCTGTAAACAATTGTTGGAAAAATTACTTCTGTAATGCACAAAGCAGAGGTCCTAAACGACTTGCCAAAACTATAGTTTGCTAATATTAAATCTGAGGAGTGGTTAAAAAATATGTTTTAATGACTTCAACCTAATTGCATGTAAACTTCAGACTTAAACTGTATGTTGTCATGAGCATTGTTTAAACCTTTGAATCTTTAGGTGTTAAATCAATTTTCATGAGCCTTCTGTCTAAGACATTGGTGGACACTGCATAGCCATTGTATTATTCAGTATGTAGAATAAAATCACAAATAGTGCTGAAGTGCTCTTTATTAGTGTTTAATGGTGTTCACATGTGGATTTTTTAGTGTGTTTGTCTGTAGCTGGAAAGGGGAGGTGAAAGGAAGAGAGCATCTTAAGTGGTTGCCATGTGCCAATGTGTTTAAATTGAAGGGGGCTGCTGTCATCTGGTGAATCATTCTGAGGGTGGTGTTTAGAGCAGGGCCAACAAGTAAACCATGTTCTCGCACCACACTTAAAGCCCACCGTGTGAAGATGTTTGGCAACAGATTCACAGCTGTGTGTAAGATGTGACATATGTCAGCTAATGAGGATATGATTTGCAACATTCAATTTCAAACCTCTTCTTACCTGTCAAAATATATGACCTTTCATTCTCACGTCTGCTCTGCTGTCAACATTATCCATACACAGAGTCTATGTGATTTGACTTCGTGGGTCAGTGAATTTTTGTAAATTGACAAATTAAATACATGTATACATTATTGACAGAGGGAGATATTTTGTGATCATTTTGAGTTTAATATGTAAGAAAGAATTTCTGAATAGAGCTATTCAGTTTGTTGTCCTGAAACCTGGAAGAGAATTAGGCATTTTCAAGCCATGAGCTCCCTCAGGAATTTCTAATGGGTTTTTGAATAGCGAACTTTGAGTGAAATTAAGTCTATGATTAATATGACATGAATAGACTTTCCTTTTTAGTTCTAAAATATAAACTGCCTACTTTAAATGTGAATTTTGACAAAACTAAATGTGTGGGTGAGAAACAGATACATTTTTAAGTCCTTTTTCATTTTTTTCTTCTTTGTTTAAATATAAATCTCCACTTTCACATCTGAAAATTAAAGGTGAGATTTATAGTGAAAAAGGACATAAATATTGATCTGTTTCTCAGCCACACCTGTCATTTAACCACTTGAGTCTTATGGATTATTTTATGCTGCCTTTATGTGCTTTTTGGACCTTCAGATTTCTGGCCATCATTCACTTGCATTGAAAGAACCAACAGAGCTGAGATATTCTTCTAAAAATCTTTGTTTGTGTTCAGCAGAAGAAAGTCATACACATCTGGGATGTCATGAGGGTGAGTAAATGATGAGAGAATTTTCATTTTTGGGTGAACTTTTCCTTTAATTGCTCATCATTCGTCAAGCATGTGAACAGGTAACATATGTAAACATGTATATGTAAAATAAAACAGGAAAGTCTCTTTAAGTACTGGCAACCACAGACATTATTTTACTCGTAAATTGAAAATCGCTATTCTAAGAAAAAAAAAATTTGGAATTCCAGAGGGAACCAATGGATAATTAGTCTTCTGGGTTGGTCTACAAATTGACTTCATGACTGGAAAGCTGAGCTCTGTAGAGTGCAACATTCAGGTTTCAGAATAAAAATTCCATTAATTTTCATTATAGATGAACTGATTTTTTTAACAATGACTTATCAACATTTGACAGACATACCATGCGCTCTAAGGTTGTTAATAATGGTATATCCCTCTGTTGAAACCATCAGTCTGCATTATTTAAACTCATTTAAAAAAAAGTATTTAATAGAGGTATTCAAGAACTAGACAACCTGTGAATCCTTAAGAGAAAGCTCCACCAATCAAAGATTTTTTTATTTGATTACATAATTTGCATTGTATCATAGGATTCTAGTTCATCCCCTCATAAAAAATATCCCATTGGTTTTTACTGTTATCTAAGCATTGGTTATGAAGATTCAGTGACCTACATCATCTCTAAGCTGTTACTTTGAAAACGCCCCTTGTTCTTACCAAGTGCATAACGCATTTCCATCTGTTGCAATCCTTTTTATCTTGTTTTTGACTAATCACTGCTTTGATCCTCCTCTCCCTTTACTCCTTTTCCTTATGTGGTACTAATAGATTATGAGTTTCCCCCTCCTGCAATAATTTACACAGCTGTCATCCACTTTCTTTCGGCATTGGCCTCCTCCTTCATAGAGTGAGGGAGGGAGGAAGGGCCAGTCAGCTGGTTGTGGGGTTTACATGCCTGAAGTTCCTAATGCCTACCTCAATAAACCAATGTTAACCTCCTGGGGTTTAGAATGATGGAACAGGTGCCTTATTGCTGTCTGCTCACTCAATACAGCTGCGTGAAAATGTAAAGAGTTCCACCACTTAACTAACTGTTAAGTTTAAAGGGATTGTGCAACCAAAGATAAAGATTATCTCATTATTTTTAGATTTTTAGAAGAATATCTCAGCTATGTATACAATGCAAGTGAATGGTGACCAGAAATTTGAAGATCCAAAAAGCACATAAAGACAGCATAAATGTTATCCACATGACTCAAGTTGTTTAATCCATATCTTCAGAAGCAATATGGTAGGCATGGGTGAGAAACTGATCCATATTGAGTTCTTTTTAAAAAAAATATAAATTATCCTCCCTAACCAGTAGGTGGTGATAACAAAGAATGTGAATCGGCAAAAACAAAAGAAGAACGTGAAAGTGGAGATTTATTGTAAAAAAAAAAAAGGTTATATAAGTTATTATGTTGTAAACATGTGTATCTTTTTGTCTTCTTAAAACAAAAACAAACATAAAAACAGCAGATGCTCCAGATTAATACAATACACCCAAGTACAAATAAAATGTGATATGATGTAAAGATCTTAAAATATTCTTGGCGTAAATGTGACTTTACCTCCGATATCTGTTTTGTCATCCTGGTGGATGTCACTGGTAACAAAGCGGACCAATCACATCAGTTGTGGTCTGCGTTGACACGACACGTAGTTACATTTTTGTAGAGTTGCACATCAGAATATATTTAGCCTACATTGTCTGCTACATTCGAAGCAGATGTACTGTATAAATCAGCCTTTAGTAAAATTGGCAGAATTTTAGTCTCAGTGAATGATGACTGATAGTGTCATCCTGCTCAAAATAGTTTTTTTGTTTTCCACTGAAAAAAAATAAAGTACTACATGTTTATGAGAGAAAGTAAATGAGAGACTCTCATTTTTTGTGTGAACTGTCCACAAACACCGCAAGAGACTTTAATCATGTGGTCAAGTTAGCACACAAAAACCTGTGCATATTATTTGCTGCTTTATCCCTTCCTACTGTCAGACTCATCTGATATAATGCATGACTGCACACACTCAATGTTGGGTGGGTCATGAGCACTAAATCAACAGGTGGCCATTTAACAAAAATGGTATTTATACAGTACAAGTAAATCCTGATTTGATTACTAGAATAAAGTAAACATGGGAACTAATTCCATAAAAGCTGACTGTTTGTACACTTAATATCCCTCTTTTACAAGTTTTACAGTTACATTTTCCTCATATAGATAGCTTTGTCTGTGAATGAAGTCCCCAGTGAGAAGGTCATTCACCTCCAATGAACATCGAGAACATCCCATTTGCTTGTCATGTGTTAACTGAGCCTTGAGCATATCTAATTGAACAGGAGGTATATTGGTGTGTTCCAAGTCAGAGCATTGGAATGTTGTTATAAAGGCCTTCGGTGCCCACAGAGCATTTATTCATTCAAGTGAATATGTGCACTGCTTTATGTAGTGCAATCACGTGACTGCCCGGCTATTAGTTGCTGCTCATTTTTCTGCCAGTCTTTGCAAGACTTTTTGTTGGGCTTTGTCAATTAAATGATCAACCAGATTCAAACTGTGCCACTAAAAACAATAATTAAAATGGCTGTAATCTGCTGGAACATTGCATCAGATTATCAATTACACCGTTTACCCTGCAGGGCTCTTCAAATACTTTCTTGCGAAAACGTGGTTGGGGCCAAAATTGTTTCTGAATTCATCTTAGCTAGTACTTTCATCACAAGTAACATGTTACTTAAAAAACAGCCTTATTAGTGTGCATATATTTATATTAAAATAGCCACAAGATATATAGGGTATTGAGAAGTTTTAAGGTCTGTTTATATATTTCTTCATAAGAACTGGCTCTTAACTAACAAATACATTTTTTATTTTTTATTTTTACCAATTATGAAAACTCAGGAGGAACATTTAGATCTGCTAAAGCCCTCTCAAAATATCAACCCACATGAAAACAATGGCCATACAGAAATGTCACGTTTACTTAAGAATACTCTTAAAAAAAGGTTTTTTTTGAGAGAAAAAAAAAGAGCTAAAATGTTCTTCCATTTTCTCTAGAAAGTAACATATTCAGTGAGGGGAAAATTTGTCCTGCAGATAATCATAGGGGAAATAATAACAAACTGAGTTGGTGCTGTTCGAGATTGAGAGGACTCACAGCTGTGTAGAACCAAATATAATCTGGATATTTGCAGGTTTAGTTCCACATTATCACTTTTTGAAGAGACCCTGTGCAGATGGGACATGCCCGTTTAACACTTCAAGAATAGTGAATAAAAGCGAACTTTTCAGCGCATATTTTTGGAACGTTCGGTTTTCATAATCGATTTATCTTTTGTTGCCTGAGATGTGCATATGTGCTGACAACTTTTCTGTAACAGCTGCGGTGATCATTTTCTACATCTGTAGATTTGACCGCACTCCACACAACTAAGCAATTTATATAAATACTGTATACTAAATACTAAACTGTGCGATCCATGTTTAAAGCAGTGTAACTAAACTACTGCCAGAAAGGCTTAAACACACGCTCCAGTCGACTGATGATGGCTGAACGCTGTTGCACGCGCCATTGAGTGTTGTTAAATTCACCGCTGATTGCTGAGGCTGGCGCCTATGAACTGCACAGAGAGCGGTCTGGTATTTTAGATGGCGAGACATGGAGACAATTTCACTACTAATTTCTAATTTTAAATATTCTTTGCTTCAAATCATAACTTGTAATCTTGTTATTGACCATGGAGCTGGTTGGTTTGTTTCATGGCTTAGAACTATTATATGAAGACTTTTATGAAATCCCTTTGAAACAAATTAATGGGAAAAACATTTCCGGGACCAAGACCATGAAAAAGTGGGCGAGCACTGTTGCGCTTTATTATGGTTTACAGCATGACTGCAGTATTGTATTAACCAGTCAGCATCCAGAACAGGAATTATCCATTTTAAAATATCAAATGGCCACTTTCTGATACATTTTAAATGTAATTTTCATGTTTGTGACTCACCATAGGATACTTAAAAATAAAAGTATTTACTTTTTTCTTTCACAGAACACAAAGACATTTTGATGGAGATATGTTGTGAATTTATGCATATCTCCAAACTTTCAAGCTCCAAAAAAGGACATAAAGGCAGCATAAAATTAATCTACAAAACTCTTGCTTTAATCCATGTACTCTGAAGTGATATGATTGCTTTTGGTTGAGAAACAGACCAAATTGTTACTACTATTTCACTGTACATCTGTCCTTTGCGGTCTACTTGTCATATACTATATTCACGATTGGATGCTCAATTACACCTCCTCGTGCTTGACGTATGCGTCAAGTGCGAGAAAGTGCAATCGAGTTTCAAATCATGATGCGTTGTATGGATATATTCATCTCATATCTCCATCAAAATATCTTCGTTTGCATTCTGTGGGAGAAATAAAGTCATATAAGACGGCAAAAGGGAAAGTAAATGATATGATAAAGAAAATAAGCATGATCCATGAAGAATTATAGAAATAAAACTTGCAACACATTTTTATTATGAAGGCAAGAGTGTTGAGGAACCCATCTCCAGCTCTCTTCATCCAAATCCACAATAAAACACGGACTGCATATTTTAGAGATGCTGAGGAGTTGGAAAATCGCTAGTGGAATTAAATGGCTCTTTATGTCTTTTTCTACCGACCATATAGTCTTGGAGTAATTTTAGGGTTAGGACCACAGTGGTATCTCCCCCGTTCCCATCATTATCTTCATCTGCAACCACATATGGTCTGAACTGCAGCTCAGCCAAGATGCTGAAACTACTTTATACCCACAACCATCGTAAGAGAAGAGTTGACTGTTTGTGCTCATAGATACTGGCTTTCACTTTTCAGTTGAACTGAAATATTTACATGGATTTCAGAATTTATTAGTAATATGTTATGTAATAAAAAACAGCATACACTCGAGTTGGCATGGACTCCACAAGTTTTTGCAAAACCTGATAGGCAAAGAAATCTGACCTTTTGTACAAAAAATGTAACAATGTCACAAATGTGTTTATTTTAATAAAACAAGATTCTTAAATATTTTGTATTCATTTTCATTACAATGTTTATATGCTTTTTTTTTATCCGAAAATTGTTTATTTCCCAGATGTTCAATGCAAGCTCAGACTTATGAACCCTAATCAATGTCATCAGTAAAGTTGTGGTGAGGGCCCTTAAGTGTTTAGCCCCTTCATGTGGCTCAACCTCCCCAAATCTGTGTGGTCTTCTGCTCACAATTTCAGAATTGTAGCCATAGCCTGTGATCTGACTGTAAAAATGAACTCTGGCCACATTCAAAGTAAATATTCTACCAGCACTTCATGTCGCAATAATAAATCACCTTCTTGAACTTTTGACCTTGTATGGGAATTTACCTGCTAATGGCTCTTGTGTTGATACTAGTCTGATTGTTACCATAACAAACTGACAACCAATCAAAAACTGCTAATCCAATTTCAATGTAAAAAAGGAATATTCATTATTTCCCTAAGGTTTTTCCCTTTGAATCAAACCACTTGTGTATGGTGTAGTAATAAATGAATATATTGGCTGTGTGGTTCACCAACATTGCAGTCATTTTGTGACAGTATGAGAAAACATATAACATTACAACATACACAAACATTCACTGTACACAGTGTACACATAAGACATAATGCCCAAATAATACACACTCATATTACACATTGAAAAAAATACTTGTAAATAGCCCCAAATTTGAATCAACAATATCAGATGATTATTCTATGAAGGTGGATAGCAAAACGCATTGTTCTGTTATATAGCCTATATAACATATAACAAAACACCAGATTTTAAGAGCAGGAAGTCCCAGTGTTACTATAAAGGTGATTCATTGAGATATACATTAGCTCACACATGCGTCTTTGAGCAACACTTGCTGCTGTTTGTTGACTGGCTTGTAACAATGGACCTGCTGTTTGCACCACCACCACCACCTGCCCTCCAAAAGCTCTCCCATCACAACTTCCCCCAACAGTTTCATGTCAGCCCTTTCTTCAACTATTCATGTTTTATGGTATGTGTTTACCTTATGTATGTGGCAACTTGGTAACTAAATATTGTGCTTGTAACTGCATATAAAGTCTCAGATTGCTGTTATATAAGAACATAAAAATGTTTTGCCACTAGTTACTGGAAGAAATAGGAAATTGCTTTACACTCCCATAATTCATTTAAAGGGATAGTTGACCATAAAATCAAAATTCTGTCATTGTTCACTCACTTTCATGTTGTTCTAAGCATGAATGACTTTCTTTCTTTCTTTCTTTCTTTTGTTGAACACCAAGGAGATATTAGGCAAAACGTTAGCCTCAGTCACCATTTACTTTTAATGCATCTTTTTCGATAAAATGAAAGTGAATTGTGACTGAGGCTTTGTGGTGAACTGTCTCTTTGAATGCTTTATTTTTAATGCTTTGTTACAAATAAAACATAATCATTTTGTAAAATCTATCATAAAATATTTTGTGTAACAGCTCTATTTTTAAATGATATGTATTCACTCTAAAATCAAACTCTTGAGTTCATATTCACGTGTTCCGAAAAAAAAAGGGTGTGAGGTGATAATAATGGGGTGGTGAAGTTAAGCACATGTCATTGTTAACCAAAAGAATCTGAAACACAGGGAACAGTCCTTGGTGTGAAGGACAGTAGTGTCAGAGCCGTGGAAAGTGGACATTTTTATGCAGAGTAGTGCAATAACAGCATGCATCTCAAATATTTTCCACAGGTGTAACACAAACAAAAAGGACCAAAATAAAACAGACCATATTTTTGAATAACTTTTTTTTTTGTAAAACATCTAACTTATTGTCTGATTGGCAGAGATATGATCGTGTACGATAATTTCTTAACCTTTTTTGTAGGCCTACCTTTTTACCTTTTTTTAGTATTATCTGTTCTGCAGTATCTAAATGAACTGAAAGTGGGGTGACTGTGGTGAAATTCTCTCTGTCAAGTAACTTCTTTCACTTGTGCTCTTTTTGTTGGTGACTCCACTGTGTGGCTGTCAGTGGAGTCAGCCAAGAAGGGGTCTCAAAACACAGGGAGCTTGACTTCAAAATTCCTAAGAGTTGCTAGGGAACACTTTAGTCATGGTTTAAGACTTGTAGCTCCAAGCTCGCACCAGTTTTTGAGCATGCAGTTTTTGATGCATTTATTAAGCATGAAGCATGTGTGAACCTAACTGGTACATTAATTATTAATCATTTATGACAGTTAGACGATTTTTGTATTTTTTTTTATTCAATCATAACCATAAACTGACAACCATAAAAATCACAGTAGGTCAGAAAGTCTTAAATTGCAAAAGAAGGAAAATTCATTAAGGATTAAATGATGGTCCACTGTAAATTTTACAGGTAAATTGAGAAGTGAGGGGCGGGGTCACACGACGGAATTCATACACGTGAATGTGCCCATGAGCAGTTTGAGCACCCCTCCTTCCGTCGGTCACACTCCAGCGGGCGGGGTTCATCATAACGCTCGGCATTTCTCAATCACAGTCTTCCGAGAACGCAACTGGAACAGGCACCGGTGTCAGCGTGGAGCAGCCTAGATCACTGTCCACGGCACAGAGAACATGGATTACCGACGGATTAAGCGTATTTTATTTGTGAATGTATTTATGAACATGGTATTTGTTTCTCTTCAAAAAAAGGAAGGTACGTAACTCTTTGAAACTTTCTAAAACGTCTCACTCGGGTTCACTCACATGGCTTAAACCATTTAAAGGCTCTCTGTTTTATGCCATGTCTACCCAAATGTCTCTGTGGCAATTATTTGCGTTTTTTCTCATTATTTGCCTATGACTGGCATGAAGTTATATCAAATTCTGTGCGCGAACAACTTTTGACTTTTTACACGTTAAAACGGCTGGTTTCATCAGTCCATTGCGAATCCGCGCATAAGATTCGCTGTGAATGAAATTCTTTTAAACGTTCGCGTATGAAAGGAGGCTATTTATGTCTGTCATGTCCCGCTCGAATGTACACGATTTTAAAAATAAGTAAGAAAAGATCTGGCTGGTTTTAAAGCAAAT
Source organism: Moxostoma hubbsi (assembly GCA_032164185.1). Classification (NCBI taxonomy): domain Eukaryota; kingdom Metazoa; phylum Chordata; class Actinopteri; order Cypriniformes; family Catostomidae; genus Moxostoma; species Moxostoma hubbsi. The sequence goes on along the minus strand of JAVLUX010000020.1, from coordinate 23,018,310 downwards.
ATGATTATGAGCGAAGCATAAATTGCATAGGCTATTAGCGACGTAAAATAATTATCCGGACGAGTTTGTAACACGGTATATTTACTATCGTTAAAATAACATGTGATGTGTTTGTAATTTTCCCGTTTTTTCCCCTCTTGAAAAAAATGTGATCGTATATTTTCTTCATTGTGTCTTTTTTAATTATACATCTATACTGCCAGAAATGTTTGTTTATATATTGCTAATATTTTTGCATAATTATCTCAGAGGTGCTGTTGGATATGATGGCATCTGGAGCAGAGTTGGGTTGGTTGACATCGCCTGTTGAAAGTGGGGTGAGTTCATACTACTACCGTACAAACCTTAAACTTTGCATTGTGCTGCATTTCTGTGTGCCCAACTCATTATAACGAGTCTAAACGCTTTTAGTGCATATTTGCGCTTGTTTCACGTAAAAGAATAAAAAAACAGGAAGAGGGTTTTCTTTATTTTCTTTATTTATTAGAAGTCCTTACATACTTAGGGGGAAAAAAAACTCAGGGGAATGTTCAGAAAACTGCAGACACTTTGTTTCCTGCTGAACACTTGTAGCCTCGCATAAGTTTAAAGACTCGTGTTAGGGATTGTAAACCTAAGGGTGTAATTAACATTTAAAGCTTGGCGCATATGGTGCTTTTTGTGACGTGAGCGACAGTTATAATGTTAACTAGCATGTAAAGGCATAATTGGTTTTAAACCCATTCTTTTATTCCTTCTTTCTATGATAATGGACCGAGATTGCAAGTACAGACTTGTTACATCTTCGTCCAATCAATAACCCGTCTGACGGTTTCTTTACACAGAAAGCTGTGGGAAAATGTGTTATAAACAAAGAAATATTAAGTAGGCTAAAGAAATCTGTTTAGTAGTTGTTTTCTTAAGGGTGTTGTTGAAAAAGCTGAGAATTGAAGAATGTGAACAAGGTGTCAGCATGTTTTACTTTATAGAAAGTTAATTGCACTTTTAATGAGAGGCTGTTTATTGAAATGCTTCTATTACTTTCAAACGTATGAAATGCTTAAAACCACAAGTCTTTTTTAGCTGGAAGCATTTGTTGCAGAGAAAGATTTATAGGCATGCCACACACTATGAAAACAATGCAACTCTCCTGTAATTAATAGCACAGTATACACATGAAATTACAGTAAAAAAAACCTGCTTACTGCATTTGAAATGATATGCGTTGCAGCATATTACATAAGTTAGATGCAGTAGAAAGACTGCTGTATTGTTTCTTGCCAGAAGTTGGTGGGTAATTACCCAGCATCCTCACTACTACTTAAAATTCCATGGTCAGGACATTTTGTTATTTTTGTTCTGAACATTTGCTGGCATCTTTGAAATTTCTTTTCAACAACCTTGGTTTTGACTATTGCTAACATCCTTTTTTTTAAATTCACTTTGCAGTGGGAAATAGGCCAGCGAGCTGTGAATGGTTCTCTGATGTATAACTATTATATATGTAACGTTGAGGAACGGGAGCAAGACAACTGGCTTCGTTCTACGTTCATCCAGCGTCACCCCACCGCCTCTCGGGTCTTTGTGGAGCTGAGATTTGTCGTTCGTGATTGCAACTCTTTCAATGCAGACTCCCTTATCTGCAAGGAGACCTTTAACTTGTATGCCTCTGAGGCTGATGCTGACATTGGCACTGCTTTCCGCAAAGGCCAGTTCCGTAAGGTGGCCACCATCGCTCCGGACGAAATATCCAGCCTTGGGGAAATGAAGATGAACATCGAGACAAAAGTAGTGGATAATCTTTCCCATAAGGGCTTTTACCTGGCCTTCCAAGACATTGGGGCCTGTGTAGCCATCTACTCTGTCAGAGTTTACTATAAAACATGTCCAGCAACAGTGAAGAGCTTGGCAGCATTCCCTGAGACAGTGGCAGGGGGAGAGAACCAGGCCCTGCGGGAGGTGGCTGGAAGTTGTGTGGAGAATGCTGTGAGTGAGGACCAACCTCGCATTTATTGCACCACGGATGGGGAGTGGGTGGTACCAGTGAGCCAGTGCCAATGCCTACCCGGGTTTGAAGCCATGAACAATACATGCCAAGGTAAGATATGAGTTCCTTTGTTTGACTTCCACAGTTTCCATCATCTCTTGGAAACTCTGATTTCCAAATTGAGTCTACTGTGAAATCTGATTTCACTTAAAGTGATAGATCACCCCAAAATGAAAAATGTTGCATCATTTACTCACCCTCATGCCATCCCAGATGTGTATGAATTTCTTTCCACTTAAACAAAGATTTTTAGAAAAATACCTCCACTCTGTAGGCCCATACAATGCAAGTGAATGGTGACCAGAATTTTCTAATCCAAAAAGCATATAAAGGTAGCATAAAAGTAATCCATTTGACACCAGTGGTGTAATATATGTCTTCCGAAGCGAAGCAATCACTTTGGATGAGAAACAGATCAATATTTAAAAATGTTTTTTTTTTTTACTATAAA